>JAOTQQ010000023.1:39861869-39988488 GCA_026546715.1 Gallinago undulata
AGAAGAGAAGAGAAGAGAAGAGAAGAGAAGAGAAGAGAAGAGAAGAGAAGAGAAGAGAAGAGAAGAGAGAAGAGAAGAGAAGAGGGCCTGTGGCAAATCTGAAGCATTATCTTCCCTTTACAAAACAGGCTATTACTGTTTCTCTTAGGATTAGCATCCCGCATGGAATTTAACATTTGAAGAGTTTGGTCTGCATAATCCTTGGTAAATCCATGGTGTTGTTTTGGACATTTTCCCCCCTAAAAGAGGTAAATCAAAATCCTTATTAACTTTTACTGTGGAAAAGGAATTTGTTCTGATCTGCCTCAAAGTTTAATCAGACATACCCCCAACAAAAACAAACAAAATGAATAAAATGAAGGCATTTAAACTTCAAATGCACTGCTTCTGTTTTACTTCTGGTTTTGGTTTCTTTTGGGTTGTTTTTTTTGAGACATCTTGTTATCAACAGTAGCAGGATAACTGAACATGACTTTGGCCATATTAGTTCTGATCCTGGTCATCTTTATTATCTGGACACATTCATTTAAAAGCAGCTTCTTTGGGTATTAACTGTAATATTTCCAAATGCTGCTTTAGCACGTAATTACATCATCCACAGAAAAGGATGACATTCCTTTTGTGGTATTTGGGAAACAGGGAAGATAAGGAGAGAGGGAGAGTCTTCCAACAGACCATTCTTTTTGAACATTTATATAAAATATCTTGATATTTTTATGATAAAATCTTGATATCTCATAAAAGATGTCTTCTGTTAGCCCAACACTGTCTTTTAACTTGATCCTTCAGCTATTTATAGGCAATCATGCTTTTGCCATCCCACTCTCCTCAGCCATCTGTTAATCATATACATTTAGGACTTTTTCTTTTGTTTCACCCCATCCTTTCATTTTTCCCAGCAGGCCAATACCTTTCTCTATCAAAAAAGCAAGCACACAAAGTGAACACAACAAAAACAGATCTCTTTTTTTGGTCTTTTCAGGAGACATCAAAAGATTTTGGTCTTTTTAGAATCCTGCTTGACAGAGTGCCTTGGGAGGCAGTCCTGAAGGGCAAAGTTATCCAGGAAGGCTAGACATTTTTCAAGATGGGAGTCTTAAAGGTGCAGGAGGAAGTGCCAAAAAATGAGCCATCAGGGGAAAAGACAAGCCTGGGTGAACAGGGAGATATGGTTACAACTTAGTGAAAAAAGGAGAGTTTATGGCCTTTGAAAGAATGGGCAGACCACTCAGTAAGGCTACAAGATGTTGTAAGGCTATGTAGGCAGAAAATTCAAAGGGCAAAAGCCCAACTAGAACTTAACCTAGCTCTGGATGTTAACAATGATAATTGGAGTTTCCATAAATGCATTAGTAACAAAAGGAGGACCAAGGAGAATCTCCATCCTTTAACGGATGAGGGCAGTAACATAGTGACAAAGGATGAGGAGAAGGCTGAGGTGCTTAATGCCTTCTTTGCCTCAGTCTTTAGTACTAGAGATGGTTGTTCCCTTAGTGCCCAGACCCCTGAGCTAGTAGATAGGGGCAGGGTACAGAATGAAGCCCCGGTAATCCAAAGGAAGTTGGTGAGGGACTTTCTCCAACACCTGGACATACATAAGGCTATAGTACTGGATGGGATCCACTCAAGGGTACTGAGGTAGCTAGCGGAAGTGCTCACAGAGCCACTTTCCATCATTTACCAGCAGTCCTGGCTCACCAAGGAGGTCTCATTTGACTGGTGTCTATCAAATGTGATACCCATCTACAAGAAGGGCTGGCAGGATGATCCAGGGAACTACAGGCCTGTCAGTTTGCCCTTGGTCCCTGGAAAGGTCATGGAAGAGATCATCCTGAGTGTCATTATGCACCACATTAAGGACAACCAGGCGAACAAGACCAGTCAGCATGGGTTCATGAAAGGTAGGTCTTCCTTCACAAACCTGACCTCCATCTTTGACAAAGTGACTTGCTTGGTGGATGAGGGAAAGGCTGTTGATGCTGTTTACCTGGATTTCATTAAGACCTTCAATACAGCTTCCCACAGTATTCCACTGGAGAAACTGGCTGCCCATGGCTTGGATAGGAGTAGTCTCCACTGGGTTAAAAACTGGCTGGAGGGCCGGGTCCAGAGAGTGGTGGTGAATGGAATTAAATCAAGTTGGCAGCCAGTCATGAATGGTGTCCCCCAGGGCTCGGTATTGAGGCCAGTCCTCTTTAATATCTTTATCAATGATCTGGATGAGGGGATCGAGTGCACCCTCATTAAATTTGCAGATGACACCAAGTTAGGTGGTAGTTTTGATCTGCTTGAGGATGGAAAGGCTTTACAGAGAGATCTGGATGGGCCGAGGACAATGGGATGAGGTTCAACAAGGCCAAGTACCACGTCCTGCACTTGGGTCACAACAACCCTGTGCAGTGCTACAGGCTTGGGGAAGAGTGGCTAGAGAGCTGCCTGGCAGAAAAGGACCTGGGGGTGTTGGTCAACAGCTGGCTGAATGTGAGCCAGCAGTGTCCCTAGGTAGTAAAAGGAGGTCAACAGCATCCTGGCCTATATCAGGAACAGTGTGGTGACTAGGACTCAGGAGGCAATTGTTCCCCTGTACTCGGCACTGGTGAGGCCCCACCTCAAGTACTGTGTCCAGTTTTGGGCCCTTACCACAAAAAAGACACTGAGGTGCTGGAGCGGGTCCAGAGAAGGGCAATGAAACTGGTGAGAGGTCTGAAGAACAAGTCTTATGAGGAGAGGCTGAAGGAGCTGGGATTGTTCAGCCTAGAGAACAGGAGGCTGAGGGGAGACCTCATCTCTCTCTACAACTACCTGAAAGGAGGGTGTAGAGAGGCTGGGACTTCTCTCAAGTCACAGGTGATAGGACAAGAGGAAATGGCCTCAAGTTGCACTAGGGGAGGTTTATGCATATTAGGTAAAATTTTTTCACTGAAAGGGTTGTCAGGCATTGGAACAGGCTGCCCAGGGAAGTAGTTGAGTCACTATCTCTGGCAGTATTTAAAAGATGGGTAGATATAGTTCTTAGAGATATGATTTAGGAATGTTTTTTGTCAGTGTTAGGTTGATGGTTGGACTAGATGATCTATGATTCAAAGACTTTGGAAGGAAAGGAATTAAATCCACTTTGGAGTAGAGCAATGTGCTTCTGTTTCCACAGAGATCAAAACCGCTAAAAAAATATGGTTATATGGGGGCTTTGGAGTGGTCACTCCTGTGCCCTCAGATCCCAATCCCAGAACACCAGACCCTGGCAGTTCAGGGTAAGGGGAATCAGACACTTGTTGAGTAGGTCCTTACTTCTCTCAAATATTTATCTGCCTGATAAATCAGGGCCTTGCTTGTTTCTTTTTCTAACCTTCCTAGAAATTGAGCTCTGTGATGTATTTACACTGAGCCAAACAGAATTAGTGGGTGGCTTTCTGGCTGCTTGTGCTTTATGATTCATTGGCCATGGCCTGTTCCAGGAGCTATAGTATGTCGTGGAGAAGGGGCAATTGTAATATCTAAATGTGACCTGCAAGTTGACATGAGTTGCCAGAATCTGTGGCACCACACATGAATATCCACCTTCCCCTTGAGCTCTGAAATGCCCCTAAACTCTGCACGTCCCCAGCTCAGGGTCTCTTCCTCGCTACAGTTGCATGTCAAACAACTCCTTGTCCTTAAAAACAGTGGCTCAGCAAGGAAGGCCTGAACCAAAGCTCTCCAGGAAGTACCATGTGAAGGTTAGAAAGGAACAAAAGGAATTAAAATCTTACACTGTTTCTGATACTCTTACACTGCCCTCCAAATCAAACACAAGCTGCTACCACTCCATTTCCAAGGGCCAACACATAAAAATACTTATAAAGTCCTTGTACTGGAAGAAACCAAATCGTTTAGTGTCCCTTTACACTGTTCCAGCACTCTTTTTGGGCAGAAGCTGTCAGTGGCAGTAGGAGATTACTCACCTGCCTGAACTAAAACATATAGTACAGGGACAATGTAAAATGCTATTACTAGGCATGGTCTAGTAGGCTCCCATCAGGGCAATGAAGGAATGAAAAGGGTTGTAGATGAGTCCATGAAGTTAGACTGACTGTGTAACAGAAATATGATTATTTTTTTTTAAAATCTATACATATTCATTATGGAGAAAGGATATTAGGTGATTATAATTGTAGATGCTCTTCTGGTCAATGTTTGGCTAGAGAAAGCAATCAGTTCTTCCAGCAGTAGCAAGAAAATATTAAAATGAGTAATAATGAGTATAGATTTTGTTAATTTAAATTAACACAACTTTGAAACAACTTACATATTTAAGGACAGCACTTGAATGTTACCAACAGATCTGAAAGCATACTAAAATGCAACAGATGTGTATGGAAACTCCCTTATCTTTTAATAGCAAAAGTCATGAAACAATAACAGTGAATTTAGTCATGTGGACAGACAGACCAACAGAGTTCCCAACTTTAATTAAAATAGTGGCTTTAAACTCAGAATCCATCATTTCCACCATTTTAGTCTGGCAGGTAGTATAATGTGGTTATTATTTTTGCCCTGCATATGCAGCATCTTTGTCAAAACAGTAGAATCTAAACTGAAATTAAAAAACTTATGTTGGGATGGACCAAATTAACCTGAAAAAAAATTATGTGAGCATATTATATTTTCTGATTCTGTGTAAAAACACCTTCTCTGAAGCCAGAAAGCAGATATCATATGGACTATTACTCTTCCACTTGAAAGCCAACACTTCCCTCTTAAAATAGCTCAGAAAAGGGTATGCAGCCTTGAGTACTGCCTATTTGGAGATGTACAGCATATGTCATCACACCTACATTTATGGGTATGCATCCAGAACTGGAACCCGCTGTCCTGCATTAGACCTAATGCTTCTCTAGAAAATGCATAGTGATCTTCTGCACAGAAGAAAGACATCAGTTTGCATACATTAGCCAGTAGAAAACACTGATAAATGGAGTGTGACTGAAATACTACTTCTTTTTTTAGTATAGAGACAACTTTTCAGAGCTTTTCAAGGCTTTGAAACTTAAGTTTGGTCCCCTTAGAAGCTGTCTCTCTTCTCTTTGATATCATCAAAAAGACAAAAAGGGGTCCTAACACAGGGTTAACTGATAAAAAAGGTATACAAGTGAAATATAAGCCGCCTGGAGCATCTCATTGCAATATTTTTAAAAATTGTGGTCATCAAGAATTGTTGCATAATATCAAAACCCTGAGTAGTCTGTAAGAATTACATATTCTAACACATCAAGGTTCTTCATGCCCCTTTATTGGTTTTTTCATTAAAAATTACATTGAAAATTCTCCATCTAGAAATGATTGATCACAACGAACACCTATCTTTGTCCATACGAGCATTTTTGGATATGTTTTGAGCTGTCAGCTACAGAGTTGGTTTCATTCATTGTCACAATTTTCACTCAGGCAGGGGAAAATCAGCTGTTAGGTAGAAACACCATTATCACAGCTCATTGCAGCTTTTGGAGACATAGCGAGTGCTTCAATTTCTCACTTCTGAGATTTGAAGTGACAATGCTAGATCGATATGGTTTGCATGCCAGAAAGGGATCAAAACAAAGAAACATAAAAATCCTGCCTCTGTACTATCTCAGTGGCAGAACTTTGCGTCCGGGTGCCTGCCAAGGAGGCATGACTAGCTCAGACATTTCCACCAGTAGGTCTTTTCTAGTCCAAATAATTTTGACAGAGAAGAGTTCGGGGGTGATAAGACACAGTTATATCAGCTTTATTGTCAGGACTGAGGGGGCAGATTCATTAGGTGAAGTCTACGTGTTGGGTAGCTGGAGGTGGTCACCTTTTCAGGGCTGAGCTTTGGGCACAGCAGGACATAGGGCTGGAAGAGAGTTACTCTGGGCTTGTTCCAGTGCAAGAAGAACAAGCATGTGGAAAAAATACTTATTCAGATACATCTTTTATGGTATTCAGAAGATCAAATTTAAAACCCTTAGCTGATGTGAGATAAGAGTATTTCAAGCAAGACAGGCTATATTTTGAACTTTCTAAAACACACTCTTAATAATGAGGAGGTGTATCAGGAGTAAACTCATTAATTGGTCCAGAAGGAATTAAGAGTTGAATTTCTGAAGAAATTATGCAATTATACTATTTTCTGAAGATTTTTGGAGGCCAGAGGGAAATTAGTATTTTTTCTAAGGAGAACATTGAAAAGAGGAATAGCAAATAAAAAGAATAACTTTATTACTTCTGTTCAAGATGATCAAGTTGGGTAGGTAGTGTTTTATGATTTGCATGGTTTTGAACAAATAACAGAAGAATTTAACACAGAATGGATTCTGGAAGAGCTTTATTAGCAATGGAGACTGGAAGGACTTCTGCAGAGTCTCAGGGGCCAAGGCTGTGCTATTCAAGCATAAAGTATGAAATATGAATTGCCAGGCACCAGGTCCCTTCATTTCAGAAGGAGGATGATTTTCTGAGTGCTGAATTAGAACAGGAGTTTCAATTTTTATTTTTAAATTGTTAATATCTTAATTACTGAAAAGCTTACTCCACCAGTTCAGTGGGGTCAAATGAAATGGAAATTTTAGATAAATGAGTATCATGACAATACGGAAAAAATTACAATCAGGTATGTCTCCCTCACGATTCCCTACAGCATTACTTCTCATCAAAAAATGTACGTTTAGGATAGTTAACAGCACCATAGTCTGCGTTAGCTTTCCATGTAAAGGCTGCAGAGTCAGCCCAGGATGTCTGGGAAGAGCAGTGCTCCTCTTGACTGCCCCAAAAGCTGCCTCCTTCCTCCCACCCTTTGGTCCTGAATACCAAACCACGATTTTTTTCAGGTTAAGGGTGAAGGAGGATATGCTGTAGTGCTCCTCCTTCCATTTGAGTGGGAAGATGATTTGAGACAGTAAAATGGCAAAGAAGGCAGGGCAAACCATTTGTCTGACTACTTGCTTTGATAGATTGTGGAATTAATAATTTGGTAGGAGAAATGTAGTGGTTATCCAGCCAACAACACTAATGCTTTGGAAGAAACTATACATCCAGAATGAAAAGTGTATTTCATCTTGGGGACAGTTCAAGACTGCTTAATGCCATAAATAAAGATTTGTTTTGTTTTTAGCTTAAAATGTAGCTGTTTTAAGAAACACTTAAAATCAATATAGCCACCATTATCTGATTTCTATTAATGTTCCTGAATTATTGTCATCACTAATTATCTGCAAAGAAGGCAGAAGAAAAGCTATAATTAAAGAGAGTTGTTCTAACCCCTCAGTGGACCTAAAACTTAACTGGAGGATGCAAATTGAAAATCTGAAGGTAAACATGACCAAACACAGCACTGTATAACAAATGAGCCTGGCTGGGGAAGCAATGAGAAGTCCAACGCAGAAATGTGTTGGAGGCAGCTCTTTCAGATACAGAAAAGCTGGAAGTCAAGAATGTGCAAACATAAATTGCCCAGAAGGTCAAGAGAAATCAATGCAATTGAAAGCTTCTTTTTCCTCCTCTACTTCACTGTAAAAAAATCCCAGGTTAATCAGTGAAAAATTTTGTTTTGATTTGCTTTTCCAGGCCAAGGATGCCTGTACTTAGTGACTTGGGCAAAGAGCACAAACCAGAAAGGAGGTGGACACAAAACAATGTCTAGTTAAACTAGACATTATCTGTTTTCTTCATTGCAATCTTCATCAGGATATCAGGAGAACAGAAGACAGAAAAGTGTTAAAAATAAGCCTGGTGGGAGTGAAGAACCTGGTTGTGGGGCTGCAACTCATCTAAGCTCAACTAAGAGAAGAAATAATTTAAGATGGAGAAGGAGCTGCTTGATTCGCCTTCCCAATGAGCTTTATTGTTTTCTCTTATTCTGGAAAATGATGATCTTTTTTTTTGCACCAAACCAAGCAGCAGCCATCAGTTTTTTGGGCCACAGATTGTTCTGAGAGAATCTCTCAGTAGTTTTTGCTGAAGTGAAAGATGGTTCTGAATGGAGGGAAGTCATCCATAAAATTACTTGGTTGCTTCATGGTGTGGGCTGTCATGTAGGAAGGGGAGATTATTACTCCCCACCATGTTCTTATAACTGCATGTGAAGGAAGTTTTTGAACAGGACTAGATGGTTAGTGAGACTGATTAAATATAATCTGTAATTATTTGCTTGCAGCATCCAATTTAAGTCTAGATGAGACTAGTCAGGAGTGTAAGAAATCTCTTCAAAGGCATCATGCATAATCACAATTGATCAATGAGGGTTTTGCTATGTTTCAGCAGTTGTAAAGGCACAGGCTTCCCAAAAGTAGTAGAAAAAGAAATAATCATAATAATGGGGCAAATTAGTCCTTTGCTCAGGAATTTAAACATGAATACATTTTCCCAGGTAGGTCATTGTCACAAGCAATTTTTACAGCAACTAATTTTGTTTTGACTTTTTAAAGTGTTGCCTCAATGTGATGCAACAAAGATGAAAAATATGGAGATAGCTTATCAGAAGGGATGACTGCGTAAATAGACTGTTTCTAGTGCCCTATTGCTTGAGACCCATGGTGACAGTCAGGACTTGCAAGATAACAATGAAAAATTACTTCTTCATGCACCTCTGTGGGTGATCCATGCAGTTGGATGCTGAAACACACCAATTCACAACAGAGGGTAGAAAATTCTGCCACTATCACCTATGTTATTCCTTTTATAAAGACTGCTGTTTTTTTAATTGCCTATCCCTAGGTAGTCTCTCAGTTCAAGATGCTCATTTATATTTTGACTACCCTTTTGGCGGGGCCCTTGTAACATTAAATAATGTTTAAATAATGTTGCTAGCAAATAGCTGGTATGCTTGACTTAAGGCATACAGATTTAAACTCACAAAAATTATGATGTGGGTGATCTCACTTCATTGCCTTTGCTGGGGAGGAGTCTGTGTCATACTCTGAGTGATACAGTGATGCACTGGAACTATAAACTGGGGGAATAGAAGAGAAAATATTTTCCTTTTCTGATCACACAATGCATAAGATGTGAAATTAATGCTATGGTTGATGAGCAGCAGCAAGCAGTAGGTTTGACACAACACACAGAATTTCACTGGAATCAGTGCATCTCATCTTCTCCAGGCACTGACATACATGACTCAAATAAGCAAATGGTGTTTTATCTTTACTTAAAAAAGGGAAAAAAAGAAGCTGTTGTCATTTGGCAAGCACTAGGATTTGTATTTTAACAGGCTGTTTCCAGAAACTGGTTTGTGGGTTTTTGTTTCTTCTTATTATTTTTTTTTTAAACCAAATATTTAAATTTAAATTATCTTAAGTACTTTGGAAGGTTCCTTTTAACTTCATTTGACCAAAATTTGGATAGTTATTCTGACTTTCATTAAATTAAGACAGTAGTCTTAATGAATATAAAAAAGCATATGCACTCCTTTTTTTATCCTTTTAAAAAAATCAGATCTTTTGTTCTAAAACCATGGTTGTGATCTCTGTGTTATATTTTCAAGTAGCTGAAAATGATTACAAAAAAAACACAAAATCCCATCCTGTAGAATCCATTCTGTGTGCTCCATTAGCTGTTCTTTCTTAGGGGAACTTTTGGTAGGAAAAGAAGTGCTTGGGGGTTTTTTGCAGCCTCAGCATCTGATTTAAATGAGCAACTGGATGAAAACGGAAAGGCCCAAGAGAAGAAGAACCCGAGAGAGACTCCACACTGGTGTGGGCATGTGCATTTTGCAGTGCCCCCTCCCAGACACTGCACCATATAAGTCCAGAGTAGACCTCTAAATTAAAAGGTGATTAGTTAGAAAAAAGAGAAAATGGTTATCCAAATCACATGAACTGAAAACATAGGGGAGGTGCTCCATCCCTCTGATCATCTTCGTGGCCCTCCACTTGACCCGTTCCAACAGATCCATGTCCTTCCTGTGTTGAGGACTCCAAAGCTGGACACAGGTGGGGTCTCACGAGCACAGAGTAGAGGGATAGAATCACCTCATGCAACCTGCTGGCCACACTTCTCTTGATGCAGCACAGGATGTGGTTGGCTTTCTGGGCTGCCAGTGCACATTGCCAGCTCATGTTGAGCTTTTCAGCCACCAGCACCCCTAAGTCCTTCTCCTCAGGGCTGCTTTCTAGCCATTTTCTGCCCAACCTGTATTTGTGCCTGGGATTGCCACGTCCCAGGTGTAGGACCCTGCATTTGACTTGGTTATACTTCATGAGATTTGCATGAGCCCATCTCTCAAATATACACACACATATTCACATGCACATACCAGGAGTTTTACATTTTCAGAGTGGCCACATCTCACATATGAACTTGCTGTCTTACTCTCCTTCTCAGCACTCTGGTCCTACACCGGCTGGCTGAGACTTTGCACCTACATGGGTGCCTTCCCCATCCAAGGAGGAAGCCTTGGGGCTGCCCCTCTGCTCTGCCCCAGAACTCAAGGTCTCAGTTGTCAAAACTGTTTTCTGCTTCCCAGCTCCATGCAATCCATTCCTCTTCCCAGTGATAGCTTTGCTGTGAAGCCTGGAAAAGTATTCTGGTCTCTTCTGCTCACACGGGAACCGTAATTGCCTACTTTATGCAATACGTTGGTCTTATTGTGTAATGCCTGTCTAAAAATATATATGTAAAATAAATAGTGAAATTAATCATTGTAGTTTTCATTTCCACACTCTTCAAATATCTTATGCTTCTTGGCACTACAAAAGCATTCTTTTATAAAGCAACTCGACATTTGGATTTTGAGCTGTTTAGAAAAATTCAAAATTGTTTCCAAGCTTTAAAGTTACATCTCTTATTTCATTGTTTTTCACAGTCAGAAATGGCAGTCACTAGCATAACACTAGTGCATGTTAATGCTGTTAAGATGTCCTACTTTGATTTTATTCTTAACATGGCTAAAGAAAGCTGCTACCTCACTGAAACACTTTATCTTATTTTTCAGACCAAACATGTCCTTTTTGTTCTCTTATATAATCTAGCGTTCAATTTCAATTACAATGCAAACAAGAAATACTTTTGTATTAAAACCAAAATAAAATAAGATACCAAACTAATAAGTTATTATGACCTCTCACAAAGGACAGAAAAATTGTGCCATATTTAATTTTTGTCAAGAAAATTAAGTTTGAGAATTCAAACAAAACCAATATGATTAGTTCAAAACATGTTTTGATGAAAAATTCCCCCCATCTCTCTATGGGAGTAAACACCTATTAGCAGCGCAAACACTTAGTCACTGTGACTGTATCATAGCTGTTGTTGCAAATCACATCACAGCAAGGTGTCATCTCCTTTCAAAACTGTTGCTTCCAGGTTTTGCAGTGCTTGTATTGCCTTTCTTTTCAAAGCCTGGATAAAACACATTCTTGAAGAATATATTCTTATTATTTAATCTCCTTCAATTATTTCCTTAGTTAATCCTAATTTTGTAGAAGATATGAAGTTACAGAAAGGTGTGATTGTGGGTGAGGAAGAACCATTGCATCACCCTTCCCCCATCCCATTCCTTGACTGCTGTGTTGTAAATGTCCTACTGAAGCCAGCCTGGGCAGGAGGTTTGGAATACCATTAGCCTTGCACTTCATGCAGATCTTCATAGTCATTTGCGGAGCATTTGGTGCTGGTATGCTACATATCAAATAGGCTGCAATCATATTACCCAGGACATTTTAATTCACTTCAGTTCCTTTCTTCTTCCACCCCCAGTGAGTATGCACACATGCTTATTATACATGCATACACACGTACGTACATACACACATATATAGCAAGTGAGGCACACACGCATGCATGTGCGTACACACAATTCTGTATCCCTCCAGCTCTCCTTCAATTATAAAATTATAATTGTATTTGCTGGCAGTGGGTGGTCTGCTGGATAAACATAGAATATATCTGCATATAAAGTGCCTTTGAGTCATTGATCTGTATGAGTCATTTAATCAAGAGGTGCACCAGCATGTGAGGAAATGTAGCCAACATTTTACAACAAACATATTAAATATATTTATGCATCTATAAAATTCCACTCTGTAAGGAAAATGGCAAGAGAAAACCCTTAAATACATACAAAAAATGTTAAAGTTGTAAGCAATAAGCAGGATAAATTTGTCCTGATTGCTTTTAAGAGAATTATAAAAATCCTACCCGAAAGACGAACAATAAGTATTATACCATGAGACTTTTGAAAAGACAGTAGAGGCAATGGATTGCAAAAGGCTACAGGAAAGCATTGCCAATTGTGTTAGCTGTGTGCGCTCTCTGAATGAGAAAGTTTTGGGGGACAAATGGCTAAAGAGGTTGCACAAATAAAAAGGCTCCACTCTTCTGGGGGTGACATCTGCAGGAGGGCTTACACCAAGAGGAGGGCACAGTCCAGACCAAGGTCAGCAGGAGTGAGGGAGGGGATGGGTGCAGGCTTCATCCCCTTCCCCAGCCGCTTTCCTCCCCAGTCTCCAGGGGCGAAGGGGACAGGAAGTGATGAGCTTGCTGCCGGAGAGGGCAGGGTACCTGGGGTCAGAGGAGAAGAGGTGCCCTCATTCAGGGGATGAGGACCTGAGGGCCACTGAAGGGGAAAGAGTGCAGAAATGAGAAGGGAAGTCAGAGGGAAAAAGAGATGAGCAACATCACATTATACAATCACTGACATCTCAAGAGAGGTTAGATGAAAGGGAAAGTTGTCAGTGTCTGGGAGGTGGGAAGGTGTGTGCAAGACAGGCACATAGCTTCTCCCGTGGTGTAGACACTGTAAGTCTCTGGGTACGGGCCTTCCAGCTTCTGGGGCAGGAGAGTGTGTCTGGGACCATTGCGTTCAAAAATTATCTTTTATTATTATGTATAAATACTATTTGTATCTTTCAGAACGTCTGATAGGAACTTCTGTCTCCTCCTCACAGCTGGTGAAAAAAGGTAATCTGACGCATTTGCAGCTGCTCAGAGAACTGTGATGCAAAGTCAGCCTGAGATCTTACAAGCCCTTGTTTTTATTCTCAGTATTTTTGTTTTGTTTTGCTTTGTTTTTTTAATTATTCTTGGAAAGTTATTAGAAATAACTGCCTGTATGGGAGCTGCTGGGAAAGAGCAGATTCGCACACATGATGCAGCATGGACAACTTCAGTGTGGATACTTGAGGAACAAACATTTGAGCTGTAAATAAATTTGAACACCTTCAGAGAGGTTAAATGCTTGGAGGAAGGGAATACAGCTGTTGGTTAATTGAATTATAGAAAAAAATCAGGCTGTTGTACAATGGAAGGGAAATTTGAGCCACTCGCATCTTTTGCTTAAATAATTGCTCAAGACCAAAGCATTGCTGGAAAGAATGAGATGTGAAAAATGAGCTAGAAAACAGCACAAAAAATATTATACTGTCATTACAAGGATCAATTATAGGGTCTTCTTTGATATATTTGGCTCACTTCTTATCATTCTATCTCAGAAAAGCAATAAAAGAGGTTCACAAACAGACAAGTGGTGTTATTAGAATTACAGAGAGGCTAGTCTATGGAAGGAAATTGAAATATTGTTTCATTTAGCGAAAAAATGAGTAAGAGGAGATATCCTATAAAGATATGCCATAAACAAATGTAGAGGGGGGCAAATAATATAACGGGGGCAAATGTTATATTGCCTCTCACCCTGAGCAGGAAAGCAACTAAGCAACTAAAGCAACTAAATCTAGTTAAGCTACAAAATAAATAAACTCTGCTAACAAATCAAAAGATTGGTTCAGCTGTAGAACTCAGTATCAGCAGTTCAGTAAGATTTACATGGCAATTTTCTTCCACATAATTTCTTTTGAGTTCTTTAGATATTTTTTTCTAAAATCAGTTGTAGACATTCCTAGTTTCAACTCCTGTGTGTCATATTAATTTGCTCTTTCCTTTCTTTTAAAGATTCCTAATCTTTTATATGAAAAAACTCACACTGTCTTTTTCCTTTTCTTCCAGCAACCTTCATTGCGAGAAGGGACTGTTCATCCAAATAAAGGACAAGAGTCAGGAAAAGCTTATGAACACAACAAAAAATTCTTAATACATGGTTTTTATGAGTAAGATATGTTAAAATATTAATAATTACATGCTGCATAAATGCCACTATTTGTTTTGAATTTATAAATGAAACAATTGTTGCTTATCCTCCTTTCCCTCTTCTCTTTTCCCTCCAGGGATTTTACTGTTAGAGAAGGTATTCCTGTGAATGCGTCTTGGGCATTGAGGTTTTTTATGTTTTAGAAAAGTTTCATTGGAGCAGTGACTTTCTTCCTGGAGATTTAACTCCATTTCCAACCCATCTTCCTTCTGTAAGCAGCTCATGTAACTCTACCTTTAATGAAAAACAGTCACTTAGATTGCACTGTAAGGTGAATTATTTACCTTTCCACCACTTGCTTTGCAAAGAACTGCAAATACACCACACAAATGGTGAACACAGCACATAGGATTTGCTAATGGCTTTCACTGCAAATATCTGATCAGCTGTCAGTAAGAAATATGAAGCTTTTTGGAACTACAGCTTGATTTATTTCAAGATAGTAAATTATATAAATAAATAAATTGAAATATTGATCTCTCTTTCTTTCCTAGTAAAGTCAGATTTTCCACTGCTTTCACCAAGAGTGGTAGAGAGGGTGAAACAAGGGAAAAATCTGATAAATGTTGGACACCCCTCCAAACTATCAGGATTTCAAAGTCAAGTCACTTTCACACACCTTACTTCTCTACATCACATGCAAAAGACAATAAATAAGAAACATTTTTCTACCAAACAGTTAAGTAAACTAGGAGGGAATTTAGATTCCAAAACAACGCAAAAGTATCCCTTCATTGATTTATGTATTTTAACTTAAGCTCAGGGTTAAACTAAGGGATTATAACATTCACTAGAAGTATTTCAGGCAGGGACAATTTGACATGTATAATAAAAACAACACCCTCATTTCAGTCCTGGTAAAGGCTCTTCATCATAACTTGCACAACAGCCACGTGGAGCCCAACTCAATGACATGTCCAGAGCTGCTGCAGTTTTACTTGACAGTTGGTCCGTAATGAATGCAGTGACTACTGAAAAGTACATGAGACAGGTTTAAGTTTGCAGGAATTTTAAGACACACACACACACAAAAAACAATAAATCTCTTTTCTGTGTGATTCTGTGTGATTCTGTGTAAGAAAAAAAAAAAAAGAATCCTTTGTCCTTTCCAGCACTGAGTACATCCAGTTCTCTCCCGCCATTGTCCTGATTCTTTTCTTTTTCATAACACTTTCAGTCTCTATGTTTATGTGAAAGACCTGGTTCTTATTCCAAGTTATCTAAATATTAGTTACTATTTTCTGTCTCAGGTCTACATCACATAGAGTTAAAAGCCTGCCATCACTGTTTCCTCTGCTATCAGAGGTAAACCTGTGTTGATGGCTCCCAATACAATATTTTTTTTTTTAAATCTGGCCAATTGTTTTGGCTAAATAGGAAAAGAGGCCACATGTACTACAGCTGCTTGTAACAGCAGAGGGATTGGACAAAACAATAAAGTAATTTATTTAAGTTCTAAAAATCTGTTTCTGGAGGTGCTGAGCATTTTTCAGTCTAGTTCTGGAAATTGTATGAAAATAAATTTCTAACCCAGTTCACAGCACTAACTCACTTTAAACTTATTTGTGTAACTATACAGATGAAAAGGAAAAGTAAAAATCAATTTAATCCACAAAACTGTAAGAAAATCCCAGAACAGAATTTGATTGATTCATGTGAGGTGACACGGAAGGCTGTGATTTAACTTGTTAAATCGGAGATGGCACTAAACCCCATAAGCCCAACTAGCCACAGTGAATCCCTTAGAGTCCCTGTAGGGCTGTGAGATAAGAGAGGAAGTGCATGGGATACTTCTGCTGTCTCTGTTTCTAGGTCAAAGAGCATGTCATCCCTCCAAAATAACACAATAAGAGCAGCAGCTTATTGCAAGGTGGCACAGGATGGCGAAATCACACAGCAGTCAAGTTGTGTTTTCTGCCTCTGAAGGAACAGTAGAGCAAGATTTTCCATCGACACATGCTACGCAGTGGGTGTCCAGCCGTCGTAGAGGTGGCTGGAGACAGGACCTCAGTGCCCCGCTCAGCACATGCAGCCCGTGCAGGTGTGTTCATTAGGGTATCAGATTCCAGAAGGTCTGTCATATAACTAATTGAACAACTTTGAGACCTTTCCTTGGTTTGAATATGCACAATGCAGATGTGTAGAAACATTTATTATTGATATTTACCTCATTTTATTATCTGCCTTTTTCATTTGATATCCAGTAATTTTTTAAACAGCAAACCAGAGCAAAAAAGTTAAATGGATGTTTATTGCAAGCTATGAAATACAGCCACTCAGTCACCAAAGAGGCAGATAATCAATTGAAAATACAAAATTTCCAGTTACCATTGAAAAGACTTTTCAGCACAAAATCCATTTGTGCAGTTATTTTAAGTGCATGATTCACAAATTTTTAAAGTGTTTGTGGTCAAGGTCCACAACTGACCAGTGGCAGACACTTGAGAAAAAAAAACAACAAACTTTCAAACACATAGGAAGCAGTAGTCTAGAGAGACCGTATCACCATCAGATTTATTCTGTGCACATCTGTTCTAGCACTTAAATGTACAAGCAGTGTCATGTTTTGCTTAAAAAAACCCCTTAGTATTTAATCTTTCAATTTGTCTACATATAGCCTATTTGAATTATGAATTTCCTATTTACTGCATAATTTTTCAGTAATGTTTTTTCTACAAAATATCATATAAAAAAATTACTCCATCCCATCAACCCTAGAGGTCCACTGATATCCAACTACTAGTATCCTGAGACTTACCTTCTACATAAATTTTAGTCTTTTTCCAACATCTCTATGGCTGAGCTGGGCCCAGTGATATTTCAGGTCCTCCTTTGGTGGTGCTGCCCTGAACAAATCAGTAGTCCATCTTACCCTTTTTGGCTTACAATATTTTGCATTTTCTGAATAGATGTTCTTACTTCATCGTGTCTCAACCTATGATGTTATGATTCAGCTCCTCTGTCATGTTAGTTGGGAAAAGCTGTGCATGAAGGTTATGGACGCAACTCCTGCTGGCTGGACTTAAGTGGTACAAACAACTCTTTATCAACAGCATGTCTGAAAAGAAAAGTCTTTTAACACATATATCACTGATACTACAAAACCAGTCATATTGTTATATACACTTCCAAGAGCTCTTCAGCTTGTGGATTAATCTTTGACATCTAGTTTTTCTTTCTTTTAACATACTAATCTTATGTTTGTCAATCAGACCTTAAAAACAGCAAAAAAGAGGTAAAACCCAGACACTAGAAATCACGACATAGTCCAGATCTTACACCCCGTTCATGGGTTTCCAGAGAACAGAAACCCAGGATTTTTTAGGATAATTCATGGCCCGTTTTGAAGTACTCAGAACAGACAATTATAAGCCATTTTCCAGAATAGCTTCATTTCTTTGTAAGCAAAGACAATTTTTTTTTGAGCTCTCAAGGTGCAAAAATTGCCTATTATTTGGTGAATTCAGCTCTCTGTTCAATAAATTGAGCTTTTTAAAAAAGTTTAAAGCAACTGAAATCTGGCATGCAAATTGAGGAAAAATGAGGAAAGTCTACTACTAGGCATTGTTGTTACAAGCCTTTAGTGAGTGCTCTGAGTCATGTTTTAAATTATTTCCACTTTGTTTAGGAATCAATAATAAATATAATATATGGAGAAAATGCATAAGAATGGGTTGTCTATGCTCACAGAGTTGACATAATTAAGCTGGTCAGAACAGTGATTTCTTTGTCTTTTTGTCATGAAAATGTTTGATTTTAGGAATTTTTATGGCCAGATACTGTCTTGATCAGAACAATATGCCATGTTTTGTTCTTTAACACTGCTTAAATTCCATTGACTCCACATGGATTTTTGTCAATATTCAATCCCCTTTGCAATCAGATCAATAATAATTTTGTCTTTAACTTTGGTAGCTACCAACCTGTAAAAGCCTGATATACAGTATTTGGGTTAATTTTGCCTTCCACCAATTTTCAAGTTTAGCACAGGCCAGCAAGAACACTTCCTACTTGTTTTAGCTTTGCACCATTTAATGCAGGAATTGGGGTTGAAAACAAAGTAAAAGTCAAGAAGCTGGATGCAGTGGGAGAGACGCAAGGGGAAAGCAGGCTTGGCAGAGCTGAGGTGTCCTTTGCATGGAGGGGGCGGCTGGATTGTGACCTGGCTCTGCAGGGCTGGCCTAATGGAGGCAGACCCAGAGGGGTAGCCCTGACTCAGTGCCCGGGAAGAATTCTGTGAGCTGTGTGAGGAAAGAAGAGAGAAAAACAAAAACAAAAGTAAAGCAAATTTTCCGTTCCAGATTTTTCGTGGATAAAATAAGGATTCCAGTGAAACTGTCTCAGTAAACACAGAGAGAGCTCATAAAAGTTAAGGGTCAACTTCAAAGTTTTTATTTGCAGAACAGATGGTAAAGCTCAGCTGTAGTTGCACAGAAGAAACATCAAACCTGCAAATTATGGAAGGAAAAGACAAATGACCCTCAGATATAGTAGTATCCCAGCAATGCTGGTGCAATGCTAGTGCAGTTCTGCTCTTGTTGAAGAAATAAAGGAAATATACTTTATCCTAGGTCTTAGTTAGAAAGTTCAGCAACTTTTGAAAAATAAAATACCATTTCAGCTGAAGTATTTTATAGTTATGCTCTTCAAGATAAATCGAGAGCAGGTACAAAAAAAATTAATCCCAACATCATTATGCATATGCTTAAACACTAAACTATATATAAAACCACAGAAATTTGAAAAATAAAACTAAAAATCATGATTATGACTTAAATGAAGTAACGAGGTTCTAGAATTTCACACCTGAGGCTACATCTGCACAGTCATTTATTGCATGGATGCATTTTAATTCTAGTTCTGAATGCAGAAGTAATTAGCGTTGTTACAGGGAGCGTATGTAATTATTAGGCAATGGTTTTATTAGAAACACCAAAGCTCTCATATTCTTAATATTTCAGCTAGTCTATGATAGTCTGTTCAACACTGAACTTACTTCCAACTTACAACTACTGCATTACTATTGGAGACAGTAAAATGAAATGAAAAATGTCCTTGTTAGAAGTATAAATAGAGTATTCTAAACCAGAAAATGTTTGGATATTTCCTGGGAAAGTAGATACTTTTTCTGGACACGCTCAGTATTCCATTTGAAGAAATGGGAAAAAAGATTTTGCTTGAGATCTACTGGTTACAAACTTCAAATATTTAGTAATCGACATCTGCAGCTTTGGAAATCAAGTATATTTTTATGACACATTTGCAAATAGGATTTTCAGACCACATTGGACAGATTGCTTCCTCAATTGAAAGAGAGTTAAAAAACATCTAAATTGGCTAGCCCAGAAAGAAAAGCTTATTTTTCTCCCTGCTGTTTATTTGTCACAAAATGAAAGCTGGCAAAATTTCTATTTTTGATCCAGGAAGTTTTCCATTTGGAGTGTTTTACTCTCTGAATGACACAACCATATTTTTCTGTGAAGTATTCCATAAAATGTTTCTCTTTGTCAAAAATTTCTTTTAAAAAGAAAACAGTTGACAGAAAAATTTTGACAGGAAACATGACAATGTAGTAACTTTATTTATTGCATAGTTAATGATAGCAATGTCTAGACTTGTAGCTGTTTTAACTTAATATCTTCTAAGCACTTCCTCTCTGGCTAATAATTGAAATGTCAGATATCTAGAATTCTTGGAGAATTTGTTAATATTTTTTCAATGAAAATTTTTTCTTAGATAAAAGAAATAATTGAAAATCATTATTATTTACCGCCTTGATTAAATGTTTCCTCTGCAATAGAAAAATGCTCACAAATACAACAGCAAATACAAAATGTATTTGCTAGGCTTACGCTGTATAAGAATCAGCATGAATTGATTGTCTCCAGCCTGCTTCCTGTTATTTAGTTGCCACATTAACTGCTAGATAGTAATGTGAGCAATGAAGAAGCTTTGGGAAGCAGTGGGAAAATCAGTGCTGTTCAATCTCTTTCTTCATCTTCGGGAAGCATCTTTTCCCCTGACATGATTTCCTAATGCATATTAAACATACTTCTGAAAATAACATCCAAAAATATCCTAGGAATGTTAGTATAGATATTATTGCATCCACAAATTTTAATTGTAGTTCTTGGTCTGAGAGATCCCTATAACTGGCTCTGTCTGGTGTGCCAATAACATCATATTAGGAACGAGAGGTATTACCTCACAGTGTTACCAACACTGTGAGGATCTGCTCCCACAGCTGCCAGTGTGATGCACCATGTGGCTGTGGAACAAGC
This sequence comes from Gallinago undulata, assembly GCA_026546715.1. Taxonomy (NCBI): domain Eukaryota; kingdom Metazoa; phylum Chordata; class Aves; order Charadriiformes; family Scolopacidae; genus Gallinago; species Gallinago undulata. Next base: position 39,882,231 of record JAOTQQ010000023.1, read on the forward strand.
CTCAGCTGCAGAATCCTATAGCACATGTTTGGTCACACTGGAAACTGATGATGCAACAATGAAGGAAGCGTTTAGAACACCAACCAACTCATTTTCCCTAAGTAAATGATTGACAAGGATACAACAGTGACATACATATATATATATATGAATGTATACAGAGCTGATGCAGTGTTCTTCACAGTAATAACAGCATTCCTCCTGCCTCACTGTTTATCCACTCCTTCACATGGACACTGTGGGCTGTTAAAGTCAAGGTACAAAATTGTACAGGTTTCAGTGGAATAGTGATTCACCCTGCTTCATAGTTCATTGTTGATTTTGTTTGAGAGATCTCATTTGTACTGATTTCAAAGTTCTCTGGTCCTGAGATCCTCTGTACAAACCAGGAGGCACCAAAAGCTCAGGGGCTTCAGCTACGTAACCAGAAAGAAGTTTTCACACCTGCTGCTCCGCAGGGGCCATGTAATATTGATTTCAGATAGGGTAACACTACTAAAATCATTTTCACTGATATCTATTAAGTGGAAAACACCTCAGGGCACCCACTGTTCCTTTTCATGACTTTAGACCTTGTAAGAAGACTATGGCAGCATGGTACAGCTGCTTCCCTGGAGTGTGGGAAGCAATCAGAATCATGGATCTCAGGGAGAAACCTGGTATCTGAGATACTGGGAATGTCCAGATAAACCCTTACACTGTAGTCCAAATGTAAACCTGACCTAGGAAAGTTTAACAGGACTGGCACCAAAGAGTTATGATCAGAGAGCCACAGCTAGTTTCTGGTTTACCCTTGAATCTATGGTTCTCTTTCCTAGAATAAAGCTGTAATATTTAGCAAAATATTTGCGAGCTCAGAGCACAGCAGCTTCCCAGTCTTCTCCCAAGCCCTCCTCACACTGAGTGCCTGGTCAGCTACTCATGCGTGGAGGACAGTGCCCAGCACAGTGTTCACCTACAGTTACTGCCTTTCTCAGCCCTCCTCTGCCAAGCTTTGGTTTCTGAGCAAGAAGGAAATGCGTTCTGCTATTCAAGGAAACAGCCTGATGGAAGACCAGTGAATGACAGATGTGAACTTCTACATCCAGGAGAATTTGGACCTTTCACTTACCCTTCAACTTATTCCTTGCTGTACCTGACAAACATTCGTTTTCTAGTTAAGCAGTCCATGTGCTGAATTTTGAGTAAATCTGGCGCGAAACTCCACTAGTTACTAGGATTGTATTTTTTGCGGGTGAACAGAAAGCAGATCTTCTACACAGTTGCCAATACAATAGGGAAACAAAGTACTGCAGCTAAGCTATGATAGAGAAAGATCATTAGGACAACTTTAAAATCAGAACAGCAATTTCTATTGTGTGATTTCTGACACCTACTCAGTTTGATTTTCCCCTATACAGGCTCACAAGTTTGCCAGACAGGCAGCTGGTATAAGTAATTCTTTGTGTGGAACTACAAACAAATGCTGCTCAATTCATTCAGCGTGTTTTTTTCCTTTGATCCTTTACTGTATATTATTTTACATCAATCACCACTCACACCATTCTTGTTACAATCATTGAAGGAGTACACAAGAGTGTTTATCACTTAAATTCCCATAATCTGTGTAAGTAAAAACACAAAAAGAAAAAATGATATATGATATAAAATAGTAAGATGGAAGGCAAAATGAGCAATATTCAGTGCAACTTTTGGAGAAAAATATTTAAAACTAATTAAAAACTAATAAAAAAGAGATACTAGAAGGGATATTGGTACCAAAATCACTACAAATAGGATAGGAAAAGCCAGACAGATTTGGGCATTATAAGGCCTGTGTGATATTGGGGACCTCTATTACACTTTGTCAGTTCCAAGACAACAAATAAAGGATCAATCCTGGGTCACATCCCATTGGAACACAGCAGTGATTGAAGAGACATTACTAGGTCTGAGAAAAAAAAAAAAGACTAAGACAACTGGGACCATTTGACTGCTGCTTTATCTGGTACTAATATTGCCCCCATGTTGTGTCGAGAACAAAGACAGTGACAGGTACACAGAAGGAAGAAGAGCATTAAAGTAAAAAACTCAGGGGAAAAAAAAAGAAAATTACCATGGTAAAGGCTGTAATTTAAGACATTTTTATGTCACCCAAAGGAATGTATGTTTTGAGGCTTGAATTTCAGAGATGAGAGAAATGCAATGACACTGCAGCATGTGGGGAAGAGCAGTCTCTCTTCCTGATTAGCATCTCAGCATCACACTGTCCTCCTTTATTGCTATCTCCAAACAAATGAGTCACAGAAAAATCCCAGACAAGAATGTTGTTTTATTGAAAAACTCACTCTTTTCTTCCCACTCTGCATCCTTTCCCTCTGCCCTCTTCCATCAGTCTCTTAGATTTTCAGTTAGAAAATGCAGGGCCTCTGTTTCAAATGATATTCAGTTTTGAAAATCTGTAATATTTAACTGCATTTAAAAGAAAGCAAAAATGTTTGCTTTCAAATGGATCACAAAGGAGGTGTCTTTGTCAGGCATTATTATCTGCAATCTTGTGCTAGACTGAAGGCTGAAAGAAGACAAGCTTTGTTTTTAAACAGCTTTATTTTCCCTACTATTCTGCCTTCCACCTGGGACACATGTGTGATGCAAAGTGCATACACACACGCTGTGGAAGGTAACAGAAATTGTTATTTTGTTCTTAGAATCAGCAGTATAAAGATCATGAAATACATATAAGAAATACATTGGAGCTCCAAGGCATGCTTTTTAATCTAGAAATAACCGGAAGCCAATTAAATGGAAGTGCAGCAATTGCTTTGTTTCTCAACTTGCTGATGGTCTTACAAAATTTGTTGCTGCCCTCATTGGCTTAAAGATTGGATCAAGAATGAAAAAACTCACAATGTTACCATGACCTTTAGCAGGCATAACTGTTGAATTTCTCATCAATAACACATCAGGAAAAAATATCTCTTCATTAACTTATGATACAGCAATTTAAGTGCGTATAAAAAGGAAAAAAAGTACAGTGAAAAGTCCAACATGATCAATTCTGTAGTTTTTTTAATATGCTAAATCACATAAAAAATTGTTCAATAGTAATAAATAGCTACCATTAGTGTACAAAATGCAGTAACACAATCCTTTACAGTTAAGAGTAATCAGCACAGTTTTGACACTTTTATATACAGAACTTGATGAAAAATAAATTTTTCCAGCATTCTGAATCCTATTTTCAAACCCTCATCCTAAAAATACTTCTGAAAAGACCTGATTCCATGAACACGGCTAATATAGCGGTGTCGCAGTTTAAGCCTGGTAGAAAGTTCAGCCCCATTTGCTCACTCCCCAACTTGCTCACTCCCCCACTCAGTGGGATGGGGGAGAGAATCAGAAGGGGAAAATTAAGAAAATTCATGGGTTGAGATAAAATCAGTTTAATAAAAAGTAAAAAACAATGAACAGCAACAGAAAAAACAAAACAAAACAAAACAAAACAAAACCAAGAGGAAAAGAAACAAACCCAAGAAAAACAAGTGATGCAAAAAAAATCCTAATTGCTCACCACCAACCAATTGTTGCCCAACCAGTCTGTGATCAGTGGCAGTCCTGGCCTGTGTCCCTCACCAGTTTTATTGCTGAGTAGGATGGTACCTTTTTGGTCAGTTGGGATCAGCTGTCCCAGCTGTGTCCCCTCTTGTGCACACCCAGCTTACTCACTATTGGGAAGTGTGAAAAATAGAAATAAAAGCCCTTGACACTGTGAGTGCTGCTCAGCAACAAATAAAACATCCCTATGTTAATAACACTTGTTTTGTCACAAATCCAGAACACCACCACACAAGCTACTCTGAAGAAAATTAACTCTATCTATCTCAGCAAAAACCAGCACATATACACCGGTTGTCTGTATCATAAAATGCTCTAAAAAATCCCTTCTTATAATCTATTAAGGTTACAGTTTCCTTTCCTCTAAAGACTGTTGTTCCAATTTTGTCTTCAATTACAAAGTCCTGTTCAGGAGTAACTTTACAGGAGAACATGGTGCAGAATGCAAAGCAAGATAAAGTTGGTGTATGATCAGATTCAGGTGTCTATTTGTATCTTCTCTCAAGATAAAAAAAGGCAATATCTAAGTAAAATGTAGCTCCAATGCTTTTCCTCTGGAAACAGCAGTTAGCCTTTACCTTGTGACCCAACACCAGCAATCACGACAGAGAGGACATGAGCACGGGCAGAGAGGTCTAAGAGATGATGTGTGTCTAAGCTCCTGTGGCAGTTTCTGTGACTGCTATTACTTCCATTCATCTGGGGCTTCATTCGACAACTCTAACCAACCGGAAACGATGTTCTTAAACACCGTTTAAAAAAGCCTTTTTTGAAAGCCCTTTTGTTACTGAGGCCACCTGCAGGAGTGAGGAAGCCTGTGCTGCCTTTGAGGGAGATGTCCAGTACTGGGGGCTGTGAAAGGACTTGGTTCCCGGCCACAACAGTTTGGGCTAGGGTAGGGGGTCCAGCTGAGCTGGTCTGAATTACAGATGAGCTGCTGGACAAACCTCCCCTTTTAGTGCCTTTAAGTGTTAGCAAAATGAAAAAAAAAAAAAAACCCAAAGCAGCATAAAGGAAATTTTTTGTCTTTCAGTAAACCGGTTTCCTCCAGTACGGGCATGGAGTAACCTCTGATGCCACTGTCTGCTTAAAGAGGCTCATGCAAAATGTGTGTGCCAGTGCTAATGGGCATCACACCAAAACTCCCCAAAACTGAACTGTTCACTTGGAGGGTGAATATTCTATCTGCTTGTTCTGTTCTTGGAATACACTCAAGTTTACATTATTAGGTTTTCTATCGACATATAGACTGTGTGTCTCCCCTTTCACAATTTCATCCTGCAGTTTCTAATTGGTGAGCACAGTAAATTACAGGGATTCAGAGGAGGGGGTGGATGCATTTCCATTCTTTAGAGGACTGAAATAACAAAGGCCAGCTCTGGTTATCAAAAACCTGCAAATAGAGCCAGAGCTCCTGTTAAAGGCACATGAAATTGTTCCAAGAGGACAGGAAGATTTTTTAATGAGCTAGTCAAGTTGCTGCAAGGTCATTATTGTAATTAAAAACAATAAGGGATTCTGCTTTGCCAGTCGGCTAATATAACCCTGATTGGATTATTGTTGTTTACTGAATTCTGAAACATTTAAAGACAAGTTCCTCAGGGTTTAGTTTTTAGTGGTTGCTTTTTATTGTTTTGGGTTTTTTTTTTCTTAATATCATTACAATAGGAAACGATGTTATAGGCTGATTGAAAGCATCACACAAGGAGAGACATGAAGTTCATCATGCTGCAGTATATAAAGATAAGCTAAGAATAGCTGCATCTTACGTATGAAAATCAGGGAGCCAAATAATTAATTCACATCAATATTGGAAACATCTTAGTCCTAAAAGCTAGACACTTAGAAGTGAAATACGTCCCTTGTTCATCAGCAAAATGCTTCAGTGCTACTAAACAAGTAGCAACAAACCCAGAAACTCTTTAGCCAAACAGCATCAATATTTCCACTGAATTCAATGGGACCAGTCTCCCACTGCTCTGGTTTGTTCTAGGATATCTAGAACAGAGATCGAGGGCAATGAAATATATTATATCATGGAAGGCGTAGTAAATGAAACCTGGGAAAATCTGTGGATATCACAGCATGCTAAAAATAACTTTGATGCTTGTAATAGTCCTGAGTGATAGCAACCCTGATATTTCTGTTTCTTTGAGGTCTTTTATGGCTTTAGCGCCATATTGGAGCAACAAGTGATTGTAATGCAGAGAGAGGATTAGTTACACTTTCTGAATCCCTTCCAGAAGCAAACAGACCTTTTTTAAGAGGCAGCCCAATCTCAATGTTGCTCCGACGTGCATGTCAAAATGCAGACGTGTTTTTACAGAAGTATCAAGCCTTGGAAAAAAAGGTATAACTAACAGCCTCCAATGGTTCAGGTAACTCATCAGGGTATCTCACTATGTATTGAATTCTGTCTCTGCACAATGATCAGAGATCATTGTTTTTAATGAGGTGATCTGGTGTTACTACAAAAGGTAATTAAGTTTTACCACATAATTGTCTTTCATTCCCAAAAATATACACTGTAATTTGAACATTTTGGTTCAAATACACTATGAAGTTTTGGGCTTGGGTTTGATTTATAAAGTTGATTCCTAAAATTTTTTCTCACCAAAATGGCTCTTCTTTTTAGAGAAGAATCATCAAATTATAGAATCATAGAAGGGTTTGTGTTGGAAGGGACCTTAAAGATCATTGAGTTCCAACCCCCCTCCCATGGGCAGGGACACCTCCCACTAGACCAGGTTACTCAAAGCCCGATCCAGCCTGGCCTTGAACATTTCCAGGGATGGGGCACCCACAATTTCTCTGGGAAACCTGTTCCAGTGCCTCACCACCCTCATGGTAAAGAATTATTTCCTAATATCTAATCTAAATATATCCTCTTTCAGTTTCAAACCATTACCCCTCATGCTGTCACTACACTCCGTGATAAAGACTCACTCCCAATCTTTCCTGTGGGTCCCCTTCAGGTACTGCAAGGTTGTTATGATGTCTCCCCAGACCTTTCTCCTCTCCAGGCTCCAACACTCTCAGCCTGTCTTCATTGGAGAGGTGTTTCAGCCCCACAGATCATCTTCATGGCCCTCCTCTGGACCCTTTCCAACAGGTCTGTGAAAACACGTCTAATAGAAAGTATTTTGATAGATATATAGAGTTAGTATTAGGAATGGCCCTGGTCATAAAGGGCACCAGGTTTGCTAGTAACAGCTTCGTATGTCTGGATTTTGGAATGAGCTGGGAATAGCTGGAATGCATTTGAAAAGTCAGCTTATTAAAAACCTTCCTCAGTGTTCTCTGTCCTTTGTGACATCCCACTGTGGGCACTAAGCCAACATAGTGCAAACGCATCGACCTAAATGGCTGTTTGTCTTAAATATGCTCTGATTTTTTAACCTTCATGTTTGCCTTGTAGCTTTTCTTGTCTTTGTATTAAATTTAGTGTGTTTATAATAGGACTTAGATACTTAAGTATCTTCAAGGACTTTGTGGAAGACGTGTTGATAAATACTGGGATTTCTTTGCTTCTACAATTTCATCATGGGTATTTTATTTATAACACAGAAACAGTCTGCAGAACTTACACATCTTTAGGACCATGTGTGAGATACTGCAGAGCTACAAAAAAATAGACAACCTTGTAGAAAATATATCATTAGAGATCCCAAACTTGAAAAGATCGTGACTAACAGTACTCAAGGTGCTTGTTCCCATTTCTCTTACAGAGAATAAAATTAAGCATGGCCTCTGTTTTTGGAAAGAGGTAGAAGATGAGAGCTATATGCTTTCTCAGTTGATGGCACTGGAAGAATTTCAAGACAGACAAAAACTGGGAGTGGATAAATGGAAGGACAAGTTTCTGAACAAATGAAAGGCTATCTGTTTTGATTTCTTGCAGAATACAGCTGATGGAGTTAAAGCATCTATTCTGCATTGGGATACTGCATCTAGTACTTGTTCCAAAACAAGTTTGTCCTTGAGAATGAATTATCTAATTGCTGCTGCAAAATGTAGGGAGACTCAATGTTGTTTCCCAGATGGATGCTGAACAGGGAGTTTTGGTTAAGCCTCAGTAATCATGGTGGGAGTGCTCTGGGGATCTGGTACCCTGATCAGCTGGGACACCACCACCACAACCTCCTTCTATTGCAGCCAGTGCAACAGTAGCACTTTTCTGATAAACTGAAAGTGGAGCTTTACCTCCACTTATACCCCCTCTTAAAAAATAATAATAATGTTTATTCCGAATTGAATTAAGACTTGGTCAAAGCTTTTGCTTCATCTTTTCTGACAGTAGCTGGATTAAAGAGAAGACAAGAGTTTATCGCCAGCTAACTATCTCCCTGTGTGCTCAAGAAGTTGGTGGCTTTGGGATGGCACGGCTGGAGTCCAGACCTGGCTCAAGAGACGCCTGCATGATGGATCTGGTAAATGAATCTGTCTGTAAGCAAGCAATTTTATTATACTAGGCCCCAGATTATTTAATTTGTGAAATCCTAGTGAATCACAAATCCAGACAGTGTGACAAAATTCATAACACTACATTCATTTCTGGCATTATTTCTTTTATTAGATTTATTGTGACTGATTGCTATTTTCTGCATGACTGTAGTCATATATGGAGATACATGAAGTTATTTTCACCCATGGATATGTCTCCATAGTGTGTTGGCTCATTGCAAGCAAAACAACTGTAAAACAAAATAATTCATAGATATAGAAGACCCATTTAGCAAAGAACTGCCTGGAAAGAGAATCCTTGTGTGATTTTTTTTTGTCAGTTAGAAAACATGAGCTTGGGAGGTTTTTCCAGTCTCATGGAGTTCAGCAGGAGGCGTTTCGTGAAAGGAACGGGTAATGTGATAATAGAATTTATCTTCTTGTTACTGGTTCACATTTTCCTTCTCTTGCTTCATCGTTCCAAATGTTCCCTTTTATGCAATTTTCTAGTTATGCTAACTAAAAAAAAAAAGTTTCAGTACTAAACACTGTGGATACTGAAAGGCAATTCATTTGATCAGTCAGAAAACTACCAGCTGTTATAAGCCTACACATCACAGCCTCCTCTGATTGTTTAACTGGGCAATTTGAACTATCTGTTTTCACTATTATATATCTATTTGCTGTGTTTCTTGAGTGACCCACAGTTTGGGGGAGGGGGGGGGTAATGAAAATGAAGATGAAGGCAATAATTTGAAAATGAAGGTAATAATTTGATATCCCTTTGCTTTGTATTGGTTTTCATGTGCATGTGGTGGTGGGAATGGGTCGCATTCCTAAAAGCTAATTGTATTTTACATTAATATATAACATGGTGTTGCTGAGCATGCATCCTATTGTATGTAGTTATTTTGTATAGTATGCAATTCTGTCATTCTTTCTTACAACTATTATCCTACTGCTTGATCTTTTTTCACTGGAAGTAATGGAAATTCTACTATTGACCCTAGGCAAAGCAGCAATCCATTCCTTGCCCAACAAGCAGTCCTATTGATTTCACTCAAATCACTTGCAGGTCATGATACTACTCAGCATGAATCAGAATGATAAAATAAGGCTGTAGGTTCTGTTTTTACTTAAGGGAGTACAATCAACCAGAGAAAATTATCTGAACCTCTCTCCTTAGACTATCTCGACATCAAGTCCATTTCCATTATAGGTACACTGCTTTTTCACTCTTTCACTTGCTTACTTGTTTGCCTTAGTATAATGTATTAATATTTTTATTCAACAAATCCAAGATAAGCAGTGGGAAAACTACTACCTGTTCTTAGGGCAAACTTAAGCCATATTCACATGGCAAAAGGTCATTATCTTTTGTAGTGATTCTTTATATGTGTGCTTATACCTTTTATTTACTCCATCTATGAAATGTCTTCTTTGACGATACTCTCATTTGCTTCTTGATACTACCTTGTTTCCCACCTCCATTTCTTTTGTATCTTTTGCTTTGCTTTCCATTTCTTCAATGGCATTCTTTATTCTCACTCTTCTTGTTGTTATTTTTCTTACTCCTGTGTTATCTCCCACCCTGCCCTTTATTGTTGAATCTTTCTTCTACATTTTCTTAGACACCTTTCATTTTCTACTTCTCTTCTCTGAGAAGACAGTCTTCTCCTTTTCAATGATGGCTTTTTCCATCCCAGTTGCTGCACCTTTAAATTTGCTGTTCCCTTTCTCACGTTGCAGAAAGTTTAACTGGTCCACTTTTCTGTTTTCCCTCCGATGTTACCTTTCCAATTCCTTTTCATTTACTCTATTTTAGCTGTTGTCTGCAGTCTACCTTATTCTAATTTATTTTGTATTTCAAGTACCACTTTGTTTCAGTTGACCCTCTACCATCTTGCTCTGTTTCCCAGAGGAACATGGAAGGTGAACCTGGCATTAAAACAGCATGACAGAGGCAAATGAGAGTTGATTAATTCCCTCCCACCTTCCATCCATTCTTCTGCAGTCACTCTGCACAGGGCTTTACAAGTGGAATAGAAAGGTGGGAAGACACAAAACTACATTTTGAAGTTTGATCACTAATGTGCTTCAGACAACATAGTTATTACAGTCTTGATTGCTCTTCTAATGGGGCAGCAGCACTCTCTAACAGAGAGGTTTGTGCTGATAGGTTTTACTGAAAAACTAGCTAAGACTAAAATTCAAGTTTAGTTACTATTAAAATAATGTCAAAACATGCACACACATAATATGACCCTAGCTACAAAAAATATCCAATGAAAAAAACACCCCAAAACCTAAAGCGAAAGACTGGGGAATAAAATGACCGTATAAGTTTAATAGGTATTTGCATTATGTTCTTATCCAGGCTTTAGCTAGAGAACTTAATCTTTCATGATTTTCCACAGTGAAAATAAGTTCAAATGAAATTTATCAATTCCAGGAAGCCTATGCGAATTTCACATAGATAACTGAGTTTTGGATAATTGCTCAAATTGGATCAAAGTAGTAACTTTTTCAGGATTCTCCCTCCCTGGGAAGCCTTTGATACAATTTCTACACAGACGGTCAAGTTGAAGCAGTCTGAGTTCACATGAAGCAGTTTCTCAAGAACAACTATGGAACAAGCATCAAAATATTCCTTTACAAAGCAAGTTCAGGAAGAGAATTTGTGTTCACTTGAACAGCTGAACTCAGGGAAGATGTCAGTGGTGACCATTGGGTATCCTAATTCAGGAAAAAGAGGAGGTCTGAGAGCCCACTCCATGCTTTATTACATCAGAAGTAGTTTTGTCACTCCAGATGAAAACATGAGTCTTCTCTCTTATCCTGAGCCCACATTTCAATATTGCTCATGCACTGTGAAGCCCTCTGGAAAATTTCAGTTGGTGAAGAGATATTTCTGTTAAGGCTATAATTCTCGCATACCTCAGGAACTGAAAAACACCATTTGCAATAGCGTGCCAGTTATTTTCCAGATGCCATGGCAACAAAGTAGAAAAGGAGGCGGCTCCTCCCCTGGCCCTGAATCCCTCAAGGCATGATCCTTCAGGCTACCTTGGGGCTGACTTGAAAAATCCAAGCAGAATGTAAATGTTTTGTGACAGACTACTCTCTAAAACACATCGGGGGAAAAGATTACTATTTTCCACTACTTATGTGTTCAGCAACATCCAAAGTTTTAGTTTTCCATGGAATACTTTTCTGAATAAGGCATAATTTGGTGTTCTGGCTAAGTAAAAATTACTGTGGTTACCTTTTGCTCCAAGCCATGGTGTGCTCCACTGTGTTACTTTGCAACACGTTTGATTTCCGCAACTGCATCAATCAATTTCTTACAAATTGAGGTTATTTGCCAGCCGAAAGGTCTGCCTAGGACTTTTATTTTGTGGGTCAAGAATGCATTGGTGTATGAGCTAAAGCTGTTTTAATTAGCTTACTAATGGTGGTTTACCTCTGGATTCTCCCTCATATCAACAGGTGTAGTCAAAACATAATGCATTTTTCAGAAATAGCTATTCACTAATGGCAGATGCCATTAGCTTGCCTCTCCCGATTGCCTGCCACAGACCACAGAATCTCCCCGTGCTGGCTCTGACTTGAGCTCAGTAATTGTTTTTGACTAAATCACATCTTCTGAGAAGGCATGTGGGACTGAAAAGGTAAATCCAGCACCAAATTGTGTAGTAGATTAACTGTATGAGTCTTTCACCTCCTGAGACTTAATTTAGGCTTTCATTCTGAAATACAAAATGTAGCAAATAAATGCATTTATAAATTGTTGGAGAGAGTGGTGTAGATAGTGTATAGCAGAATGATGCAAAGTTTCCTGGACTCCGGATTTAGTATGCATTTGTCTTTAACTGAGTAAGAGACAGACAGACTGAGAAAGATGTTCAAAGCAGCTCACATATTACCAAGCTGTTTTATAGGAGTGAGGCTAACTTTGTAGTAAGAAAAACTTTTGCTAGTATAATACAGTATTGCTGGTCAGAACTCTGCAAACTAATTTTTCAGTTCAGCAGTGGAATTGAGGGAAAATAAAAATTCATACCAGGTAAAGAATCATTCTTGTGTTCTACATACTGATGGGATAGACATCAGTCTCCATTGACATGAGTCACCGCAGTACATGATCCTAGGTGGATGCATTTCCTCCTTCCTTCTCTTTTATAGTGATAAATTATATAGCTTTAGTTTAGCTCTCATTGCATAGCCAAAATATTTATGGGCAATAAGGACCTATATTTTATTAAGTATTACCAAATATTGTTTATGTGCATCAAAAATATTGCAAGAAGTTGAAGACTTTCATCTTCTTAGGAGACTCTGTGTAGCTCAGGGTCTTTAAAGTATTCCCATGTTTCTGACATGTTTTTTCCTAACCTTTAACAGAGCTGGCTTTCTGCTGCTAAATGAAAGTTTTTGTCCTTTGGTGGTTGTTTATGACCAGTTACACAAGTAGCCTTCTGCATGCTACAGAACATCATGCAACATCAACATCACTTGGTTGATGTTGTTTTGCTCAAACATCAAGCAAGCATCCTCCCATACTGGGGCATTGTGATGTCAGTCCATGGACAAAAAAACCATGGAAGCTCTCCTGAATTCTAAGTACCACCCAACACTTGCTTTAGTTTCTTTATGTCCAAATACGGGTGATTGACAAATGTGGGTTGTTGGGGTTGTTTAGGGGGGGAGGGGAGGTTGGGTTGGTTTTTTCCCCCTAGCTCTATTGCATGTGGCAAATGGGAACTGTAATGAAGGAAAATTATTATGAGAGCATCTTGCTGAAATTTGTCACCCAATTGGGATGTAAGAGGAGGCTCTTGTTTCAGTGAGCAAGCCTCTGTGCATACAACATCATCTGGTAGTACTTGGTATATTCCTTACTTTTGGTCAGGGAAGGAGAGCTACTTTTAGATATATCTTTTGGTACTTTTAAAATAGTGCAGAAGCTCTTTTGTTTCCATCTTTTGCCCCAGATTCTTTCTAGTATAATCCCTGTTTTACTTGGGAATGCAAATGCTCATGTAGAGTTTTGGAGGTAAACAGGCTGGTGACAGAAACATGATTTGGGGTAATTCAGCTGGAATACTCAATCCTGGATAAAAGCATCCATACCATTTAAATCGTTCATATAATGTTTCAATTTAGTTTGCATGATCAAGAGTTCCTGAGCAGGCTGAAAATTACAGACTGCAAGACAGAGTAGTTGAGAAAAATGCCACTTCTATTGCTTAGCACATCATTATTTCAGTGCTTTGAATTCTTTTTCAAAAACGAGTGAAGGTACTTGCAAAGGCTATTTTCTCAGTTTGCCTGTTTGATCAAACCCAGATTTTCAGAAGTTGCAATTTACTCAGAAAAAGCAAAAGTGATTAATAGGAGATAAGTGCTATCCTCTCTTAGGGAAATGTTCTTATACATTTTAGACTTTTACCTGCTCACAATTTCACCCAAACACGTAGCAAAAGAACAAACCCAATAATTACTGGGGAACCTACTATTGTTTTATGTTCTCTATGCTTCCGAGGATATCGGCAGTTTCTCTAGGCTGGTTCTGCCTCACCTTTATTTCCAGAATTTCTATTTGTAAAAGGGCTTTTGGAGTCACAGTTGTGGGTGCTGCCATCTTCTCATAGGCACTAGAGCATCAAGGGAAATGGAAGTAGAATAGGAACTGTTCCAGCACACTACAGCTTCTGAAAAGCCTGAAGCAAACAGTTTGCAGCAGACATGAATTGAAGGATACTTTACAAGGTTGCATTACAACCTCTTGATTTTGGACCTTTCTGGATCTGTAATACAGCAGAGCTGTTCCTTCAGAAGTTTTCTTCAGCACATCTGAGCTCCCACATAGACTTTTGCATCCCAACATTTGTTCCCTTGTTATCCTTAGGAAGTATTGCATAAAGATTTATTTACATACAATCAAGTTTTTATTCATCTCTTATTCTACATTTTTATGCCAGGAAAAACAGAGCCCATCAGATTTAAGCTCCATCTCAGTATTAGAAAAACTGAAGAGTGTATGGAGATATTTGAAAAGGGACTGTACCATACTGATACATGTGCAATGATACATCTACCTGCGTTTTCCGAACCAAGAAAGTTTTGCTGTCCCTGATCTTAAAAGTATGACCTATGTAAAATTTAACTCTTTTATTTGTGAAAGCATGTTTAATCTTCATATTGTTTTAGCAATTTTTGTCCCCAACACCTTTAGTTTGAGTCTCATTTACTTCCAGTAAGAAAACGTTCAACAAATCCTCGAACGAATCCTTAAGTCATGAATGTCTGTGAAAGATCTGTAAGATTTTTGTTTTGTTTGACCTCAAAATTCTGTCACTTAGAATCCATTAAATTGATGAGGTCCAATAACTACCATAAACCTGATTTTCAAGAAGTCCCAGTTGTTGGAAGAACTTTGGAAAGGTGTAGTCTTACCTTTCTTACATCCCTCCTTTTCTTTTCTAAGTCAAGAGGCAAGACTTTCATTCTGAACTCTAGAGAATCAAAACTGAAAAAAATATTAAGCACATGGTTCTAAAGTCAGTGTCATGATTTGAATGCAAATCTGAATATCTGAAAGTATGAAATCTGAACATTTTGAAATATCTCCTTTTTGGTTTGTTTTGGTTTTTTTATGTTAAAGGAAAGGAGAAAATTCTGGTGGGAAGTCTTATTAAATCCGACAGAAACTTTTTTGTTAGTTCATTGCTGTGAGCACCACACTGCTCTAATCCCTCATATTTCACACTGGGAAAAAACCTGTTTAATTGCAGAAAGTGCTGGAGGTAGGTGGTATGTTAACAGTTTAACTTTCAGAGAGAAAGACGGCATTCAGTAACTGGAGAGTGGACTACTCCAGCTCACGGCAGACTTGGTGAGGTTCATTGCGCCCTTTATCCTTTGCCCAAGGGCTTGCTCTGAGGATGTAGAAAGCAATGTGATGTCAAACCAGAAATGGACTTGACAGTGTCTCTATTAAGATCTACTATGTCTTTTAAGGACTGTAGGCCCCAAGCCAATTTGTCTCATATGTATTAACCAGAGCAAGAACTTGAACTATGGTTTCCTGTATTGCTGGTGAGTGATGTAACTGCTAGATAACGGAGTAAATCACAGTTTCTCTGTTTAGACCAATGAATATTTAGTTTATTGATATAAAGTAAATACGCTTCAATAAAAGAAACACAGAGATAAAACTTCTGCCAAATAATTAGGTGACTAATTAATCATCAAATTTAGGCTCTGTAAAAGTCATGGCAGGGTCAAGGAACCAGTGCCAAAGGTGGTATATAAGTCCTGGAGCTTCCATAACCTTCATTCAGAGTTCAACAGGTACTTGAAAAAAAAAGAAAAAGAAAAAAGAAACTAAAAACTCAGTATCCAGGTGTGATTATATTATTTCCATTGTATATGCAATAGAGTATTTCCAGAATGACCAGATGGCCATTGTGTGTAGATTGTTCTTTAATCTTAAAATTTATTGTTATTGATAATATCAGCAGATACCATGGCATTATGAGAGTTAGTGTCTATAAAGTCTCTCTACAGTCATCTAGCTGGTTTTGGCTCTCAGTACTTTGGATGTTAAACATTATAAAACAGCGCAGAATTGTTCCCACCTTAAAGTCCAACATTCTTCTCTATGCGTATGACTAAGTGGGTCATTTTATTCTTCTTTGTTTCTTGTTAAGCATAAGAAAAAAAATCTCTTTTGCACCTAACAGCTATTTTTTGTAATGGTCTCTTCATTCCTCTAATCCTGGCAGCGATCACAATGATTAAAAAGAGTGAGTGAGATCCAGCTCCTCTGCTATTGGTCCAGATTTTCTGTCATATTCCATTGCTAGAAAATTTATTTTTGATTTTTCAGTTCAAAGATCATGGGAGGTGGATCTTTAGAGCTGCTGCATATTCATATCATTCATTTCTATGAAATACACCTCCAGATGCAACTTAGTCCTACCTAGGAACAAAAACTTATGGACCCCAGATTTCAGAAAACTTGCAGTTAAAAAGAAGGTAGGCTGGAAATACTCCATCTTCCCCAGTAAGACTGAAAGGTGGGGGAGTTCTAGTAGATAAAGCTGAAGTTTTTCTTTTGACTCATATTTCAGATAGAGATCTATATCACTGAGAATTCCCATTTCAGTTAGAAACTCACAGCTTATGCAATTGTATTCATGATCTTCTTACGCACAAAGTTAATGAGACAGAAAGTTCCCTGCCTTCTTAGCAAACATCAAAAATACCTGCCAGCAAATAAATATTTATTCTTTTTTTTTTTTTTTTTTTTTTTTTAAGAAGCATTTACTTCTGTTACTGAAATCAATTTCTTCATTAACTAGGTTGCATCTCATTTCCCACACTTCCACTATGTGCCAAACACTGCTAAAAACTTGCAACATGGGTAACAAAGAAGCCAGGGATGCACTTTAGCTGGAGCCATCCTGTTAAGTGGTAGGTAAAGAGAACATGCTGACATCTGTTCAGCTAGGACTTCCTTAACTAACTTGATCGTGACCTGGCAAAAAAAAGTCTTAGGCAGACCTGAATTAAAAAGTCACCTGTTTTCAGCTGAATTAAAGTTTTCTAGCAAGCTAGATACCTTTATTTTTTTCAGTGCCTTTTGAGCTAGGGTACCTCTGCATAAACCACAAAGAAAGATTTAAAGGCATTTTTATATAGATAGAGATGCAGGTTTTCCCAGTGTCTATACTTACACAAGAAGAGACACAGAAGACGATGAGTTTTGCCCTGGGTGTTATTACACCCCTGTTGGCAGCATGCAGAAGAAAAGGCAGTAGAACTTAGTGTTGTTTTTTTTTAAAAATATGGTAAATCAATTCTTTGGGGGGAAATTTTTGGAAACAGTATTTTTCAGCTAAGCCCAAAATACTGCAGAATGAATCTAGTATGTTTTAGTTCATATTTCATGTGGTGCTTCTGCAAGCACATAGGTGACAAAAGAGAAAGCTCAGAAGGGACCTCATCAGTGTATGCAAACAGCTGGTGTGAAGATGCAAAAAGGACAGAGCCAGGCTCTTCCCAGTGGTGCCCAGTGACAGGCCAAGAGACAATGGGCATGGACTGAAACACAGAAGGTTTTGTCAGAACATCAGAAAACACCTTTTTAATGTGAGATTGACTGAGCACCAGCACAGGTTGCCCAGAGAAGTTGTGAAGTCTCCATCTTTGGAGATACTCAAAAGCCATGTGGACATGACCCTGGGCAATCTGCTCTAGGTGGACGTGCTTGAGCACTGGAGTTGGACCAGATGACCTCCAGATGTCCCTTCCAACCTCAACCTTGTTGTGATTCTAGAGTCCCATTTGTAGATCAGAGGATCCCTGACTAAGGCAAGTGAGAGCCATTCTTTGTTTCAAGCAAGTGCAAAAATTAGGGTACGTGGTTCTGACATAACTGCAGGATTATTGTGTTTCCAAAGTCATGCCTTAGAGAATAAATTTGCCTTCATGTTATTGGAAGGGAATAATTGTTTCCGCAAGTAATTCTTTCTCTGTAAATATCTGTATGAGGAACATGCTGACACCAATAATATAATCTTTCACATGCTTTCTAGCCATCCATAGAGTCTAGTTACACAGTAGACCATGAAATTAAGTTATCACTACACACAAAAAGAAAAACTGTGTGTGCTGCTATTACACAATAAAGAGAGCCACCACATCACTTTTTTGCTGGTCTAAACTCGAACTTCAACACAATATGGCAAGTTTGTGTTTTCTTGTACTGTGTGTGGCTATAATTAATGCAATACAGGTATAGTATAAATGCCTAGAAATCAGATGCCAGATTCTATTTTTTAAAATCACATGTTGTCACAGCCTAAGATATCAAATATGAATGCCCTATAAACAGTTTAAAACACTTTTTAAAACATTTTGCATATGTATTAGTTTATGGTAGTGGAGGAAGAAACAATCATACAAAATGGGTTATGCATAAATGAGTTGTATCAACACGGGCCAAATATAATAAGTGATGAAAAATATGCTTTTTCTTCCACCCTTACATTCTCTATAACATTATGCAACTTTTCTAGTGTTGAAGAATTTGTTTCAGTAAATATAGGAAAATAAAAGGGGAAGTAAAGCATATCCCTACAGTACTGTAGCACACAGTGGCAAATATTGGAAGGGGAGAAAGGGAAGACAAAAAAAAATACAGGAATAGGAAGGATAACATTTATTAAATTGCTTGGTTTTGATTTTTTTTTTCCCAAAAGCAAAGTATGTGAAACAAAGTCTTTCCACAGGAAATCTTACATGGAAAATGTGGATATCCTCTTGGAATTAATCACTTTATTTGCTATCCAATATCTCCAGAATTATTTTACCCAGAAAACTCTGCATAAGGCCTACAACCAATTAATTTAATAATGTGACTTCGTAGATTTCTGTTGTGGCATCTGCATAATTCTGTAGGAATTAGGGCCACTTCCCCGCAAGGAACATATAGATAGGATTGTGTATTTGAGCAGCTAGCATGATGTGTAGGCACACAAACACCTGATGAAGGGCTTATGCTGAGTGTTCTCACACTTAAAATTCTCACATGTACCTGTTCGGTGACCCCGAAAAAGACATTAAATTTTGTCACCCCACTTTTTATGACTTGGTTTCCCCCCTCTCACAGTGCAAGTAGCCTTGTTCAGTTTGATGAAGAACATTGTGGTCTGTGCACAAGGGCTTGGTGGGGGTTGTTATCACCGCAGGGACTACCTGTGGTGCTCTTTGCTGCTGATGGCCCTCTCCAGGGAAATGCTGAAAAATGTATGTCTCCTGTAGACTCCAGGAAAGCAGCAAGGATTCAGCCCTCTGGTAGTATTTTTAAATTTTATTCCTTCTTTTTATTTTGTTCACACTAATGGATTCATGGTTTAAGGTATTATGCCTTTGATTATTCAACATGGATGAGATACTTCCGAGCCAATTATAAATTTAATCAGATATCACCTGGTTTTCATCTAATAAGTTTGCTGCTTTGCCGACTATGATTCAGAAGAACAGTTTGCATGAAAGACTAGTTGATGTACAGAAGCTACACAAAATAATACAAGTTTCTGATTTTATTCAGCTAGTATTTTGTACACTTGAGTATTTAAAAAAAAAGTGGCAAGATTGTTTTTCACACATCGTGAATTATATCATCCCATTTTGCAATAGGACCATTTAAATGTCACAGCCCTAAGCATCTTTGAGATGTAAGTAAAACAGCTTGTTGATAGGACCAGTTGGAGCAACTGCAATTTCATGGACAATTCCAACAGACAGCAGCATTTAACTGTCTGAAGGCATGCCTTGCAAGGAAGTGTTTTTCCAGGTAGTTAACTATCTAATGATGAAAGTTCACTCTTTTCTTTTTTCTTTTTTAATTTTCTTTGAAATGAGAACAGATCTGGAATGACTGTAAAAACCCCCCAAAGGAAAAGAGATCTTGGAAATGTTAAAGAAATAATTCTGAAAAGACTATCTAAGACTGCTAAATGCAAGACAGGTACAGTCTAAAAACTGTGATTAATAACACTGTAATGGCATTTTAAATGTAGAGGCACTATTGTAACCAAGGATAAATCAGAACTGAGCAACCAATATTTACGCCTCCTGCTATTCCTGTAGGGTTTTTTCTTTGTTTTTATTTGGTTGGTTTCTTTTGTTTGTTTTCTGTTTCAATCCATTTTAGTCAACTACCCTATATTGATCAGTACAAAATTAACCTGTATGTGAAGCAAAAAATAAAATAAGTTTTGGTAAAGCCTGAAATCTTCCTCTTGTTTGCCTTCATTCCTGTCTCCTTCATCTTCTTCTCCACTAAAACAGGTGCAGGATCTAAGAAGAAAACCTAAGAAGCATGAAAAGGATTTCTGGCAAATGGTTGGGACTTAAGGGTCAAGGTGTATAAGGGTCCATTGAGGAAAATAAAAATCAAGATGAATTAGAAATTCCAAAAGAGAGCATAAAGTTCCAGAAGTCGAGGAATGAAGAAACAGAAACAAAGTCTAAAACTGTAAATCAACACTAAAGGAATACTTCAGCTCAGCTTTCCATGTGCAGGCTAATGGTGGAAACAAAAGAAAAGCAGGATGGTGAATGAGAATGAGAGGATGAAACCTGTATGATCGCAGCTGAACAAGAAGCAGAAATTGAAGCAGGAATCCCCTGCACTGCAGGGGAAAAGCAAGCACGAGGCACACCATACGTTCAAGATGTCCACTTCCTTTGTAACACCTGCATGTCCTGTCCTGCTACTAAGCGATTAAATTGATTTTGTTCAGATAAACCAGACATTATTCTTTGGCCTGAAGAGGTGGTCATGTTGATTGTTGCTACAGCTCCAACTTTTTAAGTTAATCTATCAATTGGGAGAATATGATGTGTTTTGAGCATGGACAAAAGAAATGGAAATAACAAAATATTGACATTTCAGGGCAGACTGCTCATTTGGTTCCTCCACAACAACTAAGCCCATCCCCGCACAGCAGGAGAGAACTGGAAGCCCCCAGCTGTCCAGGTTGCAAGATCCTTCACAGTGTTTGACTGTTTCATCTTTTCTATATAGCTGTCTTAATCAAAAAAATGTGTGCTTTAGGCACTCTAATAGTCATTGTATGACTTAATGTTAAGTCCCTGACTAAAACAAAGCACAGAGTTTATTATTTTCCAGGTGAGGCATTTGGTGAATTCAGCTTGTGTCTTTCTACTTGCCCTGTGGCTATTGCACACTGGAGGTTGGGCAGCATCCACTGACCTGAGGTAGGGAGCACACATGCTGCAGAATACTCTTTCATACACACCTCCATCATCCAGTTGCTGGCAGCAATTTAAGTATCATCATCAAATATACGAGATACAGGGTTTTCCCATAACTCTGCTTCCTCTGCTGCCGGGCATAAAACCAAGTGTGAGGCAGCAGAGTTCTCATTGTGATTGCTGAAAAGTACTCATGTGAAAACTAATTAACTGGGCTGCCTTCAAGAACAGACCATGTTTGTTTGGGTTAGAAATGTTGTTCCAGCCTGTACCCATTGGATGAGATAAGACATTTGGGAAAAATCTGTTTTTCCATTGTCTTGCCAATTAAAGCTCTGTTAGATTCAAATGGTAACCTAAAGAAAAAAACCAACTGTGTTACCTTGTGTCATTCTGCAGTTCACTTCCTCCTGTTTGCTTCTGTCCAAGTTATTTCAATACCTCATATAAAAATGCAAAAATGTAGTTTCTCCATCTACATCATAGGTAAGATCATCCTATCACACTCTAGCCATTCTGAACAGATTTCTCACAGACATCAAGGCTGTAGTTGCCAAAGACAAGACATACTGGGGTTTTACAATTGTAGATATCATAAAGCTTATTTAAATAGCTACTTGTGGCCTGAAACTCTGTTTTTTTGGCTGAGATGTGTGAGTCTATACAAAACTGCTTTGTTTTTATGATGATTGCTTTCAGCAGCTTCCACAAAGAAGACCACAGGCTAGGTGCCAGCTCTCACAAATCCAGCAGCTGATACAGTGATGAGGTGGCAAACTTCATCACCAAACCCATCCTAACAGGCAGAGGGTTTTTTCTCTCTGAGGAAAAGTCATAAGCAGAAAATACTTCTGGTTTTGCTACCAATTTGATGATGAATGCAGACTAAGTAGGCTTGGTTCTATCAAAATTTTTCTACTTTTTCAACATGTCAAAAAACTACTTAAGCAAGCTAAAGGTCAACCTTAGCAAGCTAAAGGAGAGAGCGCACTGGTCACAACTGTGATCACCTGCTGCCTGCGTGCCTACCTGACTCTCTACCGTACTCTTTTTCCATATGGCAAATATACTGGCAATTAAGATCTATATGGAGTTCATTAATGAGTAACAGATCTAGATTTATAATCTTTCAGAGGAAAACTTCAATTTCCTCCCAGCTTCCTCCCTCGCTCACACAGCATATTTACATTAGAGGCAAGAGAAAAAGAAAACAATGTTTTATATGAATCCCTTATCATACCTTCCTAAATCATGTGAAGATAAACGTGCTTAGTTTTCACAGAAACAACAAGCAGTTGTAGCAAAGTTTAGTTTCCTTTGCAGTGGGGCAAGTACCAATTAAACGAGAAGCAATGATTAAAACCCTGTCTTTCTATTAACTCTACACTATATGCACTATAAATGCATTCTCAGAAAAAGTAGCATTACTCATGAGCCTAACTCTGGCAAATTTCACCATGTAATAGGAATCAGAATTTCTAATCTATTTTTGTTCCTGTTTCTGCTCCTGGCGTGCCTGTGCTGTGTGATTCCCGAGGACAACAGAGACTGAGGAACCTGCAGAGTCGTGGCAGTTCCTGCATGGTATGGCAGCTAGGAGCCATCTTGCTCACAGTTTGGGCAGAACAGAGTTAGCTTAGAAGGGGATGCTGCGATTTTGTATCTCCAAGCATAAACAAGGAGTAAGATGAAAAATAGCAGCTTTTTGAGACACGCCAGTGTTCTTTCTCAAGGACGTTTACTTCTACTCTGCTTCTTGGAGGAGGCCAGAAGCACAGTATAGCTCTTAAATGTGATAAAATCTGTGTGGATCAGCATTAATGACAACAGAAAAGCTTGATAACCCTACCAGATACTTTAGAATTGCCTGAGTTTTTAAACTTAAACAAAATCTTTCTATATGAAGCCCTTACACAGACTAAGAACAACAAAAATGATCAGAGCACAAAATGCACATTTTTTTTAGTGTTTTTAAAGTCAGTAGTGTCCTTCAAAATATTTTTTTTTAAAGATAGAGTAGCTTAGAACCTACAGCACTTATGAAAATAATTGAATATAACTTTTTCTGTAAGTTATTCTCATTGGTTGACCTCCACTCCCAGTAAAGCTGTTTGAGCTCTCATCAATAGAGTTCTAAGTAGTAGGAGCCATTTAGTCAGAAAAGTTACTGTTGAGCCCAATTAGGAAATGAAAGGACGGTAGTCATGGCTCAGAACAGCAACAGATCTTTCATGTGATTAATATTTCTTTGAAGCCTCTATCTTTTTGGGACAATTATCCTAATACAGTATTGAAGGACTTAGACTCAAGACTAATTTAATCTGGCAGTAGTGGTTACACAGTTACACCCACACTTGGTATTTTACAGGAAAAAAAACTGGAAGAGCATTCTCAAGATGCCTAACAGATGTACAGTTTTAATGCAGTATGCTATATATCACATGATTTCCGTAAAGGACACATATGTGGTGTAACAGAAAAGAGAAAGGTCAACAAGCATGTGTGATGCATGTGAGAAGAGAGCAAACTTTACTTCATTCATTAGCATTTATTCTTTACTATACCGCTGAGCTACATACCAAATAGTTGTCCTGCTACACTTCCAAGTTAGGCATGTGTAACTAATTGGTTTCCTTCATTGGCTGATTGGTCAGTTGGCTGGCAAAATTTCAACTCTAATCAACTCAAAACTAAACAGAAAAGTCAAGTTTTTGACAAACCACAAATATTATTTTGGATTTGGGCATTAGTTTTATTTAAAGTTTTCACATTCAAATTGAAAGAAACTTCAATTTCTTTGAAATGTCAGAAGAAAGCATTATAATACCAAAATGAATAAACTGGTAAAACTAAAACAAATTAACTACTTTTCCATGTCACGGAATCTAACTCCCGTCAAAAAACAGTTTACTTAAAATTATTTTCCTATAGCAGCTCCAAGTGAGAAATAATTTCTTAGGCATATTAAGAGGCTTGGCTCCTCAATTCAAATCTGCACTTCCACGTTCCCTGCTCATGAATAGAAAATGGAATCCAGAAAACCTTTGTGTTTAACCAAGTATGAAACTTCTCTTTCTGTATAAAACTCTCTTTCATAATTTCTGTTTAATAAAGTTAATAAAATAACAAGGTTTAAGAACAAATACATTCTGTAACAGCATAATGCTGGTAACAGATATTTAAGGGCATTTTTTCTGTTAAAAATGATCCATAGGACATAATGTATCTTCCTTTCCTTATAGAGATGAGAAAAGTCATGGCTCTCATCTTTATTCTCCTCAGTGCTTTGGAAACATGTCCTTACATACATTAGCTGTATCTAAATGACAGGTCCTATTGAACCAGGAGGAACTAGGTATGTTATACTTTCTTCTTTCTGTGTATCTTCTCCATTTATGGAGGGATACTGGATGGTTTGTTAGAGAACCCCACCAATTTGGTGGCTGGTCTGAGCTGCTGTGGGGTCCCCTCAATTCCCGCCTAACTTGAACGCTGCTGTGCGTTACATGATTAAACTTTGAAAAATATGGGATGAGCATCGTTTCTTTCGCTTCTGGAAAGCACATCATGGGGTGCACAGGAAAAATGAAGGGCAAGCAAAAGAAAGCCTGAGCAGCTTTTAGACACTGGACAGCTCTGGTAAACTCACACAACACCTCCTAAAAGTCAGAGAATTCATCACTCTACATTACAAGCTTACAGTTCCTTTGCTGTTGTCAGGATGCTCCACTGAGAGGGCACCTCCAGCTACAGGGTCCCATCTTGTGCCCCTGCTTCTGCCCATAGAAGAAGACCATATCCTCTAACACAGCTTGCAGAAGTCCAACAGTACCGCTGTTGTGCACGCAGTGGGGAAGTCCTTGGTTCTGTCTACTTCACTTTTAACAGCTTTGGCAAAAAGTGTCCCTATCATTTCCATGCCACTTTTGACATCTAGAGCTTTGAAGGCATCATGGTAGACAAAATTCTGCAGACCAACAAGTTCTTAAGCATTCTATGTTCATCTTTAAAAGACTCATAAAAACATGCTGCTGCTCATATGACAAAAGACAAGTGTCAATATTTAAATGGTTATATGTTTTAGTTACTTTGCTGCCAAACATCATTTTACTTGATATTTCTTGGTTTACAGTATGTGTGAGTCAGCTGTCATCAGGAACTCATGCTGATCTGCAAACAAAAGTAGACAATCTGCTAACAAAACAGAACAGATATGTAGATTGAAAATGATTTCTCTTTCATTTAAGGCCAAATTGGCTAACGCCAGCCTCCAAAATGGAAGACACATCAGTCAACAATATCTCTCACCATCGTTTATTAATTCAGGCCTTGCTTATTCTATTAGTTGCAAACTGGCAGTGCATTTATAGTTACACACACAGTGTTCATAATAAATTGCTATGATTTGTCATTTAGTTTAAATAGCTATTTACATAATAAATTATTTATATAATCTGTAATATTAACAATACTGACATAAGACTGCCAAATATTTTCCTGTAGAACTGTTTTTCTTCTCTTATTATTCTCTAAGGAAAGGAAGAAGTGAAAGCCTTCATGATTTTAGTCTTATTATAACTAAGGAAACTTTTTTTTTTGCTGCTTCATTGAAGAAGACATCTTTTAACAACCTTGAACTTACTCATCGAACCCAATTTTCCAATAATGCTCACATCTTCCACTCACTAAATTTCTTCCTAAGGAAAAGGACAGAACATGACATAATCTTATCCATCCTGTGGCTATTTTTCCTGAGGCAACAGCTTTTTCCTTGTCACAGTTGAATTTTCTTGACCTATCTTCCCACCTCACATTTTCACTTGAACATGAAGGGATCTCTTTTCAGCTTTAGAATGCACATCCCAATGCTTTCTCACATAAAGATGTGAGAAGAATGAACTGCATCCCCAAATATTTCTCATGTATTTTAGAGGAGTCAGCTCAGTAAGCCCACATTACCTACTCCTTCCATTTGCAACTCCATACCTTTATGCTCTGCCCTCTGCTGTGCTTCCCAGGCTTTAATAAAATGGTCTATTTAGGGAAATGGTATTGCCAGGGGCTGCTTAAGCAAGCTCCAACGGGGTAGGTTTAGACTAAACATTAGGAAAGAATTTTTCACAGAAAGAGTGGTCGGGCATTGGAATAGGCTGCCCAGGGAGGTGTTTGAGTCACCATCCCTGGATGTGTTTAAGAGTTGTTTAGATGTGGTGTTGGGGGAAGTGGTGTAGGGGACAACTTTGTAGAATAGGGTTGATGGTTGGGCTTGATGATCCCAAGGGTCTTCTTCCGACCAAAATGATTCTATGATTCTATATACAGGACACAGAACTGTGCCTGCTTGCTGGTCTGCATGGACGTGCTGGGAGAAAGGGCTGGCAGTGGGAACCCTGACCAGGAATAGAACGAGGGTGATGCAAAGCTGTTCAGACTCTGGGAGAATGGAATGAGTGTCCTGAGCAACGGGCTTGCTTTGTGCCCTCCTACAATTCCTACCTGCCTCACGTCTCTTTTCACCCCTTGGGAGAAATCACCTGTCTATCCCATGTTGAAACACTATTCAAAGATCCTGTCCTTTTCCAGCCTCATGGTGGAACACCAGCACACCACAGCCCAAGCTCTCCCCAGAAGACATACCTTCAGAAAAGTGCCACTCCCCTATACAGTATAGCAGGCAGAAGTCTGCTCCCCCTTCAAAGTCAAAGATTGCCATACTTATTGAATATGTCCTTTTCACATTATAAAGAACCTCAGCAACAGGAGATGCCCCTCTGGCTTTTGCGAGGAGGGATGGCAGGTGTTGAGCAGCCGGGGCAAAGGTAGGCAAAGTTGGAACTGGAGCAGTGAAAAGCTTTGGGGAGTGTTGTCGGGTTGAGTTTCTGAAGTGAACCCAGCTCATGTACACCAAAACTGCTCTGAGAACCAAACCACACAGGATGAATAAAACTAGGGGATTTGTTTCACAGCTCCACACTGCTCTGAGGCAAACTGCTGGTGCTGGCATAGCATGAGCTTTCAAAGAAGAGAGATACATCAGTTCAAAAGGGGCAGCTGAAATATAGGTGTCCCTCGTGCTCTGTTGGTTTCACTGGGAGCTTAAGGCAGTGGTGTTTTTAAGGTGACAGATGCCTAAAAGGCACAGGGAAAGATTTGGGGATGTGCTGCAAATATTCTTTCCTCTCTTACTTTCCTGTATTGTGTCATTATTCACTTGTGCCTTATGCTGCCCTGATGTAGAAATTCAGGACTGCAGTTCCTGTCTGCCTCTGGCCCTCAGAGTCCAGAGGTACCTTGGTGGAGTAATGGAGTAAAGGGGCAGCTTTATGAGCAGCTTGGGTGTCCAAGAATGTCTTCAAAGTCTGACACTATGTGGATAGCCTTCTAAAGAGGTGGATACCCTTTTTTCTTTTTTTTTTAATTTTATACTACCAAGGTTACTTTCAAACCTTCCAGACCATAACTGAGAGGCAATGGAAACTACAAAATTAGGATGGAGGAAAAATGGACCTCTTGAATGAACCTCTTTTTTTGGAAGCTGCTCCTTTCTCTGTATTGCTAAGCAAAAGAAATGAGATCTGACTTAGCTTTTTTATTTCAGGAAGACGGGGGAAGGTTTGAGAGCAGCTCTGAATATAACACCTGAGAAGAGGGATAAGTCCTCCATTTTGGGGATAGGAAATAGTAGAAAAAGTCCTCTGCTCACTGGGGAGATAGAAGATCAGCTTATCTTATAAGGTCTCCTGTCTTCTCTTTCCATTTGCTAGTTCCTTACTCTCCTTACAATAGAACCTTTCCCGTTGGAGATTCACTGATTTCCTAGCTTATTCCTTTTTATATACCTGCTTGTCACACTTAACTTTGGCTTTAGAGGTCAGTAAGAAAGACAGTTATTGCTGTGCTTCAGGTACTCAAGAATCTCTCAAGTTCTAACTAACAAGCTCCCTAAGTCAGTTTAGATAATGAAGAGATGTAAACTCTGTTTTCACCCCTGGTGTCTGCATAAAGGGTTTTGCTTTGAGCCTGAAAGCTTGAAAAACCTTTTACTAGCTTGATACGAGATATAAAATATGAGTTTTAAGTAAGAGATCTCATAACATCTTGCAAAAGCAGGTAGAAGCTCCTTGTGACAGGAAATTTGGTTACTGCTGGTACATGTGTGTATGGGTGTGTGTGACTGAATGGGTGTGAAAAGGTTTTTGTTTGTTCTGTACATTGAATACAGCGCTTTGTTCTTTTTGCTACGCCTTTTTTTCCCTTTAATGTCTAAAGTCTACCTGGAACATTTGCATCTCCTGTTGAATGATAAAATTTCTTGAGAAAAATATTTTTTATATTTTTAAATGGATTCCATGTGCAAAAGGAAGGGCTTGTATGTTTTGAGAAAAATGCACTCAGTGATTGTTTTATCATAAAGGAATAAGTTACTTTACCAATCTGTGAATCTTTTCTTTCTCTAATACAGCAGTATAATCATGGCTCCTTTTGCAGTGAAGAGCTATCATTAGTATAAATGTATCCTCAGTTTTGGCATTCTTATGTCTGGAATAGACAACTAATATTGACAGGATTTATAGGTTCCTTAAAACAATGTGCTATAAGTCTACACTACAATTATATTTCATTAGACAGAGAGGTCAGAAATGTTTTTAATAAGAATTTCTCCACACTGCTAAAACTTCCCTTATAAACATAAATATTTCCCACTGAATTCAGAAATTCCATTGAGAAATAATGATACAGAAGTTTCTCTCAACTTTTCAGAATGGAACTGATGGGGTCATCAGTGGTTTTAGCTGCTTGACTTCCTGGTACCTCACTGTGCAGCACCTATAAAGGCAGTGACAGAAGGAAGAATATGCATATTCAGGCAGAGAAATGGACTTCCTACCAAAGGACAGACTTAATTAACTGGGTAAATTTAGATTTTTGTAAGAAAATATATTATAATCAACATACTCCTGCTGAAGACTTTGCCTCTTCAAATTATCATTTTCTAGCAGAAGACTATTTTCCTGAAAGATTTATGATTACCTAATTAGGAAAAAACCACTTTCACTTTTTCCCTACAAGAGCTTAATAGTTTTGTAATTATAAAGTTACTCCCAAGCATACCTTGAGCATGAATTTTTAAGAAGCTTGAGGTAGACAAAAGAATGTTGCATAAAATGCAAAATTTGAACCCGTTTTTACTGCCTTCCTTTGTGCTATTTAAATTTAGCTTAGACAGTTTAATTATTTCTCTCTGAATCTGGAGGTAGTATTGGATTAAAATTCCACATCAAACTCATTTTGTGGAATCAAAATTATAGAAGTGTAAAATAAGACAGACTGATATTAGTCGTAGCTATGGAGAAGTTACCCATTATTGTCCAAATAGATGAATAATTATGTGAAACATTTCCTGTGCTCAGACAAAGCTCAAACACAAGGTAGAGTGGACGGAGGAGCAAACACTGAAAATGTAGAAGTAAGCGTTACCTCATTCCAAAAACAAATAGTGGTGTTGCAGAGCCTCCACTGTTAATGGCTGTGCCATGTGCACTTTATTAAGAGGAACGATTGTCTCTGTTAGATAAGGTGTTATGGAAGTGCAGACATATGTCTTTGTTAATGGGCTTTCTGTACAAGCCTGATAGGGAAATAAATGTGCCGTTCTCAGAGTGAAGTCCTGCTACAAATATGAGACATGATCAGATGAAAGACCTTGCTGGTTGAGCATCGGGCACTGGAGTTGCAGGAGGATGAAGCAGCCAGGGTGCAGAGGAAGGAAGGGGTACAAAGAGAGGCACAGGGGGCACAGGACATCCCTGGATGGGACAGGGCACCAGGCTGGACCTCACGTGCATGTGGGAGCTTGCAGTGGGAAAGGATGTCACTGGAGGGCTGAGAGTGACAAAGAAGGGTGAGGCAGTTTTAAGGGGGTGTCCTGAGGATGGAGGAGCTCAGGGGTGTTTTGAGGTGCTGTAGGAGATGTTGGGGAGCTGGAGTTGCCCCTCCAAGAGCCCTCTACTTCTCCCATCGAGCCTCTCCTTACTTCTGGAAGTGTTTGCAGGTACCACAACACCAAAACCGGTCAGAATCTCAATCTACTACTGAGGGTAGAGAAAATATTGGGATGAAGGCAAGAGGAAGGGGCTGCAAAGGGATTTCTGCTGTTGCTGTGGATGAGGTTGCTTACCCAGCAGGAAGTGTTTCTTCCTCTCAATCTTGGCTTGTCCTGCAGTGCTGAGAAGAAAAGCCTTGCAGAATGTCCCTTTCCTTCCCCCTGTCCTTGGACAGAGAAACCTGACAGCTTCCCATCCTGCCTGCTGGTGGGTGTACCCTGAGTGAGGCACGAAGCAGGCTGGCCAGGAAGCCTGTGGGATGGGCATTAAAGTGGGAACACATCTGGTTTTGATTTGATAGATTTTTTTCTACTAGGAATACTTTAGGTATAGTTTATCCTTCCCTGCTGCAGAGGGAGGTGTAATGGACTACCCCTCACACCCCTCCACCCCCCAGAATTTTTCTTTCTGAGAAATATCCATGCTATCATAGTGCTCAGAGTATAGAGGCAGACTCCTCAGTTCATTTGTCAATGGCAGCGGGTGTGAGATATACTCTCTCCTACATCATATCACTGAAAATGTCTCAGGCTTTTAAAATTTCTTTTCTTCTGCTAAGCTTCTGAAATGTATTGTGTTGTCTACTTTGTTCTCTGATATGGTCAAGCTGAAACCAGTGAATAGCAGCTTTGAATTTTTAAAAGCATGGCTTCTTGGCAGTAGCAGCTGGAGAGGATGAGATCTCTGGAATATCTCTTGCCCAAATTATTTACGTCTCAAATGACTCTAAGCAGCACTCCCTGATTCACAGCGCGATCTGCTCTTGCCCTCTCTTGCTGCCTTGGAAGTGGCCAGAGACACTCCCCAGCTGTTCTTGGTGGCATTTGCAGACAGCTTAAAGTAATTTATCCTGAGGAATGATCTAAGACGGGGAAAAAAAGCGTGAGTTGCTATGGCAAAGCCTGCTTCTCACAGGTAAGGGTGCTGTTTTTCAAGGCACTGAAGACTGAAACTAAATATTCCCATTGGATGATTTTTTCTCTTGAAGTCACATAATCATAGAAATTCTGGTCTTGCTGATAAACATATGTAATCATCAGACAGATTTTGTTTCATATCGGCTCGTCCATTTAGGTAAATTTAAGTTCTTGCTTGCTGCAGAAGTATTTGACCCTAAATTAGGTATGGAACATTTTTGAGATAGCTGAGTATTTATGTTGTGGCTCCTTTGGAAACCACCAGTAGAAAAAGTCATCTTTTCCCATGCATAATCTTCTAAGGGCACAGTGGCTAAAGAAAGATTAACCTCTTTGCCACTGCTTTGCCACAGCTTTGCCACCATAATTTGCTTTGCTGCTGCTGTATATTTCTATCATCTGAAGTTATACAATTCAAAGGAGTACTAGCTACCAGTATGAAATACAGTGTTATTGTTTGTCTCCTGCATAAAGGCAGCTCTTGAAAGGAATGAAGTTATGATGGACACAGATCTAGCTGACCTGGATTTCTTCTGCAAGCATGACTTTTATTTGGTAAAATGTATGCTCTTCTACACGTGCACTGTGTTATTACACTGTCAGTGTTTCAGATGGTTGTGGCCACTGAGGCTGAAGAGTAGGTAATTTCCCTGTCCTACACAATGATGAAGGTTAAAATAATTTTTTAAATCCCTATTAAAAGTTTAGAAGTTTAGAAGTTATTGTGGCAGCATTTTTGAGAAATAAGCTCTCAAGAGCATGGGAAGAACTTGAAGCAGAATTTCATTTGTCATGAAGAATGCCATAACTGCTTATACCTTGGCTATGTTCTATATATTTCGTTCACTAATTTCCTTTTTCATTTTTTTGGAATTCCAGACTGAACTTTTCTAGGAAAAGTTTTGAATTAAAAATTGCTTAATTGAAAAATTCCTAAGAAGCTTTACTGGATGGGTTTGTCAATATAATACAGGTCATTTGGGTTTGACTTTCAATACAGCTTTAAGTGTCAAATTAATAGTAAACCACAAAAATCTCAGAAATATGTGCACTGAAAACATTAGCAGTATTGCTTACATGCTGGCAGAGCTTACATGCTGCTCTGCTGGTGGAGACTTGCACTATCTTTAGGTGCTTCTTCTCTTAAAGTCCAGAGACCCTAGAAAATTTGGGTGATTGTAACGTGCAGGAAAATACAAGCTGAGGGGCCTGTCGCATGTTTTTCTTTCAGCAGCTCCAGAATGCAAAGAAACGGGAGCTGATTTACACTGCGCCCTGCAGTGAAAAACAGACATCCAAAGGATTTTACTCTTCAGTCAGAGAAGGGAAATGCTGAAACTCCGTGGGCATTTCTGCACAGATTACAAAAGGTGGACATGAACTTACTTTGCTTCTGCACTTTAAATTGCTTGGGCTTGATCCAGCTGCCTGAGTGAGAGAAGCCCATGCCTTGCCTCAGGTCTGCAGCTTTTGGGCCAGAGTTGGCCTGTGCCCGGCTGAACCTGGAGAGCAGGGATGTGGATTGGGGTCTCTCCACAGCTCTCCTCGCTATCAGCAGGGTGACTGACAGTGGCACGCTCAAAGAACAAGACCCGCCCTGGTTTTCACCATCTCAGGATTTGTTTCTGCTTCACTTCCTGAGGCTTTCTTATTGCAGCATCTAGAATAACATGGCCGTTAGTATTAGGTATAGTAACACATCATTTAGTGGATAATTTAACATATTCTTACAAGAAATTATCTTCTTAAATCATGGTCTTTATTCATATAATTACTTACTCTTCTCAAAGTAATTTTGTGCCAGTGAACTTTTTTTTTTTTAAAAAAAAAAGGTTCAATTCCCTGCATTTTATTTATTCATAATCTGCAAACCATTTTTTATGTAAGAAAAAGATATCAGCAATTATCCTTCAAAGCCCCATTTTTAGCGGAAGTCAATTATTCTGTACATTTAGTACCCAATTATTCTGCGTCTGTTCATACTGATGGCAATTCTTCATCCCAGAGATTTGAATAAAATAGCATTTTGTAAATCAATTTTTCTCCATGTCCTGTATAAATTAACAGTGCAATGACAGAAAGCAGCCTTTGGGCCTATACATACTGTTGAGCATAACTGTGCTGCACCCAACCACTGATGTCTCCCTCAAGGCAGAAGGGTGACGCATAAAGCTCTCTATGAAACAGACTTAGAAGCCTCACAGAGTCATGCTTGGAGTGACTTTAGTAAGACAGGAAGGTGAGCAGGCAGGACTGTGAGGGTAAGGTCTTTGTAACACCACACTTCCCCCAATCCCTTTTCCACTGAATGTCACTCTCAAGCTCCAGGGAGTGGTTGGAAAGGCACGTGTGGATGGTAACATGGGGATGGACTTTGACTGAGGTTGGCCAAACAAGGACCAAGAATGAATGTGCCATCGTCCAAAATCCAGAATCATATTCCTGTTCTAAGAGATAAAAACCTTAATTTATAGACAAGAAGTGAAAAATATCAATCTTGTCCAGCATCAGAATCCTTTTGCATTTCTTGAACTGATTAAATATATTTTCTTCCTCCTGTGTTTCTCTGAACTTAGCAAAATTTGCTGCTTTACTGTGTAGAAGTCTTTTGCCCTTACATATGTGTTTAAAGAGGTATTTCAAAGTAGTTTAAGCATTACATTTCAGTTAACTGGAATGAGTACATCTATATTTAAAACAAAGATCTGTCACTGTCATCCCAGAATAAAATAAGTAATAGCCAAACCATTAGCCACTGTTAAAGGTGTGACAGGCAGCACTGCAGCAGAGGTATTCCTTGAGACACCGCAGTTAATTCTCAGGAACTGTGCTGCTCATGAGAAGCTGTAGCTCTGACTTCAGCAGCAAGAAGCATAAAAGCCATCACTTCCAGATCAGTGTTTAGTGCCGTTGATGAGTAGAAGAGAAGTTCAGGTTAAGAACTCATGTTATACCTGCCAGATGTTGGATAGATCCTTATCTGAAGCCCCAGAATTTCTCAACCATATGATACAGCTTGTCTCCTCCTTGAATTTAGTCTAATTATTGAATTGAAAACTTGCCATTGTAACACAAGGTTTATATCTCACTTGCATTTAGGTCAGAGTAAAACATGACTGGGATGTAAACAGTATGCAGGTGTTATGCTTGCTTTTTGTAAGGGGGAGGTGTTTTACACTGTGTAATGCATTTCAATGTGACCATGACTCCTGCGTGCAGCTATGGCTGTGTATTTCATGGGCTGTCATGGATAATTTTGATGAAGCTATTCTTTCAAATGATTCTAGAGCATGTTTGTGCTGCAAAATAAAAAGAAGGCCAGGAAGAGCTTTTGTACTGCTTGTCCAACCTCAGCATTAGCTTATTCCCCAATTCTCCTCTGGCATCATGTCAGCTAGCTTTCTCCAAGTACAGTCTGGAGGTGTTTGATTCCAAGGATGGATTCCAAAGGGCAGTGTTCCGAAGACTGAACTAGGTTTGGTTCCCTAGGGTCCTACAACACCTCTCCAGAAAGCTTTGGAACCTCCAGAGCCTTCATGACAGACCTCAGAACATGCAACACAAAGCCTCTGGTACCCACTTTGGGAACAAGACTTTTGTGGGTTTTAACATCACTTCATGCATCTTACAAAAAAAAAAAAAAAAAAGACATTTATCTTTTAGGGCTACAGAGCACCAGAAAAAATCCAGGATCAAGTAGAAGGAGCAAGTTCTGGACAGAGCTAGCCTTAGACGGTGTGTGTCCCTTAACAGGCAGACACAGCCCCTTTTTCTCTTTAGCAGAATGGGAGAGAAAATGCTGCCATCTGTGAAAGTATTGCTGAAAGGTGGTCCCTGAAAGTATTGGATTATAGACCATATCAATTACAATATTTGGTTTTAGGAAGGAAGTAATTTTCTTTTTTAATATTTATTTTAGGAATATGAAGAAGATGCAATTTTAAAAGTCCTCAAGTATCTGTACATTCCCTGAGTTGCTATGGTGACCCAAATAAATGTGATCTTTCACTACATAGCAGTTTTCAAGACGGAAGACCAAAACACCTATCCCCTTTCTCCAACACCATGGCTGGGCCGAGCTCTCCCTGGACACCTTGCTCACCTGGCTGAAGTCCAGGGCTTCTCCGCTGTGCTGTCCTTTCTGTTGCCTACTTAGCAGAAGCCAAGGTGCAAAGATGGCTCATGGGTTGTGCTTCTGGGAGCTTGAACGTGTGGGCATTGAGACACTTGAGCCTGAATTTAGAAAAGTAACAGTTCCACTGGTTGATTTCAAGCACAACGTCCTGTTAAGCAAGGTGACTTCTGTGGCTCCTACTCCAAGTTGTCTTTCGGAAGCCTGAGGACTCTGGGTACATAATGGACTCCAATGTATACGTGTCAGACACAGAAACATTAAGTGCCTTAGTCCCTCTGAAAAAGAAATAAATTTGGATTTCAAGTAAACAGCATTTTCTGCAATATGATAAAATCCTCTAGAATACCAGTCATGCAGATGTGTAGCATGTTTCAGAAACAACATAGAACAAAATTAGTTTAAAAATTCAGATTGTCACCATTTTGGAGAAACATAACCTGTTCATTCAACTAAATGATAGATGAAAACAGAGTCCTTTTCAGATGGATAGTTTATGTACATATTATCTCCTCAGCTTATCTCCTTAGATAGGAGTCTGATAGTGATTAACTGCATAGTTCTTCAACATTTATTGCACAACAACGGTAAAAACAATATGCAGTATACATACCGATGCAAGTACGGGTTGAGAAATATTAATCTTATGTCTTACAATGATATTGTCATTTGAATGAAATATGTAAAACATTAAGGCTTAGGATACTAACAAAATATATTACTTATTTTTAAAAGAATACTTGTATAATTATATTATGTTTATTCATTTAAGATGATTTTCCTTCCAGAGGTGAAAAAGTATGGGTTTGGGTACAATTTCAAATGCTGCTAATTCTATTACCAGGGGTGCTAAAAAATATGTTTTCTGCTAGCTTGAAAATATTTTACTGGAGAATTTTGTTAATTCTGCTGTTCCAGGAACTTCATATCTTTGATAGTTGGAAATCGTGTTCTTGAACATTCACTCTTGTACTCCACAGAAATGAATGAATAGTATTAAAGTGTATGCAACTTGTGTGTGTGTGCACATGCTAACTAGGAATTTCAGGTTCCCTCACCTCAATGTTTTTTCAAGCAACAGTAGCAGAAAAATCATGACCTGTGAGTTCCTCTTGTTATCTATACATTAAAATTGAATCTAACATTGTCAGAGTTTTGCCTGTGAAATGTGTAGATGCTTTATTTCTTTCTTAACTAAAGGTGGTTGGTAATGACAGTATGCAGGTATTCAAAGTGAGTAAAATACCACCACTTTACATTTTCAATAGACTATTTTTTGGCCAAAAAGATAATATAATGAAATTATCTATGTCTACTACAGACTAAATTTCGTTTTTCTCTAGGAGCCTTTTCTTGCTCACAAATATGAATATTAACACACAGAAATCATTGCCAGTTCTCTTTCACTGTCATTTATACTCATAAAATAAATAATACAACCTTATGGCTTTTTTATCTATTTTCTAGAATATAACCATGGAAGTAGAAAAAGGGCAAGAAAGTTGATTTTCTCACCACTTCTGTGACGCTGCTGCCAGCAGTGTTCCAGCTTTGTGAACAGAAACTTCCCTTTGAAGTCTCGTGTTTGATGAGATTGACCTTACCCCGTGTGTTATCCTGCTCCCGTTCACCCCTGCCCAGGGAGTGCAGGCAGAACCCGTCAAAGCCATACCCACGGGCACAAAGGGCTGGGCTTTCACCCTGTGAAAGGTAAACAGAGGAGGCTGGTGGGAGGCAACATGCCAAGGCACCGAGCAAATTTTGAGGGACTCGGGTTCAAGGTCTGCCTTTGGCTTGCGGGGCAAACCGCTTCCCCTGCTGGCTTCTGTGTGCAGCAATAAGAGTACTGCCACCTGCTAGCACTGTGCCAAACAGAAGACTTAGATTGTTTTGTGAAATTGCATCAGAGATTAAAAGAAAGTTATTAAAAGTTTTTAATTTTGTGAAGAAGCACATGGATATCAACACACTGGAGAAGAGCCAGTGGCCCAGTGCAAATGCCTGGACAGTGAAGGAGAGGAGGGATTCTTGTGTAGACCTGCATTTTAATTAAATGATCAGACCAGCCAAATATTTCAGCATTGTTTATTTCATTTTGATCCTCTTGATCTGAAAAAAAACATATTCAACTGTTTCCTAAAAAAAAATGTAGAGTTGACCCTGTTAAGTACTTGTGGATCTGCATAGGAAAAACATAATGTGAGGACCTTACGCTGTGACTGTATCAGAGTTAAGAGGTGATTTCATAAAGATCCTTCCAACATGGTGAAGATGGACAGAGTTTACAGCCACTGAAGACAATTCCAGTCAGCAAGACGTCTCGTGTGCTGTATCCCCACAGCAGCTGTGATTTTCAGTGAGAGGAATTCCTGCCACATCTGGAGAAACTTCATCCACTACCCCCTCTATCTGCCACCAGTGTCACTGGCTGTGCTGGGTGGTAGCTGGAAACAAGCTCTATTACAAGCGTGTAAAATCTTTGGATAACTACCTAACCACCTCCTTTATCATGCAGTCTTAATAAATTTCACACAGTTGTCATAAAACTTTGCAATATCCATTATTTCTCTAAAACCTAAGCTCACAGAATCATATTGTTTCCAGAAAATGTCAGCTCTTTAGTTTTATTTGCTATGAGCAATTTGTTACTTGCGGTTTCTGAGACAACCTTAAAAACCACAGTGAGCCTATTGCTTAGGCTGAAAGGGCAGCAGATAATTAAAAGGAGAACCCACAGCAATTTGGGCAGGCATCCCTATGAGGGCAGTGCATCTCTGCTTGGCTGGGCCGGAGGACAAGGGCACATGGCCACACAAGCCGGGTGACTGCAGTCAAAAAGTAACAACAGGGTGGGTGGCATCAATAACAGATATTGACACTTGGTTTTCCCCTTGATTTCTCTGTATATTTAAATAATAGAGCGAGATGGTTAATAGCTGTCACAGCCATAGGCGGTGAGTCGGAGATATGTGCAGTCATGCCTCCAAGAACTCACTGAATGGCGTGCAGTGGCACAATTATCAATCTCTAACCACCTAGGTGTCTTTATTACATCAAAATGAACACAACAAAATTTGATAAACCAGCTAGAAGCCTTGAGGTTAACACACATCCCAGAGTTCTTGTTCTTTTGAAAATTAGTGTTTCTTTTCAAACTTGGTTTGGAAAAACCCCAAGGGTTTGTTAACAAATAATTTGATGTATAGCAGAAGTAACTGGCTTATTGCTGCAATACCATAGGGATTTATTGTGAACGTATTTCAGACATCTCTGATTTGTAGTACTGCTATGTTGGCAACATAGGCTTTCATATTTTTGTTGTCTTATTGCAACTATCCATTTTCTTTGTTTTTAATATTTGTGGTTGGAGGCTTCTTTTTTACTTTAGCTGTTTTACTTTTTCTATGTTTGGAGTGGTTTTGGTGGTAAAGGCTTTAATTTTTTGGAGTGAAAATATTTTTCAGAGAGGCAAAAAGCAGCAGAAAAATGCCAAAACATCAAATAAAAAAAAAAAAGAAAGAAAAAAGAAAGAAAACTTACAGCCCCCTCCCTTCAGCTCTGACTTTTTGTCTCTCCAGGATAATGAACAGTTACTCCTCACTCTGACATATATCTAGGACTTCAAACTAGTGATGGATCACAGGCCTGCTACGTTTCAATTATTTTAATTCTGCTATGACTCTCCTGTAAGTGACAAAGGCTTAAGGACTGGGATTCTCAGAGCTAGCTTAAAAAAGTATTTAGGAGCCCCAGGGGCCCTGTGGGGAAGCCAGGAGCTTCAGCTTCAGTGCTGAAATGTCCACCTCAGGCAGCTGCTCTGGCAGCTCTGGTGGCACTGCTGAGCCAATGCTGGGCACCTTGGGCACCCCAACGTCTTTGGCCTGGCTCAAAATGAAGATACCCAGCCAGGCATTGGAAAGAAAAACTATAACATGCCTCCTTCATTGCTTTATGTGCTTGAGAAAAAACCTCCTACAGGGAAGGGCTGAAGCTTTTCCCCACTGGCTGGTGCTCAACACAGCATCCGGGATGGGACAGCTCCTGGCCATGTTCCCCCCTCCCCGGCTGCCTCTGGACCTACCCTGTGATAACCCACTGTGCCTGCTTGGCATGGAAGGAGCCTAAGCACCAAACAGACGGTCCTACTCAAAGAATATTAAAGGTAGCCCTAAACTGAACCCAAGTTTGTAGGCAGAGTCCATCTTTACTTGCATCTTCCTCGCCCTGCCCTGTCTATATAAGCATGCTGCAGGAGAGCATGCTCTTTGGAAGATATATTTGCAATAAGAGAAAGGTAGAAATTGGTGATTCAGTTGTAAAGTGTGGGAATTTAAAAAAAAAATAAATATAAAAGTCATCCAGGCAGTGCAGAATAGAAACCTCAGCGTGCTGTTTATTCAGTGCTGGCAACTCATACCTGCTTTATTGGTTTAAAGCACAACAGTCAGTCACAGGGTATTGTTTCAGCAGCTGAGCCGTGTGCTGAAGTGAAATTCTAAGTCCAAGGGAAGTGTGGCAACATTACAGAGAGAACTAGGAAGGAGATGATGAGAAAACGATAAGGAGTTGGCTTTTATGAAGGAAATTTTGAAAGAGGCACGCAAGGGATTGGCCAAAAGAAATTCAGAGTATAATAACCTGGGTCCTCAGATAACTGTGTTGAAAAAAGGAGAATGAGAAAGAAAGAGGATTTAGCCTTTGAACTTGGAAAAGAGGGAACAAATGTATTGAAATGCCATCCAGGGTCAAGGGCAGTTGAAGGACATTTAAAAGATGGACTCTGTGGAAGGCGTTATTTAAACCTAATAATGGAATTAAGAATAAACAAACAAATGACAGCTGGGATTGTCACAAATTAAATGAGAGCACAAGATGAGGTTGCCAGAGTGATTTTATTAGCAGAGAAAGATGGGTTAAACTGCAAGAATGAAAAAGAAAGCAGAAAATCTAATCAGCATGAAAGGAACTGATATGAAACTCTAAGTCCTCAGGTGGCTTTGAAGGCAAAATTAAAAATTTAAAGGGGAGAGAACTTACAAAGGACAGAGTCGTAGTACAAGCACTTGCCATTAACATCCTGTTTCTTCCTTGTTCACTTATCATATATGTTATGTCATCTCAGGATGGGACTTTAACCCCCATCCTGAGCAAAGGTAAAGGGGAGGGATGTGGGGGCTCTGGTCTACACAGGCGGATGAAGAACAGGTTGGGCATCCCCTGCATATATGTGCTGTGTTAGTGACCACCTGGGGATGCGTGCCCTGCTTGGCCCTGCATGGCTTAGGCAGGGATGAGCCACAAATCACAGTGTCTGTGGCAGAAAGGGAGATGGAGAAGCCACAAAAGCTTTTGGAATGAGACAGCATAGCTGAGGAAACCTTTGGGTACCCAGATGTGGACATATATGGATATTCAAAGGACAGCTAGCTGGGTCTTACTTGTTTTCCAGAGCCATAGCATTGAGGTTCAAAGCCTTCTTGCCTAGATGTAACAAGTAGTGTGGGCTGTGGAAGATCCAGCATTGTATAAGCCTTTTAATAAAGGTTATTGCAATTACCTACTTTAAAACTTCTTTTAAAATCCTTTGGCATGTTGTGTTTTATTGGCCTAAGAATGCAAAGCAAACTTAATACTTTCTATCCAAATGTTAAAAAAAAAAATAAAGGCTTTAACAACTCTTACAGTTATTTGTATAACCTTTTCAGAAATGCTCTGTTTTCTTTCTCTTTGCCTTTTGTTTACTTTGAGGTTTGTAGGTTTTGTTATCAGTAGTAACTTTGAAATGTAACAAGAAAGTAATTTTTAAGAAGCAACCATGAAGTGTTTTACACTTTTGAAGAGTAAATTTTTAAAGCAAACTTTTGCTCGAACAACACGAAGGGTTAGCTCTTACTAACAAAAGGTCAGCTTAATCTGTGGTGGCTTTGATGAAGATTTAAATGTCACAGTACTATAGCTTGTGCTTGCTGCTAACCCAGCTTTCACAGTTTTGGTTTTGCACTGTTGTTTTGCAGTAGGGATGGAAATATTTGTGTATGAGAAAGAGATCGTGGCTAATACTGTGGCCTAAATCCCAAGGAGCCTGTTTGACCACACTATCACTGTGGATGTGTTCACAGAGAGCAGCAATAACATAGCTAGAGGAAGTCTGAGAACTTAAATAATAATAATAATAATAATAAAAATATATATATTGTTTCCCAATGCATTTGCATGTCCGAGTTAGGTCTATTTGATGCTAAGGTGACAGCTGCCCATTTTTGGAAAGGAAGCTGTGAGGAACGTGCTTTTCTCCCATCATCTTGATCAGTCTTGATGTCTGAAGAGCCTCATGTTCATGTTTAATCAAGCATGAGAAATAAGAAAATGTAAATTTGGAACAAGATATTGTTAAACTGAAAAAAAGCTTAATATCACCTTCTTTTTTTTTTTTTTTCCCCTAGCTAGTATTTTAGAATACATTTAATTGCTTAATATGAACTTTTTATATATTTAATTTTATGATTGTAATTTATAGGTCATTGTATTAACATCCAATACTTTGCAAATCCAACTGATAAATAAAGATGTTGCTCTGCAGAATCTCTCTGCCAAGATGCCCAAGAAACAACAGTCCAGCTCACAAAGTTATATGAAACTATGAAAAAGAAATCCAAAACAAAGGATAGATTAAACAAAAGAACAGACAAACAAAAGGACCTGTTTACTAAATTTTGGAGTTTTCATTCTGGGTGAAATTCCAATATTTTGAAGGTATTGTTTTCAGTGGGAATGAGGACTGACAATATTTA
Organism: Gallinago undulata; assembly: GCA_026546715.1. Taxonomy (NCBI): domain Eukaryota; kingdom Metazoa; phylum Chordata; class Aves; order Charadriiformes; family Scolopacidae; genus Gallinago; species Gallinago undulata. The sequence continues at coordinate 39,924,007 of JAOTQQ010000023.1, forward strand.
CGTTTTCCACAAAAAAGGGAATTTATTAAAACAGTTTCTTTGGAAAAACAGGACCAGACCTTTCTGAAAATCTCCTGAGCAGCCGTTCTGTGGGATCCACCAGCTGTTTGGGGTGCATATTCCCAAAAATTGCAGCCTCCCAACCCCAGCACTGGGAAGATGAGTCCCAAGTCCCTAAGCCCCATGCTCCCTCCCATAAGCCGTAAGCCCCGAGTGCCTTTGCCCCTCCAGTCCTCTGAGGGGGTTCACCCTTGCACCACAAATGATGTGGGCAGCTGGGCAAATCATCCAAACATTGGGCAAATTTAGGAAGGGCTAGAGTGCATTTTACAGCAACCATACAAAGTACTTTTATACTTTATATACCAACCCATGAGCATTTTTCTTTTATGACTGCTTTCCATTGCAAAAAACCAGTCATATTAATACTGTGATCACTATTCTTTTGCCATAATGAGTAATATTTTCAGTAATTCTGCTTTAACTATTGCAACCAACTTCTTTTCTCACCAGACTGCAGACAGAAGCAGTGTATCCCATCAGTAGAAACTCACACTTTAGGGTCCAATCAATTACACTCATGTGAATGGAAAATTATAACCTGGAAATTTTGAGTTATTCTTACACAGCAATATTTGTATTCCAGTGTTACTCTCTTCCCCAGGAGTGCCATCAAACTACTTTTGAACATATACCCTCAAAGTACTATTTCAGCATGTAAAGCTGATTTTGAAATGTAAATAGGTTGTGCATGTAAAATTTCATCTTTCTAACAAAGTGGAAAGCATACATATTTTAGCTCTATCGGTATGTTTATAAATGCATGGGGAACTTCCATTACAAAGTTTTGAAGTGCAATTATTCTACACAAAATTGTTACCCACGGCATCTTCCTTTCCAAGCTAGTCATCTGCATCTGTAATAAGTTTAACATTCTCTGAAAGTGTATGAAAATAGAGGGTTGGCTCCAGTTAATAGTTGAACAGTATAGTTCAGTGTGAAGTTTAATATTTTCCTCTGTTTTCTACCAATTCATCACACAAAACAGAAGGTATCTGATTACCTAGATTAGCCATGGTTGCTTTTCTGTGACTATTTCATGGTTTACTTTTTTATGATTAGACTTTATGATTGCACCATCTTTTTAATATTTTGCTAATCAGAAGTTGTTGAATAATAAATTATACCTTTCATACCTTATTTTCATAGTGCTTGTTGTCATACTTCTTATTTCTCAGGTTTTCATTTGGGGCTACTCTTGATGAAATGTAAAATTAGTTATTTGTAATCAAAGGTATATCATACTCTTTTCACAACAGACTCTAATCACAGCAGTTCAACTGCACTTATGTGCAAAAGTTGGGATGCCTAGACATTATTATCTTCCTGTGATAAATAGTGTAAAACTGCTAAGAAGAGGGTACTGGGGGTTAAAATAATTTCCATTGGTATATGTGCTAGAAGTGGGCCTGACTATATAAAAAGCTGAATGGAACAAACTGTAAAACAGAGGAGCAATCCCTGAGGGTGACAGTCCTGCTGTCTTGCATAACATGCCCAGAGGAAGCCAGGTTTGTAGGCTGGAGACCACAGACTGGGTGTTGCCCAGCAGGGGCAAAGTGTAGAAACAGGAGGGAGCTCAGCCTCCTCCCTCCCAGTCCTGGTCGCAGCAATGGTTACTAGGATGCTGCTCTGGCTTTTTAATCATCTGTTTGTGGCCCAGTTGCAAACAAATACAAAACTTAGTTGGATGCCCAATCCAGCCTGGATTTTTATCCCCATTAGAAATTGCCCCTGAGCCATTCTCTGCTTGGGAAATGATCCTCATGTTGTTTTTCTGGACTGAGTGGTTGAGTTCAATGGTGAGTTTTTCCCAAACCCATGGTCTTTTTGGCCATGATGACATGAAACAGCTCTGTGAGATGCAAAACGCAGGAGAATAGTTCTTGACCCTGTTTGCTTTTCTTCCTAAATATGGGCACAATACAGCTGCTTTGGCAGAACTGTTGCTGCTGATATTAGAGTGGTTTTGAATCCTATCCACAGATTATCCCTCAGATTACTTGCTCTTTGAGATCTAGTTATGTATATGAAGAAGCATGCAGAGCTCTCATCTGGCTTTCCCTGGGTCTAGTCTCCCAGGAACTACTTTCTGGGAAACTACAAAGATCAGGATAAGACGCAGCATTGTGGTAGGAAAAAAAAATAATCAGTGCTGCACTTGTAATGAGCCTGACAAATCTGATCTAAAATTTGAGGTACACAGATTAATACATGGTATAATTTTAAGATCTTGCCCAAGGCACCAGTAAATTCTTATAAGTGTTTCAAGAGGTTTCTGAGAAGCATTTGACCTCTGTGGTAGTTTTTCATGGTTCTACATTAGATCCTTGAATCATGGTCAGTGATTCTACTGTTCTATTCCTTTCCATCCTTCAATCTTGTTTGCAGTTACATGATGTTTTCACACAGTGAAAACAAATAGTCTAAATTAATATCTTAGTTTAAAAAATATGGTTTCTGATAAAGTATGTGAAAGAATTCGCCTTTAGGAGTCACGTTGTAGACCCTGAGTGGTGCTCTCCATACCCTGTATTTTTATTCTTCTGCTCTAAACCGGAGTTCTCTTCAAGTTTCTGTTCTGTTTCAACTATCATTAATTTGAAATAAGCGACTGAACTGGGAAGGTGTATCTAAAGCACATAGGTATTCCCAGTCATGCTAACCAGTATTGCTACGTCTCAGCTTGATAGAGTTGGACTTGAGTGATATTTTACATATGGTTTCATGTACATTTCTTGCAGATAGGTAAAAGAAGTGGAAGCCCTATTTCTTTGTCTGCTTCTGGCTCCTTTTGCTTCTCTCCTCTGAAAGGTGCTCACCAGTGTAAGTATTGTTTTACAAACAATTAAAGTGAAGCGATAGATCCTTCACTAGATATATTGCTAACAAAGAGTTGGCAGAAGATAGAAAACCTGCAGGCTGTACTTGTATGCCATTCTGTTGGCTCTGTTTCTCTCACAAAAATAGCAACCCACAAATCATATACAAAGAGATAATGATCGGCCCATAACAAGGGTGTGTATAATCAAACTTCCACTTTCAGCCAGCATACAAGATGGAGAGTTTGGACAGCCTTGTTTGTTTAGTAAGTTTGCCAGTAAATGTAGCTAGGATAGAATTGTAGTGACCCAAACACACGGGAAAAAACCCATTAAGATAATTTTCTGGGCATTGCTGTTCCTGCTATCGGTTACGCAGGCATCGGATTAACTGGTTTCCACCTTGTGGAGTCTTTTGTCTTGAGCAGGGGAGTGAAAATGTTAGAGAATTGTTCCCACTGTCATTTAATGCTTTTCTTACCTTTCTACAGCATATGAAAGTTACATAAAGTGTCCCGCAAAGTTGCAAACAGTACGTCTGTGTGCTGTTAGATACACGCCTACGCTTCACACACAGGCAGATGTCCTGTTAGGATTTTTCTGAAGGTAGTTGCAATTACTTGCCTTGCATTTGTGATGCAAAATGTGTCTGACATTTCTTTCCCCAAGCTGCAGTGTCTGGCTTTGAAACTCCACTACTTCAGTGGTAAGGAAAAAAATAAGGTTGACACAAAACAAGACAAATGTGCCGCTTCCTTCCATGCTGATCGTAATAGATCTTTCTTGGAAACTCTGCTTCTTCATAAAACCAATCTGGCTGCTCACAATAACACCCATCTTTAATTAAGGTTTTTTACCAAACAATTGGTAGGAAGATGCCAGGTTAAAAAATAAACAAGCAAACAAACAAAGCTCATGCTGTCTTCAGAAGGCTATTTTAAATTGAACTGACTAGTGCACTCAACTTCAAGCAATTTCCCTGGGTTTTGATTGCAGACAAACAGAGTTTCAATTACACCTTGTATACTGTAGGCAATATTCAGACTTGAAAAGTTTTCAAGGACCAGGATGAATTTTTTACTAAATCAAAACCCGAAAGATTCATCCAAAGACTTAGCCAACAGGAGCTGCTTCACCTCTGCACGTAATTGCCTTTCCCCCATGGATGAATGACTTTGTCCTTTGGAAGTGAAATTTGAATATTTGACATTCCCTTCTGTCAGATTTCCTTTTTGTATTTATAAATACCTGTCATTTCTTTGCTAACAAAGGACAATTCTACTTTACTTTGCCTAGTACCAAATAAGTGCTTTCAAGACAAATATGCCCTGTTGCTTCACTGACTGTCCATGCTTATGTATCTTTATATTAAACTCTATGAACTAGTCAGACTTATATAAACTCACTCCCACACAGTATTATGTTATTTACATACCTTTCTGCACATTACCTCACTGTGGTATAAAAAGCACAATGATGTCAGTCTGATGTCCCTCACCTGCTCTAATAGGTGGTGGAGTTTAAACATGAAAATAGACTGCTCCTACACAAAATGTTGTCAATGTATACTGCTTTTCCTTCATTTATCTTTTAGTAAGGAAGTAAGTAGGTCTTTGAGAACTAGATGAATTCAGGATACGTTAACTTTAATAGACTTAGTGTCAGATTTTGCCCTGGTCTCCTGCTTTACCTTAACTTTAATGAGCCTGTATGCAAAGAGAACTTGATCTTTTGAGGTCAACAGGAATTTTTCATTACTTTAGGAAGTACTGGACTAAAATGATCAGAACTTGGTTAATTTTTCTGACGTTCTGTATTCTGAGGGGTCTCTTAGCCAAAGCTATTCAACATCTAAATCTTTAGAATTTATTCTGAGGGACCTAGAGATTCTGCATGTGAGAGAATTTTATCCTAACAGGATTGGAGAAGGAAGCATCCTGTTGTCTGTAATTTAAAATAATCTTTTAATGTAGCAGAAGTTTCACATTATCTGGAGAAAATACAAATAAAGCTCCACTACTAAAAAGGATAAAATCCCCTAAAGCTCTATGGAAATTATGGACCTAAAAAAATCTGATGACTACGGTAAGATACTTGTTGAGTGGATATGTTTTGATGGCAATTATACATTTGGATGCATTTGGAAAGAGCAATTTAATATGAATCAGGGAATTAATAAACTCAGTCAAGCCAATTTAAGTACCTGTAGAATAAAATAAATGACTTGGAGAGAAGCAAGGCAAAAATACCTTTAGGAAATATAGTTTCTAGTAATTGTGGGGAAAAAAAGATCAATTTTAGCATATTCATTAAACTGTGATGATGAGATAAATAGAATTTAGAAAATTAGAACTAAAAATGTGAGAAGAATCTTGGATGACAAGTGGAAAGTAGTAACTTTTTTTTCGATACAAACATCAACTTAATGAACTGAAATAATATTTAAACCACATCCTGTGGATAGATATTTACTGCAATCACTAGGGGAACCTTCAAGTTGATCAGACTTTGTAATGAAATCCCTAAGAAATGGGCTTTCAAAGAACTACCAAAATTCTTCCTTCACTCAAAGTCACTTTCAAGACTGTGATCTAAGTACAGTATGGTCAACTTTTATATACATATAACTGCTCTTAGATAAATTATTTTTACTTCGAATTCAAGAGCATTTTTTTATAGATGTTTCCTACAGAGCACATTCAGGGAAAGCAGAAGCATCAGAAATTACTAATAAGCATCCGTAGTATGAAGTACATAAAAAGTGAAGGATATAGAGTAGGTCAGGAAAGAACACAAGTTGGTATAGGGAAGAAGGATATGAGTATATGGGACTTTAATTCTATTCTAAGAGAGATATAATGTTTTATGACATTCACAGTGTCTTTTGTGAATATTCAGGCAGCTCTGCCTCAGAAACTCTCAAAATAGAATTTACATCTCTTACTTAAAGAGGACTGTGAAAATTCTCTGCTTTTAAATTGTAAGTACCTGATTTCAGTTAGAAAATTTCAGCACTAGAGCCAGTAAAATACTGTTACCTTGTGCTTCAGTAGAGACTAGAGTTAAATGAAACTTTGCAGATAACTATGTAAGAACTTTATCCTCTTTCTAAAGCACCTAAATGTGAACCAGGCTTGAATCAGAAGCTGTGTAAGTAAAGTTAGCCCAATCTAATAAAACCTGCTGGAGAGGAAAAGAGTATTAGCATTGGCTTAGCACCATATTAATAAAAACACAACATGGTTAGTGGCCAACGTGGACGATGGGAAAGCTGTGGAACACCGTAAAAGAAGCCTAAGAAAGTAACCATATGGTGATGAATCTCACAGGTGGGTACATGGAAATTCTATTTTATATGCAGGAGATGCGCAGAGGACACAGGAGAAGTCTATCTGATTTTTGGCTGGTTTCTTTGGAAGAAGTTGCAAACCTTGAGAGTGCATCACAATGAACTACTGGGACAGGAGAGCACAAAACATTTGTACAGGCAGCTTTCTAAGTGACATAGACCATCTCAGCCATTCCCAACTGCTATCACTTATATACTCATATAATCACTCAGCAAAAAACCTTTCAGAAGTTGTCTACCAGGTAATATTTTATTGATAGGGAATGAATATGAAATACTGTGGTCTCTGCGTTCCATTTTTTAAAATTACTTTATCCTGTGCATTTCCTTACTTTTGACTATTGACAACTTCTAATAATACTGGATTTTCAGTTACAGAAACATTTATAAACTAAAGAATTATTTAATTTGAAGCAACTCGGTGAGTATTTTTTATTAACTTTGGAAAATAATATCAATTGTATTGTATTAGGTCAGAGCTTCACAGTATTTCTAAAAGCTTCTTGGCAAGGTAATGGCTCATTGTATTACTCTCATGGCTCATTGTATTACTCTGCTCTATTTTGCCTGATGATGCCTTGATTGTATAGTAAACTGAATATGATGTTTAGCTAAGTAAGAAACAACTGTGCAGAAAAAGCACATATTTCTGTTTGCTATATCTGGTCAAGAGACTGAGAATGAAAACTACTCTATTGTTCAGTATCTCATCTTAGCAAACTGGAAAAGACCTCCAAGAATAGTTGTCATCTTTTCTCATTTAAGCAAAACACATTAACCCAAATCAAAGAAGCCAAGCTAAAAGCAGAGAAAACAGGAACTGTCTTTTACTCTGAGGTGAAGAACACCAGCTTTTCTGAGAGAACAACTGAACAAAAATGTTCCAAAACACCTTTCAGTCAACAAGAATGTGAACTTTATGGAGTTTTTTTTAGCATTTCATAATCCGTAAACTCTAAATTTGACTAGCTTTATTACTCAGCATTTATATAGAGATTGTGTTCTCTCTTAACTTCTTTGAATGGCAAAAGTTTATTATGCAGTGAATACATAAAAAAGGAAATATATTCTTCTTAAAAGGACATTCTAGAAAATAAGAGTATCTAAAAATGAACAAAGGTTTCCTGAAAAGCTGCAGATGGTAAACAAATAAGTACAAGTACTCATCCAAGTACGAAAGAAAAGACTTAAGGAACATATATTTCCTCCATTTTAATAGTCAAGAAATGGCAACTACTCTTTTGAATTTGGAGAGCACCTCCAAAGTTAGTGAGGAGATATGCCCAACTGTGGATAATAAGCAAACCTTTGTTCTTCACAACAGTATGGGGTGTTTTTTATTTTCAATGTCCAAAAAACTTCAATTCTCATCTAATCACATTCTAAGCCTGAAACCCAGAGACATGCTCACCTTTTGTTCTGGCATCTGCCACTTCCATGTTGGTCAGCAATTTCTTGGCAGACAGTTAAATTCAAGCTTGTGTATGTTCCTGCACAGAAGTTTCAGTTGTGAGAATTTGGTATTTCCAAACAATTTTGTAAAAAGGAAAAGGCTCTCAATCTGCTTCAGTAGTAGCAGTTTTTCCTGGTGTGCTACACGTTCAAACTTGATGTTAGATGAAGTTGTGAGAGGACTACAATATTCTGCTCTGCCACTTAACCTTGGGGGATTTTTTGTAGTCCAGTGAAGAGGAAAGGAAGTTTGGATCTCTGCTTGCCAATATTTGAGTAGAAAAGTTAAATAGATAGTTTATAACTAGTATTTTCATTTCACTTAGATATTCTTACTGCAAGTGTCCCTGAGGAGAATATGACATTTCTATTCTTCAGTAAAAAAAATTTATAAAAAAGGCAAACATTCACTGGAAACAACTTTTGTAGCTTTTTGCTATTTAAATGGCATTGGTTAATAATAACAATATTCATGTGTTTCTTTTCTTTTCACAGGAAGAGTAAGTGAGCACTATAACACAAATAATTTTGCCTCAGTTTTTAAATCTGTTCCTTTTTTTTTTCAAATATCCCTTTAGCAGATTGTAACAACTGGCTTCTATGAACATTCATTCAGATAAAAGAAGGTAAAGATAGTCGTCTCAAGTATATAGACCACGTTGAGGTGAAGGGATCTGCCATGAAGAAGCTAAAGCAGGGAGCAAGAGTGTCCTGTGATACAGAAACAAGTTCTACACAGATGTGTCTAAATGTTCTCTCATTTTTGCTTTTTTTTTTTTAAACTCTAAGATTTTTATTCTTACCTAGGTCTTTTATCATATAATACATATGTTTGTTTGCATGTTTGAAACAGCTGTATATATAGCTATTTAATTTTTAACCAAAGCTTAATTTTACCTTGTTGTTTTCCTATGTGCTTTTGGTCTTATCTATCCTTTTGATTGCACAAACAACATATGATCAGCTTTTGCCATTTGTCATGGATACGGAAGTAGCCAGCGTTTGTCACAATGACAAAGCTCCTGAGGTCCATATGACACCTTGAAAAGATCAGGTGTAGGAGTTTGCTGGTGCTAGCTACAGTGTTGAAAGCTAATGATTGATGTCCATCGGTTGAAGCAGTTACCATTCTCCAAACATCTATGTAAAATGTTGTAATATTTCAGCTAATCACAGGCTTCCTTAGGATTTAGTTCTCCTGGATGGTCCTTAGTACTGTCACCTACACATAACAGCCACAGCCTTGTCCCTTGGATATGGTGGTTTATTTCAGAGTGCTTCATGTGGAGACCCAGCAGGGTGTGTGGAGTGTCCCTGCAGCAGCTTGAGGGCTGATGTGCCTGGCGTGTTGTGAAGACCATGAAAGCCCAAAGGAGGCACCACAAAGGGCTGGTTCAAGTGGGAGGAGGTTGCTCACGGAGGGAGGGTCCTGTGAAATGCTCTTAAATGCTCTCAGTGTCCTGCACAGCTAGCCAGGATGCCTAGCTGCAAAGTGGGGTATATTTTCAATAAGCAAATTCTAAATCTACAGCTCAAGGGTAGTCATTATAATAACAGAAACCTGGAAGTAGCCTCTGTTAAGTCTTACTTTCCAACCTAACTGAGATTCATAACACTTTTGGAGCTGTATTGCTTAAAATACAGAGGTGCACTGAGGATGCCACCTGCCAAATGTGGCTTGTAGAGCCAAAGGTAACTAAACAAAACCCTTCAGCAAAATATGAGAGGAAGACACTGTAAGCCAGAAGTAAATGTGATTGGTTCAACATGCAGTCTATGATTGAAGATGTCCCTGGATACATTCAATGAGTGCATCCTTTTCCTGGAAGGAAGTTCAAAGTCCTGAATTGTGTAGGTACATTGAAAAAAAAAAAAAACCACAAAAAAAACCAACCAAAAAGAAGTAAAAACCTGCATAGCCCTCCGTCAGATATCAAAAGCTTCCCTTTGGTTTGTTTTTATTTTCTTAGTGAGACACTAATCTGTGTTCATACTGGCTATTCAGCAGTCAGCAACCAGTCAGATAATAAATCAGAGGGAGATTAGAAAATTGTTTGTTCTTCTGAGACAAACTTCAAAGTTTCCTGTGAGCTTTCAATGGTTTAACCAAGTTACTTGAAGTGAGAAAGAAAAGAAACTGGAAGACTAAAACAGATTGAGAACTGCGTTGTACTCCTGAACCAAGAAACTCCTGGGAAAAACAGCAGCTTCCTTCCACCCATGTAGACTGCTAGCATCAAGGTCAGACCAAACTTTCTGGAAGTGGGAAATAAATGCACACAGCTTGCATTTGCAACTGTGTTTAAGGCTTTGTGAAGGAATCCTCAGACACATCACTTGTTTGGCACTTGGACCAGTTTGACACTGGCTGGAGACCAGAAGTGAAAGGTGCTGTCAGTCCTAAGAGGAAGTTTGTTCCTGAGATTTACCAATGATGTCAGAGGTCTGATCAGTTCAGATTATCAATATTTTTCCACCGTTTAAACTTGAACAGTCTTCTGCATGCCAGTAGCATGTTATAAACCTGTTCTGGTAAAACAAATCAATAATTTAACTGTAAACTTTCAATCAGAATGACAGATGGCCCCTCCCTCCCCTCTCTAAGAAAAAGAGAGAGAAAGTGATAAAAGAGATTTATGAGTTTAGAAAAAAACTAAACTACTTTAACGAAAATATTAATAAATAATGAAATAATAAATAATAATAAGAAAAGGAAAAAAATATGCAGTATATACAAAACCGTATCAAGCTCCCAGGATGACGATGTCACCAGCAGGCACAGGGGAAAGTCCTAGACTGGACTTGATGATGGGTAGGAGCTGGATTCCAGATCTGGAGTCAGGAATGCTCAAATTTAGATCAAAGGCAGACGAACAGACAGGGTCCTCCTCGGATGTTGGCCATTGAAGGAAGAGAGTTGACCCTTTGATCCCTCAGCTTTTATACTGAGCATGATGCAGATGGGATGGAATACCATGTTGGTCAGGTTTGGGTCACCTGACCTGTCTGCTCCTCCTTACAGGTGTGACCCCTCTACACTTTCCCACTTCCGACTCTCCAACAGGGCAAATAACGAATTTGCCTGACCTTGATTGTTATAGCAATAAGTATAAGCAAGGGCCTCTCTGCATACCATTCCTTGGTATAATCAAGTCTTATCACCGTGAGGGCAAACAATTTCTGAACAATATGCTGTTAATTTCAGAGTTTAGTTAGTTAGAAGACGCCCAACCAAAAAAGTAAAATTACTAAACAGAAAATTAGTTCTGTGTTACCTCAAACCAGGACACAAAGTAAAACACTTTTTTTCCAACGAGCCTCATGGTTCTTGGTGCCTCCAACTTCACCATATGTGCAGCTACCAAGAGCAATGTGTTCAGGACCCAGCCCTGCTCCCAGGAAGGTGAGGGAGCGAGGTCATTTCTGGCTCATGGCCTTGTTTTCAGGGGCAACAAAACTGTCAGTCCATAAAGGAGGCTTGTACGAAAACCACCACTGACCCTTTCAGTGTGTTAATCAGCATGAGTTATTAAAAGGTTAAAAGTGTATTAACATTAATCTGTTTATCTGTGATTGAGCTCTCTGTTTCCTGAAGTCTTGTTATTAAAAGAACTATTTCCTTAATAGATTGCATTAAGTTACACAGCAAAGGTAAATTATGATTTATACTCACTTGAACAGCATGCTAAGATGAATGTTGTTCTACTTAAAACAAGAGTTAGGTTTGGTTAAAACTTCAGAATGTAAACAATTCTGAAGCAATAATTATTCATTAAGAGGTTTCCTGTGATTCTGAATGTGTCAAAATACTAGTTTCAGCTTCACTGGCAGTCTTCCCAACAAGAATAACACCAAGCTAGCAACATGTACTAGTGCCTAACATAGCATATGTATCTTAAGTACAAGGAATACCAATTCCCATCATAACTTTTAAGGCAATTAGTTCATAGTGAATTAAAATATGTATTGCCTCACATCTTTTTTTAAACAAGTTCTTGCAAGATTTAAATGTAAATTAAAAGCATCAGAGACTTTATAACTGGGAACGAGAAAAGCATTATAAAAACTGGCCCTGATTTATTAATACGACCACATACATCTCTTGGAAACTGCATTGCTGCATAATCCATTCATAAGCACTATGGTTTAAAAAAGGTGCTGTTAGAGGAGAATTAGTATTATTCTGACAAAATTGGAGTAAACCAGAGTTTTGTGGATGCCCTGTTATAGCTGGAGCAGCACACTGGAAGTTGTCCTTCTGAAGTGTTCCCTTGACAGAAGGAATAAATTAATTTCAGGATGATCCGCATGGACAATGGAAGACTTATGAGTTTATGACTTATTTGTACATTTCTTGCCGGTAAGTTGAGGAATAGTCTGGAAAAAGTAATATTTTTAAAAAGAGGGAATTACTTTTGTGGGAGTCTTCTTATTTGCAGAATAAGACTTACTGAGTCACAGCATATTTTCTGCAGTGGACATGCTTGGATTTTGAGCAAATATTTCAGGCAAAATTATATACTGCTATAAACAGAATCTGTTACTTTGATGTGAATCTGAACAGTTACACCAGGAAAAGAATATGGCTTTACATTTGCTCAATTCTCCCTCAGAAATAATCTGAAAATAAACATTAGCTTTTTCTAAATCCAAGTCAAATGAAGAAAGAACAGGTATAAAATCTATATTTTGTGTTTCCACTCTTCCTCATATTCCCTTACTGTGTGATTTGTGGTGTTATTTCTCCCCTGACTTGAAAAATCATGCTTTTGATTACAGTAAGACAGAGACAGGCAGATACATTTGACACATATAAATTACTTATTTAGAAGCAGTGCTTCTAAAGTAATTGCTTAAATGGAGTTTAAGCCTAAATGTCAATATAACATTGAGCACATATTTGCCTGATCTTTTCTCAGTGTGCCATCCAATAACTTCTTTCAAGGTCAATTTATTTCCATGTTAGTTAAGATTCTGTTTTTGCTGATGTTGACTCTAAAGGGAATATTTTTTTGTTGTTGTTGGGTTTTTGTGTGTGTGTGTGGCTTTTTTTATATCATTCTAGTGAACACATAATTTACCCAGCTTAGTCATTTTCAAGTTTGAAATTCCTGAGTTGCTTCAGGAAGAGGTAATTGTACCAGGCTTTATATGACTGCCATATGGATAGGGAAACCCCTAACATGCTTTGTGCTTCTAGGGCTGAATATCACTTACCCAGTTAGGGAAACACAAAATCTTCAGGACTGTTTTGCCTTTTCAGGTGCTCAGACTTCTTCATTTGCTTCAAAAGAACTTTACAGACTTTTAGTATGGCTGGGATCCCTCTCACTACCTTCCACTGCGCACTGATTGCCAACCTTTCAAGAAGATAAAAGAGATTATTTCAGTCTACAGGCAGTTTGAGTTATCACTGTGTGTTACTAAGGACCTTCTGATAATAGCAGTATGTAGGGTATTTGTAATCAGTCATCTCTTCTTCTGACCACAGTGAGTAAATATCAAAGATGATAGATAAATACCTTATAATTTTTTAGTTGAGAAGGCTTACTATTAATCCATAAAAAAATATAGCTAAGGTGTGAGAAATCATAATGAAAACTGGGTTTGGCAGCCTTTTATTCAGTTAAATTTGAAAATTGTATTTTCAAATCGAAAACAATATGATTGGATTGCCAGGATGGATTATGTATGCTAGGATGTAGCAGGACCTAAGCAATGGGCAATAAGGAGATCCTGAAGTTCTGCTAACAGAGGTTGAGTGAGATATCAATTGGATTGCAGCAACATGCTTGTTTCTGAGAAAAACAGAATAGACAGCAAAAAAAGCAGCAAAAAACAGTGGACAGCTACAAAAAGAGCTTATAGTATGACCTGAAATGAATCTCAGACAGAGTCTTTGAATAATATATATTATGAAATACTGGAATGAGAATAAACACTTTCCCTTCTTGTTTGATTCTTGTTCCATTCAAAGGAATGACTTTGAGGTAATCCTCTTCATTTACAAAGAATGTGTGCAAAGTAATAATTGGTCCCACCAACAAGTTCACCCATACAGAAAGAACACAAAGAAACAAATTTTTCATGAATGAGTCTGGTGGAAATGGGTAGCAATATGCTACACAGAACAGTATTTTCACAAGGTGTAAAGAGAGTGACTTTTAATGCGCAGCAAGATGCTGGCTCCCAAGAACCTCAATCCGTTTAGAGGGAGGATACGGGCACTTCTGAGAAATGAAACCTTTGTGAGTCAGTTCCACTGAAAAGGCAATCACTTGCTAACCTCGTATTTTTGCATTTTTACTGCTAGTCATATTCTCTTGTGCTATGGGATGTTCCTAACTGTGCTCCTATGAGATAATTGGAAGTAGTGCATATCATTGCCTTTTTTTTTTTCTTTTTTTGTTTTTTCCTTCAAAGAATATTCTGCGAAAAGAAAGTTCTTAACAAATGCCCCAAATGCCCTCTGGCTTCTGTGTAATAAAAGAATCCAGATCAGGTTGCAATGATTTCAAAACAGGCTCTTTTTTATCTCCTTTTTCCAGCTAGGGCAATTGCAGGGAATAAATGCATTTCAGGAAGCTTGCTATGATTTCCTTATACACAGAGCCAGAACTGTAGTCCAGAAGATTTTCCAGGTTCTTTATGGACTCTATGTCAATGCAGAACAAGGACATGTCCTCTTTCTTTTGCTTTTAGCCTCTTAGCAGTCTCTTCAAACAGCTTTGAGGGACGACTGTGCAGATTATGCCACAAACAGGGAATTCCTGACCAGCAGTAAAATCTTTGGGTAGAGGTTTATGGCAGGATTATAATGGCTTCTCTCCTCCCTGAGCAGTAAGAATTGGCCCAGAATTTAACGACAGTGTTTTTTACTTGTTGCTTTGCTCATAAATTATGGACATTTTTGCGAACTAAATAAAGCATAACTATAAAATGGAGAGTAACTATCAAGTAGAGCAACATGTGCTTTATGTACATTTCTGATCTGCTGTGACTGCTTAAAAGCAGATTGAAAGGACTTTTTAACCAACTGAATTGTGTGAATGGATTGGCACAGATCTTACAAATCAAAGTTATATTAAAATTAATTATTCTACACTAGTGTTTGTCTAAGAAACTGTGTTCTAATAAAGCATAAAATTTTCTAAGAATTTAGCAGTTTTATTAAAAAATAATATTGCTTGTCCCAGAAGTAATACAACTGTTAAAATTGAGAAGCTGTAATACAGTTGAACTAATCATTCAGGCACTTGTTTTGCACAAAGATGATGGAACAGCAAAGAAAATTCCAGGATAGGAAAGCAGTAAAAATTCCACTACAGTGACAGAAAATTGAAAATGGAAGAAGTTAAACTTCATCAAAGTCCCAGAAGCTGCTGTAAGAAAATCAAGAAAATCACCAGCTTTAGTAAGGTGGGCCAGTCTGGCATTGATTAGAAAATACTTTTTTCAAGAGGGGGAGTCTGAGAGATGGGCTTCAGAAATTTTGAAAGAAACAGGAGAATAACACTCATTAAATTAAAAGCTACTCAGTATCCCCTGTACCAAATCAAACCAATCAAGGATAAGGACATATTTATATTCTGGTCTTAAAGGATTTACAACTCTTGAGAAGAAGAAAAGATAAGATTTAACCTTTGTGTTTCTTTGGCTGTTCAGATAAAATCTATTTCATTGGATCTGCATTAATCTTGACAAAAGCTCTACTCCTGTGAAAAAAGGAGACTCAGGATTCATTTAGAATAGCCAAATAAGGAAAACCTAACTTAGTAATTCATACCAAGGGCTTTAATTTAATTCTTTCACATACCAGTGACTTGTATAGTTAGAAAAGTGTTGCCTGCCTGTAAGTTTCTCAATAGTTGCCATTGGAAATAGTTAGGTTATTTTTTGTCTATTTCTCTGTCTCCCTATCTCATTATTTTCATATAGATAATTAGATGATTGGAGCATACATTTCAAATTACAATTCCTGTGGCCTAAGTCAGCAGTAGAAACTGTGAGTAGCCCTAAATTTGTTGCATGCACTTCGGGTGCTTCCTCCAAGAAAAGCTCTGAAATTGCGCAATATCAATTGTTTTTATTGGTTTTAACAGCACATCGTATATACACAAAAATTAAGAAAAAATATTGGAAATGAATTTTGCATGATGCAGAGTGACATTTTGGATAAAGGTGTACAGGGAAATAGAAGAAAAGTGATTTTCTTCTCACGACTGCATTACCATGGGTCTTGGCAGTTATCTGTAAGTCATTAAAGGTGCTATCTACCTATACTTGCCCAGTACTTCAAGTGAATCATTTTTTCTGTCTTAGTAGACTGTGTTCTATCAATTCTGCTATCATGACTTGCAATCTTCCAACCCCTACCTCATTTCTGTCCTTTTTCTCCAAAGCCCATCCTTTCCAAGATCCTGTAGGTGGAATGTGGGTCAAACATTCACAAAACCCTTTTCAAAGTGGGACTTAGTCTCCTACACTAATTTGATGATTCAGAAAAACATGTAATATACATATATTCCTCAGCAGCAGTAGGAGTCCTCTGTGAAATAATCTCCAAGAAGGACCATAATTAAAACATTAATTGGTGTGCAAGTGTGGCCCTGAAGTGCAACAGCAAGCAAGACCAATTAGTGCAGTGTGGAGGTATTCTAGTGGCATTATTTAAAAATTATGTTCTTTACCTGTTACATACATATAAGGAACTACAGCATCACACTTTATTACTACCCGTGTTCATATTAAGACACTATAATTGTCAGTGATAAAAATTATAGTGTTTTCCATTAGGAAATCCAACAATTAGGAAATTGTTCTTAAAGGCTGTTGTTGATGGCATTTTCCTGTGTTTATATATTTGGTTCCTCAGCACCATCAGAGATGTAGAAAATCATAAGGAATGCAATATGGTAAATATTATTTATGCTGATTCAAAGGACAGAGGTCCTTACTTAAATTTAAAACTTGATGCCTTCCACTGCTACATATGGGGGTTCTTTTAAAATCTATTGAATCATATCCAGTTGGAGCTGTTCATGTCGTGCTGATTCTCAAAGATGCTGGTATTTTTTATCATTGCCCAAAATAGCAATCTGTTATCACCAAAGGAAAGACAGAGCTCTTGACTATGGAGTAGAGAACAGGAGTCTGTTGGGGTCCACAACGTTTTGGTGACCATCTCTGTAATGGCAGTGCCCCAAGGAGGATCAGAACTGTGTTTGCAAGAGCTTTCTCATCACTTGCATCTCAGCGTTCGTTGGTTCATGTCCTATACTAGTAAAATCCTGTTTCAGCTCAGTGGGTGTGTCTCAAATTTTGCTAGTCATAAATGTAACATTATCTATAGTTCCAGCCTGTAATGCAAAAGCCAATATACCTAGTATTTTTCTTAGGATAAAAAGAATGACTGTAAGCAATCAAACTATTGCTTGCTAGATAAGCCATCAAAGCTGGCCATATGCATGATCTTAGCACATTACAAACACTGAATAAAATGTGTTTGCTTGTATCAAAAAAACAGTTTACTCACCAAAGGTGAGTAAGTGCAGTAACACAACACAGTTGATTCAGTTAGGGTGGCTCACTTGGAACAGTTAGTCTTCAAGCCACAGTAGATGGAGAATGCTCAGGAAACTAAAATCCGGTTAATATGTGCATATTACTTTTACATGCAATGGTCCAGTTATCAGTTATGGCATTTAATCTGCCATTTTGTTGCATTCATGTTGTATATACTACACTTAGAAATCCATGAGCATGTGCATAAACAATTTTTTCTATGCAATAAAAAAAAGGCATTCCCTTGTGGAAAGTTTGCTTTTATTTTAAATCTTATTAAAATATTGACGGTAATTCATTCTTCAATGTAAAAAAAAGTTATGTTTTCATCTTAAACTTACTGATTTTATTTATTATAGGCTTAATAAATTCAGTTACTGATATTTTCAGTAGTAACTATGGAGTACCAGCCAATAGTTAGATGACAATTCAGATAACATTATAATCACCTGTAATCTTTAGTTTTGAATTTTAAGTTTCTGGCAGATCCTATTAGCTTTTGTAGTTTAAAATAAATATTAGAATTCAAGAAGGAAATTTAGAAGATAAGGAAGTTAAAATAGAACAAATGAGATCAGAAAGGAAAATGGATGGGTGGGTTAAGCCTAAGAACAATGAGTGGGCGGGCTTGTCCCCATGGAACAAGCAATGATTTTTTTAAATTAAGAAAGTCAAAGCACTCATGCTCTCAGTGCCAATTTTAGTTCCAAGGTACATGAATCTGGATACACTGACATCTGGAAAGTAAACTTCCATCAGGCTTAAATTTGTTCCACTCTTCTGCTAATCATCAGGATGAACCAAAGCAGGTTCTGTTGTAAAGACAATATACCTAGAAATAGAGTTAAGGAACATCACAAACATCACGTTGTTCCATTAACATCCACACACATATTTCCATGTGTTTTGAAAAACAGCAGCAGGGTTTGGGTTTTTATTTTACATTAACAAAAGGAATAGGTTGGTTTACTCATGCAAAAGAAGTGCAAGATCACAGAAAACAGGCTCAAGTAAGAACTCAACTATTCCATTGTCCAGATGGTGCCCCAGGCACATTTACAAGGTTCTTATTTATTTTTTATTTATTTGCTATTACAAACTTCTTGGCAGGAGATTCTGCAACATTTCCTTTCTATACTTTGACATCTTTACCATCAGAAAGTTTTTACCAGCCCAAACTCAGCTCACTTGCTGTAAATCAAGCCTATCACTCCTTTGCCTATGGCAAAAGAGTTAATTTTCTTCCCCTTCCTAGCTGTTTTTTACATGTTAAAATACTTATTATGTCTTTCTCTTTGGCTTTTTCTTCTTTTTTTTTTGGCATTTTCCTCCTTGAGAGTTATTTTTTCTAAACTTCCTATCCCTTTTGTTGTTTGGATGCTGTCTCAGCTGTTCAGCACCTTTATTAAAAGTGGGAGTTAAAGGTAGCCCTTGAGGTACAGTTGAAGCCAAAGGTTTGCTTTGTATGTTATATGCGTCTTGCTTACACATTCAGTGAGATGCTTTGCTTTTTTTCAGAATGGATATCATTGTTGATACATTTAAGATATAAAACATGATCATCTGCATAGTCCTTTGCCGAAATTACAGTCAGTGCATCAGTTCCCTAGCCTAAAAGATAAAAACTTGTATTAACCTCTATTAAACAAAATCTGTTTCAAACTAATCTGAATATTATTTGAATAATGATCCACTGGTAACACTCCTTTAATACTGTTTTTCTACCTACTGGTGTTCTTGTCCACCATATGTTTCTACCTTGCCTTGGAGACTGTCACAGGAAAAAATGACATATTAATGAAGATATATGATATGTCCTTCTGTTTCTCAAAGGTGAGTCAGTCTAATGATGGAAAGTACCCATAAAAGAGGGAGAATTTGATTTTTTGAAGTTTTGTCCTCTATAGGCTTTTCTTAACAGTTGACTAAAAAGTTGTGGCTATGAGGTCTATGTAGGATTTGTGCTCTTCAAGCTCACTTGCTCCAAAGCCAGGAGTAACTGATCTGAGAATGAACTGGATTTGGAATCTGTCCCAGCTACTGTATATAGTTACTATATGTGCGTGTGAATAATCTCCTCTCAAACCACAAATATTATCATGCACTTGCTATTCATAATTATTTGGGGAACTGCTGGCACCATCAGTTTAGATGAGTAAATTGTCTGTGATTGCAACGAGTATTGTATATTCATAGCATATTAGGTGATCATCACATCACTCTATATGTGCTCATAGAGGAAGGCCCTATTATTTCCTTTGGATTATCCCTGAACTATTGCAACTCTGCAGGTCTTTTACATAAATAATGAGAAAACGTTCCAGTTCTGCTGTGCAGTGAACAAGGGGTGTGGGAGCCCTCCATGAACTAGTCTAAAGCTGAGCAGGTTTCACAAAAACATTCAGAAATCCCGTTATGCTATATTCATCCAGCTCTGCTCCCAGATGGATGTTGTGTCGCCTCCATCTGCACCAGCTGTTCTTCCACACACAAACCCTATTGCTGATTACAATTCTGTTTGCAATGCTGTGCCTGCATCAAGGCATCCTTTGCATGCATGGCAATTACTGACAAAAAATGTATGAAGAGTTACAAATATAAGACACAGTAGAGAGGCAGGTGATCCAGGTTAGCTTTTTGGTACGCATTAGCAATGCAACCAGTCTTCACTGGGAGAAAATTATTTTGTGCTCAGGGAAGCTGTGTTTGGCCCTGCCTACAAAGGGCATTTCCCAGTGCTGATGGAAATCTTTAGACTAGGCTGGCAATCAAATTTAGAAATCATAATCAGAGAATACCTGTTTCAGCTTGATTAAAAGCCTTTTAGCTTTTCTTTTATGCAGATGGTTTCTGGCACACTTGAATCTTGAACGAAACATTTCTACTAATTAACTGGTGATGAAAATACAGAACTTATTTAAGACAAGTCATTCTTTAAGTCATCCTTAGACCTCAACATATGCCATTTGGATATCAAGGAGAAAATGCCTTTAAAATCAACTAAAAAAAATATTCAGCCACCACAAATATTTTTACCTTTTCAAAAGCAAGGTAACAATCATACTTGAAACACTAATAACCAATTTGGGAGCACGCAGGAGCAAACAATAATTACAATGTGTAATTTACTATAATGCTAACAGACACCTCAGGAAGTGATGACAATCTGCCAGAGATCATTTGGGAGTACATACAAATGTTAAAATCCACCTACAGTGTAAAGTCAGCAGTCTATAGTAATTGTAATTTTCATGAACTCAAGGTGGTTTTGTAACACTGTCAAGCCTAGTAATTAGACAAATTATCATGACATTTTTGCTTATTTTTAACAGACATTTTGAGAACAATCATGAATACTCATGATATTTGAAAGTAAAGCAACAATTTGAAAAACAGAGAGAATATTATGAAATTTCAAGAAAATCATCGCATTGTCACTGCAGTAATCCGTAACACACTTTTCTGTTTTGGGGATTGTTTACAATCCTGTTTCTCATCTCAAAAGGAATATAGTACAATTACAAAACTTTAAAAGAGGAGTGACAGAGATGACCAAAGCTATGCAATAGTCTTCACACAGGGAAGTATTTAAACCATGGCTGCATTTCAAAATGAAAAAAGACAAGTGCTAGGGATTTCTGCAGTTCTTGGTGCCATGAGGCAGGCAAATAGATAACAGGCAATGACTACTCACCCCCTGTCATCAACACACTGACATAATCTGATTCTAAATAAAGAAATGAGTTGTTTATTTCACAGGGCTAAACTGAGCTTTCTTGCCACAGAATATCAAGGATGTCAATAGTGCATAACTTAATAAGTGATTACATAAATACATTCACAAATTAAAAAAAAAAAAAACAAAAAAGAGAAAGGAAAAGGAAAAGGAAAATAAAAATAAAAAGAAAAAAGCCAAAGCTGTTAGAGATCTACTTCTGCTCCAGCATATCTCTAAATTACAGTTTGTCTTGTTCTTATAGTCTTCTCCAGTCATCTGCTATTCACTGCTCTAAGAGAGGTTGAAGACAATTAAGATCTTAGCCACCATGCTGTTCTCCTTTTCTCATCCCCAGACAAGAGCCATCAGCCCCAGAATGCTCCTTGACCCTGCTCTGTGCAGCTATGATGACCTTGTCCTATTTCATAAGAAGCCTAAGCTTGGTTTTATCTCCTCTGGTGGCAAGTAACAGCTTTTCCTTACAAGAAAGCCCTGCAGTTACATCACATGGGAGAAGATGTTTAGAACTGGGTGGGAAAGACACATCCACTGAAACTTGTGCTAAGAAATGCACAAAGCATAGCATCACTTCTTAACAATTTCAGGGTTTTATTAAGCCCATGCCTGACAACAGTCTTGGATGTACAAGTTGTGATATGACAAATTGGGCTTGCCCTTATGCAGATAGATGTACGTGACACTAAAACCTTGGTCAAGAAACCCACACTGCCTTCTCCAATTTAATTGGAATTGACATAGTGTTGGGTTTTGGCTTTTTTAAAAAAAAGGAAAACATGTACATATAATATTTTGTTTTATTTTCCTCAGGTTTCTGGGATTGATTTAAGATGATTGCCTCAAATTCTTAAGCCTCTCTCCACAGTCCTCCTGCACAGAAGCCTTTAGAAATACATACAAGAATTAAATTGAGATTCTCACATAGTTGTAAGGGCTTATTAGAGTGTTGTGAATGAGGAATAGGACTTGGAGTCTGATCGTATTAATTGAGAAATTTTTAAATAATATGTCATCCTGAAATGTAAGACTTTTTATTTTAAACTTACATCTAGTGCTGATGTGTAGACCATATACAGCACATCTGAAACATTCAGACCAAATGACATGACACTCTTAATTTGTTGTGACAGGCCACTTTTTTCTTTTTTATTTTTTCTTTTTTCTTTTTTCTTTTTTTCTTTTTTCTTTTTCTTTTTTCTCTTTCTTTTCTTTTCTTTTCTTTTCTTTTCTTTTCTTTTCTTTTCTTTTCTTTTCTTTTCTTTTCTTTTCTTTTCTTTTCTCTGGAGACGAGCAATAATTTTAAATATTTAGTAGTATAAAATTATTCTTTAGACAGGGAGAAAATCAGGGAATATTTTTAGAACAGCTGTTACTTGTCATCTGTATATACACTCCACAGAATTTGTCATAAAACCACATAACAAATGACAAATCTCAGGAAAATTTGACACAAATTTAAAATCACATAGAGAGCTGGTCCTTTAATGCCTTCGATGGTGTGACACTAAATGCTTCCATATCACTTGGCACGCAGCATTTAAGAGAAAAGGGCTATTATTTCTCTTTGCACAAGGGATATTTCCTTAGCACTATTTTTCCTGCTTGGTTAAAAGTTAACATTCATTGAGGAAAATTAACATCGATGTATTTAAATTGAATTTTATCTTTGTCCCTGATTTATGTTCTGTAAATTGATTCTGGGCAGAGCGGCCTCTTCACCTTTTCACCTGCAAGGTTAGGCTTTCTGCCATGGCAGATGTTTTTTGCTGCATCTCTTCCAGGGCACAAGGGTAACATGGAACAGTGACAAGTAAATTTGAATTGGCTACCAAGTCTGACTTGCAAAAGTTTGATGGAAGAAGCATTTCCCTGAGTGCTCTTGTGTCTCCATGAAATATTTGGTTTTTAAAGAATCAGCTGCCTTTTGTTTTGCCTCAGTTAGTATCACTGTGAAAACATTGACATGAGGTTCTTCACTAGGAGTTTCCAGGTCACTGCTCACCTTCCGTGGAGATGCTGTGCAGCTACTTTAGGGTTGCCTGCCACTGTCAAATAGACAGATGCATAAAGGGGCTTTGATGTTCAGTTTTATCCTGAACTAAATAGTAATTTATTATAACATAAGCAAACACAAATACAGCAACCACTGGTAGAGCTGTATCTTGCCTAATATGTTAATGTAAGCATGGTTCCTGCCTACAGTAATGTGTTAACTGCTTGCTAGCAAAGCCAGCCTAGAGACCTTTTTTAAACCAGCTATTTAAGACCAGCTGCCACTTCCTATAAAACAGTGTCCAGTTCATTTAATGAGTCTAGACATCCATCTATCAGTGTGTCTTTATGTAAGTCTCAAGTAGCTAAATGTAGAAGCAAGTCCTTTTTTGTTGTTCTTTGTGAGTGCTGCATGACAAGCTCGGGGACAGAAAGTCCTAAAGAGGAATATCTGAGCACTGAAAGTAGAATATATGTGGGTTGTTAATAGTACAGTCTTGATTAATTATTTCATTCTTCACAAAGAATTTTCTTTGGCAGCATTCTGCAAGCATTATCTAGGATTTTAATCATTCTTGTGTTCATACAATCATCTAGCTGTGTAGTTATATGGCCTTCATCTAAGCAGGTTAAACATGAATCCATTAATTCTTGGAAAGACTTGACTTTGGCAAAGAGTGTAGGCATTTTCCTGTCCTCTTTGGGTATTCAGATGACATGAGTGCACACGTAATACTAGGCCCAGTTTAAATGTTAGGATAAGCAGGAAGAAAGCCTCTAGATTTCAAGGCTCGAGTCATGTATGTAAACCACTTTCACAGTTTATGGTTGGGTTAGCGAGAAATCCAAACACACTGATGAAGTGGAGAATTCAAAATTTGTGAGGTGCAGGATATGAATGCATCCACTGGCACATGATACTGTTTATATTTCCTGACTGGATGCCACAACCTTTTGAAATATGAAAACAAAGAACATCAACAAGACATTTATGACATTTACTGAATTTATTAACCTTTTTTAGAAGTGGTTTTGAACAGGGAACAGGATAACCCCATGAGAAATGGGTATTATCTTAATATTTAGATATGAAAATACTTCAAAATGAATTTTTGTATCCTCTCACGCAGTTGGGGAAATTTGGTTCATAAGAACACCAGTCAGTCTGCTGACAGATATTCATAAAACAGTTATAGAGTTGTACTTTAAGAGTACAGAAGGAGGGATTTTTGAGCACTATTTTGGGGGAGTAATTTGCTTATGTTTCATCTGAAGCGTAAGTATTTTCTTTTATATTTAGCACCACAGATTTAGATGCTTACAGGATTCAGATATTTTTTTTAATGTTGTGTGTTTCCATGTCTGTTTTTCAAAGACTATCAGCACAGTTATGAATACATGTGTAGTCTAGTTTGTTTTTTCAGTTCATCATGATATGTGGTTTTGAACTTGAATAATCTTGATGAGTTAAGCTATAAAACCTCTTAAAGAACACATTCTGTTGTCTTATTTGATTTTTTAAATTATTTTTGCACACTAATATTAGATACGATTTTAACCAACAAAATTGTTAAAGGAAATATGATGTTCTCAAAAAGTTAAAGGTACACCTTGAAAAATACTTCTCACCTTGATGCGTAAAAGCCAGTAAATGAGAAACTGCAAAATAAGATTGAGAGTATCAAAAGGCTTATTTTCATATATTATACAGGTATGGAAGAAAGCAGAAGTACAAAACCAAATGAAAAATGTATGAAAAATGGCTAAAGGTGATAATTCTCTATTTTGACTGACTTGCTATTTTCAATCTAGACGTTGTAATATGTAAGATTTAATGTACAGAGTCCTGCGGGGAGGGAAGAAGTTTTCCCTTATTCAGTTTAAGTATATGAGTCAGAAAGGCTTTCTATTATAATGTATATAACCTTTCAGGAGTATGAATTCTTATTTTATTAATAGTGAAAGGAATACACTGTGCTTCCAGTCAGTGCTAACATTTAATAAGTTGCTGATAGACTTGGCAAGCTAAATGATTTTGCACAAGGTGCTGCAGTAAGTTTGTTCTTACTTATGCCAAACAGGAGAGCACAAAGATGGGCTAGCATTGTGTGACTGTCTTTGTAAACTGACTTTCACAGGCTACAGATTTCCTCAAATCAAAGATCCTCAATCTCCCTCAAAGCACGGGAGTAGCTGCTGCTCTTCTTTACTTTGTATCACTTTGTGCTCCATGCTTTATGTCTTTATCTTTCCTACCTTTATCTTATTTTTCAGTCTTAGTTCTTGTTCACAGTCTTTTGTGGCCACAAATATGAGATTTAGTCATATGCTCCTACAGTCTTTCTTCTGCCAAAACCTCCAGCACATCATTCTCTTTTGCTTTTCTATAACTTCCTATATTTTCCAATCTCAATATGAAGTTCCTCTTAAGTATCTTTATATGGTAAGCCAACCAAAACTGAAGCGTAATGCTCTAAAGCATGAATCTTCATTTCAGTTACTTGCTTACATTTTATTTTTACTGGTATTAAAAAAAAAATATTAAAAAAAAATATGGAGATGGCACAAAATTTTGGTTTACTCTGTCTTAAAGTCATAAGATGCTATTATTACTCACAGCAACCCATTTGTGTCAGAAACACCCACCCACAGTAAAAAATGCGTCTTTTAAATTTCTATAACAAGCACTACATGCTGAATTTTGGCTTGATTTGCAAGTTTATTGGGTCAGATGTATTTAACTCCAAAACATGTTTAACTTGAAGGTCCAGTGGCCGGGGACTGCAGGTAGATGGAAAGTATGAAAAAAAAGGTAAGCACAGCACAGCAAATTGAGACAAAAAAGAGAGACATTCAGCTAAGGGCTTGGGCAATACAAAAAAAAAGCACAGAGTTTTATATTGTTCTAAGGGGATTTGTGTTTAATCTGCTTCCATCTGCAGAGGTTTTGTGTGATGTGCCAAACCCTCTGCAAGTTCATAGCTCTATTGCATACCCCTGTGTGAAAAAAGTCTTAAACTTTGATGAAATGGACACACGACTCAAAATGTTACAAGCGAGTCGAGAGTGGACTGTCATGTCTCCTTTAGTAAAGTTAATAAATAATCAGTTTATTTATTTGGATCATACTGTGTTGTTTTCTTGATAAGAACAATCCTACCTTAGGCGCAGATACGGGTGGTTGTCTCTTTCTGACTCAATCCATTCTCCCACCAGCAGGCAGGAATATCTCGGCAGACTGAAGACTCTCATCTGCTTTCCTGAAGCAGATGACAGACACCTGGTTACATAGCAGGATAAATGGAAACCTTTTCTGTAAGAAATTTTTGAAAGAAAGTAAAGGTCGCCCAGAAATATTTAAAATAAACATTTCCTCCAGCTGTTTTCTTTGTGCAGCTTAAGGAAGACCTGCATTTGTTCTTGGCAACATGTCCACTGTGCTAATATTCTGATTAATTGATTCACCATTGTGGTTTATATGGCAAGGCAAAAAATAGCTAGCAGAGCTCCTGCGTTACTGTATCAGCTGGGTGCCAGAGTAGCAAGTACTTAGCATTTGGCATTTTCATGTTTTACAAAGGAGGACATATCACTCTATACCAGCACTTTAGAAACGTTCTAGTGAAAAACTTACTTTCAACATAACTTTATGAATCTGTGGCTCAGCACCACAGGGACATAAAAAAATCAATTTGGTGACTGTGGGAAGCCTTACAGCCTTCATGTACTCTACTCTGCTCTCCACTATAAGCACTAAAATTGGATCCTTGAGGAACAATAAGGTAAATTTAATGTCTTACTCTGGGAGCGGTTGCGATAAATCATAGTGATGACAGCATAATGCAAACAAACCATCTGTTTGCACTGCCTGGGCTATATATAAGGCTTGTCTGCACTCAGATCCCGCACTCATGGAAGAGCAGAATAAGAAAAGGATATGTAAATTAAGTGTTCCCATGGATAAGGAGCTGCAGTAAGAAAGTGCAAATACAAGCATAGCGCCAAAGTGCAAGACAGTTGCTTCCATTGGTAAAGCCTGTTGTGCTTTGGTTTTGCTCCATTCAGCAGCAACCTATTGTATTGGCTAAACTTTATTATGAAAGAAGGGTGAGGAGGGAGACCTGGATTTAAATGATTACAAAAATTTCTGTAAACAAAGTTTTTGCTGATACTGGATTTGGGTAAAAATTCTGAAAAATTGCTTATGCCTTTTGTCTTCGATCTCAACAAGCACTTATGATTGTTTCTATGCAAAAGGTAATTTGCATTCAAAGTTCCAGTTCAAAATAATTTGAGAGGCATGTTTCCCTCCTACGCAGAATTAAATATGCAATGTGTCTTTTCTTACTGAAAAGTTGAGAGGCTATAATAAGGAGATGTCCAGATTCCATTTAGGAGTCAGCTAAAGAGAAAAAAAGAAAAATTGAACTATCCAGCAAAGAGAAATCCAACATAAGAAAGATATGTTCCCCATTGAGGTTTTATTACTTCCCCCCCTATTTATTACCAACTAGTCAAACCCAATAGGTAAGTTTGTCATTATATATCATTATCTTTCAGGTACTGGATTTTTGCTATAAAATATTTTGTCAAGACTTTGTTGAAGTGTTTTTCAGAAAAAAATAGCAGTGGAGAAACTGGAGTTAAGTGGGAAAATTTTAATTTTGCTATAATTCTGATAAATGTAATGATTTTTTTCCTGAATATAGCAAAAGTAATTGAAAATAACGGAGTTGTACATTATCCCTTTTACCTGCAACACATGCCTCTTAGAAATGTATGTATTCTACATTAAATTTGTATGATTTAGTTCTTTAGAAGACATTTTATTGCCTAATAAATTTTTTCCAGGACTTGTGATCTGTGTAATATAAAAGAATAAACATGAAAATGATTGTGCCAACTGATGTTTAATTAAAATAATAAATGTCTTTTTTATTTTCAAAGGCAATAAACATTGAAAATAAAATATTAATATATGTATTTCTGAGAGCTAAGATATATGTAGAAATTGGAGTTTGCGTGGAATCACGTAGTGCAAACTGCATGAAGAATAAAATTTTAACGACAAAACATAATCTATAGTAGTAACATAAGATGCTGTATGTCTAATTCCTCAAGAAAAATAAAAAGGGCTGAAGGGAATTTAAGCTTAAAAACATAATGAGGAAGCAGAAAAAAACTGTCTGTAATACTGAAAAACATAATGGCAGCTTCCTTAGATCTACAAAAGGTCATATCTTCCAGGTATAAAAAGCAAACAGTTGCTAAAGGAAAAACACAGAATAAACAGTTCACGTGTGGCAGTTGCACTATAGAAAACCAGGATCTCAGGCTTTCCTAGAAAATTACAACCTGCTCAAAACAAATGTATAAACTCTGATGGCATTCAGAAGCATTCTTTAGCTTTTGTTAGAAATACATTAATAGAATAGATATTCAGGTTCTCACTGGTTCCACAAGGTAAATATGGTACAATCTGAAGCATCAAAATGTTAGAATTGAAGAAACATCAGAAAGTCTATTACAAATTGCAGACAAGTCCTTACAATATAAATATTGAAAATATAAATTTTCATAGAAAACTTTCCATAGAAAAGAAGAAATATATGCAGCCTTTTTTTTGTTTTTTGTTTTTTGTTTCCATAGTGTCACTTTACACACCACATACATATAAATGATGTAAATTAATCAGCATTAACAGAGCATTTTCTTGCCAAAGCTCCTTTGTTCTCCAGGTATGTTTGCTTGTATCCTGACCCTTAGAGTGCCAAGTATTTGACACTTTTTCGATTACCCACTAGCTTGGGATTTGGGACTTGCCCACCACCCAACATGGGGTGCTGAGCCCTCAAAATGCTACTAGAGGAGACACTGGGTCATAGAAACCCCTCAGATTGTTTATTTCATTACCGATACAGATTATTGCCTTCTGAGGCAGGAAATGTTCCTGACACACAATTAGGAATAGCTCTGCTAAGACAGAAAACAGCGGTAGTAAAACCTGATAGCTGGCACACACAAGCCAATAGTCAGCTCTTTGTCAGGGTCACCCTGCTTGTCTTGATGTTGGGGGCTTGCTGGTGACAGGGAAAAGAGATACTGACGCTGAAGAACATTTTAATGATGAATTTTTAGCTGTCAGCATTTTGCAGGTTCCCCGCTAGCTGCTAGGGCAAGCCAAGGAGCAGCAGCGTGCTTAACTCCTGCCTCTCGCTTTGACAGTCACATGTCGTTTCTAGAAATGTACCTGGTACCCATCTATGCAAGAGAGACAGTTAAAGCTGCCTGAGGGTGGAGAAGCCCTCAGAGGCCATGCCAGCAGACAAGCCTGGAGGTATGGCCAAGGGGATATGGAGTCTCAGGCCCCAGTTCTTCACACGAGCCGTGATGGGGATCCTTTGGGGCCGCCCACCACCCTCTCTCTAAGCCTGCCATACAGGTAGTGGTTGCACCTTCATGCATGACCAAGGAAAAGGGGAGCTCTCTCTGGAGCCCCTAGAGACTGGTGGCTGTGGAGGGGACTGCCCTGCCATGTCCCTTTCTGCTGTCCCCTCCTGGGTGCCCCTCCTGCCCATGCTTGGCCAGGTGTCCCCAGGATGAATGGGTACTTGCCCTCAGCACTGTTGAGATGGCAGCAGAGCCTATTGCAGCCTGAGGGAGCATTTGCTTAAGAACTTGAGGAGCAAAGAGGAACAGGGATACATGCTAATTTAAGACCAAAAAAACCCCATAATTTTTAATGTCTTCATATTGCCATTGTAGAAATTGCACACTTCTTCCCAAAGAAAGAAAGTGGTTTCAAATTACCCGTATATTGTGGATGGTAACAAACACATATGGTACTATGGACTGTGAGATGTATTATGCTTATGCTTAGTCTTATTCTCATGTAAACTGGGGGCCACATTGTAAAGTGAAGTTACATCACTGATATTTTACTCGTTTTTTTAGTGTAGACACCTTCTGTGACAGTTTATTAAAGATTATGCAGTAATCAGTGCTTAGGAGTCCTCTCACTGGATGTGGAAACATTTTTAATTTGGCTTTTCAGTCAAAAAAGATGAGTGATTATTCCTCACTGGAGGCAGGCAACATATTAATGCTGAACTAAGTATCTTGTCAGATGACGAAAATAGGATTTACTGCTGAACTTACACACAGCTAATAGTAGCTCTACAATATGGTATTGCCATTGCTAGCAAGTGGCCATAAGTGTTATAGTGACTTTGCTAGGCCTCAGGTCTGATAATCTTCATGTCTATTCTGTCTGAACTTTTATTGACCTGCCAGCAACTTTATTTTAATGTGATTTAGCTGTAAGAACATTTTTCCAAATTGCCAAGTGTCTACAGCTAATTTGTTTTCCTTTGTTGTCTCTTTGTATGGTACCACTGTGATTTGATGACTCTACTGTAATGATGTCACATACAGAAACAGAGGTTGCTGAGATAGCAGCACTGAGAAGCGAAGGCACCAAATGCAGCTGAATGGTGAGATGGGGCAGAGACTGGCACTGGAGGCCCCAAGGCTATAAACTACTCAGCCATGGTCGGTCAAAGAAATGCAGACCTACAGGTGGAAATGAGAATAAAGAAATAGCATCTGAGCATAGAAAAAAGATGCCATAAGTAATAAGATTGGACATAACATGGAGCTGCAGACCAATGAAGAAAGAGCAAGGTACGAAAGTAGGTTAGCAAACATAAGAAAGACTCCAAGTGAGGTGAAATGATCATCACAGGCAAGGTGTTCCTCCTGATGAAGGACTCCAGATGCTGAGAGCTTGCCATAACACCCCCACCACTGGAGCAGGGAAAGGGATAGCATAACCGCAGGAAAAGGAGTAGAAACCAAAATGTGTGTATACCATTGCTAATTCTATTATTCTTCTTTGTTTTTCCATAACAATTATATGTAGACTAAAAACAATTAGATTTTTTCATTTTTTATTATATAAACACTTGGTTTTATTTATATAAGGTGTGCTTCCTCTATGCCCATAAATAAGATCTGAGTGCAACTGTAGGCAATGACTTCAGGGAATTTCCTCTCTTCATTTCTCCTTCATAAGTATTAAACTCGGTCATAAATAAGGTATGTGATATTATTCTCCATTCATCCTGAGTTTCCAGCTTGACTATCTGGTCTGTAATATTTCACTGTGATTGAAACTGATTATATTTAGCACCAGCCCCTCCACAGCCCAGCAATAGCTGCTAAATAATAAAAAGCACAGGAGTCATTTTGCATTTACCAAGCGTTAGCGCTGACACCCCTAGGCGCTATCAGTCCCATTTGTGAGGCGCTATACAAATATGGACAAACACTGCCCCATCTCTGAGTTTAGCACTTCTGAATGGAGCCGTGCTTCAGATTAAATAATCCCATTTCACCAGATAAATTAAGTTTATTTCTGGCTCCAAGTTATTATTGCAATAGTGAACCTTCTGGGCCTTAAGGACTGTGTTGTCCTGTCCTTCCCCACACTTCTTATTTCAGTTGTTGCAATGACTGCCACCAGCTGAGCCAGCCATGGAGCTATGACGTAGGCTACATCTTTGTTACTTAGATACAAATATCTCTTTTTTCCTTTTTCTAAATATAACTGCAGATACAAATGACTAACCATTAGCTGACTGAATATTTAGCAATTTCAATGAAATTGATTGGAGCAAAGAAATCAGCTATATTTTAGTTTTTGTGTAGTGTGTTCATGGTATCAGAGACGGAACGTGGACTGAAAACCTTATAGATCACTCCTATTGCCAATCCCCCAGAAATGTATGTCTTTGCCTTTAAAGAGGCAAATAAACCTAACAAAGTCATTGTATGCAGGATTAGAACGTATGATTCTACAAAAGAGCAACTCTTTAAACTGTCTGCTGAGATCCCTAAAATTACAGGAGATTTGAAAGGATCTGTTGATTCTATGGCAGAACAATAGATGTCCTGTACTCAGCTCCTTAATTGATTTTAATGATCCTGATGGGCACCAGCCAAAGAGTTGGAACAAGCTCTAAGGTTAAACCAAAATATTCCTTTCATACATTTCCTCAATCAAATCTTCGTATGTTATAAATTAATTTGAAAAGGAAAATGATCAATTATAGCACTTCATAATTAGAGACACACATGCAGAAAAGCTAATGAGAGGTACCTGAGATCTTTCTATGTTCCATGGAGTCTTGTAATAGAAGAAACTGAATGATTTGTTTTGTGCCATGTAACACACAGAATTTCCTTCAGTAGTAAAAGAAAATACACTCAAATCCATTACATGAGGGATTTTTTTGGTCAGGGTATAATTGTATGTTTCATCTATGAAACTACATATCTCATCTGCATATTTCATCTGCAATATCTATCTGTGGCTAAGTACGCTTAGACCAAGATAAATGTGATAAAATTCAAATTATCATACTGTTCCACAGAGGGATAACTATTTCACTTTTTCAAGCATGCTTGTTTTCTTCAATCTGCCCTTTTTCTTCTCTGTCCCACACCGTGCTCCTTTCCTGTTTTCCCTCCTCCATTTTCAACCCTGGTGTGAACCTCAGGGGAGAAGGAATTTGAGGGAGTCAATGCACCCACTGTGCCATTGGGGACAGATTGCCACCCTGCATCAACAGGAGTGCAGAGCAGTCTGTGGAGGTCTCAGCAACCCTCTCCTGCTGATGATGGAGATCTCTGCTCATGCATGGACACACTCTTGGCTTGAGTACAATATTATATTAATGACCTGTGCTTCAAGTGAAGTTCAGTGGCAACATTTCTGCTTTGCTTTTCTTCCTCCTCATTCCTCTGTCCCTTCCCATTAATTGTCCCTTTCCATTCCCTCCTTACCATGCTATTATCAATAATTGAAATATTTATAGTGAAATGCAAACACTGAAGTTAAGTCAACAAGAATCTTTATGCCAACAGCGCGCATTGCTCTCCCTCATGAGTCACCTTGGTTCAGGTACCTTTTACCACATGCAAAGAGACTTTGCAAGCAGGCTGTACCCAACACAGAGAGAATGCAGCAGTTATTTATTGGGTAATGAATGCAATAGATGGCCAGGACCAACATACTGCCAGACTAAGCACTAATATGCTTCTCAGGCTGGATAAAACTCTTCAGGTATAGTTCTCAGTCAGGGATGGACCAGTGGGCCTTTGCCACAGCCTGCAGCAGGTTGAGCCTTGAATGCCAGTGAGCCTAATTGTCTGAGTTACTTTTCATAGGTTCCCTCTAACAACTTCCCCCCTCCCTTTTTTTTTTTTTTTTTTTCCTCATCATGCTCATCATGTCAGGGGTCTTGAATGCTGGAGTTCCTAGCTGTTAGAGCCCTGGTAGCTGCAGCCATGGGACTTCTTACTTGCAGTTAGGCGATTCTAGTTCCAGCACCTTCTCACACCTTACCCACTTTTGCAGCCAGACTTAGCCCAGGTTCCACAGCAGTGCTGCGCTGACACCAGGCTTTGAGTTGGAATGGCTGCACCCTTGGACCCAAGACACACCCTGTGACTTGGCCTTCTTCTTATCTTACTTGACATGCTTCCAAAAATTTGGAGGCCAAATTAAGTTTTAGGTTTGAATCTGTTCTACATGACATTCAGATTGGCTTTGCACATCCTGGAGGGAGGAGGCATCCCTTGGGAGGCAGCATAAGTGGTCAGGGAAATATGTCTTACCGGTCCATAGTAGATCTTTGTGGCAGGCACAGGGTCCCTTCAAAGGCCACAAGTAGCACATCTGTGGGGTTTGGGACTGCATTGCTACCTTTTTTTGGGGGGAAGAACATAGCAGCATATCTTGTTAGCAAAGAACCTACAAACTATTTCAGTGAGTTCCTGTTGCTGGCGACCCCATCCATAACCTTTGAAATCCTGCAAGGAGAAATCTTGTCATAACCACTTTTATTTATGTGGCAAGACAGAATAAAAATTTAAGCACCAGATCCCAAGCTGACGTAACTTCAGAGGTTTGCTGGTGCCACGATAATCTATATCAGCCGAAAGCTCTAAATGTAATAAATTGAGGCCTTTAAAAATGGTTCCTTAAAGTTAGATGAAATGAATTGGCTGCATGACCTTGCTAACAAGAACAAAACTGGCTTGTTTTCTAGAAGGAAGCACTTGTTCTTCAGCAACAAATCTCAACCTTTTTCTCCAGCTCATTTTTTGGTTTAACAGTTTCAGAACTACTGTTATTTTTACTTGCAACTGCTTATAGAAAGCTTTGAGGCTGTAAAAAAGTTAGCAAACTTTCATATTCTTGTATTTCTCCCACTTAAAAGAAATCACTGTGGTCCTGTGAGTTTAAACCACTTGCAAATGAGGTACTGGGGTTCAGCAGGTTAGAAAAATCATTTGTAACAAACAAGCATGAACCAGAATGTATATAACAGAAATTTTTGTCAACTGGCAAAAACATGGAATGGTTACAGAAAAGTGCTTGCAGTAAAAACAGAAACATGAGACATTGACTTTTTTTTTTTTTTATATTAGATATCATAGATATAGATATATTTTAGGTTACATAAATACTTTAAGATCCTAAAATGTATGTAAGTAATGACCAACTTAAAATTCTGGGTGACCAAGCTATGGCAATTAGCTAACATAAAGCTGCATAGTTCCAATTAAAAAATAAATTCAGGAATCACGGTACCTCAAAATAATTTTTAAGAGTCCCAATTAAATTAATGCTGAAAATGTTATAAGTCACACAGATAGGATATAGAGGTAGTTCATCTAGGCTCATAAAATTTAGATTTATGTCAAGGGAAAATTGATGAGCACAGTTAAGGAAGGCCACCTTGGTGGTCAGTGAGGGCCTTTTATTAATAGGCACTTGTTTCTTGCATTATTTTTAGTTACACGAGTTATACTTTAACATCTGCCTTTTCTCTGAGAAGACACATTTATATCTTCCCCCTCGGTCAGTAGGATTTTCTTTGTGCTGCCCAGACCGGACTAAGAGCCACGCTGCTGGCAGGGACCCTGCCCACCCGGCCCGACCCTACTCTAAACTGCTGTGCAAAGGTCTCATGGAAGATAAGGATGTGATCCAGTCCAAACTATGGGAGCTTTGGGGAATTTTACTTTCTCTAAGCATGTGAAAGCAAAGCTTATTTTCAAGTTGTGAAATTCATAAAGATTTATGCAGATTAGGGGACAGAATGCAAGTCTTTTCCATACTGCAGTGTTTGTACAGCTTTTGCACAAGAAACAGTTAACCAGAATTTTTCATTGCAGGACAAAGAACAACATTCAGTCTACTTTCATTCTGGAAAATCTACAAAGAATTTTATCTGAAATTGTCCAAAAAATGTTACACTTGAGACAGTGCTACAATGTGGAAAAATTAATAACAATTTTTAAAATCCTGGTGAAATTAAGATGCACTTGAGCACAACAAATGCCATGTGCCCTACCCGATGCCATCTTCTGGAAATACTGTAACCACAGCTGGGTAAGATAACAAACATTAGCTCTTTGATCTTCATACCCTTGTAGGTAAGAGACTTTCTTAACAGTCCGGAGAGTACACCAGGTTGATTTGAGATTGAGAAAAGATTTATATTAAGGCAAACTATACAGATGAGGTGAGTTTTCAAAACTTTTGGAGCTTTGAGTAAGTTTTTTACTAATTATTTCTCCTGATTCTTGTAAATATTTTTATTTTGCTTTATACAAAGTACTTTCATAGGGAATGCCATATCTTTAAAAAACTTCCATGATTCTCATGGAGATAAAGGAAGAGTTTTAAGCATTCATGCAAATAATTTTGAAAGGTCAAAAAAGGTGCTGTACCACAAATGTCAGACGTGGAGAATAAACAGAAAGCTAAAAAACAGGTAGAAAGTATGAAATGGAAACATGAATCATTCCGTGTTTCTAATCTGACACAGGTTCTACTGCTAAATTATTGGAAAAAAATAGTAATTGAAGCTGGAAAGGACCTATGGAGATTATCTGGTCCAACCCCTACAGCAGGCCCAAAGTAAAAGTTAGGTGGGGTCACTCATGTCCTTTCACAGTTCAGTTTACAGTCTCTCCAAAGTGGGAAATTCCAGAAAAATCTCTGGGCAAATGGTCTAAACCAACACTGAGAATTTTTTTTTCTTACATCGAATTGAAATGTTCTTTGCTGAAAGATGTGCCTGCTGCCTCTCAAACTCTCAGATTTACATCTCCAATAAATGTCTCTTTCCACTTTTTCTATAACTACTCATTCAGTAGCAGAAGAAAGCAAAAAAGACTGTCCCCTCTTCCATCCCTATTCAACATTTACCAAACCACACTCTCTCAGCCTCTTCTCAAAAGTGATTTGCATAAAAATCTGTAAGAGATGATAGGGAAATGCCACAGGAAGTGTATGCAGATTGCATATCAGACTCTTAATTGGGTAAGGTAAACCAGACAGAGTTCTTACATTTTTTCCCCAATTTTCAACACTTTTCCATACTTCTTTGCTACCCACAACACTTCTTTGGTATACTTTCACAAAAATAATGTTTCAGGAAAGAGAGTAACTGAAGACAGCACATTCTAACAAAGAAAAAGGGGAGGCAAAAGTCTACAGGCAGAGCTTCTGTAGAGATTTGCTGGAAGCTAACACCAATTCTAATCCAAATACTGTGACTGCCCCAGCGTCAAGTTCACTTAACACATATCTTTAATCAAGTCTCTCTAAGCAGAAAGAAGCAAAGAATATTTTCAGGGAAAAACAGTAATTTAGTTCTCACCAGCCTGTTTTTAAACACTACTTCTCCAAAGGGCCGGAAGCAAAGCAAGGGGGCAAAATGAACAGCCTAATTAGCAAGCCGCATTCAGCACTTGTCTGGCATTGTATGCCATCCAAAATGAGCACACTCTACCGCCTGGATGAGACATTCGCTTCAAGGCCTCTTATGCTGCTTAATATGGAATGCGTTAATTGTCCTGGGAAGAAGGGGTAGATCCAGGCTTCCTTCCTAGACAGAAATTGCCTTGCCACAGACCAGAGTTTTCACCATTTGGGGTAAACGACCCTCAAGGAGTGCCATTTAAAGGATAGCTGCCTATGGCTATGAAAGGAATTGGGAAAATCATTAAATGATTGAATGTGGAAATGTGAAGCTTGTAAAGTGAAATCTGGCCCAAGATAGCACTGTTACACAAACTCCTTGGAGGGCAAGTAAGTACATATAGGAGCGTGATCAGGTATCGAATTAAGGGGTGAGGATTAAGTTATGGGGTGGAGGGTGTGGGGTCGTACAGGGTTTCACTGTTTTGCTGCTGATTGATGGGTTTAACTAATTTTTTTCAGCAATATAAATAAGTCCCTTACAGTAAAAATAACCTCAGAACCAATAGAGGTATTTCGAAAGTGAGTTTTGAATCCTGCAAAGTGCACACTGCTTTATGTCAATACAGTAACAAGACAGTGGTATGGCTAAGATTTCATGCAGTTGCCCAAGTCTACAGAGGGAAAGGTCAGGTACATGTGGGGACATCCTTCAGTGCAAATCCCAAGTTTGAACTTTCACTCCCTGCACAACTCTGCAAAGTCTTTATTTTTCTGCCACTGTATTCACCACTTAATAATAGAACAGGCTGAGAAATTCACATCCTAAAGGGTCCAAATAAAACCTCAGTTCTAGAGTTTTAGACATATAGAGTGGACTTGATCTTTAGAGTTTTTTTACACTGAAGTTTGATAATTATGTAACCACATATATATTCATGTCCAGTGAAAGCAAAAGGCATCCGTCAACATCACCTGGAACCCAAGACAGTGCGTAAGGTCTACCTTTCATGAACAACAGTGGATGTAGAGTAAAATGGTTACCTTTGAAGAAAGCGTATGGAATTATTCAGGTAGAAGAGGAATATATTAAAATACCGGAGCTACCACAGTTCCTCAGGTACACACCTTAAGTCATATGGTATTTGGCAACATTAATTGGCTAATGCTGTAAAAGCATCCCAGCTTCAAAGGTTTTACTACTACTCATTAGTTGGGTTTATTTTTGTATTCTGGTGAGGCTCACAGCGTGGTTAACTGTGACATGTAGGAGACTTTCAGCACAAAGCATGATTACAACAGCAGATACCAGTCTGTTTCATGGCCAGTAAGACGTTAAGGACATGACACCAATCAGTTCATCCCACGGCAATAGAAATGCAGATTTGAGTGATATGATCAGGTTGTAGATGACTCTTCTTCAGTTCTATCTGGTGTGAACCACCCAGTTGTGCTAGATAATATTGCAACATTTGGCTTTTCCCTCATCATTATACTGCAAGTGGTGTCTCCTTTCCTTTGCTGAAGTCCAGCCTTGAAGCTTAAGATCAGCTAATGTAGACATTTGGTTTTCAATGATTGCCTTGCTATTGCCTGCATATAAAAACGGGGGGGGGGGAGAAACCTATGAAACCATGTAGGCACACAAGAAAAAATAAAAAGCGTGTTTTTTTTCTTTTTTAAAAAAGCAGAACTCATTTATTTCTTAAGCCGCAATTTCTGTTTATTAAAAGCAACTCAACATTAGCCCTTCTTATGTTCACTAGTTTTGTAATATTTAACAAATGTGAAAGCAGGACATGCAATATATCATGTTCATATGCAGAACCAGACAAGTTTTAAATAGGTTGGTATGGTCAAACAATGTGTTGATTACAACTTTCACATTTCTAGTACTGTTATCTCTATTAAAATGAACCTACTATTACATGCATATCCTTAAAAGGTAAACTTATTCATAAAATATCTAGACAACAGGAATAAAGTAGGAGATATATAGATACCATCCTGAAGGTTCAATGCTAATACAATATAATGTCTTCACATGCCATGATTTCTCTAAAAAGAAAATTTATGTATAGTAACCAGATAACCAGAAACTTCACACGAACTTACTAGAAGGCTTCAATTATATTTTAAGTTTTTTGGTTTTTTTTTTCATTTGAATGATGACCAACAAAAATGTAACTCCTTGTTCTTACCATCTTTCTACCGAAACATTTAGTTTTACTAATGTAAAAGAGCCAGCATCACAGCTGTCATTGCATTTTCAGTAAATCCTTTCCATTCACATACTTAAGATATTTTAATTAAAAACCCAGAATGCTTCAGTAGATAAAAGGGAAAAAAACTGACAGATTTTCCCTTTTTTAGATATCTCAAGTGCACTTTTTAAATCTCAAAATCTGGCTGTGTCTATAGTCTATATTTCTATAGTTTTACATATATTTGAGCCTGGAAGGACTAAAGAGAGTTTATAATGTAACATTATAGAGTCATCTATACAGTTAGGATAAAACAGTGAAATATTTGCATAATTAAAAACAAAACTTTAATAAAGATAATGGCATTCATCTGGAGTAATATTTCCTAAATTCTACAATGCTTATCAGTGTCACATACACTGAGAAAAGGCCTGATACTCCAAGACACTAAGAATTTTGGTACCCAGCCACCCAAACCCTTCAGTTTGTGCATCATTTTAAGTGTGGACAGCTCTCTGTAAATCAGATGTGGATTCAGCACTTGAAGGATTGCTCTTCAGTTTATTTTATCTCATGTTAAATAACATGAGTTTAGAGTACTGAAAAGAGCCTGTGTCGTATCTTATTCTTTGAGGGAGGTCAGTGTCCTACAGATTGCTAAGAAAAAAACACTCAGGGAAAGAGATTACAAGAGCATCCTAGTGTAGATTTACTTTTTGTACTTTCAGCCTCCCTAACAGTGAAAACAAATGAAAAGGGACAAACAATGATCCAGCACTCACTTCCTCGAGCTGTGTAGCCATGACTCTTGACACAGTAAGTGGTGGGGCTTGCTTCCACAATGGAGCTGTTAGAGAGTTACAGCCTGCACCTTTGAGAGTCAATGTGCAGAGTTCGCACCCAAAGTAACCAGAGCCAAGGAAAAGCAACTTCATGGGCAACTCCCTGGGCTAGTGCACAGATGGCCTCGACAGCTGCCTGTATTATATCAGTTCATCTGTACGTGCCTTGTCAGTCTCTGGGTCAACTCTGAGACAAAGTGCTACTCCAGTTGTCCTCTCTGAGAAACATCCCACGTCAGAGGTCCCCTGTGAGGCTTGGAAATATCCTCAGGAAGCTGTTTCTCACAGTTTTCCTCAGCTAGTGGAATGAGACCACTTCTTCTTTTGTAAATATTGAACTTTTAGGGTCCTTCATGTGACTCTATCCTCTTTTCCCAGTGCTTGTGATGTCCACGTAAGAAGGCCCTTCCTGACTCTTGCAATCTCTGGACAATTAAGTTATCTGTGGCCGGTCATTGACTGAGCAGAGCTTCACAAAGTGTAACTCAATCCTAGTGAGGCTATTTTGGTAGTTAGTCTCTCTTAATTACCCTTAATTGCTCTGCATTGCTCATGGAAGAAGACACAGAAGCTGTGGTAGCTTTTGTGACCGTCAGAAGTGGATGAGTTGAGCTGTGCTGAGGGTAGGACAGGGACCCCCGGGAAGACAGGGGGGCTACAGTGGGCAGCAGAAAAATTATCCAAGCAAACCAGGAAATTAGGTCCCTTATTTCAGTTTTACAGGCTTCAAAATATTTGCCTGTTCTATAGTGCCAACCCTAAGGACAGTGATTTAGAGCAATAAGGTATTGGTGCTTTCTGAATACATCATCTAGTAAAATGCAAATTTAACTAGATTAAATTTTACTAGATTAAAAAAGCAAATACACACATATTTTTGAGATTTCAATGCACTAAACACTTACAACACAGACAGCCTTATGGGGTATGCAAATGAGACCTCTTTAATATGCGTTTCATACTCTAGGCAACATTTGCCAAAAGAGAAAGCAATAATGGCTATGTATTACTTATGATGAATACTGGTGGTGATATTGTCTCCTTTTATGTGAGTGTGTCATACAGTCATTATTCTGGCAAAATTCCTCTTTGGAAACAATAAGTCTCTTACATAAAGAAGGGGAAAGTGCACTTCCTATAAAGGTAATTGCTTTATATAACTTGTTACTAATTAAATATTTACTTTGCTCTCTGAAAACCCACTTCATTGTAACTTTGAAAAATAAAAGCCACAACCAGTTATTCTGGTTGAAGAATTTTTTTTCCTAGTAAATAAAATTAAAATGTGCCAATAAAGTTGACGCTGCAATTTGCTAGTGAACAAGAACTATGTGTAGTCAACAATAACAGAACAGATAAATATTGCTTTTATGCTCTGGAAAAGGATATTTTTTATCAGAGGCTAATTGTGGAGGCAGCGACACAAAATTAGTTGATGAAATATGTGGCTAATCATAATATGCAACCAGAAATCTGTACCAGGTTCTTTTAGCCTGCTGAGATTTACTTATTTGTCCGTTTATGACTTTTACGTGGAATTTTGT
Source organism: Gallinago undulata (assembly GCA_026546715.1). Classification (NCBI taxonomy): domain Eukaryota; kingdom Metazoa; phylum Chordata; class Aves; order Charadriiformes; family Scolopacidae; genus Gallinago; species Gallinago undulata. Next base: position 39,965,352 of record JAOTQQ010000023.1, read on the forward strand.
GCTGCTACAAAGTTGAAGTGTCCCTAAAATATCTGCCAGGGTTACAAGTGAGAGAAATTAAACTCAAAGTGAAAGTAAGAAATCGCCACTGTCTTCTGAGGTTTTTAGGTGGGTTACATTATAACTGCTTTAAAAATTCACGTGCCCAAAACACGTGGACTGGCACTGAGACCAACAGGTACGAGGCAGCCCATATCTCTCTTTGCCTCCGGAACAGGGCAGCCACCTCCAGCCTCTGACCTTGGCCCAGGCTGGCAGCCAGACTGCTCCAGGGACAGACAGGGGGACTGCATGTTAGCCTGGGCGCACACCAGGCCAGGAACATCCCCACAGTTTGACAACACAGACTATTGTTCTCACTGCCCAAGCAATTCTAGTCTAGGTATACCCAGAATTACTGGACAAATTGCTTATAAAACACCCATTTCCAAAGCACATAAGGCTGAAAAATAGAGACAGATCATTAAACGCTTCACTATTTTAATGCATCTTAAGTTTTATAAACAGACTTTTCAAAGTCGTTTTTCCTCGTGGCTTCCTCACAAATTTGAGATATTCTTTGCCACTTAGTAACCAGAACGTCCTGTGTCAACCACATTTACCAACGGAACATAAATATTCTCCTTTTGGTTCTCTTTTCCCATTCCTAATGGCCCCTCAAGAGTCTAGGAGAAAAGAGTCAATGCAGGCAAAGGTATGTAAAGCAGTAAATAGACAGCATTCACGAAAATGAAGGGCAATAGCCTCAATACAACAGGTATCCCAAAACTGGCCAAACTTCAAGTTTTGGTAGCATACACTTGTATGAAAAGCTAAGGAGCTACTGTTTTCCTGCAGCACAAGTTTACATGCAGGGACAAGAGCTTTCTACTGGTGCAAGTGCAAAAGCCTCAGCCCCAGGCCCTGAGTGAAGGATTTGGTCTGCTGCTGGCAATTTTAACCAGAAACATGCCAGCATCCTCCACAGAACTGTGAGACCTTATTGATGTTCCCATCCTTTTTTGCTGGATATCTTTGGATATCTTCAACACTTCTGGGCCAAATGAAGTTAAGACCTGTTTATATGGATATTTTCCTGGTATATTCCCCCCTTTCCACCTGGGTTACAAGGCAAAAAATAAATAACATGGTATTTATTAATTTAGGCCTGAGACTTCTTCCTGTCTTATTGCTAAAATGTTTTTCCTTTTCTTGCTTGTTCTGTGACAAATGTAAATTGTTAATTGGATACGGAAATTCTCATCTGTGCCAGATGTCATTAAGAAGCTTTGTCGGTCACATGATAGTTATAACTGTGCTTTACATTGCAAATTATAACAAAACCCACAAAATTCTTAGTAAAAGAAAGTATTAGTATTTGCCATTAGCAAGCTGCAGCTTATAAAATAGTAATAATGTTAATAAAAGAAAAAACTTGCCTAACAGCTTCAGCTTGGTTTACAGTACTTTTTTGTTGTTGTTCATACATGGCAAACACAATTTTTCTAGTAAGAAATTACTATATAGTAAACTGAGAAAAATATCTAGCACATTACTTTCAAGCTGACTGAATTTTTCAGAGAATAGAGGTAGCTGATGTTGCTGAAGTTATTCATGAGTTTCCAGAAACCCAGTGGTTGGAAAGCACATCAGCTGAGTTTCTCCGTTGAACTGCAACAGTGAGAGTAAGAGGTACTGGCAGATGTGAGATTTTAAGAGTTGGTTTCTCCAGCTCAGAAATGCTGGGTACAGACACAGCTCCCAGGAAACTCCAAATTCCAGTGGACATGCAGCCTTTTGCTGTTGTTACACATTCTTCTTGGGCTGAAATTCTAGTAATCTGTCAAGAAGAGACCTGCTGCATCTGAGCTGGCCTTTCCCTGAAGCTAGTCATGTAGGCAGCACACTACCCACTAGTCACAGATGTAACAGGAGAGACCATCACTTCAACAGCAAAGCTACCTGGTTTGGCAACCAGTCTGCAGTGACCTGAGGTAGCTGAACAGTGATTTTTCCAAATAGGTTTCATGCAGATTTGGAAAGTTGTAAGAAAGAGAGAATAGTCACTCTTTCTTCAATCATTTTTAGCAGCTGAAGCTGAAGAGAGACTGTTTAGGCAGTTAATAATGAAAAAAACAAACCTTACTTTTCAAAAATCAATTATATCAGTTTCCTGTGATTTGTAAGGCCTTTTTCTTTTATGGGAGAAAACAGACTCAGCCTCCGAAGCTTCACCATACAACTATACGATGGGTACTCTGTGAACAATGTCTTCATGAGTGAACACTTGCACCATCTCTAGCATTCTGCAAAAGAACATATTTAACTGTGATAACAACCTGAGGAGAAGGAGGTGGACCAGTGGGTGCAGGCTCCCTAGATGTTAGGGAAAAAAAACAATAATTATACCCTGAGAACATGCTCAGATAGATAAAGTCTTTTAGATAACTAGATCTTGAATTGAAAAGAAAATAAAAATCAAACCTCAGAATTTAATATCTAGAGATCCTGGGGGCAAATCAAGAGTGACAGTTACAGAGCTAGTGTGCCGGGGTAAAAGTAACATTGATATAGAACTGTGCTGACCCAGGACTTCTTGTAGGTAAAAAAAACCCAACCAAAACCCCAACAATCCTCCCTCCCCAGCCTGCACTTCTCCAGGATCACCGGCTTAAAATACTCTGTCCTTTTAGGAGTATTTGATGAATGAAGTTAAGCTTGTGTGCTCCTGCAGCTCTTGTCAGGATCATGCTGTGCTCTGTGCAAACAAAGTAAGAGATAGTCTCTGCCCTCGGGGTTTGCCTGCTCTTTGAAGGTGAAGTGCTGTGATTCCGGTTAGCAAACAAATGAAAGGAACAGGAGAAATAGTGAGGGATGATGGCAGCACTGGAGAGCTGTTCATGTGTCAGCAAGCTGTGTGGTAAAACTGGGTAATAGCTACTGAGGCTTTGCCTCTTTCATAGATTTGTAAAATCAGAACAGACCATGATGGACACCTGGTTTGTCTTCTTCACAAATGCCACTCGTTTCTGCTCCTGTAGTGAAAGGAATTACTATTTCTTCCTGTATCAATCATTGTTGCAGCTGTTAACACCCACACTTGGATTAATTACTTTTTTCAATCCTTCCTCAGAGGCTTTCTGGGCAAATCTCATTTTAGACTGAACTTAAGCACTTGGCTCCAATATAAAGAAGGTTTAAAAACTCCTCCCAGGTGAGGCCTAACATTGAAGGTACTTACTTCCCTAAATTCTTGTAGTACTCCTTGTGCCCAGGGGTCACCAGAAGTTCAGTGGTGTCAAGCATGCAAATTGGCCTGAAGTCTGCATAATCCAAAATTAAATTACCCCTCTGAACAGATATTTTTTTGTGGAGAGTCCACCAGAAATGAAACCTCTGACATTTTTCAGTAGTATGGGTTTCTATTGTTAAAGTATGCAAGAGATGGACAAAGAGGCTGAAATCTCCTTCAAGGAAATCCAGTATAGATGCTTCATGTTCCTAGTTGGGCATGTGCTGAGATAGAGATTGTGGAACTTTCATTCCTTTTTGTTGAAAAGTTTCAATTTGCATGCAGTATTTAAGGAGTCATTGAGTCAGAAGGCAAAAACTAGGGAGAGAGCAAGACTGCAGTCTAATGGCCATGCCATGCAGTGTATATGAGGTTCTTCCTCCATTTCTTTTTTAACCTTAAAATACCAGAGGATAATGATACATAGGAACCACAGAAAGATGGAGATTTTTCCCATCTCACAAAGCTGCTAAAGATCTGTTCAATCTCTCTCACTTCCCCAGGTCATAAATCTGAAAATATACCATTCAAAGGTGAAAATATCAGCACTGAGATGGAGAAATGCTCTCATTCCTTAAACAGCTAACAGTATGGCACTAATAATCACTCCTGAAAAGCATCTAGGTCTCAGTATAATTTTCTAGTCACGTCTTCCTTAGCTTGCTGGAGGTCTCCAAATATTTACTATCTGTAAAGAGGAGGCATGGATACATATTCCTCTACTTTTAAGAGAAAGACGTGCCTCCTTGCTTGGACCAGGCCTTTGGCCTCTATTTGTAGTATCAGGGAGGGGGTCTTTCTCCATCTTACTGAAATACTTCTTAAATATATATTTTTAAATAAATGTGAGGTGCTTGGACACCATGACAATAAGCCTACATGAATATTTCACATAAAATTGAAGTATTGAGCACAGATAAAGAACAGCATCTCTTTAAAGGACATCTATCAACCTGAGATTTAAGTTGAGATGATTTTATTAATTCCCCAGCCCAGCTAATCTTGTGATTAGATCATATTTACCACAAAGGTATTATATAACAATTATGGAATAAAGTTTCCTTTAAAACAGTACAGTGTGGATAAATGTGCTCCTGTCTAGCTAAGCTGTCTTTGCAAAGATATCTGAAGATGAGGAGAGAATTGCTTCCCCTTTGCATTATTTTCCTCTGAGAGTGCAGGAGGTGAGTGAGCTGGTGCAGAGCTGACACAACACAAGCAGAAACCAGCAGGATATTACCTGAGAGAGAGCTGAGGGTGTGGAATTCATTTCCCTCCTTGGTCTGGACCAGCCCAAATCTGTGCACAATAACAGTGCACAAGTTTTCCTCGGGCATTTTTAAAAACAAATCAGGAAGAGTTTGGACAGCAGTAACTCTAGGAGAGGAAAGGAGAGCTTAGCATTAATTTTATGGCTGTTGGTTTTGCACTTATGCCTGGCATTCACAGAATTTAAGGCCAGGGAAGGCCATCAAATTAATCTTTTGTGCCTTTTGCCCTATGTGCACTACTGGAATTTTCCCTGTAATTCTTGCTTCAAACCTGCAACTACATAGAAGGAAGGACACAGTTGACTGCCATGGTAAGTGCACTGCTTTATTATTTCCAAAGCAGAGTCCTGGTGCTTGAGTCAGTCCAGGTGAACTGGCAGCCAAATCTCTTGCTGGTTTTGCTCTATATTACTATATTTTATGTCATAATAATTTTCTGATGCAGCCATCAATGACATCTCAGGTGAGAGTGAACACGACTCCTTTACTTTCAAAGGCACCTATTTTCAGACTGATGGAGCATGGGAAAGTGGGGGCTGGTTTTCCCTCACCTGCCCTGCAGATGAGCAGACAGCCTTTCCAAAATGCAGGCTTACGGACAGCTTTCTCACAGTAGGATGGAAACCAGCATCTGAAAGGCAGCAGCAGTAGGCTATCCTCATAGGTACAGTAGTATTTGCTCCAGAATGTGCAGAAGCCTGCTGTAGCCTCTGCTTCCAAATGGTTTTAAGCTGTTGCCACATGTCAACTGTATAACAGCTAACGGGTTGTTATAAGCACCACTAAATCCATTCAGCTCTGACAGCTAGGGCAATAAATGTTATACTTTAGAAGGAAGACTGATGCTGCCTCCTGGTCTTTGCAGCCCTCATTTTTCCAAATATGCTTATGGTAGAAGTATTCTATATACAATTACCAGAAAAGCATGTCCACAAACTCTTTTTTTAAAGCTCTATTTTTTTTTTTTTTTTGTATTACAGCACTGTGAAGACAAGGTGATGTTCACACTCTTCAGACAGGAATTTGCCATAGAAATTTGAATAGCCTCTTAAAGCTTCAGAAATAAATTTCTCCATTATTGCTATGACTTGGATGGTGTTCTCCAGAAATTAATGCTCATGTTTTCCAGTGAGTGTTAATCCCCAAAGAATATAAGAATGACCAGGATAACTCCTTCAAAACATAATCCTCATACAACACTGAGTTCTGAGAAAACACATTTCAAGAATTTATGAAGCTTGATTTGATAGCTAAACCTCTTTGAAATGCAGTCATTTAATAGGCAGAAAATGTATCATCATTTTTTGTAGGTATAAAGAAAACCTTCACATATAAATTTTTTTCTTCTATGTTGTAAAACATAAATGCTATAACATTTCATATAGTGTGATTATTTCTTTCTTAAACACAAAGATTATGACTTTGATTAACAGTGGTATTAGTGGTATTGTAAACTCCAAATGTGTCCATTTACAATGCAGGACCTTATTCTACTGAAAGATCATATCAGTCTCTGTTATTTTGATAAAACAACTTCTTTTCCTTCAACAAAGACAACTTTTACTTAAATCAGAGTGAGATGCTCTGATTTCTCTGTAAGGGGAATGAGGGTATTTGTGTACATTTGTTGAAGCTTATGCAAATCAGCATTGCTTTGATTTAACTTTGGTTTTAGCTGTATTCATATGGCAAGGTCACCAGAAGGGGAACATTCAGACATAAAAGTACTTGAAATGAGATATGAAATCTTCAGTTGTTTTCAGTTTTCATACTCAGTGCTACAGATTTCAGAAGTCACAGATTTATTGATTTTTTTTTTCCACTTCCCCTTAATACACATTGCCTGACAATCAGCACAAATCTAAGATTTTGTCTTTGAACATACACTTCTTACATCCCTGTACTTCTACCATTAACATATTCTTGCAAATAAGCAAGACCACACATGGGCTTTCATCCTCAATAAAGAAAAATCAATACCTATTATTTCTCTAGATCACTTGAAGATACTTGAAAAAGTTGTTTCTTCAGTCATAACTTTAGATCCCACATGAATTTTCCAACAGTTCACTGGGTTCTTTAGTTAATCACTACAATTGGATTTAAAATTTAAATGTTACCCTAAATAAGACCAAAATATAAAGGAATAACTAGTACAAATGATCAGTTTTCTGCAGAGCTAACGTTTTTCTTGTGAGCAGGACAGTTCCTGCAGAAAGGAAATTTGAATAGGAATGTGTTTGCATAATAATACAACAATACAGGAAATTTAATTCTAGACACCTGCACTAGCTGTCTAGGGAGGTCAGTTTTTCTAGATAGTTGATGCAGGAACAAGTTACTCTAGAGCAGACTAGCACAGGGACTTTAGCTTGTCTTGTCCTTCAGTATATGGAAGGAAAGGTGTTTAAATGAATGAGAAGGAAGGTGTCACTGTAGGTGTGGGCAAAACAGGCTGAGTGCTGGGTGACAGAAGGTGTCCCAAGAAGAGGCTGCAGTAGGCTGTCCACTTTACCCTACAACACAAAGCTGCAGTGTTTGAAAGAACTCTTCCTTCCAAGCAAGGGCCCAAAGAGTCAGGGAAGCAGCTATTGCAATGGGACATGAGGAGACAGAGATGAGGGGAAAAGAAGGAAAAAGGAAGTCAGCAAGAGCTACTGTTTTTACCATTTTCATTGGGGCAGAATAATTCAATTTTATTTCTACCTCTGAGAGGCCTTCCACTAGCCCTTCTCCCACACATCCTGCTGACTCACTCAAGCCATGAAGCTGTTTTCCAGGGTAAGTATTAACCAGTCCACTAAAATCTATCCTCATGGTATGCTCACTTTCTAAATTAATATTATTTAAAATTACTTCAATGCATTCTTTAATTAAAACCACTTCCACCAGAATCTTTCGGGATATTTTGGTAGAATAAATCTCAAACCATCACTTCCCTCCTTTTATTCCCAGCAGTGAGAATTGCCTCTCATATTTTAAAGTAGTTCCCAAGTAAGATATTAGCAACCTGTAAGAAACTCCAGTAAAATGGAAATGAATAAACAGTCCTTTTATGTGTTGAAGGCACACATCTCCATCTAAAAATCAGAGGATAAAAACCTGGGAGTTTTGCTGATTTTATTCTCGGTAACCCTGGTAGGAATACAGATAAATGGATGGAGCTGCTCTGAATTCACAGTTGTGTAGCAAAACAGGGTCTAGATTAATGAAGATCAGGCTGATAATTATTGACAATTACCCATTCCAAGCATGTTCATTCCACAACTGAGGCTATCATAGCCTGCAGATAGTTCCTTTATTCCAGGCGAGCGGCATGCTGACTTTCTTACGTTTCAGCTTATGCAAAGGGATCAGTCTCTGACATCTTAAGGGAAGCGAAAGCCTGGATCCAAATCTCTCTGTTTCTGATTCATTCTGGAAAGTCAACAGAAGCCTCATATTCCCCATAAGAAAGGTGCAGGGGCACTTTACCACAGAGGTGACCTTTTCATGTTATTTTTCACTGCTCTCTCAGTGAAGCTGATATTCCAGTTCTAACACAGGTTACGCACTCACAGCATTACACAACGCCCGGGTTTGAGGACTCGGAGCGGGCAAGGGTGGAAGAAGAGACAAGCAAAACATGACCCATGTCAAAATAAGCAAGATAGACATCTGTCTTTGATAAGTAAGACTTAAAAAAAAAAAAAAATCTGTTGGGGTGATTTGTGGAAAAAATTGCACTCAGGCAACTCAGTGCTCTGTATTGCACTCAGGCAAGGGTGGGAAGAGCATGGAAGGATGGCAAAGGAAGGGGGAGAAGGAACAGGAGTACTGTGCTCTCACTACAGGTTCTTTGCCTTACAAGGTCTACAGACATAATGAAATATCTTTTTGCCTGAGCACATACCTCTGTGGGGGTAGAAATATATTGTACCCACTCCCTGTTTCATGATAGGAACCCTGGCACCTCAGTTACTCGGTCACCTCCTCAGGACAGCCATTCTTGGGACCAACTGAGGACTTGAGGTGACTTTAGTATGATATCATCACTACTGTTGTGATAGCTGACATTTTCCTTTTAGCCAGAAATCCTGGGCCCGTGCCAATCTAAACTTCCAGCTAAGAGGAAAATTTCCCTGGGGTTGCAGAGAAAATCTTAAAAATTAACTGGACTGAACCTTACAGATTTAAAGACAAGGTGTTAAAGACAATTCTATTACATGAAGAGAGAAAAAAGAAAAAATATTTTTAAGCCAATCATTTCTGGGTGTTTGATTAATTATTTAAATTGGTTTTACTTGTCAGTTCATTTTCCTTTTTTTTTTTGAAATTAAAGAGAATATGATTTGGAGAGTGCAACTTTGTAACAGGACAACATAACGCAGACCACATGCATCTTTTGTAAGACTAATACATTTAAAAATAAAAACTTCTCTCATGAGGATTTTCTGAAGGGAGGATTGCAACTGTGCTGTTGCATAAGTAACTCTGTTGTCAGAATTGCCCAGCAAAGCAGAGAACAAAGTCCTGTTGTGCAGCGATCTCTAATGACCTCATGAGTGACATGCAGTAATTACTTTGTAAAAAAAAAAAAAACAAAACACCAAAACCCAATCTCACACAGCCTCTGCTCACAAGAAGCTACGATGCACACTTGCACGAAGAACTTTGCGGGTTTTGTGAAGCCATAGAGATTGCTGTTGAGACAACTGGAGACTATGCCAATAAAAGTAATAGAAAAATCACCTTGGTGGGAGAAAACCAGCTTCAGTTTACTGCAGGAGCGGAATTCTGGATTGCTGTTAGTGAGCTGATTTGAGCTTGTATATATTAAAAGTGCTCCCTTGAGAAGTCACATGGGACCATTTACAGATACACACAGACACAGAACTGACTGGTTCTCCTGTCCTTCACAATTTGGATCAGTTAAATAACTGGCCTTTTGTTTTCTGCCTTCTGGAAAACATCTGTAACCTTGTGTCCTGGCACACATCTCTAACCTGAACTATGTATTCACTAGTTATTGCAGCAATTGTCAACTTCCCCAAACACTTACATGGCTGTGTGGAATCACCTGTTCTTGTGTGAAAGCCAGCTGTCACAGACAATATCCAAAGGAATGTTTATATGCCAACTGCACAAGATTCATTTTCCTTGTGTCCTCGCCCTAAAAAAATCAGGAGACCTGACACCTGGAAAGGCCCAAGCAGGCAATAAGGGATCACTACTTCACCACGTTTGCTTTAAATCCTGTGCTGACATTTCCCTTAATAAATGAGTGAAACTGCACGTGTCAAAGTAAGTTTGCATTTCATTCAATACTAGTGTGAAAAAGGAGAGCAAAATAATTTAATTTTTAGTTTCAAAGATTATTTTGAATATGGACTGTAAAAAGAACAAGGCTCTGTAACTTTAAGGTAAATACCTGATTAAGGAATCATTCATTCTTTCTGTAGAAAAAAGGACACCGATTATGAAATTAATGCCATCTTATACAACCCAGTCGAGATCACTGACTTGGGCCTAAGTAAAGGTTTCTTTGTTGTTTGTAAAAAGTGGGCTTTATTATCTAACAATCACAGTTAGAAATCTGTTTGTCACAAAAAAAGTCAGTCCCAATGCCTAACATTTTCTGAGGAAGAAAGCTAGCTGGATGCTGAACCTTTTTAATCTTTGGATATACAGGCCTTAAGGATAAAGCCTGTAGGAAGAACAAAGGTAGGACTGGGCAGGGGCGGCTCAGCAGGGAGGCACCCAGAGCTGTGATGTCCCTGGCTTTTCTTGCAGTTCAGCAGTACAGGTGTTTGTAAGCAGCTGGTGAGATGGGAGCCTGTGTCAGTGATAGAGTTAAACTCTGGTGCAATTTCGAGATCTTGCCACAGTGAACTTTGGGCAGAAGGGAATGATACCCTGCAGTGCCGCTGGGCGCCCACTTGCACACGCACAGCGGGTGGAAGTCGGTGTCTGATTCTGAGACAACCTGAATATAACATTTCACACAGGAATGTGCTCCCCTTTTTATCTTCTTCCTTGCTGGGTGTGCTATCTTCAGACTAGCCTCAGTCTTTAAAGAAATACTGCAGCTTACTAGTGTGTGTTTAAAAGAGGAGACAGAGGTTCATTATTTGAATAAGTGATTGTGCTTTTCTGTAATCAAAGCTAATAGAAGTAGCACTCTGTTAGGAGAAAGAAAAATGGCTTTGTAAGACAGAGAGACAATTACTGGCAGATTTTTAAGAGTTCAGGATTTCCTAAGTATATGCATCCTCAGTAATAGTCCCGTTTCTTCTTCTTTTGTCTGACTGGGATACTTTAAAGCCCTTTCCAAATGGGAGGATCTGGAAGAGGACAGATGTGCAGCACCTTGTAAATGGGTCATAAAATGTCTGCAGACTGCAAGTTGGGAATCTTATTTCATCATTATGCAATTAGTCAGAGAAACTACTTCTTGCATTTTAGACAATCCACCATTTCATTTTTTGCTCATTTTTTCTGATAATTATCAAAACTTGTTGCTAGCTTACTAGTGATTACTATATATGTGGGTGTATTTGTGTCTCAAAGATACATATTTGCTGTACATATTTACAGAAGTTCCCATTTTGTTATCATCTGAGGGTATTATAGATTTTTGGCTCTGATTTTATCTTCCAGCCTTAATAAGACCATTTCAGATGAGAATTTCAAGCCTTGGTGAGAAGGACTCCTAGGAGTCAGGTCATCTGTAGGCCAAAAATTTTGATGTCAGACTGAATAAAGCTGTCCCCAAACCTCCATAATCATTTTTGCACGTTCCATCAGAATTTCAGCCAAGGTGAAGATACTCTGGTTTACCATTCATCTCTTTACAAGACATTCAATCTCAAAAGTAATTAGACCAAAGCTTCACAAAACCTCTTTTAAATTTACGTTTTTGCTTAGATGATAAAGTATAAAAGGACAGCTCAACACTGATTATAGCAACCAAACTGAATGCAACACTATTTGGCTAATCTTTGCTGACTGACATTTAGGACACTGCCCTCCCTCATTCAGTACTTCCAGCAGCTCTCTGAAGTTTGCAACCATCAGGACAAAATTCTGAAAGTAGACTTCTTCTTGTTGTTTTAACACCCCAGTTTCTCTGTTGGTGTCTGTTCCTGACCAGACTCCTTTTTCCTGCTTATAAACAAGTTCTCCTAGCTAGAAACCCTCTACTGCATTTTTGTAGAGGGGAAAATTGCTTTGCCCTGGCCATGCTTTTCCATGGGCTTCAGTGGAGCGCGAAATGCTCTGAGGAACCACCAAGGTTCCACCAAGGGAGACAAGCCTGAGGTCTAACAGAAAGAGCTTATAATATCAGAGAAATCAGAAGTTAGGTCTAGACCTATTCTCCAGATCTTCAAAGGTTTTTATAAGCCAGTCTAGTGCATTTGTGTGTGGGTAGCTGGATGACAGGCAAAAGCCTGGAGGGCCACAAGAGCAGGGAGACCATCATATCATGAGGTGATCTACTGGTTTATATTCTGTCAGTGAATTAGTGTTTTCAAAAGATAGCCTCTTTCTAAGATAAAGAATAGATCAGATATGAATCAGAAAAAAGGATAAAAGGCATCACCTTTTAGCAAAAAGTTTTGTATTTCATTTGCAATTTGTATTAGACGTTTACTTTGGAAAGTACATTCAGGAAAAATGAAGAGTGGTGTTGCCTGAGCTGATTCCTGGTGTCTGTTGACTTGCCTTCAACTGATTGAAGTTATGAATGTATTTTCCCATATATAAATAGTTGCATATAGATGATCTAATACATGGTATAAATATGGCCTAATATAATTATTCCTGCTTTTCAAAGGGATTAAAAACGGTTTATCTTAAGATCTGTCTCTCCTTTTATTTTCCTCTGCTTGATTTTCCTTGTATCTGTGGTACAGAACTCAGAAGTGCAACAAATCCTGGCTGTATCAGTTCCGCAGGAATTTATACTACTAAGTAGAAAAGGCTTAAGTCATGCCTACACTAGCAAGAAGAATGGTCTAACAGGAGAGGCTTGTAGAGCAAAACAAATGGTATAAGGACCTTTATCTGCTCTATAGTCACCTTCCTCCAGAAAAAAATAGTTTGACCTTGTGAGCTGACTGCCAGTTAACAGCTAAAATTTATTAAGTATGATCCTAGAGTGCATCTTCCAGCTCAGGTTCACCCTAAAGGGAACATAGTACATGCCTCCTGACGCCTGTCTGCTATGCAAACCACGGTGCGGTAAGTGAGAACAATTGCAAAATTCACTTGGAAAGCACCTCCCTAAGCCAAACTAAAACAATCATGCAGAGGCACTCAATCAACTAAGTTTATGTTCAAGTCTTTGGCGTCTAGAAGGGCATACACAGCTCTGCTTTGGGTGTCTAGGGGTCTCAAGAGATCATCTGATCTGCTTTTTTCCCCTAATGTAGGATTAACTATATTTTTTCTGGTATTTTCCAGCTTGCTTGTAAAGACTTCCAAAAATGGAGGCTCTGTCACTTCACATGTCATCTATTCTCGTTTCTTCCCCTTTGTTGCTTCACTTTACAAACGCTTCTAATAAAGTTAATCTGAATCTTCCTTCATGCTGTTAACTGCATGGCTTCTCATCCCATCCACCACGGACATCAACAGATCATTTTGTTCCTTTTTGCAACAACTTTCAATATTCTTGAAGAATATGCATTGCATGGAGGGAATTTTATTTGTATATATGTATGTATACATATGTATACATATATTCATATGTGAAAAATGGGAATTATTTTTTCCCTTGATATCGACATCTATCCCTTGATAAAATAATTACATCTCCTAAATTTTAGTTATGTATCAATTATCAACAAGGTTCTATGATTCCTTGCTGTGTTCATAAGAAACCACTCTTAATTTTGGATACCATTTTTTAACAAGTTTTCTATTGAGGGACACATTTTATTTAAAAAAAAGCATACTTGATTTTTGTACAAAGACAAGGTTGGGGTGGGGGTGTTTTTTGCTTTGTTTTATTGGTTTTGTTTTTTTGGTTTGGTTTGGTTTTTTATTAAATCTGATCTAGCCCTCAACAGACATGATGAAAATAACATACTGACTTCTCAGGGAGGAAGAGTGGCAATCTAACGTTCAAGTTTCTCCATACCAATGTTAGCACCCTGATCTTTCTAGCATATTACTCAGCAACTTACCCCTCCAGCAATGTAGACTGCTGCAGACAGAAACACTTATGACATTATACTGGTTTACAGAAATGGAACTCTTAGCATCATTTCTGTATATCAGTAGTTGATACAAAGCCTGAAGTTGTTGGTGTGATGACGTGGGAATAAATGAGCAGAGAACTCTGTGTTTAGACTCCAGCCCTTTGGTTCCTTTAATTCTTACACATGAAAACAAAAGAGGTTTGATGTTGTTTTTAATACTTCAGCCTGTGGGTTGTTAAAATGATTTTTAATTTACTACAAGATGATTCAATAGGTCAGTTTATTATTGATCAGATTTAGTATTCTATATTGTTCCTCTAATGGTCCTTAATGGAATTAATTTATTTGTTCTGCTCTCTGCCAGGAAATGAAGACAAGGGATAAAAAATAGTCTATTTGAAATCTGACTAATTAAAGGAAAATTAAAGGAAAATAATTTAGTGAGAAGCTTTATTGAAGGATTTAGTTTCATTGATAATCCCCATATTTTCCTATGCTATTATATGTAATTAGTCCAACTATAGCAATTTTCCAACTGACTTCATTTTTATTTTACTGAATTTCAAACAGCCCCATGAACTGTGTATTCCTCAAAACTAATATGAATTTTGTTTAATACCATGCCTTACAGAGTTAAGCCACTTCACAGATGGCTAAATAACTGGCTAAACCTGCATTATAATTCTGTGCCAAGTGATAACATTAATAAGAGGAAACCCAGTAAGTTTGCAGCTGATAATTATTATGGCAGCTAGGAGACCAAGTGTTTCCTTATAGCATTGCTGTTACAAATCTAATACCCTCCTAGCTTCCCACATGGAAATAAACATATTGGCATGAGAGATGTGTTTTGTGTTGCTGCATTATACTGTAAGAATTAAGTTTCTGGTAAAAAGAGATCATTTAAGGTAAAAAGGCAAATCCAAGACTAAAAAAAAAAAGTATTTAGTATTTTCTTCTTAGGATATGCAATATAAGTATATACGTTTTCTCCTCCTTTGTCAAATTATTGTTTTCAGAAACAAAAAAAACTGGATGTTACACAGAGTGGTTATTGGAATAAGCATAGTTATAAGCATGAAAATAACTAGTTCAGGAGTAAGTGTTTTAAATTCACCTTATTGCTGTTGCATACATTGCAATTCATGGTAACTTCAGCTAATGCATTTTACCAGTTTCATCAGAGTTGCTGGAATGAATTCTGCTATGAACAGGTTCCTGAATTATGATACCTTTACACATCTTCATAATTTAAATGACATTGCCTTCAGTAGCATGCATTCAGAAACCTGCATGCTGAAGTGCAGCATCCACCCTTGAATTTGGAAATCTTCATTTGACAATGTAGTTTTCAGTTTTGTTTTTGATCAGGTGTAAACAAGAAGAGAACTTGACTAACTTCTGAAGCATAGACTCTAAATCAAAATAAAAAATGCTATGTTTATTTCTGCATTGTATATAAAAAATAATCTGAGTATTCCTGGTATAGAACTTTAATTGTCATAGAATCATAGAATCATAGAATCATAGAATCATCTAGGTTAGAAGGGACCTTAAAGATCATCTAGTCCAACCATAGCTCCCTTTCCCGACACGGGGGCTCTGTGCAGCCCACAGCAACATTGTGACACAGTCTCACCTCTGGCAAGCTGGGACAGAGCTCTCCTCCTGCCAGAGGGATGCTATCGGGAGCATGAATCATAGAATCTTAGAACCATAGAATCATTTGAGTGGAAGGGACCTTAAAGATCATCCAGTTCCAACCCGCCTGTCCTGTCAAATACCAATACCTCATATACTATACTGGTTTTCATCCCTACATGAAATCGTATGTTACTACTTCTGATAATTTGTTTTCCAAACAAGTTTTGAGATATGAAGGTAAACAAAAAAATCCAAACCCTTTTTTTGGGGACAGATACCGCTTCTGAGAACACAGTCAAAGAACCTGATTGTGATCCAATGTTTGGATCACAAACACTCTTTTATATCAGACATTAAAATGACTTCTTTAAAATCAGCAGAAAACGGAAATCCTAAAATGTTCATAGCAGCTCCAAACTTCTTGTGCCTTCATCTGAAAATCCTCTGGTTTTTTATCATACCTGCTGTAGTGGAGAGAGATCCAAAGTGTGATTCTTCACCCACTGTTTCTTTGGAAGGTCTTACCTACATCATCAGAAAGGTAATTCAAGGAAAGCTAGTAATGTAAACTGCCTTTTGTTGGCAAAAGAAAGATATGTTTCCCATTTCCTTGTTCTAACATGGATTACTCACCACTTTTTCAAACCTTTGACCGTAGAGACCTTCAAAGGATGTCATGATGGAGGCAAGAAGGCATGTGAGGTCCTTGAGGAGAGATTCCTTAGTTCAAAGCAGAAAAAAAAGTAGCTTATCGTTATATGTTTTTGTCATGTGAAGGATGGACTGTGAACAATGAGCAGGCAGTCCTGGGGCAACTTTCTTTTTTCTCTCTCAGGCTCTAGCTGCCATTGCTTGGTATTAAGTAGCTCAGTCAAACTTTCCCTTAAGTGATCACAAAGATCTCAGACAAATGTTGTTAACATTTTTTTTTTCTGTCTTGGCTGAATTAGCTTATTTGCTAGCTGACTGTAACTGTCTTTTTCAGACAACCTGATAAATGGTTTTGGATTCTGTTCTTTGACTAAAAGTCCATGAGCTTGGCCTAAATAGTGAAGAGCAGAAAGATTTTTCTTGTCACAATTACTATTTCTTGTTTTAGTCAACAGCACTTTATGATACTAGTGTCTTATCTATTTGTTCTTACTGACTTTAGGAGATGGAATGATTTATATGTATGGGAGAAGTTCTGACTGCGCACTAGTTGTGGCCTGTCTGTCTTCTGACTGGAAGACTTTGCTTATTTCTGCTGAGCAGCCCATGATCTTTTAAATGTCAAAACATTCTACATAATTTCTAGTATTCAATGATGAATTCTAAAAATGTGACACAAAAAGGGAATGAAATGAGGCACATAGAAGAAAGTGATATTGAAATGGAGACATAGGGAAGAAAACATCAGGGAGCCATCAAGTAGGAGATGGAAAAAAATGCAAAGGTCATTTTTCTCAGCAGGGCACAGCATGAGACCGTGAAACATACCCTATCCAGTGGAGATGGAAGCTGTCCACTGACTTCAATGGATTCAGAGCAGGTTCTTATTTGGACTAATATACTTTTTAAAAAGCCAAAACAGCAACGTGCATAGGAGTAGATATTTAGCATGTTCTCCAAATCTAGGTATTTGTGTAAGCCCACAAATACCTAATGAAGCATCCAGTTTGTGTACCATATCTGCTCACCTGTGCTGCTGAACTGCATCTCCCAGTGCAATGCTGGGGCAGTAAAAGACAGTACTTTGCTGTTGAAAGTAGAGGAAAAGAAAAACACTTGGGGCTCATTAGGTGATAATATTGCTTTTGGTGGGTGTGACGCAACTCACTGTACCTAGCTTTGAGATACTATTTAAGACATGCTTTACCGACTTAGCAAAGAATATTCTGCTTCTCAGCTGTGACTTAGCATGCTGACTATGTGAGCAAGTGAATGCTTTATTGGTGAGGATATTGATTTTTAAGGTTTTGTAAGGAGTGTTAGTTAATAAGTGATAACAGCTTTGAGTAAATTCCCGGCAATTTGAAAGAGTTCGTCAACCTTACTAAATCTGTTCCTATCAATGGAGGTGGGGTTTGCTACTACACATTTACCACAGGTCTGTGTAGGCCTACATGAGTTTGCTCTAGAGCAGCAAAACATCTGAATATTGCACCATAGTTAGCTCCACAGTAACAGATGGGCAGTGTAGCCTGTCTGGTTGAAAGACCAGGGACTTGTCTTTCAAAATCACTTGTGAAAATTTGATTAGTCTCCATGTCACAAAGGCAACTTAGGAAGTTCTGCTGCATCCCCATTTTCTGTAACTGAATGTAATTAAGAACCAAAAGACACCAAGAGATGTCGGGGGCTACCTATCTCCTAAGCCCGGCCTGGTATAGCTCAGAAACGCAAATATCTGTTTTATCATGGAAGTTTTTCCTGAAATCCTGTGGCCGAGGTTATGAAAGAGACACAATGTTTTTGAACAACACAGTTCTTTGGTATTAATTTATCCAATTTTTCTCAGTAGAATTTTTACCTAGAGGAACGTGACTGGGTGTTTTTGCAAGGCAGATACCCCCGGGGTGAGAAAGAAATAAAAAAATGATCAAAACGAAATGAAGCTGCAGCATGTTTTGTCATGACACATACTTGGCAAGAAAATAAATCTAGCCTTTGAAGCTTTTTCCTGGGTTGTGATACTGCCCTCTAAGGGGCAAAGCAACACCCTTGTCCCTTTTGTCATGACTGTGCAAAGCCTTCTACCCCAGCAGAGGAAGTGTTGCCACTTGTCTAATATATATGCTAGGCCACACGCGGGCAGCTGTCACCACCAGTCTCAAAACACCACAGACCTAATTAACACAGTAATGGGTTTTCCACTCTTAAAGTCTCTGAGTGACAGTTTAATAAGGAACTCAATGGTGATCCTATAAATCAGAACCAACCCTCATCTTAAAAGGATACAGCTAAACTGTTCTGAAAATTAATTCTCAGGATTACAGTGCATAATATTTCTAGTGGATAAACATTATCATGTGTTTATGTTAACTTATTATCTATGTTTTAAAATCATGCCATGACTATATGCTGATATTTTTCTGGTGAGGTAGTTTAAGAAAGATGCATGTATTTTTGAAGTGAACACTAGGTGAAAAGTTATATCTATGTAGTTTATAAAATTGTCTAATAACAGGAAACTATTCTGCAAAAATAGTTTTGCACTGCAGATATCTATAGAGTCGGAAGCCTTTAGAACATCAGTAATCCTCAATTTGGCCTCAATTTAGTACTTAATATGTAAATTTAATATCTGTAAAACAGCTCCATCGGAATTAATTGGATCCCTGTGCTTCAAATGAAATAACTTGAAAGTAAGCCATAGAGCACAAGCTTGTTGACTTTTAATAAGGTCCATTTATGGTTTTGAGTGAATTAGGACCTGATCCAATAAAGCAATTGTGAGTATACTTTGAAGTCAAGCAGGTGTTGAAAAGCCTTATTGAATCAGGGTTTTAAGGATAAACAGGGTTAAAAATTATAGTTTGCTTTTAATGCAGATTGAAATTATAATTTCTCATTATTTTAATTTCAGGATAGAAAAATTTTCTCAGGCTTCTGAAAGCTTGATATGTTTTGGATAAGATGCTTAAATGTGGATTTATATGAAAAATGAGCCAAAGTAACTCAGTCTGTCTAGTTTCAGTTCCAAGACCTCTGAAGTAATGGAAAGGGATGATCAAGGAGAAGTATGGTAAGGAAGGAAAAAATTAAATGCTTTTTAAAATTAAATTTTGAATGGGTTTTATTAAGATTATTCATCTCATGTTTTTTATGAAGATGTCTCTGCTTAGATATGGCTAAGATGATAACTTTTTCTTCATTTCCATAACAGCGAATATTTGAAATATTTTTGATGTTGCTGTAGTCACTAAACTGTTCTCATGGATATGCCTCTTGTGCCCAGAATTTTTTAAATCCACAGATTAGAGGAAGTTTAGTTATCACTTCTAGTTCTAGGAATCAGTCACTAGATTAACATCGTAACACTGCTTTGTCTTTTATTATTTATCCTTCTTAGAATGCAAAATCCCCCTCTAAGTTCAATATTCAGTTAAATGCAGGCATGCACACATACGTGGACACACACACAAGGTCACTGTGTTGAACAAGTAGTTAGAGACAAAATGGCAACACTGGCAAAGCAATGAAATTGAGTAGAATTAAGTTTATTGTGAAAGCATATAAGACTTACAGGGGGTCTGTTATTATTATCTTTACAAATGTGTGCAGAGTGTCTCAAAAGATTGAATCCTCAGCCAGAGCTGAGACTCATAATTGCCACTAAAGTGCAAACAAAGAGAGACAGAAGAGATTTAAGTGGCAAAGTCTTACAAAATATAGAGTTAGTCAGTGAACAATCTGAAGCAGAAATATTTGTTGCAATTGTCAGGCAGAATAGGTGATGTCATTCTGACCCTTTAAAACCCTTATATGAGCAGTCATCCCTGGAAATGTTTAATAACAGAAAGAACTTATGAAAAATGGTCATAGCAAGACACTGACTGCCCTGAAAGTTCTTCCAATTAGTAGCAAAACTGTAGGGCATTTATAAGGGAGAAATTCTACATATTATTTCAACCAAAAGCAAAGAACTCTGAGGCCATCAAATTGAAAGATAACTTGGGTATGAGTGAACACAACATTGTAGCTTCCTGACCCTTCAAACAGAGTGCACAAATAAGGGCAGAATAAAAACAGTGGCATGAGAATTAGAGAATGGAAGGAAAGATTATTTCAAATGGATTGTATGAGAAGGTGTAAAAGTGATTAGCAATTAAAAAGAATATTAAGGGCACACAGCTGAGAAACTTTTAATACAATGAAATATCTCATTGGCATTTTAAGCACAGAAAAGAGCTGCAGAGATAACAGACACCAGGTGAAACTACTGAGGATGGGTGCAAGAACAGAGCACTGCAATTAAATTTTGGGTTAGGAAAATAAAGTCACAAAAGGAAAGTCATGGAGAAAATGAATGGCAATAAGAAACCACCTGTAAGTAAGTATTCCAGAGGTAAAATGAAAACAAGAGATGGTTAGTTTGCCCCTGCAGAAATTGAAAGTGATTGACATATGATGCTGAAAATTTCTAAACACTTAATGACTTTTTTCACTCGCTCTAAAAAACTCATTTGCTATCAGACACTATCATAATTAATATCAGGCCTGAAGGAGCAAGTCTTCAGCCTGGTATAGCAAGGAACAAATTGGTACTTGACTTAATCAGATGTTTTCAAACTGTCTTCATCTGATGACTTTTTTTTTTTCCAGAGCACTGAAAAAATTCACCAATAAAAGCTCAGTGTTAAGTTTCCTGTGAGAAGTCATGACAGATGGATATGAAAAAATAGCAAAAGGCAAAAGTGTCCTTTATAAAGGAGGTGCCAGAAAATTGCAGATATTAAAACTTTCACTTCTGAAAAACTCATGAAGCAAATAAGCAACAATCTGTGAATACACTGCGTAAAACAGAAGGATGAATAACCATCAACCTTTGTGTATCAGGAATGAATCATGCCAAACCAGCCTCATTTCCTCCTACAAGAGGTAAAGGCCTTTTGGATGGAGGAGAAACAGCAAATATTAAATTACAGTAAGGTTTTCAACACAGGCTCACATAGAAGGAAACTGGAAAAGTGTGGTCTACTTGAAAATGCTACAGGTAAAAAGAAACCTGTGCAGTGTCCACTCTCCAGGATAGAAAACTATTGAATGTTTTTAATATTTATAATATGTTTTTAATATTTATAATTAAATGACCCAGAAAAGCAAACAGAAGGTGTGCTTATAAGCTATGAAGTGTCACCAAGGCAAGACAACTGTAATTATTAGCATGAAATTAAAAAAAAAGTTAATTTTTCTAGGACAAGTTATTATATATACACGAGAATAAGCAAGCTAGATCATTGGCTGAAAAAGACCTGGAAAATAACTTGAATCACAAAGAGAACAAGGGTGAGTAATCTCATGCTGTTGAAAAAAAAAAGGCAAAAAAAAAAGGCAGCAAATCCCATGCAGAAAAATTATGCCTATGTATTTGAAGTCTGATCTCTACATTACTGCTATAAGATCTTAACTGGAATAATGCAGCCATCCTTGGATACTACATCAAAAAAGATCTTTGATCAAATGGAGGCTGTTTGGGATGAGCACAGATGAAGAAAACCTGACCTGTGGATAAGTATAAAAAATATTGGATTTGTTTAACCTGAAGAAGACAAAAGTGAAGTGAGATGTACCTTTCTTCAAATATGTTAAAAAAAAAAGATTCAAAGTAGGAAGACGACTTTCTGTTCTGTTTGTCTATTACAGAGTGTATTAAAATATTTGGTTTAATTTACATATTATCTTTTAAAAATGCTTTTCAAATTATAATGAACACAGGAATGGATTGATTAAAGTAGTTGTTACAGTCTCCATCACTGGAGGTCAGACCAACTTTGACATCAGAGAATAAACTAGGCATGGGAGTCTTCTCACTGAGCTTCAGGTGAATGTCTGAGCTATTTAACTCCTACTCTGTACACTCAGCAAAACAAAATGGACAAATTTAATGACTAATTAATCTGGTCTGTTGTAGACATTTGCTGTGAGATGAGATTAATTTCCCTCTGGGATTGCTCTACCGATATTGAGGAGATTGTAGACAAGACCGATGCAGGCATCCGTGCTCCATATACCTGAAGCTGGGGAATTCAGCTCCTCAGGTTGTAGCCAGGCTTGTCAGTTTGAATGGCTTCAGTAAAGCCACTAATCAGGTTCACACAGGTACCGGCAATATTAATGAAGTATTAACCCTACAGGTTGGGCACCAGGCATACTGTGGTTGTGTGTCATAGGATACTATGTAGCCCCAGCATGGATCATCGCTGTAGGAAGAAAGGGAGAGCACGGTGCCTTTGCTTGACTTTGGTTCTGCTGTACAGGCAAAGTTTTGAAATTACTTCTTATGTAATCATTACATATTTATTACTGATCCCACAATAAATCAAAATTCTACACATAAAAGGAAACTTAGAAATGGAGTAGAATTCAAAAATTTAGTATCCCTCTGTGTGTCTGACTTTCTCTTTGTTTTTCCTTTTTGGTCCATCTAGGTCTTAATAGGGATTGTTTTTACATCAAAGAAGATTCAGATCAAAACCGCACTTTTTTTTTTGTCTTTTAGAGTTCTACAAATAATAAAAATCTAATAACTTCAATTTTTATGGTTGTACTTTAATAAATCTGAAATGTGTTCATGTTCTTATTTTTTGTCTTTTTAGATGACTACAGTTTGATTGGACATCTCTCTATTGGACTTCTGCACACTAGAATTCTTGGAATATATTAAAAAAATAAATCATTAAAAATACTGATTGCTATTCAAATGTTCAAACTTTTCACAGACTATTTATCACAGACATTAGCTGTTTTCTTCGAAATCCCTCTCCAAATACTCCTTAAATTATAGGGTTTATTCTTTTGAATTGTACACATAATTCTCATTATCACCAGTGGGAATTACATCTGTACATCAAAGGAATAAGACTTTTATTTACCTAACAAGATTGGAGAAGCTGTTTAGAAATGTAAGCTTAGGAGTGTCTTGACTGTTTCTCACTATCCTCGACAGGACTATAATACTTCCCTTACTTTTTGCCTTCTTCATATTTACAGAATCACAGAATCACCTAGGTTGGAAGGGACCTTTTAAGATCATCTAGTCCAACCAATAAAAAAAAAAAAAA
>JAOTQQ010000023.1:39988588-40001067 GCA_026546715.1 Gallinago undulata
GAGAGCGATGAGGTCTCCCCTCAGTCTCCTCTTCCCCAGACTGAACAACCCCAGCTTCCTCAGCCTCTCCTCATAAGGCTTGTGCTCCAAGCCCCTCACGAGCTTTGTTGCCCTTCTCTGGACATTTGAAATTTGAAATTTCAGCTTTAAATGATTGGTCTTATACATTAGTAGCACAAACATATTGTAAAGGCTCCAATTCAGAGAAATAGATTAAAATGTATATACGTGTTAGCATAGCTCAGCTCTCCTGAGAGATATTAGCAGCTCTGAATGGTATACATGTAGGTATGAAGGGCACAAAACAGTTGTGTCCAGAAATGCAGCTACTTCTGTGGCCTGCACAGTAGTGCTAGTCCCAAATTTGAGATTTGCAAAGAAGTTGATTGCTTGGAGTGTTGAATTCCAACAGGTCATGCATGCTTGCTTGACTCCCTCTGTAACTCAAAGGTGTTTAAGAGGTTTGTGCCATTTGTGCTTCTAAATCTCTACACATTGCTGACTTTCAGTGTGAGTTAGGCACTTTACTTATGCTTATTCCTTGGGCAAACTGTGATGATACACCTCTTTTCTCCTTTTTCTTTTTCATTTAGTGAAAACAGCTGCCCACAATGGAAGATATTCATGTCGCCTACTGTAAGCACCTACATTTGGTGCAGTTCAGAGTATGTAAACTCCATTTCCTAGACTGGCAATGGAATAATTTAGGTAGCTCTGTCAGTTGTTCTCCTGAAGTAGACAACAGGAACATGACGTATAGTCAGTCCCTGCCATAGTACAATCCCTCAGTTAGACACCTGAAAGCATACTGTAATTGTATCCTTCTACTTGCTCCCAGGTTGTTGTCTCTTAACGAAATTCCAACTTTGAAATTAGCAATAGCGTTCCCTAAAATTTATCCCCGAGCAGGTTCCTATGCCTCCTAGCTGGCAGGCAGGTCCGAAAGTCTGGGCAGCTAATGGTTTCTCAAAATAATAGATTGTCTTGGCAATATTCATACAGCTGTTTGTGACATATAACCTGTGGTGATAGTAACAGCCTCTATATCATGCTTGTGAGCTGAATCACAATCAGCAGCAATAACACATCTGTTCTGACTTTCTGTATGGTTATATTGTCTTAGTTCCCGTTCGAATGAAATGTATCTTGAATGAAAATACACAATCATATTCTTTAAAACAACTAATAGAAAATAACATTTTAGTCCTTACGAAGTGGCTATTATTATATCTCTTGTAGTAGTCTCCTTTAGTTTGAACTATTTAACATCAATTCATAACCATGGGACATCTATTCTCCACTATCAAACTCCTATTTCCTCTGAAGGCACAAGAGGTTATCATGTCACAACTTAATCTTTGCTAAGCTTTCAGACATGGTCGGTGACTTCTTAGACTCTAAAGCACCTTTGCAGCCTGCCAGCTGTTCTTATGGCTTTTTCATGACATTTTCTCAGTCTGGCAGCAACCCTTTTAAGCTATACAGAGAACTCCTGTGTGAAATGGCAAGAGTGCCAAATATAGGCACTCTTTCTGCCTCTACCCCTACAAATTATACATGCCCCGGATTATTTCCTGATGCTGAGTCCATCTGGCAAAAAAGAGTCTGCATTCATACTATTAAAACATCTTATAAATGACCCATTTCTCCCCCCAAAAAGAGACCATTTCAAGAAACCTACTGAGAATAGTCCCAGCCTCCTTCCTGACCTGGAAGATTGAGGAAAAGAGAGAAAAAATGAATATATCACTTTGAGATCCTGTATGGCCCTAATATTTTAAGAGTTGCTCCTTTGTTCTGAGTTATCCCATGGGATCTCCTGTTTGGGTAGGCATCCTGTCCTCAATCAGGGTAACAGCTTCCTAGAACCAATTTGAGGCCTCAGCCTTGGTCCTGTGTCCTTGCTTGCTCCTTGTCCTTTTTCTCTATAATGATTCGCTTTATTTTCATCGATATTAAAGTACATAGGAAGGTATAAAGCTGGTCTAAAAAGATCTATTTTCCATATATTCATACTGATTGGCATGAATTACATTACCTTCCTTTAAATATTTATTAATAAAGTCTTTTATCAGTTTTTCCTTTCTTCGGGCTTTATAACAGACTGACAGACATAATTAGTTTGATCATCTTAATGGTCTTTTTAAAATATTGGCTGTTCCATGAATTATTGAAAATCAACATTAACTACTGTTAATGAGGCATTTTCCCTGAACTATTTAAGTGCAAGTTTTGACGTTATCTGAAAATTCTCATTTTAAAATGTCTAGCTCCTGCAACTGTTGTTAAAATCTCCCCAAGTTACTGATGCAATAGAAAACAGTTCATCATATGGTATGAATGAAGTAGTCACCTGACATCTTCTGTCATAATATCTAATTCTGAATGCTTTTGCCTGTCACATATTTGAAATGAAAAGGTAGAGCTTGTCAAGTTTCATTGATCTATTAGATTTGATTTATCAGTCAAAAGATGAAGTCCCTAATCAAGTAAAACTGTGATCAGTATAATTCACTTGTTTCATTTTTCTTCCTCATGCTCTTTGAAACATCTTTTATCCTTCAATCTGTCTATAGATGTCCTTACAGTTTTATAGAAAGTTTATCAGTTTTCTGAGTTACTAGCATTTCTTTATTGCTATAAAATTCCTCTTCCTTTTGTTTGTATTTCTTTTCAAAAATGTATTAAAATTGGGTTTGCTTCCAATTTAATCTTGGTTTATTGTTTTATTTCGTCAGTGTGATATTTTGGATGCCTATTAAAAAGTTCTGAAACAACTCAATTAACAATTTTAATTTTAATTATGTTCCCCAGATGATTGGGACCTGGATTTATCCCTTATTGGAAATGGCCTTTCTAAAACAAGAAGAAAGTTTATCATCATATTTTATTTTGTACTTTTTCCATATAAAAAAAAAAAAGCATGTAATTATCTCTTGTAGCTCAGTACGAGGTCTATTGAAGAATTCTCCTTACTCCAGATGTCAACTTGTGATTAAGCTATTCTTTTCTGGGAATTTCATAAAAAGTTTTCTGAAAATCCCAAAGATTCAGTGTAGCTGAATCACTGAGCTGCAAGTGCACATAATTCAAACTGAAATTCTTCACAACAATATCTAATATAGAAATTAAAAAAATAAAGCCTCAGATTGAAAAGTTGTGAGTGTCTGCATTTTTGTTTGCTTGACTTTTTGCTTTTTTAATCAATTGGGTTAGTGTCTGTTAGATAAAAAGTAGTAAATTAAAACTTCTTTTTAGCATTTGTAATTTAATTTTCTGATTTTTTTTTGTTATCAAGGCATGTAGCAGAAAAGCTAATACTCACCCAACATAAATAAAAATGAAATTTCAAACGTACTCATTCATAATCTATTTATGATATTGCTGTCATAGTAGTGTTGCTTTAGTAGTAGCAAGTTTAACTTCTCTGTTATTTGAAAAGAAATGGGATTATTTACGTAGCAATGTGGTAATTAGTTGCTTCCATTGATATTATGGGTTATTTATAAAATTTATCCCTTGAAGTAAGAGATGCATGGAATAGTAGTAACAGTCCAGTCATTTCTCATGCTACTCTCACACTGAACAACTCTGATTTTTCCCCATAGAAAAATGTTTCAAGTTCATTATGTTCTCAGCAACAGAGCTAATGTTAAAATAAAGTCTGTGATGGAGATGGAAAATAATTTCTCCTATAAAAGGAGTATAAACCTTGAATCTCAACCAAGCAAATATACAGACTATACAGGCTGGGCTTCTTGGCCGTGTCCCACTCTGAGCTTCCTGCTTCATCCACTATAAATGCAAAACTCTAAGATGGATGTAAGTTCTGCTTTTGATCTAAAGCTATCAAAAATATATATTTAAATAAAAAAAAAGATAGTGAATAGCTGCCATCACATCACTTATAAGCTTCTGGCATTGTCTCATGTGGAGGACTTCTGCAAGTGGAGCAGAAAGTGCTTTGTCCCAGCCTGGTAGGGCAGTAGAAGGGCATGTTTGGATGCCCATGAGAGCAAGCTTGCATGGGGAAGGAGACCATCTACCTTCAGTTTATGCCCAGAAACAGAGCAGAGGATGAATTTCAACACCAGGTGAAGCAGCGGTCTGATGTCATTCTGCTTGTGGAGCCTTACCGATGTCTACCAGGTATTAACAGCGGGGTTCTGCCTTGGTTTGATGGTGGTACATGCAGACATGCATCAGTCAACTCCATGGTAAAACTCTAATTGCTTTTAAAAGCAACAGTGTTCTGAGAAATAACAACTTCTATTAATGTGTATAGATCCCATAATTTCAAGTATGATCCTCTGTGTGAGAGAAAGTGTGGACTGGAGATCCATTAGTAAAGGTGTAGTTTGGATATATGTAAATCATGTATGAATAATTCTGTGAGACAACCTCAGTATTTTTGTTGCTATAGCTATTTCTATAATATCAAAACCACTCACTGCAGTAACTGATGAAATCTGATATGTTTTTTTCCAAATAGCTTATTTTTAAACTACTCATCCATAAGGAAAATTAATTGCACAGCGAAGAGTTTGAGAGTTAAAAATTGCAAATAGGGAACTAGATTATAAAAAGCTACAGGATGTTACGTTTGTAATTGTATATTGAAAAGTTACACTAGTATATACTTGTAAGTGGCAGAAAGCTTATATTGAGTAATTTGCTTTATCGGTCTTTGACACTATGCTACCTGCTACTAATCCTAGAAAACTACCTTCCTGACTTTCATGTGCATCAGCAGATACCAGCTCACAGCAACAGCAAGAGTAATAGAAACTTGCAAGTGCAATATCAAACAGCAGTAACAAGACAAGAGCTTGCAATAATGTGATCAGTAGGAATAAACTGGAAACCTCACTCCCAGCAAGAGTGTCATTTGCTATCACTGGTAAGGAAATGCTGCTCTTCTGCAGGAGGAGGATCTGCCATGAGGTCATGCTGCAGACCTGTGGATTCTTCTGGACTAGCAACATGCAGAAGAGAAGAAGAGAGGAAAAAATCAATAAGTTAATTCTTTTTTTTTTTTTTTGAAAGTGTGTTAGCATTACAACAGCCAGATTTCAGTTTTAAAACACTGAAGGCTGGGAATGGACTCTCCTTACCTACCCCTGTCAATGCGGTCTACTGTCTGCCCAGGATTGGTGGGCTCCGAGGGATGCACCAGCCCTGCACATATGCAGGATCAGAGCACCTCCTAAAACACAGTCCGCCGCAAAATTTAGTTAGATCTTGCTTAAAAAGCTCAAACACTTTAACTTGCCCACAGGCCCAAGTCATGTACTACTCTTAACAATATGTCAATAGGCATTATCCCTCTGTATTTCGTTCTAATGTATTAGGCAAATGTATAATTAGGATCCTGTTTTTGAAACAACAAAGATAAGTAGATTTATATCTTCTTTAAGTACACAAGTATTTTGTATAGATGCCTATAAAACAGAACTGCAGAATGAAAATTAGTGTCCTATATTGCTACAAATTGCACACTGATAACTGTGAAAAAAAAACTTCATTAATTGTATAGATTTGGTTATGCTCAAAGAAAGACATCAGCAAGGGGAAATTGTTTCCAGGTTTTATTGCAGCTATTTCAGGAGTAACAAAAGATTATTTTGTTACCTTTAATTTTCTGTAATGTGATAAATGAGTTATTTTGGATTTGAAATGGATTAGAAAAAATGACAAACGTATTTTGAATGTTTTTTCCAGTCATTTCCGTTATAACTGCAGATACTTGAATTACAATACTTTGATAATTCCTAGGGCCATTATTTTTTACTAGAAAACAGTTGTCTTTATAGCACATGAAATTACAAAAGACACAAATAAAAGCAGGTTTAATAATTCTTGTAGTTGGATTCTGATATTTGCTGTTAAGGACACAGCTCAGGTGTGCCTGGAAAGCCAAGTATCGTCTGTAATAATGAAGTTGAAGGCTTTTCTAATTCATTTATTAGTGAACAGAGGAAACATATTGATATGAAATTGAAAACTATGAACTTTAGAGCTAGGTCTGACAACTATCATCGTTATACAAACTTATAAAGGAGACAGGTGCATCTAAGTGGAATTTAAAAAAAGTTTTATTCTATGATATCTGAGTATGAAAATAATGGTTAGATCTGAAGACCACTGAAGAACAAAGATTAGTGGATTTTTTTTCATTCTATTGTCCTGTTACTATTTGTCCTCATGCATGCTTTTCATACTCTTTTCTCTAATTCTACCTCAGGAAGATACTATTTGAACTACTGTCTCCTACAGGAACTACACACAAAGATATTAATTGGCAGGTTTGAAGTGTGACTTTTGACTACAAAATTGTACATGGATAAGGAGCATGTACATAGCCATCAGTAGTACAACTTCTATTTCAGTCAGAGATGTTATTGAGCTTGGTGGGATGAAGTGTAATGACCATGCTATGTAGAATATGGAATACTCCTAGTTTAAGACTTTGGATTATGTTTTAGATTCAAATTTTGAATGAACATTTCTGGGCTTGATGCTTTGGGGTGAGGATATTTTTGCTACTGTGTTTTGCATCTGATAATACAGCATATTCTCATGAAAACTGATAAGTAAATAGGACCTTAAAATGACTTATAAATACACTTTGAACTTAACATTCTTATTGACACAGAACTCTAGCTCTTTTTCTTTTTAAGGGAGTGTGACATGGAGTTCTCCATCCCTATGATACTAACTGCACATCACTTCAGACTTTGGGCTGAGGATATTTTCTACTGTAGGACATAAAAAGCTTAGGCTTTTACTTAAAATGTTGAACAACAATCAATAATGCTCTGAACTTCAAAACTATCAAGTGAGCATTTCAACAGAATTGGAAAAACTAACCACCAAGTGAAGCACAATGAAAACAAAGTATTAATGTCTGCCGTGTTACAGGCACTGGCATAAAGTTTGATGTATGCACTGAAAATGAAAACCAAGAAAGCAACCTTGTGGCTGTTGCCATAGCTATAAGCTGGTACGATTATCAATTTGAAGTGAATTGAAAGAGAAAAGAACAAAAAGTCAAATGTGAAAAGACAGCCTACATTTAAAATGAAATCAGTGCGAGATCTCTTGCACAGTCTACCACTGGAGACTTTGACAATGAGCTTTGTGAGAAAGGAAATACTCCCAATTTAATTATCACTTCAGGTGAAATTGTCGAGTCTAGCTGTTAAACATAGATACAGAGTGACAAAAAACTTCAAGATTCTGAATATCGCCGAATGGTGTAGTACTTCAATTTACTGCGAGTACTTCAAAGTAGTGCAATTTACCAGGCAAAATCACCTAAGAAATTCCTGTTCTACAATGCAATTAGAATTTCACAAATCAATGTTTTATTTTGTTTTGTTTTGTTTTTTTAATACCTTCCTGAAGGTATTGCTCAGAGACAGACGTAAAAACCTATGTTCTGTCTTTAAGTCTAAATTTCATGAGAATAGACTGCTTTGAGGAACTATTCATATTCCCATGCAGGCTCATCAGGGTTAGTTTTTCTGGATTAAATACTCATGGACATAAGGGCTCTGTCCAAATGCCTCTTTTCCTAACACTATTCTAACTAATTTCATTCTCTGTCTCCTTTTCTCATGCAGTTTAGATCCTGTCTTAAATATTCTTGCATACACGTAGTGCATAGCTATAATGAGTGTAACACAGGAAACTCCAAGTTCTGTAGTTGACAAATGGATGCTCTCTTCTAAAGTCACTCATTTTGTTTGTAAGGTGGATGTGAAAAGATGATAATTAATTTCTTTTGCATTTAGAAATGCATATCACAATAGCAGTGACATGGTGTTTATTGCAATGGTCTATTTAAATAATCTTTCAAATAATAATAGCAACCAATTAGAATTCTTTCCTTCCCTTTCATACCTTAAAAGAACTAAATTTTTATGACACATTTTTAAACATAATTACTCTTTGAAATAACATTTCATATGATTTCTCATAGTTGTAACCCGTACTTTTCTCTCTCCCAGACCCAAAACCTGCAGTTGAGTTACAAGTTAAGGAACAAGTAACTGAAAGTTGGAAAATATGACAGATATTTTGCTATTATAACAAAAGTAATGTGTTATACTCAAAGCTCTTAAAGTTTATTCCAACAGAGAAAAAAGTATTAGTAGTTCTTGGTAGATGTCAAGGGCTTGAGCTCTCTACCTACTAACCAGTCTGGAATCTATAGGGCAGGTCAAACACGGCAATTGAAATGCTACTGCACTCAGATCAGAAATAAATGTGGTGTGAAAATTTATGGACTTCATGGAATGAAAAACAAATCCAGTAATACTGAAACATATGAATATCATTTTAAATACTTAGCTCTGTGCTCTTTCACCTAAGCATAAATCTTCAGCAATTCAAACACTCAGTTCAAAATTCCAGTTGGACCAACGAACCAAAAACCATAATTTAATCTATTATTTCATAAAGATTTGTGGCTAGAATATAAGCTATATATTTTGACCACTTTTTATATCTTACTTCCACAATCATAGAAGTGTCTTTTTAATGATAACAATACAGGAGTCTATATCTGATTACAAAGAATTCCCAGTTGCATTAAAAAATGGACTTGAAAGTACTTGATCTGCTTACGGTGGTTTGGTCAAGGGCAGCGAAGGTGGAAGGACATTTAAGATTTCTTTTTCCACAGAGGTGGCTAGAATTTAATTTCAAACCCAGGCCCCTGCCTCCCCAAAGTTAAGAGAATCAGCTCAGTGACATGTTCCTAAAAGTGTGAGATTTCCAGACTGATCAGCTGCAGCTGGCTATCATTACCCAGTCTTTAATAACAATAAAATTCATTGCAGTGCATACTGTCTTTTCAGCTTCATACATCCTAAACTGACAGTAACAATTTTTGAGGTTTAATTGTGATCATTATTATAGTGAGCAGTAGAATGAACACATAGTACATCGTTTGATGGCAATTCCTTTGTAACAAAGCATAACAGCCTTGCTTGAGAAAAAGCCAAAAGCTTTGTTTCTCATTGTTCTGTTGCATCTTTAGAACTCTAATATTTCTTTAAATATTTCTTAACAAATTACCTTACTAAAACTTATATGTGATTTGCCAGTACAAATTACTCATAATTTTATTGCATTAATGGAATAAGCAGATAGCATGTTTTATCATTTAAAATTATCTGGAAGTATGTAAAAAATATGTAGATACCAACTTTTCTAATGAATCTCAGTACCAATTGACATTTAATTCATATACAAGCTACAGTCTTCTACCACATGAGTTTACAGTGGATTTTAACTTCTATAAACACCATGACAATGACGGAACTGTTGAAACATCATTGCAATTCCCAGATCTGCAGAAGAGTGACAGGGTTTGTGGATGTTCTTTATCTGCTTCGTATTTCATTTATCTACATGCAGCCAGCAGCAATCAGTAACTGAAAACTTCATAAAAGCCCTTCTTTGCCTATTTAGTGCCTCAGTCCTGAGGTGAAATACTGGAAAGAAACACAAAGGGGACAGGAAAATTACTTGAATTATGTCCCTTCTCATCCAAGGAATCTTGAAACAATTGAAATCTCTGCTTTAAGTCATTTGCAATGCCATAACTTCCCTTCCCTTGAAATATAAATAAAAGAATAAAAGTAAAAGCAACATAATCCAAAGACTGGTCAAACAGCTATAAATAAGGCTCTTGATTAGTTTTGTGCTAAGGTGCAAAGAAGGTTAATCCACTAAGAGGACTGTTGCCACCAGGTCAAGAGAGGTGATGCTTCCCCTGTACTTAGCACCAGTGAGGCCACACCTGGAGTACTGCGCCCAGGTCTGAGCTCCCTAGCACGAGAGATATGGAACTACTGGTAAAGGTCCAACGAAGAGCTATGAGGATGATTAATGGAGTGGAGCATCTGTCCTATGAGGAAAGGGTGAGAGAGCTGGGAGAAGACTCAGAGGGATCTCATCCAAGAATACAAATACCTGAAGGGAGGGTGTAAAGATAGAGCCAGGCTCTTCACAGTGACGGGAAAAGGAACAATGGGCACAAAATGAAACACAGGAGGCTCCATCTGACCATCAGGAAACACCTTCTTACTGTGAGGGTGACCGAGCATTGGCACAGGTTGCATGTAGAAGTTGTGGAGTTTCCAGCATTAAAAAGTTGTCTGGACATGGTCATGGGCAACCTGGTCTAGGTGACCCTGCTTGAGTAGGGGGGGCTGGAAAAGATAAACTTCAGGGAGTCCCATCCAACCTTAGCCATTCTGTGATTGTGCAATGATGGAGTCATCATGTCTAACGAAAAACAGACTAGCTTTGACTGTGGATGTACCAAAGCAGTGGATAAGGACTAAGACAGAACATGTGTCTCTTACAATGATTCTGCTGAAATACAAAAACCAAGATGTATAGAATTCTATATAATTTCTTTGATCCCCTTAGAATACTATAGAACACCAAAAGCAAAATCTATCTCTTTATCAGAGGTTTATCTTATATTAATTTATATGAACAAAACATTAGAGATAGAACTGAAATTTACTGTTTATTAAGGGTGACCAAGGCCTTCCAACTTGTCTAAGATTATGAATGTAATAAATATTTTTCAAGCAGGGAAATTAAATACAGTCTTCCTGCAGTTCAGAAGTTAAACACAGACCAACACTAAGTTCGTACAGCAATTTCTGCTAGAGCCTGGAGCATCATGTACATTTCTTCTCACATAAAGATATCAAGAGGATTTGTGGAATCCATAAGAAAGGCATTAAAGAGTATTATCCTCTCTATTCTGTTAGTCTCTCAATCATTGCTACTCCTCTGGCAGCTGGTTGCATCTAATCCAAATGGAATATGTATTGTACTATTAAGACATCTCTTTTTCTGAATTAAACACATTGTACATGCATGCAATTTAGGAAAAAAAAAAGTCATTTCCTTACACAGGATGAGATTAGACAGCTTATTTTTCCTTTTTAACATCAACCTAACAATGGCTCTTCATAAAATTAATTGAAATCTGCATAGAAACACTGTAACCACTATTCAGTATGCATTAAAAAGGTACTGAGAAAGAAAACTATCTACCTTAGTGTTTTCTGTAACACTTATGTAGTGTATAGGAAAAGGGGCCTGAAAAATGTATTTCCAATAAATATTTAGAATCCCACTCTGCAAATTACACAGAACTTTCATTTTTCTTTCTAAATTTTGGAGGTTAATTTTGGTTTTGCTTTTTAATGTAGAATCTATACTGCTTCCTAAGATTTATAGGGAAAATAATCTCTCTATTGTTAAGGTGTTTGTAGTTCACTCAGTGCAGTAGAAGTGATCTAAACCAACGTCAGCAACCTCAGAGCAAACTGAAGCTTTTGTTTCAAGTTTTATATTACCATAATCACAGAAGCAATTATCTTCTGTTTGGCATTGAGGTTTTAACCACCGCCTTTGGAGCAGTGTTGGAGAAATCTCACTGGCTGCGTGTTAAAACAACTGTCATCCAATCATCTGGCCACATAAAGGAGGCAGAGAGAGGGTCTGAGAGGAGATGCAGGGTCTCTTTGATGTAGGCCCTGTGGCCAGCCCCCTTCACATCACTTATGTGAGATCACCTCCCTGGTTCAGGCTCCTCTGTTTTATTCATCTTCACTGGAGGCAACCACACGGTCAGGAGCAAGGCCAGTAATTACAGCAGCATGAGGGAGCTCACTGAGCCACACTGAGCTCGGGGCAGGATCTCTACTGTTTGCTTTTCCTTTCTCTTAATGAGTTCTTACCTCTTTTTTGGTCCTTCCTTAGACTCAGATCTGGTTTATGGATCGCCTGCTGCCCATCACTTTCCTGGAAGGAAAATGCGTCTCAGAAGACATCCCACTGTTACAAACTCAAGAGGAAACACTTAAAACTATTTTTTCAATGACACATTGTCACTGGCATAGTGTCCTTTTTTAAGCTAGTTGGATCAACTTCAGCTCCAAAGAAATGATTGCTTCTTTTTTCCTGTGTTATAAGGAAAAGCAAGCAGAGGCATTTTAGTGCACAAACAACCTCATACCTTTAGGATCGTAGGAATTTACGTTTCTGCACATGTTCTCTAGATCTGGTAAATGCAAGGCAGTTTGCTCCTTGCTGTGAAAAGCAGCCTATCTGCATTTTCATAGGGCAGGACTGTGAAATCCTCTGGCCAATTCTTTTGAAATGATAACAGGTGTGCTGTAAATTAACACTCAGGCTTTCTTTGCTGTAACTTTCCTCATCCCTGTCCTCTGCTCTGTCATCTTCTATCTTCTTCAGTCTTGGCTTCTTGCCTATTTAGCTTATATACCTGCTAGCTTTCAGGAACACAAGTGGTGCTTTTTTGTCTGAAGGTGCCTTATATCTCTATATACATATTCTCAGACCAGTTTTCACAGAATCACAGAATCACGGTGGTTGGAAGGGACCTCAGAGATCATCAAGTCCAACCACAAAAAAAAAAA
>JAOTQQ010000023.1:40003907-40028033 GCA_026546715.1 Gallinago undulata
TTCCTCTCCGGCCACTCCCCCACCCCTCAGAACGGAATTTGGGGGGGGGGGGAGGGGATAGGGTGGAGCGGGGATCTGCCCGCCGCGCGCCGCCTCGCCATTGGCCGCCCCGCCGTCACGTGCGGGCGGGAGGTGCTGCGGCGTCACGTCTCTTGTGCGGGCGCCATCGCGCCCCTGACGCCGCCATGCGGCGGGGGCGCGGGGCGATGACGTAGGGCCCGCGCGGCGCGGCGGCCGGAGCCGCCTTCGTTCCCTTTTGTCCAAGATGGCGGCGGCCGCCGGAGGCGTCTCCTGAGCCGCGGGCCCCGGCGCCATGAAGCGGGGCAGCGAACGGGACTCCAGCCCGCCGGGGGCTGGGGGAGGCCGCGCCGCCGCCGCCAAGCGGCCCCGGGAACGCGAACGCGAGAGCAGCAGCCGGCGCGGCCCGCACCGCAGCTCGGGCGCCTCCCGCAGCAGCCGGGACAAGTCCACGCCCGGCGGCGGCGGCGGCACCACCACCACCACCAGCGGCGGCACCACCAGCGGCGGCAGCGGCGGAGGCGGCTCCAGCTCCCGCAGCCACCGCGGCGATGAGCGCGCCAGCGGCGGCGGCGGCGACTCGAACCACCGCCCGGCGGGGAGCGGCTCGGCCTCGGCCGCCCGCGGCGGCGGCAGCCAGGCCGCCCCCTCCTCCTCCTCTTCCTCCTCCTCCTCCTCGTCCCGGGCCCTCGGCGTGCCCAAGGCCAAGGCCCTGCCGGGCGCCGTGGTGGCCCCCTCGCTGCTGCTGGCCGGGCCGCCGCCGGGCGCCGCGCCCTCGCTGCTGCTGGCGCCGCTGGGGGGCTCGGCGGGCCTGGCCGGGGAGCCGCCCGGCTCCTGTGAGTACAAGACGCTGCTGGTGAGCGGGCTGAGCGCGGCCCTGCCCGACCAGCTGCTGGAGGACGGCCTGTTCCGCCTCTTCCAGCGCTTCGCGGGGGGGGGAGCCGGGGACATCAGTGTCAAACTCTCCCACACGCCCGAGCTCGGCCGCGTCGCCTACGTCAACTTCCGACACCCCGGGGACGCCCGCGACGCCCGCCGGCACGCCCGGGCCCGACAGCTGCTCCTCTATGATCGGCCACTCAAGGTGGAGCCGGTCTATCTGCGCGGGGGCCGGAGGAGCCGCACGCCGCCCCCCGCGCCCTCCCCGGAGCCCCTGGGGTACCTGCCGCCCATCCATGGCACCTACCAGTACAAGCAGAGATCGCTCTCTCCTGTCACCAGCCCCTTGCTGCGGGAGCCGCGGCCCAGGCACGCTCACGCCGCTGCAGCCGCCTTCGCTTTGGAAGCGGCCGCCATCGGGCTCTCCCGGGAGCGGGAGAGGGCCCTGGATTATTATGGGCTGTATGACGAGCGCGGCCGCCCTTACAGTTACCCCATCGTGGCTGAGGAAGACCTGATGCCGGAGGATGATCAGAGAGCAACCCGCAACCTCTTCATTGGCAACCTTGACCACAACGTCTCGGAGGTGGAGCTGAGGCGCGCCTTTGAGAAGTACGGCATCATCGAAGAAGTGGTGATCAAGCGGCCCGCCCGGGGCCAAGGCGGGGCTTACGCTTTCCTCAAGTTCCAGAACTTGGACATGGCGCATCGGGCCAAGGTTGCCATGTCGGGCCGCGTTGTCGGCAGGAACCCTATCAAAATTGGCTACGGGAAAGCCAACCCTACTACCAGGCTGTGGGTGGGTGGTCTTGGTCCCAGTACTTCCTTGGCTGCCCTGGCGAGGGAGTTCGACCGCTTCGGCAGCATCAGGACTATTGACTACGTGAAGGGAGACAGCTTCGCTTACATCCAGTACGAGAGCTTGGACGCTGCCCAGGCGGCCTGCGCGCAGATGAGGGGCTTTCCTTTGGGCGGACCGGAGAGGAGACTCCGAGTGGATTTTGCCAAAGCAGAAGAGACGAGATACCCGCAGCAGTACCAGCCGGCGCCGCTCCCCGTGCACTACGAACTGCTAGCTGATGGGTACAGCAGACACAGAAGCCTGGAGCAAGACTTGAGGGTGCGAGATAGGACTCCTCCGCATCTCCTGTACTCGGACAGAGACAGGAGCTTTGCAGAGGCAGACTGGGCCAGCCCTGCCAAAACCGCTGAACGCAGAAACAACTTGGAAAGCTACAGCCGATCGGTGCGTAGCCGGAGCGGAGAGCGCTGGGCCAGCGACAGTGATCGCGGCGTGCCCAAACCGTGGGAAGAGAGGCGGAAACGCCGGAGTCTTTCCAGCGACCGCGGGAGGACTACTCACTCGCCTTACGAGGACAGAAGCAGGACAAAGGCCAGTGGGCCAGCTTTAGACCGCAGCCCAGAGAGGGCTCGCAAGGAGAACCACACTACAGAATCCGGAGCCGAGAAAGAGCAGAGTAACTCCCTTCAGAACAATCGTCACGCGACTGAGGAGAAACCCCATCGTGAGGCATCCGATGCTCCCCAGCCTAAAAAAAGGGACAGCGAACGCAATCATCGAACTGGTGAATCGGAATCAAAAACTCACGAGGAGCCAAAATCTGAGACCAAAAAGGTAAAGAATTTATCGGAATACGCTCAGACACTGCAGCTTGCTTGGAACGGGCTTCTTGTGCTAAAAAACAGCTGCTTCCCCACCTCTATGCACATCCTGGAGGGAGACCTCGGTGTCATCAACGGACTCCTTAAAGACCATTCATCGGGCGGGAAGTTAACGCAGCTCAAAATCGCTCAGAGACTTCGGCTGGACCAGCCCAAGCTGGATGAAGTAACTCGCCGTATCAAACAAGGCAGCCCCAACGGCTACGCTGTGCTCCTGGCCACCCAATCCGCCCCGGCAGGGGCAGGGGCTGAGGGGACCTTCCCTGTCGTGGAGCCCGGCTTGCAGCGACGGCTTCTCAGGAATCTGGTCTCCTACTTGAAACAGAAGCAGGCTGCTGGGGTTATCAGCCTGCCCGTGGGAGGGGCGAAGGGCAGAGACAGCACAGGCATGCTTTACGCGTTCCCTCCCTGTGAATTCTCTCAGCAGTACCTCCAGTCAGCACTAAGGACATTGGGAAAGTTAGAAGAAGAACATATGGTGATAGTTATAGTCAAAGACACTGCCTAGCCCACACTGTCTTTTCAAATTCCATGTTTTCTTTGTGTGTCACACAACCCAGTTGTTTTTAAGGTTGATCATTTTGGTGGAGGCTCAAAACACCTCGACCAAAGTGGTAAGATTTTTAGTTTCTAATTAATTTTAATACCATTTAAATAGAGCCCATTTTATTCGTTTTTAATATGTGACACTGTCCGCTGTTGTTCTGTATTTTTATTTTTTAACTGTATGAAAAGTTGTCAGTAAAGCCTTGTTCACTGATGGATTTCTAAACTTGTGCGGTATCCTAGTTTTTATGGCCCAGGAAGGGCTGGTTCCCTGTGGTGTTCATTTCAGGAATAAAAGTCCCACTGTCTTCAGCCAAGCCAGGATTTAACTTCTTGAGTTTTGCTTTTAATTTCTTAATAGAATAAATCAGTATTGTAGTGATGTAAAACAGGAAAATAATCAGAAATGTGAAAAAGTATCACAACACAAATCATTGAATTTCACAGTGTGAGTTTATGGTGCAGGTTTAGCTTTGTTTCTGGGAAAGTCTACATGTTTTTATAAATTCAACTCCGTGAAACAATGAATTCTCCACTCAAGCCTATTCTTGCATAAGTGACTTGTTACAGTAAAAGAACTGACTGTAGCTGTAGATTTTGGATAGATGAGGTCCATACAGTAAGTGCTAGAAAGTGTTATGATAAGAAAACACTTGGAAAAAGTGAAAAAAACAATGTTAATTTAGATTTAAATGCTTTAATATTGAGTGTCTTGTCTTACTTCAGACTCAAATGGGATATCCAGCAGGAGGGGGAGTAAGCTGTCTTTGTGCCCGGATGGGCTGAAATTCCTCCTGGGTCTGAATTCCCAACAGGACCTAAAATAAGTCATGTAGTGTCTCAATTTCACATTTGTGTAACCAAGAGTAACAAATCAAGCCGATTTTTTCAGTTGACAGACTAGTGCTCCAGACAGTCATCTTTACCTGCCTCTGTCTTTAAATTCACTGAGTCTTGAGCTTCTCTTTGTAAATCTGATTTTGAAGGCCTTTCACCTCAAGGACTCTTGGCTGTTTTCTTGTGACGTGGGATGTCATGTACATATCTCAACAGGTAGTATTGACCCTGCATATTGTAGGGATTATACATATCCTCTGAAGAATCGTACCAGAATGGTGCAGAAGTGTGGACTGCTGCTTAATCATCTAGTAAGCATCCTGTCTCTTGTTACTTCTGTCAAACAGTAACAGCTTTGAGAAAGATAACTAAAAACCCAGGTCCAAAAATCATCTATATAGATGGCATTTCTAAAAGTCTGCACTTCCACATGGAAAGTACAGGGTGGATGAAAATCCTTTGAGGCCTCTGTATCTGTCAATAAGAATGTATGCAGCCTTCACTCAGGAGCTCAGACCAAATTAGACATCTTCAACTCTCATGTGCCATTTACAGTGTCTCTTGTAGAGAATATTCCTATCTATGGAAAAACATCAAGAATGCCTACACAGCATCCTAACTCGTTCTGCTCTTCTCTCTTAACAGATGCTTTAGTCTGTATCTTTTGGGCTGTATCTTCAAGGTCTTTTCTCTGTCGACAAGAATAATGTAAAAAATAAAAACATCCACATCTATGGAACAATCATGAGCCCAATAGCAAAGTCATAGAGAAATTAATAACTTTAATCATGTTCTTGTAATGGTTTATTTTCATGCAATTATCTTACATAACAAAATATTGTATACCTCAAGTGGATACCCACAGAGCTTTTCTTTTGAATCCTGTAATATCACGCCCATATGTTCCTACATTTTCTTTGATCTGAGTGAATGCCAGGTGCAGACACTACCTCTGTACCCTTATCATGCAAAGGGGATTTTGCAGCATAGCTTCCCTGGAGAATCAGACCCAGACTTTCAAACAATTTCCAAACCTCTCCCCATATGGGAGCTTTACAAGCACCCTGGGAATATACTTTTTCTCTATTTCAGGAACACCCAACAGTGGAAATATAAATATCTTCTTATTTGGAGCTCTTGTAATCAATCACCTACTTAGCAGAGGAAAAGCACATATGTGACTAGAGAGGATAGACATTCACTCTCATTTTCTGCTTTTAGATTCCTCAGCATTCCAAGACCAAAATGTGTTTTGGTCGTAGATCGAGTACTGGATCCTTTTACCCAGAATACATTTTTGAAGTGTCTGTTTGTCTTCCAGAAAACTGATCTTGCTATCTTTACCCAAATCTCCTCTTTTCCCACTGCATCTTTCTCATAGCATTGTTTTATTTTTCCCCTGTTTTGTTTGGTCAGTAAAGATAGCAGTAGGAAGGGATTATAAGCATGAAATTCGTTCTTGCACTAAAGACTGTCTCTCCTTCTACTAATAGGAAAATCACTGTGTAGCAATCAATCATTACAGTATACCATTCCATGCTGGAAGGGCATAATGCTAGTGTTTTGTTCCATAGTTCATCACAGAGAGAAAGCAACTTCTTCTGCTAAAAATAGCAGAAAATCAGAATGGTCAATGTTTATTTTTTCCTTGGTTTTGGGAACCACAAAACATTTGATTTATAGTGGAGGCTGTTGACTTTGGTGTCATTGTTCAGCAAAGATTCAAGGCCAGAGAACATCTTATTCCTGACCCCCGTGTAGTGAACATCAGTGATTTAGAGGTTATTTCAGTTTTGAACGTCTTCAAGCAAGATTGATTTGCTTTTCTGTCTTGAAGTTTAAATTATGTCCCTGCAAAATGTTTTGCAGGGTATTTATCAATTTTTATTTCATTAAAAGGAATCAAAATACTATTGGAATTGTAAAAAAAAATATAAATAAATAGTAGAAAATAATGCATTTCTTTGTTACTTTTTATGTATTAGATTAATATAAGGGCACAATAAGTTGTTCAGAAAAGCTACTGAATTTCCTCCAGTTTGTTGCTACTTGGCTTTCCCATTTTCCCACCATCTTCTCCTAACAACTTCTGCTCAATAAAGACATTTACTTTCTTCTTAAACCAATTTACTGTGCTCTTTGCTTCATAGTTAGTTCACATAGTTTTGTCTCTTTATCTATAGGGTCATATAAACCTCTTTTGTTTTGTTGTTTTTTTGTTTTGTTTTGGTTTTGGTTTTTTTTGGCTTTCAAAATGTAGAGAACAAAGCCAATAGAAAGAAGTGAAGAAGCTCAAATAAAATAACATCCAGAATGAAACACAGCCCGGAAATTCAACAGAAGAAGAATCTTGTATTTTGGCAGGTGCCATGATGCAAGACAGATAACAACTTGTTCAATTCAACTAGTTTCTCTGTTTCTTTGCTTAAGTAGCAGAGTTCAGTTTCTAGCTTTATGCTCCAAGGCCTTTCCTTTGGGTTTAGAAAAAAGATCACTATTGATGATTGCTCCCAAACAGATTTTGGGCCTGATGTCGTGGGCACCTTGAAGCCTCCAGGGAGGTGGTGGTGGAGCACTGCTCCCCTCTGTGTTCACAGCCACTTGCATTATGTCACTCTTCAAGCAATGAGATGGAGACAGTGCTTGTAAATTTTACCCTATTTGATACACTTAGAAATGACGAGACAAGCATTACCACGTAGAAAGATTTAAAATATATGTCAGTTAATGACTGTAATTTTCTCTGTAATTGCAAAGAGAGATTGTGGAGTCTCCTTCCCTGGGGATATTCAAAACCTGCCTGGATGTGTTTCTGTCCTACCCGCTCTAGGTGAACCTGCTTTGGCAGGGGGTATGAACTAGATGACCTCCAAATGTCCCTTCCAACCCCTATAATTCTGTGATTCTATGTAATAATCAATATGATAAGATTTAGTATTGCATTTTCATCTAATCAGTGTTTTCATTGCGTCTCGCACAGTAAGGCATTGGGCAGTTTGGTAATACAATGAAAGAGGATGTTTTAAATATCATAGTAGTTTACCAAAAACCATACCTGAAAGTAGGAAGCTTTTCAACACCTTACACATTGCCAGATAAATTCACCCAGTTTAAAATGATTTTCCAGGCTAAATCTATCAGGAAGGATTTATCTTCCTGAATTTTCTCCTAAGCTATAAATAAGTGCTGGCTCTTCCCTCCTAGCTAGTCCCTCCAGGTAACTCAGTGTGGGGTCAGGAAGTTTCTGAGAGATGGAGGACTCGGGCAAACACTTCAGTTCAAATGCCCCCTTAGACATAACCACCCTTCTGACAGGCACCTGCAGACATTTGGGCTTTTCTCTCTCTGCTACATCTCCTCTCATGCACGGTGATCAGCACAAGACACCTGTATTTCAATGGCAGTGTGGTTAATAATACACCCTTGCCTCTGCTGAGATGTCTAGTAGCACTTCTATCAGAAATTATTTTGGATGTTGTCCTCAACATAACTGAACTTTGACACATCAAGTGGTGACAATTTTTCAAAGGATGCCCCACAAGGATCAATTAACCTTTTTCCTTTCTAACAGTTGAGAGAGCAGTTACCTATGTATTTTATAAGAACTTGCTAAGTTAGAGTCTCTATGACTTTCCTATCATGTTTTCAGACTGGATCTGACCACATGGAATTCTAGTACTGCACTCCTGAGGCAGAGCACCAGGCAATGACTTTGCAGTTCTCATTAAAGGCCACCGCAAGACGGAAATGCAAGCTCACTTCTTGCAAAAAGGAGGTTGCCAGAGAAAGTGAAATTTAGATTGGTTTTGTAGTCGCTCGACACTTATGCCAAGAAATTTTGTTTCTGATCCAACTGAATCTTATAATTGAAATCAAGTTTAACTTTCAAGGGACAGTTCACATCCTATTGATTAATTTGCAATTGTAATTTATGACTCAAAGGCAATGTCATCCAGTAATTATATGCATTCTCAAATGAAAAATTCTGACATATTATCTTTTCTTCCATTCCACTGCCTTTTCCCTATAAAACAATGGGAAGATAACTGGAATAACGAAAGGTCTAATAATTAACAGATTTGCTTCACTAAACTCTTTGCTAGTATTTTGTCTTGATTTTATAGATAACCGAGCTGGGCCACTTCTGAGGGTCTAAAAGATATCATCCTGTACTCTTTACCTTTATCATCTCTGTACAACTTTACCTGAGCTGAATTCGGAGAACAACAAAGATCTTGTTATTACAATGCCTATCTGGCATTGTATATGAAGGCTAGTGATATAGCTTTCATACCCTCTAGCTGTGGCACATGGTTAAATTCTCTTTCAAAGGTCAAATCTAGAGACTGTGATTCAGAAAGCTTAATATGCTGTCATGGTTTCAGCCGAAATCACCGCAACTGGGCTGACAGATTTCCCTTCCCTCCCCCCTCCCCCCCAAAGAAAAAAGGAGGAGAGGAAGAGATAGGAAGATTCAGAAGTTTAGAATTAACTAAACTACTTTAATGAAGAAATTAATATTAAAATAAAAAAAAAAAAGAAGAAAATAATGAAATAGATACAATATATACAAAACCGTATCAGGCTCCCAGGATGACAGTCCTGTCACCGGCAGGCACTGGGGAAGTGCCAAACTGGACTCAGCAATGGGTGGGAACTGGACTCCAGCTCTGGTGTCAGGACCACACGGATCGGGATCAAAGGCAGATGAACAGACAGGGTCCTCTTTGGACATCGGCCATCGCAGGAAGAGCATTGCCCTTTCATCCCTCAGCTTTT
This sequence comes from Gallinago undulata, assembly GCA_026546715.1. Taxonomy (NCBI): domain Eukaryota; kingdom Metazoa; phylum Chordata; class Aves; order Charadriiformes; family Scolopacidae; genus Gallinago; species Gallinago undulata. Next base: position 40,012,650 of record JAOTQQ010000023.1, read on the forward strand.
ATACTGAGCATGGGGCAGATGGGATGGAATACCCTAGTTGGTCAGGTTTGGGTCACCTGTCCTGTCTCTTCCTCCCCACAGGTGTGACCCCTCTATGCTTTTCTGTCTCCGACCCTCTAAGGGGCAAATAACAAAAATTGGCTGACCTTGGTTGTTATAGCAATAAGTATAAGCGAGGGCCTCTCTGCATACCATTCCTTGGCATTTAGCACAAACATTGGCCTTATCATCCTGAGAACAAGCAGTTTTCTCAACAATATGCTGTTAATTTCAGAGAGTTAGAGGAGGCCTAGCTAAAATGTAAAATTCCAGAACACAAACTCAATTCAGTTTTACCTCAAACCAGGACATATGCCAAATAAAACCTGCTGTTTCTCTTTGTTTTCCACAGACACCCCTGAAATGCTTCTGAGGCCCTTCAATACATCCTTCACTCTACAAGTCACAGGCTTTGTCTTTTAGCTTAGAAGTGTAGTGCATAGAAACAACTTTTCCCAGGAATTGAATGCCTTTGTCTTGGCAGATGAAGAACATAAACAGGTATCATACTCAGTCATCATGGCCTTCCTCAGTGTTGTGGTTTAACCACAGCCAGCAACTAGGACCACATGGCCGTTCACTTACTCCATGCAGATCACATCCTCCCCCAGTAGAATAGGGAGAAGAAGCAGAAAAAACTGGTGGGCATGGGGGGAGGAAGGGGAACCAACAAAAACCTCACGGTTCAAGATAAAGACAGGTTAATAATTACAAAGACAGTAATGAAAGAGGGGTAAAAATGATAATAATGGTAAAAGAATATACAAAACATAGCAACAAAAATTGCTCTCACCACCCGATGATCAGTTATCCAGCCTATCCTGAGCAGTTACCAGGGATCCCTCCCACCCAGCCAACCCCCATTTATATACTGAGCATGACGTCTATGGTATGGAATATTCCTTTGGCCAGCTTGTTTTGTCCGTGCTTCTATGGGAAGATGAGAAACTACTTGGCTTACTGTAAACATTATTTAGCAACAACTAAAAAAAATGCGTTATCAACATTATTCTCATACTAAATCCAAAGCACAGCAGGTACTAGGAAGAAAATTAACTCTATCCCAGCTGTAACCAAGACACTCAGTCAACAAATGATCAAACACACCGTTTCTGTGAATGACCCACAATCAGTTGCTCATCTTCTACTCCCTCATAGGTAAATATCAGACAACATGCCTATGGCACCTCTGACTCCTCTTCGTTAGTTAAACTATAGAAAATATGCCAGGTTGTTGACTGATGACAAAATGCTGCAATATGTGAGAATAAAAGGGATTTGCTACAAAATGAAGACTGTGAACTAGAACAGTCAGGGAAATGTTAAAGATTATTTTTCCTTCCCTGGGATTTCAGCTTTTCCCTCTCCCTTTGAATTGCATCAAGACTGACATTTTTGATAAAGCACAAAACACAGGAGAAAGATAAGGACTTCTAGTTCAAAACCAGCTTATTCAAAAATAGCTAATCATCCTTTGGCTAGTCTTTTCTTACATCTACCATGACATTACTTTCCGGTTTATCTAGTGTCAAGTTTATTCTCATTTTTTCTATTAATGCTAATCAATTTTGTATAAATGCCCATTTTCCTGACTGATAATGGCTTTTCTTGAAGATTTGAGAATCTCTTTTTTAATATTTCTTTTTGAAAGAAAATATATCTGAGTATCTTTAATTCCTAGGAAAGCTAAATGCATTCTTTTCAGATTTAGAACTAGTCACCCACTGGTATACATCACAAACAAGGACCAGATTAATATAGAAAACACACCTTTCTGAAGGCAACTTTTTTCAGATCTTGAAAAAAGGAACATTTTCATTTATAACACAAGCTCTCCTTTTCCATTTCAAAAAGATCTTTACTATCCCTGATACTATTGCACTGTAACTACACAGCTAGGAGAGCTTGTTAAAAGGTATTGCAGAGAAAAGTGAGTGACTTTCATTATTTGCTCAGCAAGATAAGTGGAAATACAACATCATACCACTTTTCAGAAAATGTAAAGCGCTCTGTGCTTGCCTCAATTCTTTCATCAGCTCACCCCACACTTTTCTGAAATGGCCTCTTTGTCACTGCAAGGAACTATTGCTTCTATAAAGACAACTACAGTTAGGACTGCAGGCAGGTAAAAGCAATGAATATTACTCCAAAAAGACAGAATTTTTCATGTTTCAACTTTTGGGCAGAAAAGCAAAGAAAAGGACAAAGGATTATAGTATATGAAAATGATCTTGACTTTCCTATCACATTAACATCAGGTTAAGCAAATGATGACAGATTCTGAACTAATGCAATCACACAAATTTTTAGGGAGGAACTAATCACTGTGAAACTACTTATGTTTTTGTAATATAACTATCTTCCCATTTTGATTAGAATACTGTAATTTATTTTATTATGGAGCCAGGAATCTGCCACTTTTGACAGATATCAAGACACTTTCTTAGAGAGATAAACTGATATATTTCTAACGTGTTATCAGAAATTTACGAAAGGAGGTGAAGGTTGCATTTTCAGTCTCCACTAAATTAATCAAGTATGGGTAATATAGACTCAGCACTAGGTACTTGCCAGCCTTCAGGTTGAGCAGCTGATTTCTGGTCAATTATTTTAACAATCTGAAACTGATGACCTTTTCAGGGGAGAGAGAAAAAGAAAAAGTTAGAAGTCCCCCACAGTTTCCCTCAAGATCTATCTCATCTTTGCTGAGGTACCACTAATGAAAACTTTAGAATGATTATTCAGTTGCAATGGAATGGAACCCAAAGTTGGTATCATTTTCTGTCATTCCCCATCAGGGAATGAAATTTTGGGTTTTCCCCTAAATACATAACTAGAATATGTCTGAAGCTTGACTGCTGGTTGTGCTTATTTAGTTCTTTTGCTGCAGAAAGCAAAGAAATGATCCAGTCTCTGCTGAATTCCCATTCCTCCAGCAAATAAGAGAGGCTTCTGTTAGCTACCAGGCTTACATGTCCCCACTTGACAATTTGTCACCCTGGTGAATAAATTCACTCCCCGATATGCTGAACAGCCACCCTGGTTAACCAGGGCATGCCCTCTGAGGATGTTAAGAAAGAATGGTTTAATATGGGTAGATGCTTGCAAAGAACTATATCGTTGCCTTAAAAATACAGATTTTACAAGCTGAGCCTTTACTCTCAGAATCAAACACTGTTGCTACAGCTCTAACTGCACTTTGGCTGAGTGAAGGATCCTTGCAAATCCCTTCTGAGATGTGTTCCTTTGTCTCATTCTTTGAGAAGGAAAGCATTAAGCTGTCCCTGTATTTCTTCTCCTGGGAAGGATGCATGGGTGTGATGAAGACAAATTATTTATTATTGGCTCTAGTCAGAAAGCCACAATTGTAAATTCTTTTTCATTGGGTGAACCGTCAGAGCTGGGTTCTCCTTACTTCAGCAAGAGGAAAAATGCATTTCTAGACTTGGTATGACTACCCAGTGTTGGCTATATCAGCACATAAATCTTCATCCCCAAGATAGCGGACAAGGTAAGTCATAGGCTTTTCTTGGACCCTAATTGCCTAGTTAGGGCTGCAACTCCAGTCTAGGGGGGGATTTTTTCCAGTTTGAAAATGTGAATGTTGTCCGTCCCTCTTCTTTAATTTTACTAATCCCCCTTCAGGCTCATTTAAGCTTGAGTTTCCAGCTCTGTCTCCATACTTTTCCCCACCTGGCTGACACTCATGCTGTTGGTTATGGAGTATCTTTCTTGCCTAACTTTGCTGCTGTTATTAAACAGCAAGTGGGCAGTAAAGGCTGAGGAGAAAAGATTTTTTTTAATGGGTTTTTGCTTTGTTGTTGGACTGACTCCATCAAGTTACAGTTATATCTTATTTTGACACGAGTACCAATGTGAAATGTGGTGGATAACATTATAAGGATTAAGAGTTATTATAGATTTTTCAAGCTGTTTTCCATTCTTGGGACAGGAGAAATAAATGTTCAACTAATATATTTATAACACTCGGTATAGGATTTATTCATCTGATTTTGAGGCCAAATTGTTTTCCTATCAAAAGGAACTAATTTATAAAAGAATGAAGAAAACCCTAATGCATGGGTGATTACTATTTGCATTGTACATGAATACATGATATCTGCTTCCAGTTTTTCAGTTCAAATCTAAATGGAGTAAGAAAAAACTAAAATGTGTTTTTACCTTCTGAAAGCTGTGCATTGACACATGTGAAATGAGCTTTCAGTCTAAAAGCAGTAGTTACATTTGCATTTAGGTAGTATAAGTAAAAATAGCAGTTAATATTCAGCAACGTAGACAGCTAAAATGTTAACCCAGAGTACCTAGCAGGATTTTCCAAGCTGTAGCAAGCTCATGAAGCCATGAAAGCAGCTTTTATATAATGACATATACAGGTGCCTGTGGTAAATTTTTTTTTTCAGAGCAGATGTATTCAGGGAATGTAATTTCAGGATTTAACAGTACCAAAATAAGCTGGTAGTATCTGAATGCCAAAGAGGAGTGGCTAAATCATATTCTTAACCTGTAGGACATGTGTCAGTCTCATCAACAGCAGTTCTCCATAACTTACAGTTACTGAAATTTTCTCTAAGAAGAAATGAAATCGGAGGTTGTGTGGGACCACCTCTCTATATATTTTATACAGGTCCCCCAGGAAAAGAACCCACATTAGCAACTAGAAAAAAATGTTGGATAAAATTATCCATAACTAAAGTTTGAATGCTGGAGTTTGAGTCATATCTTTTTTATATTTATAATGACATTTTCAAAGGAAAAAACCTTCCATCTAGAACTAGGAGGCTTTTCTGTTTCCTTCCCATGAACAGTTATGTCTGCCAGAAATATGCATCTATCCACCTCAAAACTGGTTAAGAATTAGAGAAGAAGTTGAGAGAACAGGAAAAAAATATGAGCCAAGCATAGATTACCCTCCAGAAGAAGGATTCAGTTTGTATCAGGATATGTCAGGATGTATCAGATTAATTCTTTCCATATTTTGCTTTCCCGAATGAAGGCAGGGGATGCCGTGATTATATCAGAGGCTGTGGATATTTTTTTCGATTTCTTCCATTATGAGTACCCTAACACAAAATGTTTGGTTAAGCAGAAATGCTTCCAGGATATCATTCAGCAAGGCAAAAATGAAGAAATAAAGATTGCATAGTCAAGTTAAATTGATCTTTATGCATCTGAAGCTATATTTAGGGAAAATTAGCTTAGAATACATATTTATAATATTTATACTAGCCCCTTAGGAATTATTTTTTATGAATGTTGTGATTGGCCCATTAGGAAAAAAAACCCAAACTTACAGACACTATGACTAAAGGTAGGAAGAATCACTCTGAAACTGGACTTTCTATGAATACTAAATAGCTTTGTGGCTTTTTTAGTGAATGGGGGAGTATATACGTATATATGAGCATGTGTGTGACAGCAACTCATAGAAATAAACTGGCACATAACAGGGCCTGGGAGTCTCACTGGGCTGCCAGCTCAGGCACTGCCAAGGGCTAACTGTGCCCACGCTCCCCGTCAGGCTGTTGTCTCTGCACTTCACAAGGTGTTTCGTTTCTGCCCAGGGCAGCACAGCTTTATGGCAAAATCAGGTACCTAAACCCACACTACTACCAGCTCATGCCTCTTCACCTTTCTTACAGCAGGCTCTTGCCATGCTGCCTAAACCCAGAGGTGGTATTCAGGGCTCGGGTTAGGTGAAATTGCCAAAGCAGAACTGCAGACTGTAGTTTTCCCCAATGTTTGTTACTCTTACTTTCTGATATAAGCTTTATAGACTCCTGACTCATGCAGGGTCTGCTCCTAGCAGGGTCTAAAGTTACCTCAAATTCGATCAGTTCATCTGCTGCTTTCCTCCCTCTACCCAGAAAGGCTCCCATTCTGGATATGAAGACCTTAGGGGATGGCAAATCTATTCCCCTTTTCTATCTGTCCAGTGATTAACCGTACTCATTTTTTAAAAAGATATGGCTTGTTTCAAGCTTGAGTTGTCCCGCAGCTACTAGTCCTTGCAGCTCCTCTCCTGGATTGGAGTGCCCTCCACTTTCCAGTGTTTTCTCCCTTTAAATGTACTTATGTCCAGCATTCAAATCATTTCTCAGACTTTTTTTTTGTAATTTATACAGACTAAGCTCTAAATACCTTCCTGAAATGGACTTTCTATACCCCTGAACTCGTTTTTACCTCTCTCTCTATCATCTCTTCACATTTTCAAGAACCTTTTTATGAATGTTACACAAAAATCCTATGTGACATTCCAGTACAGAAGCAAAATCACTTCTTCCCTCCTATTTGCTCTTTTTCTCTGTATTTATCTAAGGATTAGATTATGTCTTTTGACACAGCATTACAATGGCAGCTCCAATTGAGTTGTCTATCCACTGTGAATCCCTACATCATTTTCTCTGAGACGTCATTTTCCAGGACACATATTTTCCTGCTCTGTCTTTACGCTTTCCACTCTTTTTTTCTCAATTTTGTAAAACTACTCATTTGGCTGTATTACAGGGTGGGGTTTTTTGAACAGGCAGGGTTTATCAAGCAATTCAGAGCATTCTACTGAGCAGTACAAATCCCACCAGTGCTGCAATGCAGTAAATCCTCCTATGCTGATTGATAAGGTCTCTAGGGAAACTTCCCTCAGGATGTGGGAAGAGCTGGCTGGCTACCATGTCCACTTCATTCTCAGAATAATTGCAATACAATTGTTAATGACTAGATGAAATGAGAGTTTGCCACGCAGCCATTAATCAATCTTTGCACAAATTGTGTCTCTTACATGGCATTTCCTCACCTCTCTTCTAAGTTTAAAACAAATGCTTAGAGCAACAACGGCAACAAAATTACTTACCTATTATTAGACAAAAAGATACTCAAGCTAAGGGTGCGGGTAGATAATTACTAATTTTAAAAATGTGGATAACATCCCTGAAGAAAACTAATAAAACGTTGCTCAAGAAGCCACAGCCCAGAAAAAAGTCACTACAATCTGCATAACTAAGTTGTAGGACTGTGTATTAACACAAGCAGATAAAGGTTACTATCCATAATAATTTAGGCAAATTGATTTTTCTCACTACATGAGAATACATACATGCCTGTATGTGTATATGGTACATATATACTTGTGGCAAGTGTTTTTATACATGGTATATATGTAAGAAGGTTAACGCAATCTTTGCCCTGGACAGCTTTTCTTCTCAGAATTTTGCCCAAAACCAAAAAACCCAATTTTTTTCTTAAAGTGTAGGCACACAGAGAAAAGGGCAATTTTGTAAGATTTTAACCACTTTCCACACTTTTTTTACTGGAAGAAACTTACAGAATCCCAATAGACTTAATTAGAATTCTAGCTGTATAACAAAGATTGTCCTTACCCACTAACCTGGCCCTCTGCTGATTGCTCTTCTGCTTCTACTCTGCTCACCAGTTTTTAATTTGCTAAAGAAAAAGGTCATACCTGTGAGATTTACTCATACATCTAAAACCAAATTACAACATGTTTATGTCTTATACAATTGTCATGAAGGAAAAGGTGCTCTCACAGAGCATTCTGGGATCTTCCCCTACAAAAAAAAAACAACCACCCAGAGTGGCTGGTAGTTTAGATGTGCTCTTAATCTTTTCCTACTATGTCTGATTTTCTGGTATGAATCCCACTTCTGTTGGTGAGGTGCTACAGAAACTAGTACATAATTTAAAATTGTGCTATCAAACAAAATAAAAAGCTTCCTCTGACTGACTGTTGTCATAACTGGCTATATAAATATAAATTTACGGTACCCAGGGAATGTATAGGATGATGTCATTTTGAAAAGAGCTTTAATAAAAAGTAGCAATATGTGAAAATTACAGTTTCATGGTGGACTTCTTAAGAGAGCCTTAGTTTTGTTTATAGCCCCCCTTCTCTGTTTTACATTCAGAGTATCCAAATATCAGGTTTTAAAAACATTTTTACCACCAAGCTAGTGGGAGAGGCTCTACTTTGAAAGGCAAAGAAGCACCTGGGAGGCCAGAATTTAATATCTATTAAAAAGCTACATATAAATTGTTTTACAATTAAAATATAGTAATAATAATAGTAGCAGTAGTAATAATAATAATAGAGACATTTCATAATGTATGTCTGAGATCTGTTTTGGGGGGCCTTGGCACTTTTTTTTGGAAATCAGGTGTTTATGCTTTGGAACAATGCAGAAAGCAGTGAACAGTAAGGAGAAACATCTTAATTCAGAAAGATCTGAACTCTACCATGGCTTTGAATATAAATTTTAATGTCCCCAAGGTTTAATCAAAATGTTTGAGAAGGAAAATTTACATTATTCCACCTGATTTATGGTTAGCCTACTACAAAGAAAGTATAACATTTCCCCAGGATCATGAATATGGGTCAGGCACCAGTTAACACAGACTTTTGAAAAAGTACCTATTTATACGCTCAGGGGAGTCTTCATTGATCCAGGAGTGAAAACTACCATTTTTTTTTTACCTTCTTATGACCTTGCTAGAAATTTTTATTACTACCATTCCTAGATTATGGGCTTGCCTGGGCTAATATTAAATCTACCACTCAGTAAATAGAAAGAGGACTCAAAATAAAGACGAGTATGAACTTCAGTGTTTGGCTAGACTGGGATCTTGTTCTCAATATGCTTGTCAATTCATTCAGAAATACACTTGAGTGGGGTTATTTTGTGTTACTGTTTTTTTTTTTTTCCTCAGATATTTTTGTTAGATTACTGTTGTTAGAATACTTGTTTGATTTTAAATACGATGACTGCAAATTGTAATCCCAGTTGAATTTCAGCTACTGCAGCCAAAAAACCCCAAAAGGAATGGGAACAAATATCCAAACAATCTGAATGTGTTGTTTTGGCATTTTTAATATGAAACATTTTGATTTTATCTTCAGTAGGACGTAATAATAGGTTCAATGATAGGTTGTTCTTTTTTCAAAGAAAGACTGATATTATGTTACAGATCGTTTGTTTGACCAGCAAACTTTCAACCCAATTCTTTGTCCAGCTTAACTCTAGAACAATTTATTTTCCTGTACCTGTAGCCCACACCTATGTCTTTTATGGTGTATGAATTTTTTATTGACTAAGTAATTTAAAAAAGCATAGCATATTAAATTTTCCAGAGGAGACAGATAAATTGATAGCCTCACAGTTATTAGTATCATTTAGTATTAAGCTGCACATTGAAATACATTTGAGAGAAATAAGAAAATATGCCTGCCGCCCCCTTCTGTTTCACAGCGTGGCACTGTCTCTGGGCCCTGTGAGGTAACTGAGTGTGTGTTATCAGTCCACTTGTCTGGATCAAGAAACAAATGAAGCTAGGGTATGCCTATATACTAACTCTTTCCCAAGGCGAATCACTCCACACAGAGGAACTCTGGACTGCCATGCCTAGACCCTTCATCACACCTGAACTAACTCTATTTTAAAAAGCTATGTATCTGTGTAATAACATGTCAGTTTGCCGTACAGGCTAAATTCTTGAGAAAATTAGTGACCTCTCCAATTTTACAAAATGAATTAGCAAGAAAGCAGGTATAAGAACTGAGAAATTTCTAACAAACAGTAGTTTCTCAGGGAACTGATTTACAATGTCAAACAGAATTTCTCTTTCAACAACATATCTATCCTGAGTGCCAATGTCCTCTGTATGTCTCCTCTCAGGGTGAAACGAAACGGAGCTCCCTGTGTTCCAAGTGACATGACAATGTCTGGTAAGATTTATGAATATATCTGTCCAACTTCTTGATGGTCCAGATTTTCTGGTTCTTTTTTACCCTGTTGATGCCATTTTCTCAGAGCCTGGCTTCCAGTCCCTTCTAGGGGCTATTTAGAAATAATGAGGGGTTGATCTGAAAGTAAACATCAAAATAGCAAAATATGAAAAAACAAAATTAACTACCTCATTATAGCTATAAACATTGTTGAATATTGTCTTTTTTACTAAAATAATGAATTCTATGAACATACCCCAAAATTATATATGTTTCTACAGTTACACATTTATGTTTTAGAAAGGATTTGGAATTGTAAGGTATGCTTACTTTTTGGTACACTTGTTTAAATTAGGAATAGCTTCAGTGACCCACACGGATTTAAAAACAGTCCACTAGCACAAAGTGTGAAAAAGTTACTAAGTCAGTCTGTTAAGCATGAATGATCACCAGCCTTCAACCTTTCGGAACAGTCATATGTTGGCAGCACTATTTTTCAGATACTGAGTTGGACTTGGTAAAGAACAGCTATTCTGGAGAAATTGTGATAGTAGATATTCTTGCTTATGAGTACATTTGCTTTATTTTACCCTGCAATCCCCCTCATAGTAAGAATCATACACCATTTATTCCAAATTAGCTTCCAGGATCAGGCAACTTTGTGGTCCTGAACTGCACCCACATGGTAGGTCCTTACTGTCATCCCCATTATTACATGGTCAATGGATCAATTTAGTCTCTTTTCACACAGGATTTCAGAAATATGAGATGAGAGAAGCATAACCTGTCTCAGTATGTTTCTGAAATCTGAGTCACACTATAGGTTTTTCTGGGCTAGGAGATGGGGGGAGAGAGGGGAAGACAAGCCAAGAGTGGCTCATGTACATAGGAGGATCATACATAATTCATGTGTTAACACAATGCTTTTTCTGCTTTGAAATTCTCAGATATAATTTTAAATTACGCTTTATCCCCAGATCATTTGTAAAGAGGCACATTTGAAAACATTTCGGCTTCAACCTTGGGAAGACTTTGCCCTCAGTGTGTACTGAGTCAAAGACCTCTAATAGTTTCCCCATAGCCCTCTCCAAGTGAAACTATGATCCATTTTGAATTTAGTCTCTAAGTGTATTAATAAGAACCTGAAGAGCAACAGCTTAGCTACTCACCTATGACCCCAACAAGGAAATGATTCTGTCTTTCATATCTCTGATTTATTTTTTTTCCTTACAGCAATAGCCCAGGTTCATTTCTGATAAAGGAGGAGGCAAAAGGAAGTAGAAGAGGGGAAAGTACAGACTCAGAATGTATTTTTCTCAGGGTTCTGAACCCTCAGGTATAGGTTAAGATTTGCATTGTTCAGTCATTTGTTCTCACTTGAAACTTAAATATAAATTTCTAACAGGAAATTACTTTCATTTTCAGTATTATGTTCCTTATCTCCTTTATATACTCCACCCCACTCCCCCCACTACCACCCACCCCCCCTCAATTATAAGGTTATAGCATATATTTAGATGTTTTTATTCATTGTGTTTCTGCATAACATATGTTCTGAATAAAATTACAATGAATTTGAGGGTGATGTATATGTAAATATATATGTGTGTATACATATATATATGGAAGATTTGTCAGTACTTTTGACAGGGGCCCAGAAGAGATCTAGTCAAAGATTTTGGCTATCCTCCGAGTCAGAAAATAATGTTATACAATATAGAAGCGAAATGATAATTTAAAATACATATCTATAATGTGTATGGATCATTTATCATACGCCTTGTACATGTATTTGTAGAAAACAAGGTGGATATATCAACACATGTAAAGAAAAATACATTAAAAAACAGGATTTATTCTGACCACAGTTGTCATCTTAATTAATTTCTTTATAACAAAGTTTGGTTTACCATATATTTCTTTCACACATACGCATCCATAATGTAACTGTTGCAAAATAATATCAGTTTATGTCTGTTTTATGTGTTTTTTATTGATCAGAAAATCAAACAAGTAATTTTGAAGATGCATATGCTTCTTTTTTTTCAACCTTGAAAAATATTATCTTTCATAATTGTAACATCTTATGTCTGGAATGGTTTAGTATAGAAATTAAAATGTTCCTATATTATTGTGATATTTTTGTGGGCTTATTCTATGACTATTTGGATCATAGATGTAGTTATATGACACAATAAAATGATGAGTCCAAAATGCTTTTGTTTGTCAGCAACAGTAAATTGGATTTCCAGACATAATAAACCAAATTTTGGAGACCATATCCAGGTACTCTTTAGTATTGCATCAAAACGATGACATATATTATTAAATTTGGGCACACAGCTTGGCCTGCATTTCAAAGAAAATTCTAAAAGCCTTTGAAGTCTACACAGGTATTTTTGACTGTCTTAGTCTGACAGTACAAGTATGAATAAAATAAATAAATTCAGAGCTAGTTATAAACATTTTAATCTTTTTTAAGAAATACATTTAAGAGTCCATGTATTTCTACCATATGCACATGTCTGTACTTCATTTTTATTTTTTTTAAAACATATCAGGAGTTTACGTTCTTGAACAATCTTGAAGAAGATTGGCATCTCTTTGCAAATTAACCTATATTTATTTTTTATTACCCTAAAGAAGTACCAAAAATTATAAAAGGAATTTTTAAAAAAAAAGATCTATTTACTTGCTTTAATGAATATTCAGCTATATCTTGAGTGAATTTTTTGGAATATGTTTCTATTAATTTGAATTCAGTCTTGCTATTTTCTGTTGCTAGAACTTCTTGAGGAAAGAGTAAGCATACTTAGCTAGATTTTGGAAAATCCACACTGAAGTTTATCTGTGTCTTCCACACCCAAGATGAATGAGCCATTGTACCTGATTACAAGGATACTGTCTTTCCTCAGCCCATGTCTGTTATTACTTTACAAAATTTATCAACAGAACTTGATTCCATCCTTATGTGGCGTTGCATATAGTTAGTTTTTGAGCTAATTTGAGATACGACATGAACTGCATGGGACAATAAAGTTGAAGGACAGTGGCTAGCTGTAGGAGAACAAAGGCATGAATCCAGAGGAAACCATTTTGCAAGAGTAACTTGAGGATAGCATTTCAGTAAATTACAGCTCCATTCTCACAGCCATGCAAAGGAAAAGGGAAAGGACAGCTGTGCTGAAGACAGGAATAGGATTGCAATTTGGATTAGAGCTAGGAGACTTTGGAATAATATATATACTTGGATGCATTTTCCCCTTCACGGTACCATCATCTTTGAAAAAAACTGTGAGAAACTTGATATGCTAAGACAAAATAGAGACCGAGGGAATTCTTACCATAAGCCCTTGATAGCAGGAAAGCTGAGCACTTCTCTCACAGACAGCAAGCAATGCAGAAACATGAGGAGAAAATTTTCTGAAGTTTCTGCTGAGCTAGTTTGCAATATTATACCAGATTGCAATATTATTACATGTTCCATAAATTAGGAACTCACTTCTGTGGATGCAGTATGTTTAGCAGAGCTCAAGGAGAAACTAAACACACACTTAGAAGAGAGAAATAGAGTGAGCTACTAACAAACTGTATCAGTCCCAGGAAACCCCCTGGCGGATAGCTATAGACTGCAAGAAGTGGACATAGGATAGAAAAGCTCTTCCTTAGGTATTTCAGACACCATTTGGGGCTTGATGAACCCTCAAAGACATCTACTATTCCTATGTTCCTATAAGTGGTATCTTGTTTGCCTTGATGGTTATTATTAAAATATATCTTCCACAAAAGTGCATGATAGCAAACTTCAGAAATGTAGGCAAAGAATTCCACAAAGCCATTGCATTTTGTCAACTGTAAATTCCTCTTTCTTTTTTTTGTGTCTTTCTTTGTCTTTTATAGAGGCAAATAACTTTAGTTCCATTTCTGATATATTCTTGAAAAAGACAGACTCCTACTACTACCATCATAGTTGTCATTCTAACCTAAAACAACTGGAACAATATTTCTGGAACCAATTCCCTTACCATACATTTTAAAAGGTTTGAAAGATGTGTTTTAGATTCAGAAACATTCATTTCAATAATAAACTGAAAGCTACTCTCTATCCATTAAGCCTTTAAAAGTAAGGAGTAATGCCATTTCCTTTGAGACTCATGAAACTTTTCTCATGCAATTAAAATAAATAAGATTTTGTGAACTGTTCAATTCTAATACAGGCTTTTAATATATTCACAGCTACAGAATCAGGCTGAGAAGATTGATTGTCTTTTTTGTGCTTTCTTTTGCAATTTATTGGTGTGATATTTATTTTAGTCTAGAAATATTTTTGATATAAAAAGAGTGTACATCCATGTCAATCAGATTTTCATAAAATCCAGTTTTCCGGGCATAGAAATTGTGGAGAACTGATTTATGTACTTTGATTTGTTAATATTATTTCAGCTCTGTAAACAGCAAAAAGTTTAAATTTTAGCTTCTAACAGTTTACAGAATAAATGTATGTATATACTTAATGTTACAGAATATAAATAGTCTGACTTCATTTAAAAACAAGGGAAAAAAAAAGATGTTATTGAAGGTGATAGTTTCAAGTTACAAAAGACAAGAGAACAAAGGCCTGACTCGTAAATATTAGGGCATTACTCTTTTTAGGCTGGTGTGAAAGAGATATTAATACAGATAAACAGAATGTGCAGAATTAGTGACAGAAACCTGAAAGAAAGTAGTTTAATACACAGATTACTTGATTTCACTCATCTCCCACCTGGAAATCTGTGAAGCCAGGTCTGTTTCTGAAATGATAGAAATGTTACTGGTTTGATATCCTGAAACCAGCATCCTTTTAAAATTCATGAAGATACTCATGCTATAGTAAGCTGCTTTAATATTAGGCATATGCAAGCAGTGGTCGCATCTTCTAAATTAATTTAATTTTCTTTAGTATATCCTTTTGTAGTAACTTCTTATTTTAGTTATCCATACATCTCTAGCTAATGAGAAAATTATTTTGGAAAAGGGTAGGATAAAATCTCGGATGATGCTAAGCTCTAGTTCAACAGGATAGTCTCAATAAGGGAAAAGAAATGATGGCAACATTGGTCTTTGGCACTATAGACATATGAGTGCTAAAATATGGGAATCAAGTTCTTCTGTTTTATTCTAAAGATTTTTTCTATGATAAAATAAAAGCTTTTTTTTCTTATAGTTCCATTGGTTTTAAAGTCATTAAGATTATTCAAAATAGTTTGTCTAGCTTCTCTTGTAATGAAGATTCAGGGATCCAGCCTGTTCTGAGAAGATCTAACATGGAATATAGGAACATGAAAATGTTCCCAATTTACTATTTGTGGAGGAATGGCTGTCTGTAAAAGGACATGACTTGATTGGGATGAACAATCCAGTTCTAGACACGGGATCAGGGGAGACGCCTTAGCCGTAGGCCCAAAGCCTTGGCCTCAGGCTTGCAGCCTTAGCAGCAGGCCTGAGGATGGCATTGTCCTCTCCCTAATCCCACTTATTTTAGGGTAAACATGCTTTTCTAGCCTTTGTTTAAGATTAATAAAATGGAACTGTGCTTGGGAACTAAGGGA
>JAOTQQ010000023.1:40028133-40055297 GCA_026546715.1 Gallinago undulata
TGTATCTGCTGTTTGCCTATATAAACTCTGCTAAAACTTGCAATAAAGGAGAATGATCATACTCATATTGAGACTCCGTCATTACTCCGGGTCCGGCTCCCACTCTGACAACTATTTTTTAAAGAAATCTTTTAATTATTCAGTTTTGATTAATACTTTTTCCCCAGTCAACATTTTTATTTCAATTAGCTGTATCTGGACTCCTCCTGCATAGATTTCTTTAACCTTTTTATCATACAGAAAACATTAGGTTTTATTGTGTTAAAATCTACAATCTGTAGGTAGCTTCTTTCCCAACTAACTCTTCCCTTGTTCCCAGCTTCAGACACTGCAAAATGGAATATGTAGGTGAGAGTGATCATGATGTAAGACCCAGTAGCAAAGATTTTGACCACCTGACTGGATTTAAGTTATACAATAAATTATATTGACTATTGCACTCAACTTATAGTAAGCCTTTGTTTCTTCCCTGCCTAAATTTTCCAAGCAGAGAGACTGGATCGATTTTATTGATTTACTTATTTGTTTGTTGTATCAATGGATTAGTTTTATTACAAAGGACAGAAGGATGTTGCAATGGTGGGAATGGTGCAACTCTTCTGGAATACCAACAGAAGGACAAAGAAATCAATCTCTGGCAGGTCTGCTTCACTGCCAGCTTGACCCCTTAACAAAAGTCACTGGATGTGATTTGGAATGGTCATTCTGAAAGCTAATTCCTTTTTGACTGACAACAGGGAATATTCAAATACAGTTAAAGTATCCAGCTATTTCTGTGCAAAAATAATGATCAAGATCAATAATGGTCTTTTTATTCACTCTTTCATATTTATTCACTCTTTCATATTTATTCTTACCTCTGATCATCCAAAGACACTAGCCTCCAACTTCCTTGTTTTCAAAAACACGTCTGTACTTCCTTTGATAACTGGGAAGGCTGGTTTTTTAAAACACCTGCAAAGTAAGATGTTTATCCTCTTCATCATCCTGTCTAAAATGCATGCTTCCTTCCAAGGTGCCTAGAAAAACTGACAACATCTAGGCATCTGCTTATTTCATTTATCAACAGTATCTACTTGTTGCCTTTTCTCTCTGCATTTTAGACAAAGAAACACAGAATATTGCATCTAATTTTGTTGTTTTCTTTATTCAGTGATTTCTGGACAGAAGCAATGGAGGGTTCGTGGCACTGCACAAGAGATCTACAAACCATACCACATTCTTTTTGGTCAAAGTTTCTTGTCGGGTCATCTCATCACTTCTTTGACTCCAGTTTTTTTCATTTGGTCCCTTCCAACCTAGGTGATTCTGTGATTCTGTAATGTGCAATAGCAACATCTTCTTACCTTTGCAACAGTGTCTGAACTCTGAAATGAATATTGCAGTAGCAGACATAGACATTTATTACTCCATGGCTGAAATAGCAGAAGGTAAACAAAACCAAGCACAGTATAGAGAAGTACCTGTTACACTTTAAAGATATGATTTTGGTAGAAATTCGTGGCTCAGTTATGAAAAAATGGTGTATAGTTTAGGGGAGTTGAATATGAATCTCTTCCCTGCACCTTTGTTTCAGAAAATGATCTATGAAAAAAATTTTCTGTTGGATACAGGGTGTATAAGGGTACGCTGAAATCTGCACAAGAAATCACATCAGCTTTTAGTAAAATTAAAGCTACTAGAAGTATTGGCCATTTCTGTAAAAGCAGGAATACTCTGTGCTTCCAAAATGGGACTGGAGCTCATGACATGGAAACATCACCACATCCTGGCCTGGAATTGGTATAGGATTTCCTTTTGCCTTCAGAGGCATGAAGGTGGTAGGTAAAAGACAGTAAGAATGAGAGATCATGTATATTTGATGTTTCTGAGACCCAGGAAAATTATGAAGGCATTGGTGTGATTCAATGACTTTGAGATCAGGCAGATTATAGGATAATTTTGAACACTTCTCCCACTCACACACATGTCCACATATATTAATTAATAGAGCATGTTGCAGGAGAAATAGAAAATGTAACAAGCAAAGGAAAGAAGAGCATATTTAAAAATGTTGTTTACTTCGGTGTTTTATAAAAAGTCATTAAGAAAAATTGAAGAATTTTTAAATGCTTAATTCAGTTTTCTTGTGAGAACCTGCTATGACACAATTTTTAAGTATTTTGATAACTTTTTTATGATTCCACATGCATATTACACTATATCACAAATTCATGTTACAAGCACTGGCGCTTATTATGGGATCAGAAATTCATTGTTTTATTCTGGCTTCCCCATTCAACACATGTCATTTACTATGCACCATATAAATTCTGTCATTTATACAATGGGATTTTATGGCACTCAGAGCAACTGATGATGGCATTCACACACAGAACTGTATTTCACGACATCCATGTGATAGGAAGATTTACTATTATCCTCATCAAGCATTTGGAGCTACATCAGAGAAATAAAGCATGCTTTCCAAGAAGAGAGTCCCAGCCAACCACCTTGAAAGGATTTTGTTTAAGTGTACGTTAGTAATTTTCTGGATGACCATACTAAATTCCAGCTGAGCAGAAGATGTTTGTTTGCATTGTGCAAGACACAGCTGGCACTCGTCTCACAGTGAGCAAGCTTTGGACCTGAAACCAGTGTGACTACACGATACCTGAACTGGAAGTCCTTTGCAGCTCTGTGACATAGCTTGGTCAGGAGGTGGACCCTTTAAAAATGCAGTTAGTCTGAAAAAAAGCCTTTCTTAAGGTTGCTATCTGAACTGAGGTTATTTAGATGATCAGAAGTCTCGAGCTGGATAGCTTTCTCCCTTGCATGCCAGTTTGCATGTGGAGGAGCAGCTAGGCACTGATGTAGGCTGTGTGCAAGCTGGCCTTAACTTACCGCCTCTGTGTTCAGGGGGCTGACAAAATACACATCAACAATTTTCCAAAATTGACTGCAGATTTGGGCGATATTTATCTTTGTTTATAGGCTCTTATTTCAGATCCCTTTAGACGCCCACACTCTGAAAAATAGTCCTTAAAGCACCGCCAGCCTGGCAAGAACAGAGCAGTAGGCACACACACGCTAGTGTCACTGCTCAGCCCTAGCCAGAGTGAAAAGCTTTGTAACAAAACCAGCCTGGAACACAACCTGAACGCCTCTCTGAGTCACTGCAGGGAGACAGCTGGTCACACTGACGTGGCGACACATTTTACATTCATTTCTTTGTAAACACACACTGCTACAGCAGCCTTCAGACCCAGACCCGTGAAGGCTGGGTCTAGCAATAGGCGCTTTGTTGAGGTTGCAGTTGTCAATAGCACAGGGCATATGCCATAAAATCCCAGCCCGCTTCTGCTGTATGGCTTCCCAGCTCCGAATGCTGCTGCACAATGATGGATCTGTTTTCACAGAAATTGGGATGAGATACTAAATATTAAAAAAAACAAACCAACCACCCACAAAAAACCCCCAAAACACATCCAACGTACTGCTGTAGCTTCTTTAGTCCTACTCCATTTGCAGGGAATTTGCACACTACCAATATAATCCTTTAGCCATAACTCTTCTGTTGATTTGTCATTAAAATAGTCAGACAACCTTACTTTGGAGTTTCACAGCTATTGGTAATAGTTTTATTAATACTGCGCGACCTTTAGATGATAACCATTTATGCATCACTTTCCCCCTGCATAAAAAACTTTCCCCTTCATAAAAATACCCTAAAATATAAGGAATATTTATAAATATAAAACTTCTAGTGGTTTACCTCCATTATCACTTGTTTTCTTCCCCAGCATCACACAGTTCTGCCATAATTCAGCTTGCATAAGTCTGGGTATGTTTGATTTTGATGCGGTCTAGGGTCACCCTGACAGACAGGATAAAAACATCTTGGAGGATGTGTAAAGTGTAAAATCTCAGTACATCAAGAAAAAAAAAAAAGGCAAATAGCAGCAAACTCCAACTGCTGCTTGATAAAAGTTGGAATGCTTGCTTCATGTGATGTATGTTGCATGCATATAATATTACCGTTGATCAAAGAAAACCAAATGTAACAAAATCTGGAAATCGTTGCTCTAACTGTAACAGCAAAGTTGCAGCGATCGTGCACTGCTAGTGTAGGACACGAGCTTCACTTAGGTAATTTTGGGTGCTTCTGCTTGCAGCCCCAAGTTTATGGAAAGGCAAGGAGGGTAGAACATGTAGAGGCAAAAGTAATTTGAAATTAGACACAGTGGCTGGTGAAGCAATGAACCATGAGACAAACACCCACGCAGACATTTCAGAAGGTAAAAGTGCATCTCGGGCTCTATGGAAACGTCCTGTCATGCTGCTAAACCCTGCCGTGATGGGAGAGCTTTGCTTCAGCTCACCGGCGACGGGGCTGAACTCATCACATCCAACAAGCAGCCACAATCATTACCCTGAATGCACGCCAGGCCACAACTATTTGCTAACTAATATCTTGAAGAAAATAGTCACTGATTGTAATTGCTCTTCAAAATTACACTCATCATTGGCAGACACTGATTAGCTTTCAGTTTGTAGCTTATTTGAAAATTAGCGGCAGACAATGTTTCTTACAAATTTTCTATGAGGATAATTGGAATATTTTTACACAACCTCTTGCCCCAACCGTCTACGTGAGCTGAGAAATAGCTGCTACACCCTTGGAATTTTACTCTTTGCTAAATTTTATGCTAGCACTGAATTTTGGGTTTGCACACATGGATTTTAAATTCCGGCTCTTACTTTGAAACAAAAACTCAATAGCTCCTATTTGAACCTAGCATAGGTTTTACTTTACTAAGCTCCATATCATTACTACTCTAACCTGAGGTAACATGATTCCAGTCAAAAAACTGCTCAGTGCAAAAATCTAAAAAATGAACTTAGAGAGTCCTCCTCTCCACACATTTTCGGTGGATGCCTGCTCCAACTACAGAGAAAAGATTTTTTACCAATGGTGGAATTTCGTTAGACAGAAGTCAAATAAAGGTGTTTGTGCAAAAGTGTGTGTTCACCTATTCATTCCCCAATCTCATCCATGGATTTTATACAAATTTGAGGATCCATCAACATAGTGCAGCTGCATGTTTTATGACAGTGGCAGGTTTTCTTAACAAAATTAATTCCTTACTTTGTTCACTGTCTTCAAATTCTGCTAAAAAGTGTTTTGAAGAAGAGTATCGTGCTTTATCAATGCACATAAATTTAATCTAATGTTTTAAGCAGCATCAGCACCACTTTTCAAAGTGGTCTGTTTGTGAATTTCTTTAATTTTATAAACTTTTTTTTTTGTACTTCAGGAAAGTGAGATGCTGAATGAGGCTATAGGGTATTTCTGCATTTTCAGGTGTGGGAGGAATGAAGCTGTATTGCTGACCACCATCACATTCATTTCAAATGCTTTACACCTCACTGATCCAATTTATACTAGCATACATATTAGACAAGTAGAAGATTTCTGAATTATGTATTTTCCAGGGTTGGCAGCAGCAAAGGGTTGTTTTGCATTTTTCCACCTATACGCTTGCAGATAATTATCTTATTCCCTTAAGCCATCCATCGGTCCCATCCTGTGGAGCCTTGACTTAATTTTGGATTATTGACTGAAAGGCATTCCCATGACAAAACACATTTCAATGCACCTATTGAATTCAGCAAACCTGTTCACATGCTAATCTACTGCTCAGCATGGGTAATGATTGCAGAATCCATCCTATGACATTTCTAATGAAGGAAATCTTACATACAGAGGTTTTTATCTTCACAGAAGAAAAAACACAGTTACATGAGGTCTGTTAATCTCCACTGGTATTCATGTGCCTCACATCACCTTGCAGTAGCTAAGCAGCATTTATACACACTAGTCCACAAGCCCTTTTGTGAACATAACATTCTCAGGTAATGTCATAATAGATTGTACTTGTTTTCAAAGTGATAGTGCATTCGCATCCTCCTGCTCCAGACAGTCTCTGGGAGTTTCTACACACACTGAAGAACCCTGTCTGTAGCAGCTGCAACCTATTCAGGTATTTTCTGTCTTTCAGAGGCATAGTTAACGCAAGTCAATTTTGTTTTTAAACCCCAATTGTACCTATGTGTTGGCAGGCTTTTTTTTTTTTTATGTTAGCAATGTTCTGTTCTTAATCAAACAAATAGTACGTGGCAAAATTGTGAGGTATTTAGGAGTTTGAAAATTTTTCTTCCAAAAGATTTTTGCCCTGAAGGAACTGCAGATATAGGCAAGACCTTTAAAATAAACTTGACTATTTAATAACTCCTTTAATGACTACTAATTATTTAAAATAGCTAATATCTTTAAAATATTTATCTCAACCTTCTACTCTTGCGGCAGAATTAGAACATTCTGATGATTCATTCTTATTCATCTGCAGTGGATAATTTGACTGTACCTATTTCCATCAAAATACTATCTGCAGGACTGTATTCATTATTATTTCAGCTGGTTTCCCAAGTTTCAACAGAATTTGCTATTTGCATATTGACCACATTATTCTAAGCCTGTTTTTCATCTGGAGAGTGAATGATGCTTCGTAATCACAAAGCAAACAAAGAAAATTATTTGAGCAGAGGCAGTCCTTAAGTTAGTTTTGATTTTAATTTCCCGCATTGCACACTTCTTTCTAATGTTGCTACAGGCAAAACTGGTTCATGCAGTAAGGGGCCTTTCATTCATTTACAAATAATGGAGTAGCAAAAAGACAAAGGTAGTAGAAAAAACACTGTGAAATAGTCACAGAACGTACAGAAGTCAGAGAAATAACAGCTGGAATTAGAAGGAAAAAGGAGAAATAATATTCGTTGTTTGCTATTTTTACCTCTTTTATCTCTGAAAAGTATTTTGTATTTTTCTGCCTTTCCCTAGAACCGTACAAAATATTCATGTTCATAGTTTTCTTTTCTCATCTTGCTTATTCCGTTTGCTATTCTATTCCCCTGTTTTTCTTTCATTCTCTCTCTGGTGATTATAAACATCAATACAATTACTCCAGTCACTATTGGTGTCATTATATTCATCATTCATAATCTTCCCATTCCATTGTACTTTGTCATAACCCCTGAGCAAGTAACGAGGAGGCTACAAAAATTTGGTAGCTTCAGTATCCTTGTCACCTCTGCCTTTCAGATCTCAGAAATATGGACTTCTCTACACTAGGTCACCAAAGAAAATCACTGTCTTCGTATGTTTTAAGTCAATTGCTATTGACTGTATGAAAAGTGACCCTAGTCTACATCAAATGTTTGGTGGCTAAGGCTCTATATTAGAATCTTAATTACTCTTTATAAGGTCAGCCTCACAGTTATCAAGAGACAAACAAGTCACAGAGACCAAATTATCTTTCCGCTTGACAAAAATGTTTGTTCTTTTCCCACACTGGGATTGAA
The DNA here is from genome assembly GCA_026546715.1 of Gallinago undulata. Classification (NCBI taxonomy): domain Eukaryota; kingdom Metazoa; phylum Chordata; class Aves; order Charadriiformes; family Scolopacidae; genus Gallinago; species Gallinago undulata. The sequence goes on from JAOTQQ010000023.1 coordinate 40,035,535, forward strand.
GCTCACCAGATGCAAATTCAGGAATGGCAAATTCAGTGCTCAGTTCAGAGAACACTGGGCTCAAGGTTTAATAGTATAACCAGGATTCTGACACATGCTTGATTATCAAGTTGAAAACTACTGCTCTTCTGCAAGTACCTGGCACATAAGTCTCCAGAATGCCCTATAACATGCTTTCGTACACTTACTAAATTATTCTTTGAGACTTCAAAAAGTTAAGTGAACCATTATTTTTTTTTTCCCCCTTTTGGATAAAGAACTAAAGTATGATGAGTGAAAAAGTGTGTCAGGTTGCAACACTGAAAGTGATATCACCATCCTTCACCACTGTAGTGATATTACAGCACCTTCACCTCCTGGGATGCATAATGATTAATATACTTCCCTCAAAATAGTGCTTATGCTGATAGTTCCCGTTGTTCTGTACTTGAGCTTTTTCCATTTACAAGTAGTCATTTTTAATAGATGAAGTAGTCAGTTTGTTCTTGAGTACATTCAGAGAAATTCAATCCAAAACAGCAGTACAGAATTTCTGAATAAACTCAGTCCCATCTTGTGGTTTCTACAATTGTCCCAGGCCATTTATAGGGAAACCCAGCTTCAGTGCAGGCTAGCCCAGAGAATCAAGAGTGGCTTTAAATAGCAGGCAAAACAAGACAGCAGAACTTTTCCAATTCATCTTGCTCTGTAGCAGACTGTATCACATTCCTCTTAAGCAGGCAGTGTCATTTTCTGTCTCTGATCTTACCTCGTTCTTCCCTGAGGATTTCTGAAAGAATGTCGCTTATAGATAAGATAAATCTTGAGTGTTGAACCTAATAAACACCACTAAAAAAAACCCAAACAGAACTCTTCTTCTTACTTTCATCTTATCCCTGTTAAAATCCTATTTGTGGTAAAGAAAAATTATGAAAGGTAGAAAGGAAACTCACACAATCTGGTTAAAGAAAGTTCTGTTTCAGCTACCACACAGGGAATGACAAATGCACTATTAGTCATATCGACAGTCTATCTTTTACTATGAAAATAAGATACAGTGACTGGTGTACTTTTAATTTAATTTCAGAAGTGCTATACTTAATACAGGAAGTTGGACTCATTAGTGAAGTAGCTACGGGCACGGGAGTTGTATACAGCATTCATGCTCACCACTGTAAGGGACCTCAACTTTCCATGAATAGAAGGGCACAGCCCTGTTTTGTCAAAGGTCTTGCCAATGTTTAGATAATAAACATTGAATGAACTTTATTGACAAACTACATGAACGTGTAATAGTTCTATGTCCACTTGGTGTTTTCTGAGTTGTCAATAGTAACATTCTGTAAATTAAGAAAAAAGAGGATCTTTCTAAATCAGATTTGCTTGTTTCATTTGTAAAACTGAAACATATACAGTCGTTAATATAGGCATCAGAACTCGGGGAATAGAGTTCACTTTGATAGAGTTATGTTCTCTGTTTCTAGGCAGTGCATCTAATCTTTGCTGCAACAAAGGAGTTTCAACAGAAGGAAAATACCCTTAATAGTCTGCCCATTCATACACTCTCTCTTAGGAGATGATAGATACTACGGTCTATATCTGTCTTGAAAACTTCTCTGACCACCATCTTGCAAATGCCAGTGATAGTGAGCAATGCAATTATTTTTGCCCAAATCCCAAACTTACATTTTAGATGTGCTCTTAAAATAAGCACAAGACTGGCCTGTCTGGAGAATGCCTACTTTTAAAATCTCAGAAATTCTGAATGTAAAACACGTGCCAAGTTTTCCAGCACTATCCCAACTATATCAACTGGGGAGGACACTTAAAGAACAGTGCTCTCAGCCTTCAAATCTAGGCACTGACAGATCTGGGCAGCATCTAAGAGGGGGATTTTCAAGGCTGCTACTCCTAAATGAAACAAAATCTCACATTTGAATCTGACTTTACATGACTAGCTAGTAGGTCACAGATACATTTACCATGGAGTAAGACAGAAACAATACAGTAATTGATTTTCTGAACTTCTTGTGGGTAACAGCAGCTCTTGTCTTGTGCGATGAGCATATCTTATTCACCAAGATATACTTCTTTCATTAAAGACTGTTGATTATTAATCCTTCCTAACAAGTAATACAGTTGCTTTTTAAAGCTGTGACAGAAAGGTCAAGGGAAAAAAAGCATTTGGCATTTCTAAGACTTTTTTCTTGTATTCTAGAAAAAAATATGGACAAGTCATTCCCATGGAAGAAATACAGAACAGGAATATACCTCAGGCAAGATGTATAGATATATAAGGATCAGAAATCACTTGATCTAAAAGTCAAAACTACAATGGAATAATATAGCTTAGCTGATATTAGGAACTCCTAACAGGCTGGCATAGTATTTAACATTGTCAAATAGTGTTTCAATCATCTTTCCCTCTAAAAGCATATAGAGCCTTGCAGATATCTCCATTTCTGCCATATCTGCCATGATGTGATCCATAACCAATGTAGGCTGGCAGTATAAAGCTCTCCAAGCTTGTGATAAGTAAGCAAAAAAGGTCAATAGGATTTTCTGCAGACAGCCATCATAAGATAAAGCCAGACTATAATATTTCTACTCCATGTAGATTGTGTCATTTTTAGCATAAGGTGAAAACAAAACGGAGAGCTGTCACAGGTTATTTCAAGTGCCCAGAAAGAGGCAACAAAGTGGGAATTAATGTGAAAGGATTATTAAAATTAAGCATGTACTAAATAAGGAGGTTAAAAATGTACTTTTTGTATTTAAAAAGGATGAAGGCAAAGAACATAAGAACGATACAGAAATGGGGATCATTGTCATCAGGAGAAACAAACACATTTGAATACAGCGTGAATTCCAGAGGATGGAGGGAGGTAAAAGTCCCTTCTTTGAAAGATTGAAGATGTACTTTACAAAACACTACCAAAATATAGTACTAGACACCATAATAAACCTGAGATTGGTGAGGGATGTTGGAGTAAAAAAAAAAAAAAGTATTCTTCCAAGAATTGGTGTGTTTCCTAAGTGGTCTTAGACCTGTGAAATGCTGAAACATGCTTAGAGTTCCACCAGAAATATTTATATCTCTGCCTTTGTCTAAACCTTGGCGTGGAACAATGAGAGACGGGGAGGGAAGCCTGAGCCTGGGGCAGACAGTGGCATCCAAAACCACATGGCCATGAATGCTCTGTGGGTCTAACCATCTCACCAAACAAAGGGCTGGCAGTACTTGTGGGGCTTACTGTGTGACCAGCAAAAACCTGTGAGATCTTCTATTCTCCTATTTTCCTTTTATTTTTATATTCATTTATTTATCTAAGTGATTTATAAAAGTGTAAAACATATGCACTTTAGGCACAAAACAGTTGTTTTCCTTGTCATCAGTTACTGACATGTCATCAGTAAGAAAAGCTAAAAACACACTCAAAAGGAAACCGTCAGCCATGTGTTGAATACTTAACAGCTTTATCATACATTAAGTTAGGTTATAAAAATGTTCAGAGTCCTAGGAACATCCTAACACTAAACCTGAGGATTTCAGTCAGAAGAAGCAAGAGTAACAGTGTGCATCACTAAATTTCTTCATGTCAGACAACAAAGAATGATTTAGGTAAATAAATACCGTTTGCTTTTCATTAAAGAAGTTCTTTATTCCTTCCTTCAACTTTATCTGTATATAAATTTTACAGCAGGAATAAAAAGGTTATAAAAATTATCATAAAACACTAATATATATGCAAATTAAACCATATACACAGTTCTTCATATCTTCCCACTGTCTAAAACAGAACAAGGACTTCGGCAGCTGTTCAGGCATTAGGGTTATTTGGTTATGTTTTCAAATCAGAACGTAATTTCAATGGCTTCCCTTAACTCAACTTTGAACTTATGTACTAATTTCAAGGGACTTCTCTGAAGAGAAATTTAGATATCCCTTAAAAAATATCAAAAACCTAAAAATGTCAGGTAAAGTGTATCTACACTTTAGTCTATGCTAATTTTTTGTATTATGTAGATATCTACTTCCAAGTTCAGTTTCTATTAACTAGGAAGGTATTCCAAGTTCTCTCAGCATATAAAAAAAAAACCCAACCAAAACAGTTTTTAAATGTTTCCCTATTCCTCTACTATCAAAATTTGAGTAAATGTGTCGAGGACTTGAAATAAGCGGACTTCACAATCCAGTAATTCCCCCCATATCTTTGCATTTTATATCAATGTTTCAATTTTAGAGCCAGAAAGTTGAAGAATGAAGAGATTTTGTCATACTTACTACTAGTTCTCTCACTAGGTGAGAATGATTTTTAACTTTAGGACTTCTCTGCAAGGCAGTTTCTTTCAAAAGATACCTGTTTTAACTTTTTCTTCATATGGGGCTGTCTGATTTTCCATTGAAGGTTTTGTTCTTATTAGAAAAACTGAAAGGTATTAAATAATTACCCTTGAATTTTCATTAAGTTTAACAAACAGTATTACAATTTTACTCTTAGTTTCTGTTAAATTATGTGACAAAATCTGTACCAGTGATGGTTCTCCAGTGAAGTCACAAGATTAAAATAGTGGAGGAAATATAGCTATAAGCTTTTTCAGGCAGATCTTGAAATGAATGTTTATTCAAGCCCATAAGGAGGAGATTGTACTTGCTTTGCTAGAAAACTTATTTTCCCAGTAAGAGGGGAAAGTGAGGAAGATAGTAGAAAATATTTTATCTTCATTGTCAATAAGACCGAAAAGGAAAAATAGCATTATATAATCTCCCTTAATGTATCACAGCACGAAACTAAGCCTGCAGCAGGGAAGTGAGTTTAAAAATGCATGTTTTAAAAGCCACTCAACAACCTCTTGGATTTCCTGTTGCTGGGCCCATGGATTCTGACATCCCTCCTTCCCAACCTGGACATACGACTGCCAGCTTATTCAGAAAAGTTATGCATCAGATCACTACTTTCCTGATTCATGTACTTACTTTCAGTATGAACCTTGCCAGTTCAATCTACTAGATGACATATATCTTTAAAATTAGACACAAGCAAGTGGTCTGCATGTCTACTGAGACTAGGCATATTGATTTTCACCCATACATATCCCCATACACATTGTGCATTTACACACAGTGTTATTCTTCTTTACTTTTTCTTTGACTTATGGAGTCCAAAATTTATTGGTCAAGATTAATTATTTCAGATTACTCCTGGAGAGTGCTCTTAACAAGTGCATAACAACAAACAAAACTAAACTTGATCACATTAATTATTTATTCTCCTAACTAGCATGAGATAGCAAAGGCTGTTTGCAGTGGTCCCAGTGAAGTTAGGCAAAAAAAAATCATCCAGTATTTATTATAGATATTCTGTTATGTTCATGAAAAGTGTCAAGCCTTGCGTTTCCTTACCTATATGCCTGAAAAGATCTCCTCACATTTGATTTAGAGGGCTTGAGAAGAAAGTCTTGAGTCCCAGCTGGAAATGAGAGGGACTATGATGCATTAGAAATCAAAGGTCACCGAGATTTCCATGTGCTGATTTGAGGTAAACCATTACCTTAAAGTAGTATACAGGGTACAGGTACTATTCAGTGCTCTCTTCAACAGAGAGCTGAGCTTTCATTTCCTGACCAGTTTCCTTTTTCCAATGGAATAAGCAGCTTTCATGATACATTGCTACCCTCCCACTTAAAGGGCTCTCTAAAATAAATGAAAGAAACTGTGAGAGTTATCTTCCATGAAAAAAAAATAAAATAAAAAGGATTAATTAAAAAAATTCAATCTGTAAAGTTAAACATCACATTAGGGGCAACTCCTGAGTTACAAAATCTATTACCTGCATTTGTGAGGAAAGCAGTGTTGGTTGACATGCACAATTAAAATCCCTACCCTAAACCTCATACTACTTACAGATCCAGCACCCCTCTTTCATTGTGTGGTGATGGATGACTGTCAATCAAATGTTTTATTAAGCTCTCTTGGATCTATATGTATATGAAATATCAGACATGATGTTCTTCCTAACGACAATTGGAAATACTTATTTCGGTAAGTTTTTAACATTATATGATACCATATTTGTCAACTCTCTAAGTCCTCAGACATGGGTCCCCTTGCAGTAGAAAAATACTCTTTACATAATAAATAAAAATGGTTTAAAACTTTCTTTTAAAAGAAAGATAAAGGTAATGTTTTTCACAGTACAGGCAGGCCCAAGTAGAGAGAGGTTGAGCAGGACTCAGTTTTCTAAATCCTTTCAGAATTCCACAGCCTAAGCTTCTGTACTTCTATTGGCTCTAAAAGAAGTCTCTTGAAAATGCTACGAGTCAAACTCTTTGCTGAAACAAACACGTATATTCTGAATTCCAAAGAATTTGTGGGTTTCTATATCTAAAGAGGTCTAACTGAAATCATTACTTTGAATTACAGAAAGGAACAGTGCTGCTGAGTATTTACTAGACACACAGATGGTTTACTTGTTTATTCTGCTTTTGCAATGGCAATTACACTGCTTGCATATGATTTGAAGACCAACACACAGTAATTTCAGCTTTTACCATAACATACCTCCATTTAGCTAGAAATAAAGACAGTTTTTCATCAGGTTAGTTCTGGTTCAAGCAATATAATTCACACATACCTTGTATAGTTTTTTCACATGAGCTGGTCTGTAACTAATTGGACATCTCTCTGAACTGGCACATAACAGAGCTGTGTGTCACCATGCACTCTGCCAAAGGTACTTGTTTGTAAATACATTCGTAATCAGGTAAGAGTACCACAACTACAAATAAAAGGGCACAAAGGAAATGTGTCCAAAATGATAAAGTCACGTGTGACCTATAGAAAGGTATTCAGCTCTTTCATGCCCAAGTTATGCCATTCTCCACCATGGTGTGGCCTTTTCTTTGTTAAGAAACAAGCAGCAAGATCTGTGTCGAGAGAGTCTGCCACATCCAGTGCACAGTGACATTGTCATCTTCCCAGTACCAATGATTTCTTTTGGACATGAAAAATTTCTTTAATTAGAAGTTCAAATTTTAATGTCAAACCACTTCTCAGGCTTTTCACCAAGAATGCACAACGTACGTGCTAAATATAGAAAGCATATTTTATTGCACATAGGGGCTTTGTGATCATCCCAGTAATAATTTTTCAAACATACAAAATAAAAACCTTTGCAATGGAACACCAGAAGGCCATATGACTAGAAAATGTAGAGCTGTCATGATGTGAATAGCATGTATGTCTAATACCTGCAGATTCAGCTCATACCCATCACCTGACAATCTCTTCTCCTTTTGCATAGGTAACTCAAGTAACTGAATTGTATGAATAGCGATTAAGATTATGAGCTTACATGTTTGTTTTTCCTCAAATAATATTAGTATTATGTTATGCACATGAAACAAAATACTTGCCAAAATAGACAAAGTTTTGGTCCTTCTGCTTTACAGTATGTTAACTTTAAAGAAAATAATTACAGCTGGCGATGGATAACAAGCAAGAGATCTAGACTAAATGATCTGGGTGAATTTTGATTTTGCTTGTTACAGAAGCACAGCTGTATCCAGCAAACTTAAACCAGGATGTATTTTCCTGAACACTGTGGCAATTCAGCTGTATTTAAAATTTCCAGTTGCTGCTGTGTGAGCCTCAGGCTCTGTTTGGCAGAGGAAGTGGCAACTGCAGTGTATCTACAGGGACAGTCTCAGCAGTAGGCACACATAAAAGACTGAGACTTAGAAACACAGCCTAGTGGTGCTCAAAGCACAACATTTCATATAAAGTCAACTTTACTACCAAAGATACTGATTTCACAGTTGCAACTAGCCTGTAGAGAATTCAAATGCTGAAATACAGCCATAAGTAAGTCATTTTCTGAGTGCTGCTTTTGCTATGTTAGATTGCATTCCAGATTTATTTTTTTTAATGAAATGCAATTCAAGATCAGTTAGAGTATAAAGCATAGATGCAAACTACAAAGGCTGAAATATTATAAGTGTTTTAGTCTAATATGTATGGTTTGTTTTTAGTTTTTATTAGAGCATTAGTGAGAGCTTTTTTAAGCATACTGAAAAACATACACTATACAGCGTATTGATAAACTGAGAATACAAGAATTATAACGAATACAAATAAAACTTTCCATATTACTTCCAACGCTAGGAAAAAAATAATAATAAAGATTTAGCAAGAACATTTGTGAGCCAATTTTCAGTGCAAGCAGAAAACAGAGTAAAGAATGCAATCTTTTTAATCCATTCAGACTAACAAAAAATGCAAAACAAAACAAATAAAAAAAACCCACATACATTGAGATGGACAAGGAGAGATATGGTATGCCTGCCAGTATTAGCTTCAGTAACACCTGTAATTCTTCATTTGCCCATTTTTATTCCAGTTCCAGGAAACAGAATTGTATGTGGAATTCTGTGTAACCAATTGACTTCCACAGCTTGTGTATCATATTCAAGTATAAGCTGTTAAACTGGTCTGTAGCTTCACAAATTTTAAATAGAACAACAGAACTTCCAGTATAAAGTCTAGGATCATCAGACTGAAGGGAACCTTCAATCAGCTTCCATGACTATTAGATTTTCTTCCTACAGTGGTCCATAATATCAAAATCACATCCTTTCTACATTTCACGCACCCTCCACCAAAACTAATTCTATTTCAGATATAAATTAGCAACAAAACCAGGGATCTTAAGGAATCAATTTCCATTATATCAGTCTCACCAGCCCACTCTTCAATTTAGCACTACAGCTAATGAAGTTCAGAGAGGTTGTATTTAGAAATGAGGGAAAAAGAAAGAAAGTAAAAATTAAAGAGGTAAAATGTCAAGCTCTTATTTTATATCAGTTTCTTATGTTTTCATCCTTTGATCCTTTGTAACTATCAAACCATCGCACTAGCTCTAGAGAGGGGAAACAACAGACTACGGAGCATGGCACGCACATAGCTTCATTTTATTTTTGACTGATGCTAAGAGACTAAAGCTGTGATAAAACAAAAATTAAAGGGCCATGACTTTTAGGATAGGTAAAAGCATGGGAGTTTAGAGTTCAGTAAAAGCTATTGAAGACATGGCACAGCTAGTGACAAGGGTCAGACTAGACATACGACTAACAAGACACTAAGAACTTAGTATTTATTAGTTTTAGTGTTTAGTAGATTTATTTTATAATTTTTCAAGACTAAATTAATAAATTTCGTATTTATCAAAATATAAAATAAATCTACTAAATGCTAATGAATACTAAATTAATAAATTTAATATTAATAAATACTAAAAGTTACTAAGAAGCAGAAAGGATAAGCATATCATTGTATCATTAATGTTTTCCAACATTAGGATTTAACTTTCAGTTGAGGAAACACCTTTTTCTGAATACGTTTTTAGATAATGCATCTTTCACTCATGTTTTGGTTTTGAAACAGTTACTGAACTATCAAAAGAAAATCAGCAGCTGACATCAACTTCATACTACATAAATCACAAAGTTCAAGAAGAAGAAAGGTAGAACAATATGACTATGACTTCCCCCCCCCAAGATGAATCACACATCTCTAAATAAGAGGAAAAAGCAGTTTAAACACTATGCCAAATAAATAAAAGATATTAAAATCACAGACAATACCACAACTATCCCTGAGTTTTCTAGGGAATCAAGCTCCTTCTCTATTCAAATTATTAGATAGTTATACAGTACTCAAATGTAATACTTTTTAAAAATTAAATATATTTGCTTATATAAAAAAAAAGAGAAAAGGAAATATAGAAGCCTTTTCAAGCCATACACCATCACATGACTCTTCATGTCCTTTCCTTCAGCTTCCAATTTCTGGCTCATTATAACATATTCAATTTCTTCAAGACATTCATTGCCAATACAAAAGAAAGTTTTAACTCAAACTACTTCGCTTTTCTCTTGTGCCCTAAGGGCAAGCTATTAAGTAGTTGCTGAACCAATCTGTGAACTCCAGCCCTCTTGCTAGTCATGAACTTTTTATTGAGGGTGTTGATTTTCACACAGCTGTCCCCAGTTCACATGTTCTTAGGACAGGATTGAGGAAAAGTGACTAAAGGAATTTAAATAAATACTCCAATATACTGCAAGTGTATAAGTCCTGTGGTATAATGTTGTTGAATATGCATATATTTATATTCATATGCAATTATCCATTCAAAACTTAAGAGTCAGCACAGCAGAAAGAAAATCTTAAATGACTGCCTTCTTTCTGTCATACTTTTGTCTTCAAATGACTAGACATAGGTGGCTATTACTTTCTGGTTTGTTTAGAATATCTTTGATTCAGAAATTTTAGTTCATTATCCTTCATTTTAAAACAGACAAATTGGAAGAAATTTCTATTGCTCCTGAACTTGTGAGAATTAAAAAAAAAAGTTAGGACTTAATTTTATCCAGAAACACGTAGGAAACATGAAGAGAGAAGATGTTACATGACATAAATTCACTCTGTAGAAATGTGTTTGTGAGCTTTAGCAGCAAGTCATAACTGATTGCATGAGTAAGCAGCATCGCAAGGGAATTAATTATAATGACATGCAGAAGTATGATTCTAGTTTTCTCTCTGGGGTAATAATGATATTTTAAGAATGAGCCCTGTAGTACAGACAACCCATTTACTGATAAAATGGCTAGGTACGTAGCGGCCACACCAGCAGCTTATTTTTCTTATACTCAGCTGCAATTACCTAGTAACTCCTTCTCTTCTCATTTCTCCATTGTCAAACATCAGAAGTATTGGCTGTGGCACCCTGAGTCTTTCCTCCAAACAGAACTAATACTGTCGTGGTTCAGTCCCTCTCTACTTTTTCCTTACTAAGACATAGATTCAGAGTGAACAAGGTTTAGAAAGGACTTCAGGAAGTTACCTGCTATCTCCTCTGCCATCATACAGGATCAGCTCTCTACACCGCTCCTGTGAGATGGTTCCTGGCATGCTCCATCCAGCAAAGGAGGGTTCTCTCAGCCCACCTGAGTAACGACAGCCTTGCTTTTTTTTAAAAAAAACAAACTTTAGCTTTTCCTGCTAGTCTTTGCCTGCTGTCTAAACCAATGATTAAACTGCTTCTGTCAACAGAAAACTTCTTTCCTTGCCTTTTTGCAAGAGCATTGATGTAACTGGAGAGATTTATCTTCTCTCCTTTTAAGATCCTCTTCTGCAGGTCTAATTAATGGCTTCTCTTTTTTTTTTTTTTTTGTCTCTTTTTTTTTTTTTTTTTGTCCCAATTTGTGCTTACAGCACCTTTGATTTTTAATTGTAGCTCTCCCCTGGTCCTTCTCACTTTGTCAACACCTCTCTTGAGATGTGCTACCGAATCTTGGACACAAGATTCCCACTGAGTCCTACAAGTCCTGACCATCAGCTCTTTTCTATCTTATTATTGCATATGCTGTTGAAAAACATTTTAGTGGTCCATCCCATGACAGTAAAGAAGTTGTAAACCAAGCTCATTTGAAGACAAGAAACAACTATATGAATCAGATTTCTTTGCTTTTGCCAACAAAGGCTGCCTATTTTGCAGAAAAACCACCCTGCCACAGGAACCGGCTGTTTTAGATCTGCAAACCAGATTATATTATTGTATACATATACACAGATACACAGAAAGACTGGGTGTAGTAACTGGAAAGTCAGTACACTTCAGACCATGAGTGTTTCTTGCTACATGCGGTTCTCTCAAGCTATGATATCAGTTTGGTTAAAGTATCAATATGGTTAAAAAAATAGTTGAGATGTTTCTTTACTAAAGAATTTCAAAAATACCAAAAAGATTCTCTGAGACGACTTATTGGCTCTTCTTAGAATGAGGTTGATTCCCGAAATGCCTGAAGGCAGAATTAAGGTGATGGTTGTAAAGCTAAGGCACTGTTTCTGGCTTCTGAAATTATTATTATTATTATTGGAATAATTAGCCTGATCATGTGTGATATATAGTTACACACATATATACACCTAAAAAAGTTAATAACTTTTCCTTTAAAAAGAAAAAAAATAACAACACCACAGTTTGGGGATTTTATTTTATTTATAACATATATCCTAAGGCTTCTGCTGTGACATATAAAGGGACCGGCAATTCCAAAAATAACAAAAAGCTACATATTTTAGACAATCTGATCAGGTTTTGGACATAAAGAACTGTACCTTACTGCATATTTGTCCAAAGTTTCAATTATTCTATGCTATGCCACTGGTTTTAGAGAATGTTGGGTGTTTTCTTATATATGGTCTGCAGAACACAGTTTTAATAATTTCTATTTTTTCCTGTTACACAGAATCCCAAATGGCTATGGTACATTTACTTTTTCCAAAGTTCTCTTTAGATTAAAAAGAGTTCCAAAGCCTGTCAAAACAGACAGAGTTGTTACAGGTAAAAATTCCTGAATTAATGGTATGAGAGAGGTTTTATTCTGACACAAGGTATTCTGCTGCTCTGACCAGTATTAGTTCATACTCTAAATTTTTGGACTAAATTAGGCAATATTATTTCAATATGCATTTTTTTTAAATTTAGTTATAAAAAAAAAACCCATCAGAGCCTTCTCTTCACACATCCACATTTCAGCAGAAGAGTGAGTCTTTGTTAAAATATTTTTTAAGTGTTGAACACTGTTTCTGTAGTTAAGTAGAAAGAAATATCCAGGTCTCTTTCCGATTAAGGAGGCTGAGTCTACCAGTATTGGAGAGATGTTTTCTTGCAGGGTTAAAAAATCTTGATTGTGTGTCCATAATAATGCACTTTGTCATGTGATAACTTAATGTGATGAAATATTTTGTGCAAAGCACGTTATTTTCCTCTAGTTCTAAATACCACCAATATGTTATGTTTTAGTACATGAAAGAACCTGATACTCAGCCCACTACTCAGGCAGCAAAAGCCGCAAAACTGTGGAGTTCACCTGAAGAGTGTTCCTCCTGATTGTTGCAAAGGAAAGAGCTAGTAGAGGTTTCCTCCCCTTTCAAAGATGTTGGGGACTGCAAAAACTCTTTTATTATTTTGGATCTAAAAGGTGTGCTTTCTAACATTCTTATAGGAGCTATATCTGGCTTGCCCTTCACACGATTGTCTATGCCTGCTAGGGAAACACTGTTTACATTTTTAAATTAGACCTTCAAAACTTCTCTTTAGCAACATTCCTAAAAAAAGAAAAACACAATAAATTTTGAAAGCATGTCAGTTAAGGGGAAACAAAAACACAAACAAAACTGAACAATAAAATAAATCAAGAGAAATGTCACTGAGAACAGAAAGTCATTGTCACTAAATCCAAATAGAAATGCAGAAAAAGCAGGGGCTTTCAAGTAGCTATTTGTTTATAGTTTGGTGGATATTTAACAAGCAAATTAAGTGAACATGTCCTCAATATACTACACTTTTCTTGAAGCTGTATTTATAGTGGATTTGTTTCTCATGACAGTAAAATAACACAATTCAAATAGCATTTTAGTAAACATAATCTGTAATTTATCAGTAAGACTAACATCAAATTGGAACTCTTTATTGTAAATTCATATCTATCTTAAATTACCAAATCATTGAGTACCTGGAAAACAGTAAGTAATTAAGTGGCACCAATGCAGTTTCTTAAACTTGTCTCTCTCAAAGACTAGTCTTGAGCTGGAACTGAAAGTTATCACAGAATGGGAAGCAACTGGTAGTCCTTCCAGACCTGAAAGTCTCCTTTTTTCAAAAAATATGATATGACTTAGTCATACACAGAGCATAAAACTTACCTTTGGTAGAAGACTGACATTATGTGGAGTTACTCCAAATCTAAAGTGAGGTAACTGTAACATCTTAAGAAGGGAGTTTCAGGCAACTCTGCATAATCTAACTGAAAAAGCTCAGGTTGTGAGCACATTCTCTATCAGGATATGATACATTTAGTGGGGATGTCCTTCCAGAAAGTGATTTAATGAGCCACTCATAAGTTATGCTTTTTGAGGAGGACAAGTTCTGAAGGAGTAATTTCAATACAGCTCACGATGAGGCAGAGATGAGATCATACCAGGTGGCTTTTGAGACGCTTTCCTGATTGGTACCCTGAACATGAATTGCATAGTGAACTATGCAGTGTTACTGTCCAATTTTTCTACTGCATGCTGAATAAAAGAGGGAGAAATTGTCCCGTCAAACACAACACCCTCTTTTAACTGTCATGCATGCTCACTGGATTTAGGAAGAGGAAATTCTCCTTTTTGTTCCAAGAATCTGTTAAGGACAGCTAGAGGAACTTGTCCTTTGTGCTTTATTTTTTCACTAGTACACGCAATCTTGCAGGTCAGAGCCTTCTCAAAGATGATCAGAGGGAGCAAATATGGCTGTAAGTATGGGAATGCATGTGGGCATGAACAAAGTATCAGCTAGCACTCTTATCCAAGACAGGAATTTTGATCAATCTATTTAATAACAATTCAAGTAACACTATGCAATTATTTGCATTTCAATCCTTTAAAATGAAGCATGTGATTAACTACTAGTTGATTCACTTGAATCAAAGCTATGCTTTAAAAAGAGATTGCCTGCTTTTTCTTTTCCCTCTGAAGTGGTTAAGAGCCCTTTGTTATTTCTTAGGCTGAATTACCCTGGGAAGCCTCAACTCAAAGCTCTCACTTTGCACAGAAAACTGACATACTTGACACATTGTGAAAGCATTTTCACTCTTATTAAAGTGCCCTCCTTTCTGCTTTGAGGACCATGAGTGGGTGGATGGTGTCTTCTGTGGTTTGACCATCATATTGATTCAGGCTGTCTGCAGTACAGCTAGATATCAGAACTGCATCTCAAAAAAAAAAAATTAAAAAAAAAAGTCCTCACAAACTTCCCACAATGCAAATCCAAACTGGAAAGCAAACCCCTCACAATGGCTCTACTCTGGCTTGATCTCTTGTGCCTCTAATATCATTTCAGTATCAGATAATGAAAGATAAGGCATATCTCCACCAGGCATAGTAGGGAATGTAGTGCAGAAGTGATAGCACTAAAAGCCTAAGTTTAGTTTGTAATTCTCAGTTTTTAATATTATCACCTCCTCAAGCAAGCAGTGAATTTGAGAGCTGAATACGAGGAGCTCCGGGGAATGTAAAACATCATCACATGGATTTTTCTCTCTCACACTTCTCGTTTGTTGTTGTGGTTTCAGGGGGACATTTGTTTCCAAGATGAGTTCATCCATCTTTCAATGCTCAGGGCCGAATTATAGATATGGAAGTCAGTGAAGCAGCTTGTGCTAAGAAGAAGAGGTAGGGCAAGGAGAAGGATAAGCCTCTGTAATGGTTAAGCATCATTTAAAGAGTGTGCTTCCTCAAATCATAAAGCTGTCAAGAACCCCAGACTACAAGAACATACATTACTTTCAACACCCAGCCATCCATCCTTTCCTAACCTTGCATTCCCTTCTAAAAGCTAAGAGCACAGATATAAAACCTCTTAGCTTAAAAATCAATAATTTCTATACGTTATGTTCTACAAACAAACTTTTGAATGGGAAATAATAGGCAAATTAGCTATCAAAACTAAAATTGAAGTGATATCTGGCTTTATTGACTGGTTTGTTTTTTAAGTAAGGAAAGAAGTAGATGAACTGTTTGGGGATAGCTTGTAATTGATAGGAAAACGAAAAAATTACTGTTAGAGGGACTCAAAAGTGTAATTCTTCCTAAAATTGTTACAAAAAACATAAAATCATAGTGCAGGACAATTACATGTTGCTATACTACTGAGGATTTTGTGGCAAAGGGGCAAGAGGAGGGGTTGACAGAAATATATAAATCTGCAAATAGAAAATCCTGCAAACCTGCAGGAGCTGATGTACTATCCTAAGGTGCCTAAGGTTTTGATTGAAAAGTTAAAATGCTACATCCCTAAGCAAATTATCACCACTCCCCCACTGGAGATTATTGCCCTGTCAGATCTGCTGGCATCATCACACACGTTCCCTGCTGCCTTCAAATGAACTTTGTGGGAAAGGGATAAAAAGCCCAACCAAAAGCAAACAGCAACGTTCCCCTTGAAAGCACTCAGACTCACTCTGACCTCTTTGACAGAACGAGGGAAGGGTAACTGTCAGATGTAGTTTTGCCAGTAGATATGAGGATGCAGGGACCACTAGTGATAAGAAGGAGGGTGCGATGAGGGTGCAGGCACATGCAGTAGCATGTTGTGCTGCTCAAAGACAATCACAACCAGAAATCTTCTGTGAACACTGCTAAAGCAGCACCAATGTCTCATCAGTGCACTTGGAAGGGAAGTTAATAGCTTCTGCATGACTTACGTGATATGTGATATTAAACACCTGGTCCAGTGTTTGGGCATGGGTAAGGGGCACTGAATGGGAGTTGACAGAGATAAGACTGAAGCCACCGTGCACAGAAAATGTCATGCCATTGAGAGGTTGAAAACACATGCCTTTTTTAGCTTGAGTTCACAGTGGCTGCTGTATTTTCTCCAGAAGACAGTTGCAGGGCAGCACTGGTAAAGAGTGTTGTTTTTCACTTCTCCACTCTGGCTGAGATGTAAATGCTTTGTTCATACACAGCTTTTTTTGTGATCCAAGCCTCTTTCACCTCAACAGTGAATCTCTGCACTGCAGCCTTACAAAGCTTTGACATAGAAGTCTGGGCAAATAATGGCAACTGCTTGATACATCAGTTTTAATAGAAAAACTGGATATGTCCATGATCTTTAACGACTACTGATTTCTGATCCCCAGATTTTTGGGTGGGATACAGTAATACAATATTTACTGTGAATGTCATACAGCTTTCATCTTTTGTCATCTTCAGCAGGCTGTAGAGCCAAATTAATGAGGAAATTACCAACTGCTCAGAATTAGGGCAACAGCTTAAAGCCTGTCCTTAAAGGGAAGAACTATAAAGCAGTCTGAGAGAAATACTGAGATATTTGGTATAGGTGTCTGTTACTTTGATTTCATCTATGTAAAGTTGACTTAGGGGACAATTTCATTATCAAAATATGAAGTTATTTCATGTGTTGCATGTAAAGAACACTAAAAAAATGAAATTTCATTTTTAAATATCCTTAAGAATGTGTTCTATGTTATTACAATGATTTTTCATTTTAGTGGCATTACTCTTTTCATGTTGCCTCTTAAAAATCAGACTAAAAAGACACATGGGATTACTAGTTTTAAAATGTTATTTTCTGTAGTATAGATATAAAGATTTTGGTGAGGAAATGTTTAATTTAATATTTTAGCCTGTAGATCTGCCAAAAATATTAATATACATCACAAACTGAACAGCAGGTTATTCAATCTGACCACTAGTGATTAATTTAAAATATCTGTTGGAACTTAAATTCATTATGAATTATGAATCTGTCAGGGATTCTAGGCACACTAGATTCAATTTGGATATATTTATTGGCTCAGATCATGCCCTCCATTATTCAACATAACTTTTACCTTCAATCCCATAAACCACACCTTGGGCAGACATTTAGGATCTGTCCAGAGGCACATAGTGATGGTGATTTCCAAGGTATGGTCTTCAAGGGGACAAACAGCAGCAGTAAGATGCATATATGTTGGCTTAATACACAGTCTGACCCAATCACAATAAAATATTTCTGGGTCCTTTGGATTGTATTCCTCCTATTATGTACAATCATCAAAAGATACCTTAAATCAAATGGTTCTCAGAAGTGCAAGTCCAATGAATACAACACAGAGAGCACAAAAAAAAAAAAAAAATCCAGACATTTAAGTGCATAATTTATACCCTTAGTAGCACAAATAGGCACCCCACCTGCCTCCCAGGCATCTATGTATACAGAGGATGTTCCTCTAATTCACCAATGAACACTTGTTTATTTACATTTCCACACAGTCATCATCACTGGGTTCATCATGCATAAACTCTTGTTTCCTAAAACTACATGTGTTTCTAGGTTAGGTTTAAAAGAAAAAAAAAAGAAAAAAGTATTTTCCCTTGACGATGTATGTTGATGAGTTGGGCTTGTTATATTTAATATATTGCAATATTTTATATGTTTACGAAGAAACCACTGTCTCTGTTTCTAATCATTCTTGTAGGCCTATATGGTCTAAATGAATCATTGGGTAAGAAATCATAAAGCTTTTCCTTTCTACTACCGTTTTGAGGCAGAAATATTTTATTTTTACCACTGAGTCTTCTGAAGTTTTTCTGTTCTCTAATTGCTAATATACTGGGCTGATAACATTAAGAGATATCAAAGAGGGATTTGTCTTCTGCTGCAAATCTAATAGATACATAATGCTGATGAGTTTCTATTAGATTCTAATTAGGAAACATCTGTTCTTGTGTATCCAGATCAAGTGCATGAATCTGCTTTATTCTGGAGTAATGGTTGATGATTTCCAGCAGAGAGTTATATGAATTAGGTCTTTTTTGCACTGCACATTTTCGAGGGTTGTAACCAGTGGCCCTTCATGATGTGTAGCAGTGCAAGCTCATTGAACAGGTGATTGAAGTCGGCAGTACCTCTTGTGAAGCTCATTTTTCTTTGTCTTGTATATGAAAATGTATTTCATAGCTTGTATGTCATATTGTATGACTTTTCCCACAGTATTTTTCACTACTATCAATTCTGAAATGAATAGGTGTATGCATGATTTGCACATTCTTTTCAGGCATTCTGAACTATAGATCCTATATATTGTGGAAACTGCACCCTGTCTCATTTCATATGCCTTTTCTAGGCAGAAGTAACTCACAGTAATGAATGCCTGACCTCTGTGCATGTACTTTATCTTCCTAGAAAACATTACTTAATCCTTGAGATCTTTTCATTGCAGGAGTGTGAAGTCAAACAGAAGCAAAAATAGTGAGAAAATTATCTTCTTCAGTATGTTAATGTAGTTTCAAAGACAGTTTTTCTTTTCCTTATGTTTTTTTTTTTCATAAAAGACTAAACAGCTGTACTTCTTGTGTCAGATATTTGTGTGTCAAAGCTGAACACTAGACCTAAGTCAGAGATAACGTCATCTGGTTTTCTGGTAGAAAGCTGTGACTCAGGACTGTCTGGTATTAGCAATTACATCAGACAAGTTTTTTTTTTTAATTTTGATTATATTAGAGGTCTTAAACCATTCTGCTCACATCTAAAACCTGGGTATCACAGCGGTTTAAGTTTTTCTTTATTTTGCCTTATTTCCTCTTGGAAAGCATCAGTGCCCTCATCTAATTTACATTGTCTATTCTTCAGATTCTTCATGGAACAAGTTCTTCAAGCACATTCAGCAACAGTTGAAAACCTGCATTTATTTTTATTCATCTTAAATAAAAATTAACCATTTTTTCCAGAGTTTAGTAATAGAAATTCTTTGAGAAGAAGACCAGGCTGTCAGAGTTAAAGGGTTTCCTCAGTAATACTCATGCTTTGTTGAAATCACTTTGAGGCTGACAAGGTGAGAGAAAGACAGTGTGGGATGTATGAAGTTGATGTAATACCTCTCAACTGCCATATTGTAACAATGCAAACATGATTCGATATTTGGAAGTGCCATGCACTGATAGAAAAGGGAGGGTTAAGCTCCTGTATGCAGCCATATTCTCCATCTAGGTCAGAGTAATACAGGGCACAAGGATAAATTAGAAGAGGAGTGGCTGGAGAGCAGCCCTGTAGAAAGGGACGTGGGGGTGCTGGTGGCAGCAGTGTGACTCACTATGAGTCAGTAGTGTGCCCTGGCAGCCACAAGGGAAAACTGCATCCTGGGGTGCATCAAGCACAGCGTAACAAGCTGGT
>JAOTQQ010000023.1:40055397-40068693 GCA_026546715.1 Gallinago undulata
ACTGCATCCTGGGGTGCATCAAGCACAGCGTAACAAGCTGGTCAAAAGAGGAGATTGTCCCACTGTATTCAGTTTCAATGCAGCCTCCCCTTGAATACTGTGTGGAGTTCTGGGCCCACAATTGAATGTGCCCAGAGGAGGGCATCAAATCTGGTGAAAGGGCTGGAAGGAAAATCCTATAAGGAGCGGCTACGGACTTTGGGCTTGTCCAGTTTGGAGAAAAGGGCGATGAGAGGTGACCTCATTGCTCTCTACAGCCTACTGAGGAGGGGAAGTGGAGAGGGAGATGCTCAGCTCTTCTCCTTGGTATGGAGTGATAGGATGTGGGGGAATGGCTCAAACCTGCACCAGGAGAAGTTTAGACTGGACATTAGGAACAACACTGTACTAGACATTAGTTAAACACTTGAACAGGTTTCCTAGAGGAGAGATCTATGCCGCAAGCCTCCCAGTATTTAAGAGGCATTTGGACAAAGCTTTAACTTTGTCAGCCCTGAACTGGTCAGGTAGTTAGAGTAGATGATTGTTGTAGGTCCCTTCTAACTGAAATTGTCTAGTCTAGTCAATTCTAAGAAGAAAAAACACAAATTATGAGGGTTATCTACCTTGATTTGGACTAACTAATTTCCCATCCTCAGTTTTCTTTTTAATTCTATCCTACTGGATTTTTCCTTTGGCTTCCTTTGTTATCCAGGATTATTCCTACTGTCTACTTATGCTTTCTATCCTATTTCCTTCCACTTCTTCCTTAAAGCATCTTGTCTATGATGGATCAACCAACTGACTACACATAAATTGCTCTCTTTCAAAATAGTTACTGCTTCTAATTCTCCAATAACCAATTCGTGTTTCTCAATGAATTAAAAATGCATTTTAATTAACTATCATGTTTCCATGTTGCTCACACATCTCTAACAAGTATGACATTCTCTTAGAGGTGCATAAAATCCTCAGTTTTTCTGCTTCTGCACTATTTTTGTGAAAACTGCTCAGAGTTATTCTGTTCATGACCTGCCCCATGTAGAATGAGCTTTGCTCTGATTTACTGTCTCTGAGGAAGCGAGCAATGTCAGCCAACATACCAGGCATGTGAGAACAGCGTATACACTGTGTATGCTCCACTCAAGTCTTGTAGCTATCACTCATGGCATATTAGCCTCAAAGTAAGAGAATCCTGACCTCCTTACTATCTCTTTGTTATTGCTGCCAGCTTTCCAACAGCAGTGTTGTGCTGAAATATGCTCCAGACTTGTAACCTAATAAGAAATGGCATTGTTTTCTTGGCATTCAAGAATCAGACCTTGAAACGTAGTTTTCCATCCAGAATATTAGGATAAAATGAATCCAGCTAGAAGGTACTCCAGGGAAAAAAATGGTGAGAGGGTAATAGAGGTTATCAACATGAAAAGTTCAGTAGTTACCGCAACAGCAATTTCACATCCACATAAAAACATGTGTCAGAACAATGAAGACGGTGTTTTAACAGCTGATTCAGACTTCACTTGCCCTCCCAGTGAGCAGAGTATTTAAAAATGAAGATAGCAAACCATAGAATATTTCAATAGCATAAGCAGCTTCCACAGCATTGTTTGAGCAATCTAGTTCACAAAAACAATTCTAACCATGCTTCATATGGAAAGGCATTCTATGCTCCATTAAATGTATTGCTTTTATGTTATTATTTTACAAGTCTGATAAACTGAGTTTCTAAAAATGAAGTGCACAGCCTAAAATAAACTGCAACTCAAGTCTTGCGAGTGCGGAAATGAAAATGCAAATCTGTGATTATTTTTTTTTTTTTTAGTTTGCTTTAGGAATATAACAGTAATGTTGACAATCTGGACTGCTTTATTTCAATCAATAATTGAAAGAGCTTCCAGAATGCCCTATGCAGTAGAGGGAAAGCCACCAGTAGATGAGAAGAAAGGAAGATAAAATGTTCTCTATGACATTTGTGCAAATTTCTCTAAATCCAGATTTGTTAATTACCACAACACAACATTCTTGGTTCCAGACACAAAGTCTCACTCTGCTTCTGGTGCTATTTTCCTAACACATCTTTCTAAAATTAAGGGAAAATACAGAACTCACAGAAGACTATAATCTTTTGAAGAACTCAATATTTATTTCACTGTTTGCAAAGGAGCAGATTTGTGCTGGATTTGATAACCTCACATGAGCCAAAGACAAACTAAGATTCAAAATGACTAATCCATGGATTTCCACTAATGTGGTCCCTACCAGCACTCCTCTACCCCTAGAGTTGTTACCTGAGGGAAGCTATTGACAGCTGTCATAAATACAACCATAGGCAACTGTAAGCCTACCTCCTTCTTGACCTCTGGGTTTTCTCCAAGAATTCCTCAGCTGCAGCTGAAGACCAGTGTCCTCTATGCCTCCCTCCTGTGTCCCAGCCATCACCTGAAGCTGCACTGCCCCATTCTTAAGACACATTAGATTTTGCAGCCTATTTTTTTTTCTTTTTTTCCCTCAGGAGAATCCTTGGAGACACATGCAATGACCAGTATGTTTCATCTCTAAATGCCTAGTTATCTAGTTGTATGTATGAACTAACTTTGAAAGTAGAATAAAAATTGGGAGGTCTCAGCAGTAAACCAACCCAAAAAGTTGAAATGTATTTCAGACAAAAGAAACTTCCATAGTTTTACCACACAAGAAATGCCATCTGTACAAAAATGCTCTACTGCTTTGAATAGCATTTTTATTTCCTAATTCTTGTTTTTTTAAAGCTCTATGACTTAGAAAACATCTGTAAACTCACCAGTTGCTTTCTGTGTAATTTTGTATTACAAAGGTTTATGACTTATCAGAATATCATCCAGCAGTTCATGTTTTGCAGTTCAGTGTGTGGTCTGTTTATATTTCTCAGTAAGATCAGAATGAACAGATCAATTTTTTACAGTACAGTGCATAATGCTCTCCTCGGTGTCACCACATAATTTATCAGAAATGAAGCATGTAATAAATGTAGGAAGCTGCCTACATTCAGAGGTTCATCTCATAAGAGTTATAAGGATTTCACTCCCACTTCATAGATTAGACAACCCCACGGAGGAAGACTAAGGAAGACTTTGAACTTGGAGCTGATCGAGGTGGAGAGCCTCACCCCAGGTCTCTTACCTCACCAGACATCTCAGACTTGGTTATCATCTTTCTGTCCTAGCACAGATAAAGCCAGGCCACAAGATGGTCTTCCAGTTAACATTTGACAGGTTTTTTGGCAGTCCCCTCTTTGAAAGTCTGAAATATTTAGTCTAATGGCTATTTTCTAGACTGCTTCTGGCAAAGACAGTGTAGTTATGGCTCATTACTGAGCCCCCCCCCCGGCTCCTGATGGCTGCAACGCAGGGAGCAGCAGAATCTCTACCCCATGCAGGCTGCTATCACTTCCCTGCGGTAGAGCAAGAAAGGTGGGACAGAGTCAAGGTCTGAGGACTCATTTATCATTTGGGATTTGGTATCCTATGTAATTTTTCAAAACTTCTACTAGCAGTTAAATATATATATGTGCACAGCTACCATTTTGTGCTTTTAAGTTGTTTTACACATTTTTGTAAATTCTGTCTTACTTTTCAATTATTATTTACTATGCTACTGAAAAAAATGTTATGTCCTTCTTTGTTTGTGGACACACATTCACAGACAAAAAGGAAGATTTAGTGCATCTGAATAATGTAAGAGTACCCTGTTAAGATACAGAGTTAGTTTAAAACTGAGAGACAACCAGTACGTGTTCCCCTAGAGGCAGTAACTTTGAAAAAGTGCATTATCACTCTGAACTCGCAGTTTAAATAACTATTAGCAAGACAGCAACATTCAAAGTGTGAGAACTCTTCGCCTTTGGCCTTTAGTTTTTTAATATGTTGTTTCTTGTTGCAGTTTTGAAGATTTGACACATTTTACAAATCAAACTTCTTTTATTTCAGTTAACCTTAAAGTAGAAAGACTTTTGAAAAATATTCATTAAAAATTAAATATCTTAATTCTTTTTTATCGCTTGGCTCTAATTTATAAAACAGAGGTGGTGAACTAATGAACTGCAGTTTGTTAGCTATGTTTTAAAAGGAGAAGGACAATTATCACATTTTATAGATGTGTTAAATCTATTGAAGATGCTAATATATTTTGGTGTATATCTCAAAGGATGTCTCTGGCTTGTTAGATGAACTTTCTGTTAAAGGTTATGACTCACAGATAATATGGGCTCTCGTCTCATCTAACTCAGATCTCTACCACTCGTATGGACAATATGGTAGGAGTTCTTAAAATTCATATTACTTATCTGCTTGAAGAATGAGTTAAATGCCACTGCTAGTTTAATAAGGTCTAGAACATGTCTCTGAAAAAGGCAGAAATAAGAGAAATAATTTTCCAATAACCTTCCTACAGTTTCTAATTAAAAAGAAGCTAATTTTCCACAGCCAGTGTAACTGATAAGAAAACAATCTGATGTAGAAAAAGCATGAGACAAATGTCGAGATGAGCATAGACAGGTGCAGAACCAGTGAGGGCATGGTAACACCAGGAAACATCACCTTTGTTCTCAGTTGATAAGCGAGTGCTTCTTCCAGGTGACAATCACTAATGACAGCTTGAGAAACAGTAGAGTCCAGTTTTAGGCAATAATCATAGCTGTCAAAATAATTGAAGCTACAATTGCCAGTGCTATCTCAGTTCAGCATCACCACAGAGCCAGGGAGTCGCCCAATTCCAATCCCAATGCAAATTTTGAGATTTCCTTCAATGGAAATGCACATTTTCCATTGTTAATTATATAGTAGTTCCTTTTATTCTTTTAGCTTATAACTTTCCACCTTGTTCTCTATTACTGCTTTCTGCTGAGAACCATAGCTCCATTACTAGGAGTTTTTAGTCCCTCTTTTGGAACACCTCACCAGATATGCCTTACCCCTGCTTTCAAGAAAGCCCTGACAGATGCAACCTCTCTGCATCTTACTGTCCTAAGAAATGATGCATTTTTATCATAGGACAAAAAGAAGCAGTAATGTGTTGTCGTTTTCAAATATAAGATTTACCCATATTCTCCCACCCCAGCTTTTCTCTGCTAAGGGGCTAATTTTTGCAGCGGGGTGATCTGTGGATATACATTTCCATAAAAGGGCAACTCTCTCTCTGCTATCCCAAACCTTGCTGTTAGAGTTCTAGCCCTGTGCCAATGACCAGTGAAGTAGGAAGACTCCTTAAAGCATGATTGGACAAGATTTGCAAGTTTTTCCATGAATTTGTAAAAATCTCAACACCTGTATCTATCCATCTACCAGATTCACATCTGAGAGACACTGGTATTGTTTAAGGAAGTACCTAAGGCTCAGAAAAATAATGGACATTTCCAATTGTAAGTGTATGACAGATCTTGTTGCAAAAATCAACTCTCTGAATTGTTTTCTTTATTTTTTTTTTGAGCTATATGTTCTCAAGCATGTGAATGTTAGGAGATGCTACAGCCTCCTTTCACAAGAAGAGAAGTAGGAAAACAAAAAAGGAGGGCTGAAAGACAGTTCCTGCCA
Organism: Gallinago undulata; assembly: GCA_026546715.1. Classification (NCBI taxonomy): domain Eukaryota; kingdom Metazoa; phylum Chordata; class Aves; order Charadriiformes; family Scolopacidae; genus Gallinago; species Gallinago undulata. The sequence goes on from JAOTQQ010000023.1 coordinate 40,060,947, forward strand.
CATGCTTAAAGAGATCAATGAGGGAGAAGTAATGGATACCTGATATGCACATAATTTTAGGGGAAATGTCCTTTTGATAAAAAGCTGACATTATTCTGTAGAAACTATAAAGACCAATATTTTAATTTTCAATCAACTTGTTTTAAAACAATTTTGGTTTATCTTTTGTTTTACATCTATGTGTATATATACATGTAGATGTAGATGTGTATTATTAAAAGACTTGTCAAAAAAAGATCTGTTTGGGAAACCTTAATCTTCCCATGGACAGACTCTGATTATATAAGCAAAATATTTTTTAGGTTGTTATTTAGGTTCATATTTTATAGGTTGTTTGGTTTGTTTGTTTCTCCTTTTCTTTCATTTCCATTCCTGAGTGCCATCTGATGTGATTCAGATGAAGATACCCAGAGTGGTTTGTCTCTTATTACGTTCCTGAAAAGAGCTATAACCATGTGAAATCAGTCCTGTTTCAAGATTCAGAAGACATTCTTTGCATGTAGATATTCACAATATAGGGATGAAAGGCTCCAGTTTGCCTTAATTTCCAAGATGAAAGAATATAAGGACGTTCTTAGGAGAGACAGAAAGGGAAAGAACATCTAAGAAAATTAGTAAAATCATATGTAAGTCAAGGAATCACTCTGAGTAGACACTGAGCATTTGTGAAATCAGACATGCTTACAGAAAATTTAATATTTATCTTTAATTGACTGGTATGAAAATCACAAGGAAGTATATAAAAACTACATGGAAGAAAAGTTTGTGCAGTGGGTACTCTAGGGGTAAAGGTCCTTAATAAGAACAGATGCTCTTGCAACAAATGCAATAGCCGCAATTTAAGAAATTACATGAAGATTTGGCAATGGAAGCACTATAAATACTCACAAAATGAATACTCTAAAAACATATATCTAATAAGCATCAAACCTAATAAAAAGCAACTTTATTTTTTTCTGGTGAAGCATTCAATAACAGCCTGTTCTTTAGTTGTGTTAATCTGCCATAGCTCTTCTCTGTCTTCATCTAGCTAATGAGGACCTGAAGCTTTCCCACTGTAAAGAAAATAAGTAAAGAATGTCCATTACTATAAACTCACAATGAAAGACGAGTATAAAGGTGTGAGAGATGGAAAAAAAATAGGTTTTTGCTGGCAATAATAGTTAATGAAGTATAGGTCTATTAGGATGAAGCTTGAAATACAGTAGGATCTGTTTTCTCAGGATAATAATTGATAGCTCTGGGTTCATGATGCAGTCTTTTCATGTCAATATCTTATCATAACTTAAGGAATAATACATAAAATAATAAGTTTGAGCCTATAGCTAAGTCACAGATATCAGGAAAGTAATGTCCTTGGAGAAAGAGGAATAATATGTGGCCAGTAACTGTTTATTTGACAAACTAACGAGAGCAAAGGACACTGTGGACTTGGTCCTAGGAATCAAGCCAGGAAAAATAAATAATATTAAACCTGGCTGGTATTCCGAATCTGATCACAACATTACCTAACTTGAAGGACTCGAGCATTTTAATGGAAGGTGTCATTTAGAGGGCATTTTAAAAGCAGGCTCACGTGAGTGTAGTTCACAGTATTGGATCCAGAAACTTTGAGAGTGTGCAGATCTCTTCAAGTTCAAGGGCTGGTGCTCTGTTTCCTGCAGAATTCACCTCTAATTAATAAATGACAGAAACTCCATATAGCTTTAACCCATGGAAAGTCATAGCAGCGACCAAAACACCTTTCTACATAACATTCACATAAAAAAAAATTGTTTAAAAGTATTCCATCATGTGTTAGAAAATCAGGAACGGAAAAGCTACAGGAAAGGGACTTTCATTGAGGGGGATAATTTAATGGATAAATTAGCAGATTCCCATGCTGTGTACTAACAATTTGACATTGAGAAAATGGGCTGAATAAGACAAGTGTTTCCTTGTTGTTTGAAGGCGTTTCAAAAATTTTGTGAGTTCTTGATGATGCAAGACCAATTTTAAATTTGTTATGAATAACTATACATATATATCAAAGATGTTTTTCAGTAGCTGAGTGAACCCATGCATAGGACTCTTACTTGCCACTGGCTCCTTGTGTGAGTCAGAATACATGCAGCTACTGATTTGAAAAGTTTTACATGCGATGTCCATCCAGTTAATCACAAAGGTGTTAGAAACCATGCTTTGGAAGCTAAATATAAGGAAGGTGTCTAATTGTGAGTATATGTGGTGAAAATGAATGTCTTTTTAGAAGGACATCAAAAATTTAAACAAGAACTTAATGTCCTCTGAGCTGTAACTCTATGATAAATGTTCAGGAGCCTAAGCAATATAGAAAATTCCTCTTTTTATATCTGATTTGATGGTAGAGATGCAAAGGGTGAAATTTGTCTAATATATAATTTTGAATAAAATTTAACACAAAATTCTATTTTCGTTGTTTTACTTTTTTTATCGGGTATTTGCAGTTGTTTAATTTGTAATAATGAAAGAATTTTTGAGGCAATAACGTATGATTGGCATGAGAGTGTAACAACTTCACCTCATCCCTTTTCAAATTGAAACAGCCCTTCATGAAAAAAATCCTGGCAAAACAAATGTTTTTGTTTGCTTGTTTTCCTTGATTTGTGATAAAAAGTTTGTGGCAGACAGATGAACCTGCAGCTACACAAAACATTCAGACCTTTGATTACAGTCAGAAACTTACTCATTTTAAAGAAATCTGAGGAATAGGAGATATTAATGTGATAATTTGAAGATAGGTATTCTGTGATCATGCCAGTGAAGATTTAGAATCAAAGATATCAAATAAGATAATAGAGCAAAGCCAAGCATGACTAAGTGGGATTGAACACAGCAGTGACAACCTAATAACTTCTGAAAGGCATAAAAACTATGGTAAACACAGCAATCAGCCAAATTATAAATACAACCAACCAATAAACATTCTTCTAAGAAGATGATCCAGAATGTAATGGGATTTTTTAAATTTATTTTTTTTAAGAATGGCATTGGATGTGATTTCACAGGTTTAGGAGAAGGCCTGTGGCATAGGAACAGTGCCAGGAGAGGCAAGTGATATTCAAACGCTTGCAGAAGAGGCCAGCATTATATAATTAAAAGACAGAAATTATAACAGAGCCAGGTCTTGTGAGTTATCTTTAATAATCCAAAATTTTACTCTCCTTAATGGGAACTCAGGATGCTAGTTGACTTTGGGGAAGAAATCTAGCAAATTAAAGATAATAACGATGTGTTCTCCCTAAGCTGGGCACCCATAGACACTTTGTGAGTAGGTCAAGAACAAACAGTATTTATGTGAATGAGATCAAGCAAGTCAGCAACACCTCAGAAATTCATCCTAGGACACATGAGGAACTACTCAAAACTGAGCAGAAGGAACAAGTGTCCTTGGAAACCATGAAAGACAAAATCAAAACCAAACAAAGTATCTCTTCATATTAAAGGAATATGGCAAAACCACAGGTATTTTCAATCAGTCATCTTAGCTTAAATAGTCAGAAAATTACTGGAAGTCAGTGTTAAGTAATCAAGTTGTAAACAATAAGATAATGAAGTAACAAAATACAACGTCCACCCACCATGAAGTTGCCAAGACCAAGTCCAGTGAATTAAGCAAATTAATATTGGTTTTTTGCAGCATAAATAAATAAGGAGAGAACAGTTGATGCTATTGTCCTCATGCTTCTTTCATAAACAGGCTAGGTATATATATAAGACCAATGTGATCTGAAACTAGAAGCAGTTAAAAAGCATATTCAGAGAACAGCTGTTGGTGACACACTCTCACACTAGCAGGACCCTCACAAGCAACCCAAACTTGGTCTGCCCAGAGCCAGGTTCTATTTGATATTTTAACTGGCAGCTTGGAAATTTGCAAAATGCTACAAGTCTAGGAAGGGTGGCAGGCTGGACAGAAGGATTAAATGCTTGGTTTTTATTCTTGTTGAACTGGAAAATGACTCAAAATCAACAAGATGAAATTCAGAAAAAGTAAGTGTAACTTGTATCCAGAAACAGGAAATCATCAGTTTACTAAGTTCTGGTGATTTCTAACTTGGAACACTGTAGTGCTTTTCAGATGCTCTTCTTCAGCACGGGGTTACAGTCCAGAAGAAAGTAACAAAATGCCCGAATGTTTTAATTTAGATTTATTTAATATACAAAAGGGAAGATTGATGACAGTTTTTAAAATTTAAAAGTCTATTATGAGGAAACCTACATTGTCCATCCCCCTTCCCTCCCTCTCCCCCTGATAGAATTTTAGGTCAGAAATTAGGGAAATCTTTTAAAGACATAAATTCATGTTAGTATAGAAATCCATCAGCTAAAGGGTTATGTAATCTCCTTCATAAACGCTTTTAAAGAAAATATAGATTTTTTTAAGATATTGTAGATTTATGTGTGCTGTCTCAGCACAGAGGACAGGAGGGAATGACCCCTTCTGGTACAATATATTTATATTATGCTATGGCATAGCCTTACATTCTTGAATAATTCTCTCTTTTTGTACCTCTTTGCTAAATTGAAGACTCCTTGGATTAAACCACATCTGGAGAAAAATTTACCACTATTAAACAAATGATTAAGAAGTTGACATGTAATTTACATAGCATAAATTTAATTAGTTTCACTTTTTATGTTGAATAGTCCCTTTTTATTGCTTTTCATTTCCCTTGGGGAATTCACTGGTAATTACTTAAGCAACCTACACAATACTGTAGTTCTGAATTAAATATGATTAGTACCATGAGAGAGAACTTCCTCTACGTAATACTTCTTTTAATAAACAACCCCTCATGAACTGCAAGGCAGGTTAAAGTCACTGACAGCTAGTCTATACATACTAAAGTCAGTGTGGAAATGTTCAGAGCACACAGATAATCCTCATCTGCCTCTGGATCTAATTAATGGCTAGTTTCAGAGCTGATCTTTTTTTATGGAGAGAAGAAAGGGACCACACAGGGTAACACTCTGATCTAACTGTGAACCATCTGCTCCATAGCTCTTCCAAATATTTACAAGTAGTTTTTCAAACCAAGAGAAAAAATTGGGTAAGAAACAAAACAAAAGATAAGAACACATAGACATTACAGTGGTGCAGACCAAAGAGGTACAAAATATTATCTCTGTTACCACCTCATCTTCCAACAAGTTAAGGAAAAATTTATGATCAGATAATCTGATTACATATAATCATCTCATTTGCTGGCCTTGTGCTACAGGAAGTTTGTAATTATTTAACCATTTGTGATTTGCCCATTGACACATGAGGTACAAGGACAAGGTAAGACAGGAGAGAATTTGGCTTCCAGGAAGGGGCTCGTTTAGGTCTTTGCTAAAAGCACTGCCTTTATGGCTGATGGAGAAGTCTGAATCAAAATCTGACCAGAAGAAACTGTGAGAGTGAATTACCTAGTAACCATAGGACTGGGAATTAATTCTGCCTCTATTCAGTTGTTCAAGATCTTGCTGTTGTGGTTGGAGAACTTGCTTATAGAAGTGAATGTATCTGTGGGCAAAGGAAAGTGATGTCCAAGTTACAGTGGGTATTTTCCCAAGCAGATGAATACTTATGACAAAGGAGAGCAGATTTCTGATGTCTTAGGGCAGAATTTGTAAACTGTAGTTTTCTTGGGTTGGCCTTAAAAGAGAGGAGTGTGGGGTTTTGTGGTATGGTAGGAATTTGCAAACATCAGAAAAAAAGCAGGAACTATTGTTTCTGAAACTAATACCTTTGGGATACCTTTGAGGAATATCTCTATGTAATTATCCTAAAGAAGATAATAAGCAAAGGAGTTTTGTTTCAAAGACAAGAGTATATCTGAAGCCAGCCTCTTTTCTTTTAACTGGAGCCAGTCCTCCATCCAAATCAGTTAGACATATAAGATGAGGAAGATGTTAACTTTGTTGTATATGAGGTATAACAGTGGTTTTATTTCCAAGTTTGTGCCAAGGATCAATAACTACATGGGAGAGACCTTGCTTTTTGAAGCTAGAAAGATCTTAAGAGTGGTCATCAAGAGCTCACATGGAATCAGCGGAGCTGCTGACTTGTGGATCTAAGTGAATGGCTGATTTTCAAATTCAAGTACAGATCCATAATGCCAAAAACACATAGTGATAGAGAGTAATGACTCATGCATTTTGAAGAAAAGACTAGAGCTTTTTTTTTTTTTTTCTTGTGATGTATTTTTTAGGGCAAGATACTTCAATACAGAGTGGGTTCAATCTTGACCACTGAAAGATTATAATTTTAGTAGTGGAAGTGTTCCAGACCTTTCGGGAAAGCAGGAAGGAAGAGAGGAAAGGAAAGAGGGAGGGGATGTTTAGTTATAAGGTTGCAATAAACAATAATAGATCACATACCTTAGCAATTATTTCCAATGTGTTAGTATTACTCAGTTCATAAACAGGCCAAGTAAAGTTTTTAAGAAGTAACAGTGAGATACATTTCCCCAAATCTCCCTCCTTTACAGGATTCTTGGTGACATTTATCATCAGGCACCTCTGTACTAGCACAGGGAGACTTGCTTTGGTATGGCATGGCAGTGCAGCAGCCTGCAGTAAGGTGACCAGTACTGGAAGAATTTGAGCAGTGCTGGAGGTGGGTTCTTACCTGTCACACTCTTTCACCAGCAAATGTTGATCCAAAGAAGAAAGGGGTAATAATGAACTAAGAGCAGACTGGAAAGAGAGGTGTGAGATGACAACCCACTTAAAAAATGTTGAAGGACTCAAAGTTCACTGCCTCCTGATATTTCTGTAATATTAAAGTCCAATTAGATCATATTCCACTTGTCTGATCAATCTCTTCTCTAAACTCTGCTATTTTTCATTTTTTTCTCTCTTATTTGTAAACCAAATTTGGTTAGTAATGAAATATTTTTTTTTCCTAAGCAATCAAAAGTGTTAATGAAATTTGTGAGTAACCTTCTCTGTCTTCTTTCTCCTGGACCACTTCTTATGATGACTTCTTTTAGCAGTTCCATACGTGTTGACTGGTATCAAATGGAATGTGGGCAAAATTAAATTATCTTCCATTTCTGTTTTTATAAGGGAGGATAAATGCATTTGCTATGTGTTTCTTTTGTTTTGTTCTTTTTTTTTTTTTCTAGAAGGAGGGAAAGAATGAGAGCAAGCATACATTCAAAGATGTTTTTTCAGAGTGAATGATGGACTTTATCACCTATTGCTGCTGCTGGTGCAGTTTCTTTATCCCTGTGGCTTCCATATAGCATCCCCACCATTTTGCAAATGTTTCTAATTGCTTTTTTTTGAAAAGGTATGTAGTAACTTGATTTCAGGGCTAAATCAAACCTAAGCTCTTCCTGAGTAAAGAACTGCAGATGAATTGCTTACATACAAATGTGTGCTCTATTTCGCTTAAAAATTGAGGAGAGAAAGCCAAACTCTTCTTGTTTCTTTTATGAGTGGTAGGGAGTGAACATTTTCAATACCTTCAAGAAAAATACATGATGCCATGTGCGCCTAGACTAGATACAGGCCTCATCTGGCAGCTGCATATAATATGGCTTGAAAGGCATGTTTCCAGGCATGTATACAGTGACAGAGGGAGCTTAAAAAGACTTTAAGTGATAAAAGCTAAGACCACCTACAGTGTTAACTACAAACTCACGTTTCCAGTCACTTGAAGGACACATGAAGGACACCCAGGTGATGAGGCCCAGCCAGCACGGGTTCACGAGGGGCAGGTCCTGCTTGACAA
>JAOTQQ010000023.1:40068793-40093608 GCA_026546715.1 Gallinago undulata
TTTTTTTTTGTTTTTTTTTTTGTGGTTGGACTCGATGATCTCTGAGGTCCCTTCCAACCACCACAATTCTGTGATTCGGTGATTCTGTGATAAATTTCCATCTGAATCACTGGAAACGAGCAGAGAATGTTTCATCTTTCTTCTTGACTTAATCTTTAGGGAGGTTTCTGTCTTTTGCTAATTAGTCTCACAGGATGCTATGGTCTATGAGAAAATGTAGTAGCATTTCTAATTGCATAAATGTTTTCCTGATATGTCAAGATAGAAAAATACCAGAATTCACCTCCTGGATTTTCATTCTTTGAAACTGTTATGTGTTTGAAGGAAGGATGGACCCAAGCCAGGACTCAAAGCCAAATCCTTGCCAAATGCTTCATCCCCAACAGCAGGCATACTTTGAGTCTGGACCCAGATGCTGAGCTCCCCTCTCTGTGCAAGATCGTCTCAAAGTCGTGACAAACCTCACCTTGTTCAGAGAGCGTCAAAGCAAGGCAACGCTGTGCAGGGTAGTCACTGCATTTGGAGAGCCTTTGCTGGTGAATTCTCCCACGTGGTGCTGCCTTCTGGGGTGAAGTTCTGACTGCCTGGGAGTAAAAAGTGGTGACTAGAACTGATTCTGGGATTCCTCCAGAGCTGGTACTATTAAAGCCTCAAAAATACAAGCATTCTTGAGCCCATCTTTCCAGTGTGAGCTGCTGGAGGCCGGTCTCATTTCAGGACTATTTAACTCTGAGATAATCTCATAGCAAGATGCTGTGAAGGCATTTGCAGGTGTTACTGCCCCTTCCTATCCCCCCAGGCTCCCCCCACCTGGGCCCAGTGCTCAAGACCCCGTGTTGGCCCCCCAGGGCATTCAGCCCCTGCCCCAGTCGTGTCACAGCAGGAACCATCTCCAGTGGGAGAGGAGAGGCTCGGACAGAGCTTCGGTAGAGGAGGGGATCTCTGTACACGAGGAGAAGAATTTTGTACACCAAACGCATTCATCTAACTCCCCAAGAGCTTTTGAAAAGCTTCAGGCTCGGAAGCACTTAAATTACTTACACCTCTTCAGACTATTTCTAGACTAATTTCTAAGATTATATATTAGCAACCACTTATTTTAGCAAGATGTACTACTCAGGTAAGATAGTTTCAGCTGGGAAACTTCTGAAATAAGTCAAAGAACTGAAACAACATGTGGAATGAAACACTTCAAATTAAAAAAAAAACAAAACAAAAAACAGCACAAACCTGTTGAAAATCATGAGAGGAGTTAAATATTTTCTCTCTGTTGCCTTGAAGCACAAGAACAGAAGCAAATTTTACAAATGTTTAATACAACTTATAAATAAACTACACAGGCAAAAACTAAACACCAGGCCTGAGCGTAGGTGATTTCACTCTGAAAAAAAGCCTGTATTTTGCCATACCAGTCACCTTTTTCTGAGAGAAATAAAAACCCTGTCTTTCATATCTTGTTTACTATCAACTTTGTAACAGAGTTATCAAGGCTTCACAAGAAAGACAAAATTGATAGAAAAATTTCTGTCTAGTCATTCTGTCCAAAGCCCCAAGGAAAAAAAATTAAGAAGCTGTCAGAGAAAACAATTGATCTGCAACAATGGCAGTATTACTTAGGAAAAAGCACTTACCCTTGAGACAAAGGACAAGCGCATGAAATGAAATGCTGTTACTTAGTGTATCGTGCTAGAATGGCAAGACTCTTGCTGAGCACAGATAGTGCCATAAATCTCAAATAAGGCTTCAGTTTCTTTTTCATTTTCTTGTCTTATTTCCCCCTTCATATTAGTTACATTTTACTTAAGAATCAAAGGTTTTCCCTCTGGTTGCTTTTCCTCATAGATTTAAAATTTCATGTTACTTTTTTCAATTGTTCAGAGTGTGTTTCACCTCTTCTCAGAGGCAGGGTGACACTGTCACCATGCCCACAGGAAAGTTTATAATCAGATGAGGGGCACCACAAAAGCATGTTTGTAGATCATGACAATATTCAGATTTACCAAAGACATGTTTGCATGAGTTTTTGTATGGGACTGTGATGTCTACAGAAACCAGAAAGAGGAGTCAATATCTGCTTGAAACAGTGTTTTCACAGTGGAGACTGATATCCTCAAAATATTCATAACAATATTCAGATTCAAACAGTGTTTGTTTTTTTTTTTTTTCTCAGTATTACAATAACATGACTGTATATTCAGTAGTTGGAGCCAGTTTCACACTTACATTTTGCATTCAGTTAGGTCACCAAACCTGTGTGACCTGTTAAGCTGCAGGGAATCGTTGCCTCTACTGTACTGGATATTTATTTTCATATTTTTTATTCAACTACTTTGTATTAATAACTACATATTTGTGTCATCAAATCCGGCCTCTGATGTAGGTCTGGGTGGGAATTCGCACACAGTAGCTGAGGTGGCACAAAAATATCAACTACAGTTAACGTGGCCTCTGCATTTCTGAAGTCACCTCCTTCCAGGCACTGGTTGTATTCAAAGCTCCCAACTTTCTTCTGAAATAATGTGTGACTTCTGAAGACTTTTTGGAGAAGCAATACTGAGAAAAATAATAATTTTCAAGCAAATTATGAAACTTAAAATGTAGAAAGACCTTTAGTCATCAACATTCACAGGAACAGGGTGGCTGCAGTTAACAGAATGTTTCCTTTAATTCTTTTTTATAGCTAGATATTCAATTTTAAAGTTTTGAATGTCATCTTCTGAAGGAAGGTGTGGAAACTCAGTAGGCATTTAGCTGGACTTCAAGGTTTTGTCTAATTTTATTCCGATTGCAGAATCGTATAACCTCTATCTACGCCAGTAGAAGAAAATATTTTGTTTCTAAAAAATGTCATACGATGAATTAACTGCTGTTTGGCTTAAACATTAAACAGAGCTGACAGCAGTACCATTACTGCTAGGGCTTTCTTTCATTTGGATTTCAAGATGCTTCACTGGGAAAATCGGCATTCTTTTACAGATGGGGAAATTGAGGTACAGAGAAGGAATTGACCTGGCTAACTTCAGAACTCTTGCATTTTAACTAGTATCTGTTTACAAGATTATATTTTTATAATATTTTCCTCACTCACAAATCCTTTACCTGTAAAGGGAGAACTGTGTTAGGAAAAAAATAATTCTAACACAAGGGAGGTTACTGTGGCCTGGTTTTAGTTTTATTAAATTATTTCAGGCATAAAAAAATACACCTAAATGGGAGCTAAATTTAAGTGAACTATACAAAACCAGCTTGCACATCACATGTATTATTGGTCTACAAGACTAGATGTAGCTTTCATGTGGCCTCAGGTTTCATTGCTGGTGAGTTAGATTATCTAAATAGATTTTTGCCTACAGCACTGATGTCTAATAATCAGCCCTAACAAGAACTGAACAAAAAATTATTCTTATCAAATTTCTCTAAGTGAAGAATTATAATTTTGATAGCCTCAGCTCTAATTCCTAGAAAAGGCTGTTACTGTCAGGAAACCTGCACTCATTTAGTGTATGTTACTGAATAGGATTTGTCAAAAGGCCAAAAGCTTGGGGAGCAGCTCCTGTGACACAAAGGCTGTGATTTGAGATAAAGCACCGAAGCTCAGCAGAGCAGGCTCCTGCATGCGGCTCTCTCCTATCTTCCAGTGCCTTCTGCAAAGGACACTTCAATAGGGCAGGAGCTGCCAGGGGAGAAACCTTGTGTCAGATTCCCCATTGGTCACAAGCAGGTTTTGAAGGCTTGATGCTTTGTCTGCTCCAGCAGGAAAGGTCAAGAGGATCTCTTTCACCTGGCTGAGAGGAAAAAAAGAAAAAGAAGATACATCAGCAGTAGGATCAGAAAGCAGCTTGTGCTCTTTTAAAAGGCTTAATATTTTCCAGATATGTTGAATGGCTGATAACTGAAATCACATGACAAGCATCCCCGAGAAATCAGCCCTTCCGCTGCCTTTGCAGCTGCATGCGCTGCCTGTTTCACCTCTCCAGCTGACAAAAGATCAACTCTCATTTGAAATTAGTTTTAGTGCTGCCATCCTCCATTCTGAGGAATATCTCACCAACAGATTACGAACAAAACACCTTTTCAATTCACTTTTAAGGGTTCCTTGTGCCTTTCCAAGAGATTGAAGTAGGTAATACAAACCCAGGAAATTAATCAAGGCACATACCCTGTTTCTCTAGAGATGGCAGTAGGCACAGAGTGCTCACTGCACACCGGAGCGCAGTCAGTGCCTTAGCTATCACTGCACTGGGGATTGATTAGTGGCATCGGTTTGGCAGGGATATGATTGTAACCTGAAGAGACCTGAGGATTGTTGCAGGGGATGAGGCAGAGCTGCAATTTACCCTGCAGTTGTGGTATAAAGACCCCTTGTTGTCTGGGATTTTGGTGTGGTGGAGTCAGAAATGTGCAGAGATGTGCAGAGACATGCAGAGATGTGCAGAGACAGTGCAGAGACGTGCAGAGATGTGCAGAGAACAGAGCTCTCTCCTCTGCCGAGGGAGGAGAAGAGAGCGTGCTCTGGGGATAACAGTGCCTGGGCAGAAGCATAGCAATATGTAACAGAAGTGTAGCAATATGTACAAAATTGTGTATTAGAGAAGATGCAGTGTAAAAAGAACCACAGTCCTTGACAACATATTGGTCATGTATTCCCAGCAGAAAGCTGCAGAAAATTGCAGAACAAGTTCAGCTGCAGAACAAATGTAAGCGGATTACCACCGGAAGACCCTTTACTTTAGGAAAGTAGATATGTCTTGCTTGGGTGTGATGCACACTGTTCAGAAGCAGGCTGCAAAGATGTGTGTTAGGGGCATGCTGAGCAATGACTCGGCTACAAACAGCAGAAGGGTTTCACAGAGAACTACTGCTCCCTGTGTTGTCCAGCCTTCGGGTCCGAGCCACTGAGGACACCTTTCTCTCAGGAGCCTGGCAGAACAGGGCAAAAGCAGTTCTGCCTCAATAAAGTACTTTATAAAGAAAGTTCAAATTGCTGGGCAACACTGAGGTCTTGCTAAAAACTCTGCGAAGTTGTGGGATAACAACCTAATAATAAGAGAGAAACAGTTACTGACAAACATCCAGGTTTGAAGGTTTAGTTTGCTTTTAAGAGGAGTTTCTATTTCCAGACATTTAGCAATTGTAAAACAAACAAATACGTGGGCTTCAAGGTTTTTCTTCAGGTTTAGTAAGCAAGGGCTTTCTCATGGTATTTTATTCTTCCTTTTCCAGTGAATGTCAGCACAAATCTGAGAGGATAATCATGTGAGAACTAAAAGTAAAATAGCAGAGGAGGAAGAAAAATGCTGTCCAGACATATCATAATTTAATCCAATAGCATGCATTAGCATAGCATGATCGCTTCTCCTTATTTATAATGGGACTATAAAAGAGCAATTTTAATTTTGATTTCTTCATTATTCCCGTGTTTTCCAGTGTTTATAAATCTACACATGGCCTTTTCTTGTCATTGGTGTTTTGAAAACTCACACAATGTTGTTGACACCAATTTGAATCTCAGGTGTTGAGGTGAAGGACTCTGCCAACTCCCTTTGGGTACTGTAGAAATTGAAAGTGAGCATCCACGCTTTCTGGAAGGAATTCATTTGGGAAACATTATTGCAACGTGTTTTCCCTATGCCTTTATATAGTGGTTGGCTACATTAAAAACAGCATTTTGTAAAAAACAGCATTTTGTAAAAAACAGATGGAGAGCTGTTTTGGAAACATAACAATTTCTGTCTATAGAGATGTAAACTTCCTGAATGTTCATACATGATGTAATTATACTCTTGCTACACCTGAAAATGTTTGAAACCCTTAGTTCATTAGTACAAATATTCATGAAAATGAAAGTTAATTTTATATATCCACTTGGAATTCAATACTGGTTATTTAAATGAGTTATACAAGAAAAGAAAAGAAAAAGAAAAAAAAATCCATCATGGTAATTTAGGCCCTGATTCAGACCCTCTGAAATCTAAAAAGGAAACTCTATTGCTTGGAAAGTAGGTTCTCTCTTTCTGTTCTTGCAAAAATTTGTATGTGCTTTTGATAACACTCATTGACTAGTAAAGGATCTGAGTTGACTAAACTGGTCTAAATGTCTCACTTTTAGATGGCTGAAGTATGAATGTCTGAAGTATTTAATCTGTGATAAATTAAATCTGAACTACGCACAAATAATTTAATGAATTTTCATGTTCTGCCTCATGAATCAAGACTAAATTCTATTTTATCCTTTCTGTTTTAATCTTGATGGAATGCCAGATACTATAGAGTAATTGTTTTAAAGAAAATATCTATTTTCATGTTGAAACATAAAATTTCTCTGTATCTGTATTTTCTTGGAAAATATTCTTCATTTAAATTTTGGATTTGCATTTGAAAATTCCCATTTTCATTTGTAATAATGAAAACATTTTGCATGTGAACTTTTAAAATATTTGTCAAATGATAAGTGTTTTATGCTGGTAACAGTAGAATAGATATCTCTTAAAGTCACCTCTATCATCTTTCAGTCAAAGAAAAATGTCATAAAATCTTCCCACTGAATATACAGGTAATTTGTGCCTTCAAACCCTTCAACGATAGAAACAAAGTATGCAGGTTTGTTTCCTGTAGCTTGAAAGTAATAGTGCCATTCAAAATGAGAATTAAAAGAGCAGAAATAATGACCTTGTTTTCTAGATATGCTTGAGTAAGTTTTTGAGAGACATTGGTCTCAGGAAACTAAAATTTTGTTCCTGCTATGAGCAATAACACTAAGAATTTATTTCATTTTAACACTTTGAAAATAGAGGCTTTTTGTACTTTATTCAGCATCTGCTCAGGAAGAATAGCACATGAACGCATTAAGTAGTCACATAAAATGCACTCAACGCTATCTTACAAGCTTAGACATTTGTCTATGCTTTGCTTTTTAGGTAGTCAATTTACTCTTTCTGTAATAGCTAGGAATCTGAGAAATAAAGAAAAGGAAGCATTTACACTCAAACTCTTGGTAGCACTAGAAAACAACTGCTTTAATAATCTGTTTATCTAGCCTCCCTAGCCTCCTATCTCACCCAAGCAATCTCCGAGGAAATGACTGAAAATGAGAAGGAAGGTAGAAACCATTGAACTCAAAATCCTGTGATCAGGGCCTAGATTAAGTCACTATAAGAGCCTCTGAACTGTGGCGTTGACTTTGACCCCTTGGCCAGGGCTATTGTCACTTCCTTTGTTGAATCTGGTTGGAAACAGAGATATAGACTGCAAAACTTTTTCTGCAATGCTCCTCAGAAGAACAGAAGAGGGTGGTATCAAAAGCGTGCCTTATATTTTCAATGTTTTCATAGAGAGCACTTGCTAAAATGGTGAAGCTTTCTGTTTGTCTAATGATTCATTTCTGGCAGCTCTGTCAGATAAAAGGACAAAGTTTGAGTGACAGCTTTGGGAGAAGGGAGGATCTTTCCAGATCCAGATCCTCTCCAGAAGGGAGGATCTTTCTTTCACAAGAGAAGAAGCCAAATAAGGCAAAGAAACCAAAGATACAATTTGTAGTTTCACTAATCTTGGTTCACACCACTTTGCAACACTTTTGCAACAATTAAATGTAATCACACTTTGGTGAAAAATGATGTTACTCTGATGCCAGCTGTTTTCTCTAGTAATCCCTGAATTTACGATAACAAAGTATCATAATATGAATAAAACTGTAATGCTACCTGTGGTGTCCATACTGTACTATTAGATTTTCTACATGTAGTCAGCAATGCTGGAAACTTGTAATCACTGTATTTTCAAAAATGTATTATTTTTTTTAAAGGAGGGAATAATTATACAATTTAGATATTTTTTCTCAGCAAAATGTTAATATAAAGAATGGAAAGCAAATGTGGAGACTCTGCTAGATAGCATTTTGGATATTTTTCTCTCCTAGGACAAAAATTATCTTTAGGGCATATATAATTTAACTTTATTGCAAATACGTGTTTGGAAATCAGAAAAGTAGTTCCTCAAAATTAAACCACACTTCACAGTCCTGGTACTTCAGCTTCTCTCTTCCTGATTAATGTTATAATCAGTGGATTTCACATGATCGTTATATGAAATCTAGGAAAGTTTGAAAAAGATGAAGAAAGGAAGGAGAATGAATAAATGATAGACATTTCC
Source organism: Gallinago undulata (assembly GCA_026546715.1). Taxonomy (NCBI): domain Eukaryota; kingdom Metazoa; phylum Chordata; class Aves; order Charadriiformes; family Scolopacidae; genus Gallinago; species Gallinago undulata. The sequence continues at coordinate 40,076,942 of JAOTQQ010000023.1, forward strand.
CTGCAACTGTCATTTATTCTCTCAAGGTAACCAAGACCAGATATGGCCCAGAGCAGTCACAAATAAAGTTTATTTGGGAGTTAATTAATTATGTTTATATGGACAAATTTTCACAAAGTAATAATGAGTGGAAGAATAAAGTTCACATAAATGAACTAGTTCCAAGTGCTCAGTGTCCTAAGTTGTACCCTATATCACTAAGCACTGGTTGACATTCAGAAAGAAAGAGTGATGAATGACATTGAACAACTATGAATTTTGAAGTAATTGTGGCCAAAACTAAACTTTTTTTTTTTTTTTTTAAAACATAGTATTTCCAGGTTTTGTTTCTTTAACAAAGCAAAGAGGAAAAACATAATTCTTTTGAGACGAAGAATGGGCTATAGTTTAAAACTGTCACTCAAGGTCACTGTTGCAATATAATGCAGACAGATAAATGAGGAAAAGATGTAAAATTTTTCCCAAACTCCCCTTCTGCTTATTTTGGAGAGGAGGGGAAAACACATTTACATGTCATTAGGCATGCCCTGTGGGTAGTCTGGAAAATACATGTATATGGAGTATGTGCATACTACTTAAGACATCCTGCTCTTACTCAGCCTAATGGAAGTTTTAATAGTGTTTAGCTATTCATTAATTTAGAAGGGTGAACAATATTTTCTTATGATCTGAATAAAAGAGGGGTGCAGGAAGGTGAGGATTCCATGCAGGGACAGAAGCATGTTGAGGATTGAAAAGAAGCAGGATTAAACTAAACAGGAACTTCAAGGTCCTGAACCTTGTGCAAGATCCTTAAAGAACTAGATATGGTTGTATATTATACATCTGTTGTGTGTAGCCTAAGCTTTCATTAGCCAGCAAAGGAAGCTGATATACTTAGTGCTTGTGGTTAAGTTGGGTTAAATTCTGAAACAGTGACACTGGGTGATGATTTGGGGCATTTTGATTTCCTAGGCCCTTCCTCCTTAGAAGACATTGCCCACAGGCTCTGTGCTATCAGAGACCATTTTCTTTTCAACTATATACAGTTTTTTATATGTATTTAACTCTGTCCAGCTTTATATGATTTAAAGAAATTCCACATTGAATTTTATGGAATAGACTTACAATATCAGAAAACGTGGAGCCCTTTGCTCTAAGCAGTACAATTCCTGGAAGTCCAACCTTCTGTTGCCAGCTCTTTCTGGAAATACTACATATGCTCTACTGGCTCACGTAATTTTAGATGGGAAAGACCTGCTGGTAGTCCTGCTTTTCCCTCCAGGGCAGAGGTGTTTCTGTGCAACATGTTATCATAAAGGTCACAGGGAACATTAATACCAGCCAGTCTGTCTCATATTGTGACAAACCAGAGAATTTCATTCTGAATCACACATAAATTTCAAAAACTAGAGAACAGTTTTGGGGAACCTTTTTATTTAACAATTTTGTGCGAAAAATAAACTGTCATACCTTCTAATAAAAGGGTGACAGCCAGTCTAATTTAAGAAAGAAAAATAAGGCTATTGTTTCCAATGAATAGCTGAATAAGAGCCTGAGGAGTAGGACTTTCTACTGTGAGCCTGAGCTCACCATTTGAACCATTTTTTGTGTTCTATAGATTGTGTGTGTGATGCACCAGGAGGATCATGGAAAGAATATGCCAATTCAAACATTGCCTTTCCCAATATATTAAAGCATGGTTTTCTGCCAGGAGTGCCATCACTCTCCTGTACTACTCAGGAGCTGCAGCAAGCACCACCTGTATTCTCTAGAGCTATGGTTATGAAGGAATCACATCTAACTGACAACGGCTTTTGCTATCAAGATCCTGCCACGCCATTAGCTCGCAGTTTATGTTCATGTTTATATTTCCTGACAGCTGTGCACAGTGCTGTGTGAGCAGTTGCTATAGGGTTTATATCTACAGTTGCATAGGGTGTGGCTAATAAGATCTTGGTCTGCAGTTGCATTTATTTTTATCATCATGGACCATCCACCATGTAGGGAGCCGTTTAAATGTGCAGGATTCCAATGAGGTTTAAAATTGCCTGAATTCAGTGATTCTTTCTGCTTTTTCCATTCCAATAGCACTTTTTTGTTATTGTTTTTCACTGTAAAATAAGCAGTCTTTCCAGTCTTGTGAAAAAAAAACTATTTTAAATGCCCTGCAGAAATGGAAAAGCATTCTAACACTCCTCTTTGACAATATCCAACGGCAAACATAACACAGACATTCACATTGACAAAATAATTCTTTCTAGTGCCTGAAATCATCTCAGTTTCAAGGATCCGGTATGTCAATATTAATAGCAAGAATAATAACAAAAATAATTATTAATAATAATAATAATAAAACAGCAACAACAACAACAGTAGTAGTATTGTTACTTTTGCCTATATAAAGAATTCATTTCAGATTATTACATCCTGCTGACATTTCTGAAAACCTGATTTACATAGCACTGCTTTTTCATGAAAAGACATGGAGATTAATTTCATACATATGAGAGCAAAAACAGCATTAAGGGCTTAAATAGCTTCAAATACCCATTACTGTTAAGTGACACTCACTGTTGTTTTTTCCTGCAAGTCATAGTGAATGAAATTAGCTTCAGGCTATGTAGGTTAGGTGAAAGGATAGAGTGCATCAGCATATTCTGCTGTAGCCCAGCATAAAGATTTATGATTATCTAGGAAAAGAAATGTATGTTATTTTTTTATCTTAGAAATGATGAAAATTACTATTGTAAATGTCCCCTCATTGCATTAGACATGGACATTTTGTTTATCGTTGCCAAAAGACAACTATCACTGATAGCTTTTGTAGCTAGATAGATTTAAAGGATACGTAAGTATGTACCCAGATGTTGCATTTTGTGTAAAAAAATTGTTTATATCATTATGATCCATGCAGAGTTGATAGCCAAATCTCAATCTCATGTTTTTCTGCAATTGTGACCTAAAATAAATGCTTGTAGCTCTGCAGTTCTCAACTGAGATCTAAACGCAATGTCCCTCTTCTTCCCAATTACCTATGTGTAAAAGCAAATACAATTTGTAAAAATAAGCCTAATGGTGTCTCACGGTTGTGTCTAGTACAGCAGCTTCCTATTATAAGTAAAAAAGGAGCTGTTCTTTTTAGAACTTTGAAGCTAACTGGGCTGCCTTTCATATGAATCGCTTACAGATGAACTAGGGACAGCTGTGACAGGCTGTGAGGCACAGCAAGAGTTCCTAGGAGTTTTCCATGAATTGTGGCCTAAAAGTTTAGGGCAGTTATTATACATGTAACAGTATCATCCCTGGGCTTCATTCAGGATTTGGGCTGCTTTGGGCTGGAGAAAAGACAGGAATTAGTAACTCTCCATGTTAGGACCAAATTAACCAGAGATAGGAGTTTGAGAGAGCTCCAGCAGAGCTGTGGGGGACGGCTTTCCCTGGGTAGGCAGGTGGATCTCCTGCCTGCAGAGCATTTTCTCAGGTAGGAGAAAACGGAAATGTCTGTTACTAAAAGTCAGTGGAAGAGTGTGAAATTCCTAGCCTAGTGGTGCAAGTACTTTTTTCTGAAATGCATGAATCTATCAAAATTTCAGAGACAGATGTTTAAAATTCTTCCTTTAAAATTGAAAATGAGCATTTGTTACATCTGCAGCATGGACGGGCGGGTGCACGGCACTGAGGCTGACAGGAGCGTCCTCTCAGGGGGGGCAGAGATCTGTGACTCTGCTTCCCTGTAGGACAGCTTTCTCTTCTCTCCCAAGTGACTCACCAACATGATTTGTCTCTTTGCCAGGTGAAATACACACACAGCACATGGAAACAGCCTGCTGCTGTGTTTCATAGTCCACATTTCTCAAGGCCTTCAACCCCTAACACTCCTGGGTTGCTTTGGCTAGGAGATAGAGCAGTCTCATCTCACTTTTTTACAGACATTCACAGCACATGCTGTAATGGCTGCCTTATGTGTGTGGTGCTGCTCACTAGTTGGATGCTTAGAAAAGACCTTCTATGATTAGTCTGTGAAAAAAAGTGTCCTTATCTCCAGTAGTGCAGGCCTATGGCAATTTCTGCATTGTTGTTATAATACCAGTCCTGCCATCGTACCTGTGTCTTATCTAAAGGCTGTGTCTATTGTCTAAAGCATTATAAATCAATCTTACATATAAAAATCAATAAAGCAGACACCCTCTTCTGTGACCCACAAAGGCTTCTTAGTGCATTTACTCACCTGGTAAGGACCATATAACTTTCTGTGGCTCAGTCATTAAAGTCAGTACCAGTGTTTACAGACTATAAAATGATAATCAAACTTTGATATGTCTATGGTCGATCATCATATTTGCCTTTTAGTCAGATGATACATTGAGTACATCTTCTAATAGGCAGGAAATGACAAGTTTACAGTCTATCAGGATCCAGTTAGGAATCAGCAGCTGAGATTAAGCTTCGTAGACTGCAGCAAGGCTACAATTGTGATTCTTAAATTTTGATTAAATATACAGTTAATGGTCTACAGCAAATGAGTTTTCATCTGCTAACAATTGCTAAAAATCTGTTATTCTCCTCCAAAGAAACCTGTGAAATTACAGCCTTTAAATAAAGGTCTTAATATCTTTTAATTTATCAGATATTGAATTATCTCTTGAATCTTCTACATCAGAATGTATTAAACTTTGAATAACCAATTTTATTGATGGAGCCAAAAATCCATATCAGTGAGGTGCTTATCATAAAATAACATTGCTCTGTCTCCATGAGAGTCTTGTGTATCTGCAAAAAGCTGAAATGGCCACTAAGCAGAAGAACTGCTATATCTTGCCAGAAGATTTGATATTGCAAAGATGTTTCTATTCTCATTCTGCAGTTGAATTAGCAGAGCAGAGAGTAGTGAAGCAGAGAGAAAAAAAAGCATTTACTTGATAGGGTTCACAAGTGACACATTTTCTTGGTCCTCTAAATTGCCTGTCAAATTAAAGAGCAAGTCTGAAAACTTCTGTAATTATCTAAACTATTAACTCTAACAAAGATTTACATGTCTTTCCTACTGTGCTAAAGAAGGGCAGTTTCAAATCATTAAGCTTAAAACCCTCTGAGAGATTCAGTTAACAGTGTCCCAGAGCAAGACAGCTAGTTACAAACCACTCTAATAAAATTTTCAAGCAGAAACCTAAGGTTGACTTTTTAACTCTTTCACTCTGTAGAGACTGAACTATTCTGGTCCAACCGTCTAAAACCAACTCACTCCTCCCATCATCAGATTAAATTAACACTTTATCAGAGCCAAAATCTCTCTCAGTGCAGGTTTGTTACTGATTTTTCCCATGAAATAAGTGCTATATTTAATTTGTATTAAGATATTAATGAGTCAAACACCCAAGCATTAAATATGGAATTAATAATGATTAAAAGTTTGCAGATATCAGATGCTGACAGTCATTGTCCCTTTTGCTTTTCAGTGAGCATGGACTAAATACTCTTAAAATAACTTTTAAAATTTTATCCCCTTGCAGTAGCTAGAATTTTTGTTTATTATTTCCATATGTCTGTTGTAGTTACATCTGAAATTCTAGAACACAGCATCATTTCTGCAGTGTAGTTTATGCAAGGTTGGTAGTGCAAGGTTGGAATTTTGTGTAACTTTCAAATTTTCTCAGAATCAGTTTCTTATATGTTTCCCTTTTTATTTTTTTTTTTAAGTGTTTAAGTAAATTATTTACTTGCTGCAGCAGAATCAGAACCTGACAGATTTATGGGAACACTTGAAAAGACAGAAAATAGTATGTGGTCAGTAAGAGCAAGTATTTATGTTAGAAAAATTGGATTATTCAACCTGGAAGCTGAAAAATATATTGTAGGTAATATGTCATTAAAATAAGAACTTGGAGAAGTAGCATTCATAAAGAATTATTAATGAAAATTACAGGAATAATTTTCAGTATCAGTAAAGTAAATCTGGGGAAAACTTATTAGTAGCCCAATTAAAATACTATAAAAAGACTTTTTGTAGGTTATGCAATCAAATTCAATGTAAACTATTTTATTTTATTATTCTATTAAAAAACCAAAGATTATAGCAACCTCCTTGCTAGTTTAAGACTGGATTGTAAAACATGGCATTATTAATCTACATATAAGAACCACAGTTTTGCAGATAGGGTGATTTCACTAATGGGATGTCAAGAGAAACAGATATTTTCACTAAAGCAACACTGCAAGCAGACTGTCTGCATCAAGATACAGATATGAATTTTGAATTGGAATTTAATTAGCTTTTTTTCTAATGCCAAAAATAACAAATATGCCTGATTAAAATTAATGATGATATATTAAGTGAAGGTTACCTAATTGCAATTTCAGTTTAAACAATGCCTGAATTGCCTAATCAAAAATTTTATGCCTCTTGCCTAAATGGCAATTGCTTATGAATTGCTGCTTTGCCACTCTGATTACCCTTCTTAAACTTCAGTAAATTACCGAAGCTCAGAATGCACCAAGGGCACAGCATATGTAGCTGAGGTTTCCTTTGCTATTGAAGCACACAAGGAATTGGTTTTGCTATGAAGAAATGGAAGTGTTTTGCAAACAATGACATCTCCATGGTAATCCAAGTAATGCTACCTTTGTTCTCACTAATGTAAATATTCACATCATGTTATTTCAAAGCATGCACATGGCACTTTGAGGTCACTAAAAGACCCAAAAGAAAAATAATGGGCAGAAGAATGTAGCATAGTAAGATAAATATGTAGTTAAACAGTAATCACAGTACACTGCACAGTGAAGACAATCAGAAAACAAATTTCCAAACTGCTGTAAATTGTTTTGGGGTCAATCAAAATGATTATTTTTCCATTTCAATTCAAATACTTTTTAAATTAATTGTAAATAAGAAATAATTCTTCACATTTTTTCGAAACAAAATTACTAACAACATTTCACCAAAAAAAGTCAGGTTTTCAAGAACGTATACTCCAGCAAAGTTTTCTTTGTTTAAGTGTTTTCTCTCTGCTGCCTTTTGTTTGATTTCCAGGTCCTGACTTGGATGACCAATCTTATTTATCAGAACACTTAGTGTACTGATACTTACGTTTGAATGAAAATGGTTCACTGTATAGGACAGACTCATATTAACGCACACTTATCTTGTTTATGTAAGAGCAATAGTCTAAGGTAAGAATGTCCACTTTCACATACACAAACTTCAGAAGTCCAATAAAAAATGTATGCCTTTTGGAGTCTAGGATTCTGTTAGTTTCATAAGGAAACTGAAATAACAAAGTACTATGTGAGTTATTTCTTGATATTTTGCCCTTGTGAAACCTAAAGTTTTGATCACAAAAGTACAATCAGAATCTAGCCTTATGTCATGGCTGTGGCTGCCTCAATAGCTTTGGTGAGTTCTTCAGAATGATTTCCAAGTCAACTCATCCACTAGTGTCGCAAAATGTCCATCTTAAAAGAGGTTTTGCAATCCTTTACAAGCAGGGCCAAACTTAGTAATACCAGTTAGGTGATGCTGTGATTGTCGGCTACAGTGGTGCAATTGGTCAACAGAGACAAATCCAGAGTGGAATCACTCTGCCCCTAAACGTGGGGCTCTGTGTTCAGACTTGAAGGAAAGAAGAGGAGAGAAGCCGTTCTGGTGTCCAGCCTGCAATGTGCCAGGGTAACTGCATCACAGTGTGTGATGCCTGGGGTCTTTATTCAGATCATGTGCCTCTACTGTACCATTTAATTTGGAATAACAGCTAATATGTTTAAATAATACATGTCTAGAAATACATCTGCTCTGGCTGCTAAAATAGTAATTTCATTTCACAACTTCTCTCCGGGTGTTTGTTGAGAGGATGAATCCCGTAATTCTTTGAGGTCTTCTGAGAAAGAAGAGAATGTAGGAAAGAATTCAGATAGGAAAACAAAAAGAACAAGAAAAAGACATAAAATAGAGGTTGAATCAGATTCTGAGAAATATATTAATGCTCAAAAAATATGAAATTTAGTGGCCAGTTTGCACTATTCTTTTCCAGAGGGAAATTATGTATATTCTTTTTTTATAATTCTCGGAAGTTTTAAAAACACTGTACCCTAGTATACTAGAAATAAAATCTCTTTCCAAGGATTTCATTGGGTGCCTTGCGTTCCTAACAATAGTACCCAGCTAACAAAAGTGCATTCTCATTGGCCTCCTACCGAAGCATCCTCCCTATTCTCTTCTTTATCATTTGTGCCTATGACACTGTGTCTAGTGGTATGTTTGCTTTTAAATGTTTGCTGGTATGAAGTAGCCTTGCCAGTAGCTGTAATTAAAGTTTGATTGACAAGGAAGGATATTTATGCCAATAGATGAAGCCCTGCATATCCAAAGCACAGTTGCAGATTCTTCTGTCAGCTTTACTGGACTTAACTCAGCATACATAGTATGAATTTCTAGTAAATCTCTTTAGTTTTCCAGTGAGGTTTATGTAATCTGTCTGTATAACAAATATTTTTTAATGAACAATGTCATGCATATGTATTGATGTAACCTGCAATGGCCTGCTCCATGTGAATAAATACCTTACCTGCTAAATGTTGTGAGCAACTTTATACCTTAGAAAACACTGTACAAATATTGAAGTAATTTGAAATAGTGTTTTTAATGAATCTTAGTATCTGTCATGCTATTATCAATGACTTTGTCTATTTCACATCCACCCAGGACTGTGATGAGAAATAAGGGTTGTTCTGGGAACATCCAGTTCTATATTTCCAGTTCATCTGGATGCCAAAGGGGAGAATTTAGTCTGGTCACACTGGGTACACAGATATCAATAACACATCTCTTCAGAGATGCTGTCTCTGAAAAGAGCTGTTGTAATGCATCTGGGACTACCACATTTAATTTCCTTGTCATTCTCATGCCTAAAAAATTTATTTTAAATTTCTAGATGAAGCATTAGTTTAAGATGTAGTCATAAAGCACCATCCTCTCAACCATGACTGCAAGGTACAATTTGCACCACCTTCTCACTCCAGAGTGGTGTGCTGTCAGTGGTCGCTAGGCAGACAAAGAAGGCTGTAAAAGACACTGAAATACACCTCCTGATCCAACAGCCTGTTCCCATCCCCTTTGTTGAAGATGGATTTGGCTGGAATGGATGGATCCGATCCACTACTAGCCACCTTATTAGAACTGGAATCTCTCACAAATTTTGCAATAAGGCCTTGTTGTTAGCCTACAGACATCCAACTAACTTGGTCCTCTTAGGTCAAATGAAGGTGAATTGCTCAGGTCAACAGTTATAGCAATAGAGTGGACCTGGAAAACAAGCAACTGGGAAGCTGGGAGCCCAGGCAGAGTGAGAGTAACACTGTGCAAAAGCAGACCACAAAGGAAGATGCTGAGGTTTGACCTGACTCTTACTTTTCCTTGTAGGTAACTCTCATAGTATAGTGTGGTGCTATGAACTGCCAGTTGTCTGAGAGTGGAACTGGAACAGATAACGCCATGCATAAATGTCCAGACCCCAGAGCTGGGCCTGAAGTACTCTTCTTGAAAAATGAACTCTGTGAATCTCACAAGTACAAACTGATGGATATATGTTCCTACGTTACCTAGCCACATTCAAGGTGCTTTCCCAGCTGTCACAAGACTACCAGGAAAAGGAAATAGGCCTGAAGATGATACTCATACTTTGGTACAGTTCAGTGTGAATCTAATTTGTGTTGACCTGAAGATATAGGACATTTATCTTAAAATCCCAATGAAGAAGCAGAGAAGAATCATATTCCTTTGATTTTTCTTCATGAAGTTTTAAGCACGAACATAAATAAATGTCTCTCAAGATGAACCTCTTAAAGTGAACTGTATGAAACTATTCTGACTTTATGTGCCTAAGAAATTAAAAATCTGTTTAATTAGGCCATCCACTTAGCTGTACTCTGCTACAAAAAGTAGCTGCTAGCACTTCATGGAGACCTAAGCTTTGTCTAGTATTGGTTATTTTAACGTAAGTTTCTTCAACATGAAAGGGTCTTGGCTAAGTTCAATAATTGTGTGTGTGTCCTCAGAACAATTGGTGGAAATTATTTGTATTCAGTAATTCTAAAAACCTTTCTTCTTAAAACTTGTGCTTTATAGTGTTCCAAAGGAATCTACTTGGAGAATATATAGCAGTTTTTATTGTGCAATAATCATAACATAGTTGAATGCAAATATAACTATTTGCACACTTTGGTGTAAGTAGGAAATTAAGTTAGGGTTTGCATTTAGCGATGGAAGGTGATAGATGTAAAGAGGTAGACATGATGAAGATTGCTGGTGTGAAGGTATTAATTTACCTGTTAATATGAAAAACAATAAGGATCAGTTGATGCCTGTCAATAGAGACTATAAAAATGTGTATGCAGAGGCTATGGTAACTTACGCTTAAAAATCCTACAGCTACATTTATTTTTTCCACATTAGAATTTGCTCCCTGGCTTGAAACTTGGAAAACAGCATAAAATGATAATAAGAATTTTTTAACTGTCACATTGCACACATCTGAATTGCTCAAGATCGCACTTTAATGGCGCTGTCCGAATATTAGTTACATTGTCTGAACCCCAGGCCCTGGTCTGCTTTTCGGAAGAATCTGATCTTCTTGCGATTTAGAGGCAATAAGGACTACATTCTCATAATATCTGAACCACTTTCCAGGGATGCCCAGACTTCCAAGTGAACTTGGTCAAGTGGCATGCAGACCTTGCATGATCTCTTACATTTCTTAGTGAAACTAAAGAAGCTCTGTGACTTTATGAGTTTTACTTGGAGATTTTAGGTGGGCTGAAAATGAAAGAAGGCTAAAGCATCAACTCGCAGTAATTACAAGCAAATAAACATTCCACCGAGAGTATTGCATGATCAGATTTGGGTTTGTTCATTCTTTTTTTTCTTGCTATCTCCAAGCTGAACATTTTATTCTCCATGGTTTAACCTCTGTGTGTGCTAATTATCCTGACAGAGTGAGAGAGCACATATTTAATTAGTGTTTGCTGTAGCTCTTTTCTTGTTTGGTGGTTTCCTGGGTATTATTCAGAAATACGAGGTCAGCCAATAAACTTGACAATGCCAAAAACCTCAACTTACCACTGCTGGACATCTGCCTGTCTCTGCGGGTGACAACCTCACTCTAACCTTTCTCAGCACCTTATAGAATATGGGCTACATTTCTGTCAGCACTAGCTGTCATCACTGCTTCTGCACACAGGAGTTGTCCTCTATACAAGACAGGATGACAGTATACCTATCCTTGGTTTACCTCATGTACATTTGCATGCGAAACCTGGTTTCTGGCACTTTTAGCATTTATATGAACATATATTCTATCTTCATATACTTACATACAGTTATATAAAAGAGTAGCAAAAGGCAATTAAAATTATGTACGCAGAAATGATGCAAAGCAGAAGTATGAGCGTGGCTGCAAAATCAACTCCCCCCTAAAATTTCTATCTTGTACGAGTCAGGACTAAACATGTTTCTCCTTAAAGGTTTATCACAATGGTAGCAATAGTGTCATAGTGATGTGAGTGATTTTCTTTTTTAGTTTTCTTTTATTCTTAGTTTTATTCTGCTTCATTTTCATTCGCCATAAAAGCTCTATATAAGGAAAAAAACCACACCAAACAACAACATATTAAGTTTAATTTCATCAGTGGTTATGTTAGGACAGCCTTACATACTCCAGGAGACTCTTATGGAGCCAAGGTGTGGCTGGGTCTTCTTGAGTACAATCTGTGAACAGAGTGCACAGCTTTTCTTTTAACACTTTCATGCCTTTTCCAGGTGTATTTGGCTTTTGAAAAATACAGATGCAACTACTGATGCTGTCAAGACAAGTTAATACCAACAGCAGGATTATTGAGCATGGGACACATCACAACTCTTGCTTTAGGAGTTATTTTGGAAATACTGCAGGAGGAAAAGCGACTGACTGAAGATACGGCTTTTGGCCAAAGACCAGAAGCAATGCAGCATACAAAAGATTTCCTTGAGAGTAGAACTGTACTGCCTTTTGTATTCAAGCTACCTTATACATTGCACATTACATTATGCCATGTTGAAGGTTTCAGGGTCGGAATTCCTTCTAAGGAACCTGAGTGGAAGTTACCCTTTAGTACCATTTCGAGGGCTCAGCTTACATCCCATGATTAAAGCAGTAATAGTTCCCCTGCTCGAACTAGAAACTCATTGTGGTAATTTTTTGTTAGGTCTATAAAACTGCAACCCCTTTAAGTATCCTTTTCAGATAAAAGTCATTTGTAAAGACTGTGTTTTGCTTATGAATGACTACTTACAATTACAGAATTAAAAGCAGCATTAAACATTTTGGTTGCTTGAAAAACTATCAGGTTTCCACCATTTCTGTGTACATTTAGAAGTTCCAAGGCAGAATTTGTGAAGTAAAAACCGGTAAGAATAGCAATACCCTCTGATGTTGAAAATGAAAATCAATAATCCACATAAGTACCTTCTGGGAAACACTGTGTTAGTCTATTGTTTCCCCTGTGTTTGCAGCCACTTTGTTTGCTTTCCAGGTTAGCTGATGTTCTATAGTTGATTAGTTTGCTTGCTTGCTTTTGTGCAAGATAAGAAATAATATATTGTAAACAATAAAACAAATAGAAAACAGACAACAGACAATAGCAATTTGCAACACTTTTCATACGCTATTTAATCAGGAAGAGTAATACTTTGGAAATAATAGAGAAGATTTGCTTTTCTTGCCGGATACAGTCATAAACCCAGGCACCACAGAGACTCCCCTGCTTGTTCTCAGAGTTCAGATGGTCCTGCAGAGAAACAAGTATCCACCTATTCATAGCACGTACATAGTAAGTCAAACATTTTAGACTGTCAGTCTTTGTTAATGTTACATTATAATTTATTTTACAGTGCCTCATCACTCAACTGTTAATGGGTCCCCCCAGAAGAGGCAGAGCACACACACATACTCTCAACCCTTCAAGGAGTAGAGCAGAGCTACCAGATAAAGACAGGAGAACCTACTGGAAGTGATACCCCAGGCATATGGCAGGGTGGCCGTGCCAATGCACACTAGATCACACTGCCCCCCAGTGCTTTCAGTGGTACTGAAATATCTTCCAATTCTTAGCACCAAGGTGAAAATTACTTACTCAAGTAGCCAAGATGATATTGTTTGCTTACCTGGATCTATATCAGCTTTTAGTAAAGCAAAGTTTCACAAGAAAAGCACATTGATGAAGCAAACAGCCAGCAATATTTAAGCTATGCTGCATGCACCATATCACATATTTTCTGCAGCCCTCCACACACACTTGCTATTTTGTTCAGAAAGTCCTTGGAGAATTAGGTTTGAGGGAGAGAGAGGAAAATGAGGAAATGAGATTAGGAGTGGGGAAATGGCAACACAAATTTCAGTTTCCTTTTTCTAGTGGGAGAAGTGAAGAATTTGGGACAGATCCCACTCCTATCAAGGCCAATGACAAAATGTCCATTGATTTAATGAGAACACGGTTGATTTGCTTCACTTGTATTGTTTCTTATTTTCTAACTTCATCTTGTGGCTGGCTAGAAAGCTTGGGTTTGGTTTCAAGTGCTGATAATAGCTATTCGCACTATTAATTTACTACAGAGAAATCTTTTTCAATCCAATATTCTTATAAAATTCAGGCTGACTCAAAGTTATTGCATGTAACCTGAAAGCAAAATATATTTTCAAGGATCAAACTGCAGTACATTACTATGCGTACATCAATATGGCATATTCCTTCTATTTTCAAACTGCTTAATTAAAAATAAAAGGATTTTAAAGGGACAAGTATAGCAAAGGATTTATAGGAAAACTATAGCAATTGCTACCTTACACTTGCTGTTGGCTCCAGGAACAGTTGCAGGACTAATGGTAATGAGTTTCTGGCTAGGCCGAATCAAAGGGGTGAACACTACAGTGAACTAGATCAGGTCACCAATATGTCAAAGAGAAATCAGCCTAATTGTGCAGAAAAAGCAATCTAGGTAAACAAACATCCTGGATGATGGGTGGAAGCTAGGATTTTTTCTGTCAGCCAGGTAAATCAAAGAAAAGCACATTAATTTCTGTACTAAAGTTAATATAAAAGCAGACTTTTACTTGGTCCTTTATATACTTTTCTTAGATAGGGGTAGTTAGATAGGCATGGAGAGATGGAGGGATAGGCGAGCTAAAAAGATAGAGAGATGGCAAATGTTGACATGGCTATTGGGAATCAATTATGGGAAGTCAAATGTTCTTAAATAAGTTCAGTTTTGAAAGATCTGCTGGAGTTAGTGAGTCCTCAGTGCCACTTCTTACTCTAGTTGCTTGTTTGTTTGCTTTTTACTAATGACACAAGCAAGGCTTACAGCTTGTCTATGCTTTTCAGACTCAATTCTGAGAGAAAGCGGCTTTATGTGAGTCTACTCCAACTGTTAGACCATATATTTCTGCTCATTGGTCTGTTCTGAACTTGTCATCCTTAAAGCCAGTGATCAATTTCAACCAAATTAATGAGGTTCTCAGAGGCACACCTTTCAAGCCTGTCCAGGTCCCTCTGGATGGCATCCCTTCCCTCCAGCATGTTGACTGCACCACACAACTTGGTGTCTTTGGAAAACTTGATGAGGGTGCATTTGATCCCACTGTCCATGTCACCGACAAAGATGTTAAACAACACCAGTCCCAATACTGACTTCTGTGAATGCCACTTGTCACTGTCACTCTCCACTTGGACATCAAGCCATTGACTGCAACTCTTTGAATGCAACCATCCAGCCAATTTCTTACGCACTGAATGGTCCATCTATCAGATGCATGTCTCTCCAATTTAGAGTACAAGGATGTGGCGCAGGAAAGCGTCAAATGCTTCGCAAAAGTCCAGGTAGATGATGTCTTTTATTTTGGTCCACAAGATATAGGAGATGCTATTAGTGATAGAACAAACATATTTACCTTGAACTGTCATAGCTTCTGCTTTTTAACTGCAGGGAGCCTTTCAGTACAGGCAGCAGATCAGAGGCCCTTCCAGAATTCAAGCAGCTGTTGGACTAAGCTATTGGGATGGGCTGGGAATGAGGCACACTCTGTGGTACACTTGAAGGATCCTGTTGTGCTGATTTACAGTGTTCCCAGCTTGAAACTCCTATCAACTCATACAAGTCTACTCTGATTCAGTCCTTATCATGACAGGAACCTTTCTGTAAGCCTTGGTAGAAATAAATTGAAAACATTTCAAAATCTCCTGGAACAGAAAATTATTTAAGATCATTCTCTTTGTTCCATAGACATTAGGTCTTCTCAATTCTTCAGCCTTGAATCTCCTCTTTTCAGAGGATTAAGAGCACAACGTCATCTCAGTAGAAATAGTTTCTTCATGAACTCTGGTGTAGGTTGCAAAACTTAACTGAAAACAGCAGTAAAAACTAAGGCAGCTAAACGTTACTGTGCTCCATGAATATGCTTCTTGCCTGGACTGTTCCACTGTGAAAATATTCTTAGCTTTTATACATAAAGAAGAGCTTAATACTAAAATAGACCATAATAGCCTCTGAATTTATGTATGCTTTCTTGTTAGAAAAGACAGGAAAATTATAACCAGTAGGCTATTCTGGCCACATGAAAATCCTGTCTATTACTTTACAAAGCAAATACCTTAAGCATGGATAAAGACACATTCCAGGACCACAGAGTCACCAGACACCTCGGGCTGAGAGGGACATTTAAGAGGTCTGCAGTCCAACCTCCTACGCAAAGCAGGATCAGCTCTGAAATCAGACTAGGTTGCCCAGGACTTTATCCTGTCAGTTTGTGAAACCCCTCTAGGATGGAGACTGCACAACCTCTCTGGGCAGGCTCTACTACTGATTGCCTTTCCTCAGGATCCAAATCTACTCTGAAAATTTCATGGAAGTGTAGATATAAAAGTACACACAACTGTGCAGGGGCTGTCATGTCTTTCATGTGCTGCTGTACTCACTTTTACATATTGCTCCTCTGTACTTTCCCTGGTCAAGGGTGTGCTGCTCCTGCAGTGCCCAACAGCTACCTTTCCAGTTAGTGGAGATGATAATTCCTCTAACTGCGTGTCAATCTAGATACTGATGGTATCCAAGTTCCAGCTCTGATGATAGCTGTTTCATTGCTCAACAATGAAAAACTACCAGGAAAAGCCATGGAGTTTATTTGGCAAAGATTTTACACCATATGGATGAGATGAAAGAAGGCACAGCTGGTTTCAATTTTCTGTAGTGGAATTTAGCATTCAAAAGTATGGCAAATGTTGGTAGAAAGACTAATTAAACCTCAGTTTGGCATCAAACAGATAGATGGCACAGATATAGGTCAATATACTTTCTTTAAACTCAAAATACAACTCAAATTTTCATTATCTATTAAAAAACAGCTTCGCAGGCACTTGGGCTTTGGTTTTGGTTTGACACTAGGCAATTTATGAAGCTTCAATTTACTATTAATGGTAAATTACTATTTACTATTAATATTCATATACTGTTACACACCAGCACTAATTTAGGTCATACAGAGAAAAAATCAGGAAAGCAAAAACCCAGCTGGAACTCAACCTGGTGATTAATATAAGGGACAACAAAAAAAGTTTCTATAAATACATCAACAAAAAGAGAGTGACAGAGAATGTCCATCCCT
>JAOTQQ010000023.1:40093708-40125937 GCA_026546715.1 Gallinago undulata
GTGGCTCTTCAGGGCATGCTCTAGTGGCCAAGATTATTGGTTTGTGCTGGGGTGTTGTGTGTGGGGTTGTGAGTGTGAGGTTTAGTTGGTGGGTAGTTTTTTTGTTTGTTTGTTTGTTTCTGTGTGGGTTTTTTTTTGTTGTTTGTTGTTTTTGTGGTTTGTTTTTTGTTTTGTTATTTTTATTTTTTTTTAATGTAGTTGGACTCGATGATCTCAAAGGTCCCTTCCAACCACTAAGATTCTGTGATTCTGTGATTCTCTAATACATCCATTTTACAACAGAAAATGAAATAGACTTAAAATTTAATCCAGTGTATTTTCTTACCTGTAAATAAGACTGACAATATTTCTCCCTCAAAGAATTAAAATCAAAGTATACTTTTTAGTTCACAGAATGCTGCTGAAAAGTATCTAAAGGACAATGCCTCGGGGTGTTTCCTTTTTTATTTTTTTTTTTATTTATTTACATGGGAATATAGTTATTGGTTACAGGCATGAAAAAGTTATTTTTGTGTTACTGTGAATGACTGATTGTTTGCAAGTAACATATTCCACAGCTTGGGAGGAAAAAGGTTGTGAGGCTGTATGCAATCTTCTGAGAGCAGACAGAGAGAGAACAGGTTATCTAGTAAAGTAACTATCATTACTCCACTCAACTCAGTCAACCATTTACATCTTTTCTAGATTCCCTGAATATAGTTATCATCTAGTTGTTACCTAATTATCTTTTCCACAAGCCATCCAGCCTACCTCAGAAAGGGGAAAAAGAAATTAAATTATGTTGCCTCAGTACTAACAAATGTAAAAACATGTCCTGAAGCATCATACATGGAAAGTACATCCTCTGGCTATTACAGAAGAGTTTCACTAATTAGAGAAATAAGGGTAGTTCTGTTACGGTGAAGATCAGCCACACATTCAAGAAAGGATATTCAGTAATAACAATCAACCCTACCCTTTCAAAAAAGCCAAGTGAAGTGGAGGGAATTTCAAACAGATGATGTCTGCTTATGTTTTATTGCTCCTAAGCAGGTAGGGACTATAGGTTGGCCTTCAAAATCTTATTATTCTCAATATTTCTGCTTCTGAAAAACACTTTTTTTCCTCTCTTCATGTTGTGGAGGCCAGTCTGCGCTTGTTTCCATGCAAAAGGCTTCTCTAGATCACCACCAAGCCACGTTTCTACTGACAGGTTGATTTTGCTATGAGCTTGCATTACTGTAGATTTCCAAAAGTGCAGTCTGATATGACAAGGACAAAGGATAATGGTTTTAAACTAAAAGAGGATAGATTTAAACTAGATATAAGGAAGAAGTTTTTTACAATGCGGGTGGTGAAACCAGCCTCAGGTTGCCCAGAGAGGTGGTACATGTGCTATTCCTGGAGACATTCAAGGTCAGGCTGGATGGGGATCTGACCAAGCTGATCTAGTTGAAGATGTCCTTGCAGGGGGATGTTGGACTAGATGACTTTCAAAGGTCCCTTCCAACCCAAACCATTCTAGGATTTTATTCTATGATTCTATATTGAAATACAGCATATGCTACTGCCATTTTCCAGGGTGGCTGCACTCTCATATTCGTAGGTGGCAGTTGTGCACCATCTCCAGGCTTTAGAGAGTTCTTCCTCCTCACTGGGAAAGCAGCAGGAGACTGCAATGTCTGCCACCCCAGTTTTGCTCAGACTGCCCAATACCTTTGAATCCCCAGTCTGGTCTGCAAGAGGCAAAATCACCTTCCACCCTGGAAGGGTGAACCCAGGAAGTTCATCTCAGCCAAGATAAATTCTGGGAGAGAGATGGGGCCTCAACTCTTACTCTGCAGAATAGTAAGCACAGACACGACTACTATCTACTCCAGCCTAGTTGGCTATGTGTAGAACTGAAATGTACCTAAAAGATTATTCACATTGTTTGCAGGAGAGCCTCAGAAAGTGCAGGTGAAAGGCTTGTGCAAAAGGGAAATATCACTTGTGCCTTTCCACTGATACAAATTGCAATTGCAGAATGGTGAAATAGAATATGGCGTTTATAAAAGTTTTAATACATTAATAGTTGGTTTATTTCCTGTGCTTAAAGAAATGTGCTGACTTTCAAAGCTTAACTAAATCTCCCACTTTACTATATTATTATGTTAATACATAATCACATATATTTTGCAGCCAAAGGAAGCACACTCAATTCCATATACATTTTTAGGAAAATCTACATTATATAACCAAACATAACATTATCATGCATGTTCTCCTGTACACATTCAGTACTCCTAATTATTGTAGCTAACTACGTTGTGGAAGCTTTATTCGAAACATAAACATATATTTTTCCTCTAAATCCAAGACACTTTAATTTCTAGAAAAACTGGGATGCAAGTGAAAGTGGTTTCATTCTTAGTACACACAGGGTTAACCACAGCCTTGCAAAAGAAAGGGTTTTAAGATGAGTTATTAAGGAGAACATGTGTGGGAAAACTGGCACTCTCTTCTAAAGAGTGGGACGGTTTTGTACGTATTGGTTTTGACTCAACATTACTTTGTTTGGCTTATTGCTGGTGAGAATTTTCATTTATGAAAAGCCTTTTTCAGCTCATCACTGTGGTTTATTCCTGGACTACTCAGCCCACTGGGTGTGGGATCATAACAGCAAAGGAAAGAAATCTCTACTTTAAAGACAGGAACACTGATACTACTGAACTGTACTCTGACCTGTGCTGCTGCTTGGCCATCATATCATGTCTTACAGTCTTTCATTGAAACATGCCTCTAAGCATGATTTATAACTGCAGAAACTCAGACCAAGATTAAAATACCGTTCATGTGATGGGGATGATGGCTAAGCCACTATTTCCTGAAAGTTTAAGTAGTGACAGAGATTACTGATGGCTTTGGACAGTGATTTTAAATATCTCAGGTTTGGGTTTTGTTTGGTTGTTTTTTTGTTTTTTTTTTGTTTTTTTTTTTTCTTCAGTGTTTTGAGGAGATTTAAGGCTGCCCAAAACTTCAGAAAACTGGTAACTAGATGTATTAAATAAATCACCCACAAACTGTAAGCATGTAAAGTGGAAGGGTGATCTAGTTAGTAATCTGATCCACATCCGTGTGGATGAGCTTTGCTACTCTAAAATGGGGGTTATATTCACTTATCTTTCTCTGCTTAAATGGATTAGAAATTTTTATAGCAGGGAAGGATTTCTTATTTTTGGGATCTCTACAGCCTGATGCTATAAGCACCTTCTGAAGTTGCTGTCGTTCTGGCAGTACAATAAGAAAGGCAAGCAGGTGTTGCCACTGCAGACTTGGCCCTGGAAAAAAGAAAAATGGTTTGGCCACAGCTAGAATTTGATGCTGTGGTTAGCCACCTACACAGTGGAAAAAGGTGAAAAACTCTTGTGGCCGGAGTAATGGTTTCCTCATTAGTTTCTTCAGTAGATCTCAGAATGGCAGGTTTTCATCATTCTTTGCCAGGAAAGGGCTTAAATAATCCAGAAATGACAATGAAGAACTTTCATGGTCATGGGATTTCACAAGTATGTGTGTGTTTATGTAGAAAAAGCAAGAATTTGCATGAAAAAAATTAGTTAAGGCTTGGGTATTGTGTAGGAACCTGAGCTCACAGGGCAAGAGAAGTGGCAAGAATCAAGCTGACAGAGGGTCTCACTGCAGTGCTCATGCAGATCTTGTCTACAGTGCTTGAAGGAGAAAGGAAAGAGAGGAAAAGGAAGAAGGGTAATTTCTGACTGTTAATCTTGTGGATATCTCGTCACCAGCTAAAAGCCATCCTGCTTCAGCAGGGGAGTTGGACTAGATGATCTCTACGGTCCCTTCCAACTCTAATAATTCCGTGAAATTCAGTGAAATGATAAATGCAGACCTTGCTGATCCTGTGCATCTCTTGGGATTGGAATAAAACCAACTTCCTGTGCACAACTGTAAAAATATGTGATCTTTGGGAACTTCTCTCTCACAAATATCCACAACTGGTAAATGAAGTAGTGAGAGGGGTCACAGACACTGCTATATTTTAGCCTCTGAATTAGAAACTTTTGAGACATTTTCCATCCTTTCAGTTTGCAGGAGTCTGAGCCGCTGTGTTTAGTAAACTTGGCAGGTCCTTTGAACAAATTTCAGCAGAGTATTATAAAATTTAATCTTTGCATACAAAAAGAAATTTTGTTACCTTAGAATTGGTCCATATGTAATTTTATTTTTTCCTAATTTTAGAAGGTTACAACCACACTAATATTAGTAAGTAATTACAGTTAAAACATCCATAACTCAAAGTGAAAAAAAATGAAGTATATTTCTATGATCTCTTTTGATATGGAATCTGCAGATATATGAAGGCATTCTTTAGGTCATCAAGGATATTATGTAAATGTCTCCTATTATGTTTGCATATAGCATGCATACACGCACACACTGGCATTAAATGGACAATACTGTATGTGAAGCTGAACACATGTGTAACATTTTCAACCCTGGGCCTCAATCTCAGTCATTTGAACAAAAAAAAAAAAAATTAATTCCTTAATTTTCTGAGTGGCCTATCTTTTATTTGTCCTCATCAGTAGCCTCAAGCAAAACAGGTGCTTTGGTATCAGTCAACCACAACTCACTCAACATATTTATGTGTTCTGATAGATCAAGAATAGTTTTCTGAGTGAAAAAAAATTATTCTTGTAACCTAAAATTCCTACATTTTAACTTTTCAGTTTTAGAGCATGCCAGTACTGCAGATCAGATTGTAAGAGAGACAAAAATATATTGATTGTGAAAAAGTTAGCTTGGGTGCTGGAATATGTCAAGCAGCATCACAAAAGTGAGAAAACTTACTCAGCCAAGAAATAGGACCCTTAAACTCATGCTTCCACAGCTAACTGACTATATTCACCCTTACCTCACCTGTTATTCTTGACGTACTCTTAAGAAAAGTTCTTTTTTTATTGAGAAAGACAATTTAAACTGACAGAATTTTTGTGTGTTTATTATAACATTTTTCCTCCCTCTACTCTAGTAATCTGCAAATTCTGTTAGTTTGCTGAAATTTACATTGCTGTGAGATTTTTGGGTTTGGTCTTTTTTTTTATACAGCGGAAAAGAAGGAGAACAATTGTAGACTGGAGTAAGCAAGTCTTCTAGGTAAAACAGAGACGTGCTAGAAAAAACACCACTGTCTTTGCAGATAGCTCTAATACTTCCTTGAAAAAAAATTTTTGAGAGCTCAAAGAACATTTTTTTCTTTATGTCATTATTCCTTTATTTAATACCTGGAATGCTTTGTAGTAGAAATTTTACTGTGAAGGGTCCAACACAAAAATGAGTTATTATTTCACTTTGCCATGAAATGATGTTGTTTTGTTCTACTGGACGTCTAGATGAAGAAGTATCACTGAGGGACTCTTCTGGGGACCTCTAGGGGAAAGGTCTTGTCATGATGAGTTGTAAATGAACTCTTAAGCTTTTTTAGAGGTTTTTCCTTTTCTCTTGCCTCACCTTGGCCCCTTCACCTTGTTAGGGTTCAGCAGGTCATTTCAGCACATGCTGGAACTTCAACACGATACATGGCTCCCCCTCAGAGCCAGCTCTAGGCAGAAGGGCTCACCTGAGCATTAACATGTTGGGTCCTATATAAAACTATATCATTAACAGTAGCAGAAACGATGACACATATTAGTAATGATCCTTATCAGTCCCTACCTGCATCTGCATTTTTCACAACTGGAGCAAAGCTACTATCCACTACATATCCTGAGAGGAAAGCTATATAAAATACAGAATAAGATAGAAATAAGGCTGGTTCAGGATCCTCTTTTTAAGTTTTTCTTGATATAAGTCCCACATCAGTAAGCTGTATTTGTTTCTTCTGTTCATTCCTTCGCTATAACTGGAAAAAAATGCTATTTATTGATATTATCCATTGATTAGAAGCAAGTATAAATGAAATGTAGATTGTTTTCTTCCTGTCTCATGAGATCAGCCTGAAGAAGGTTTTAACATGTTATGGATCATTTCATCAGCATAAGATCCATTTGTTAGATTTGTTTTGGGAACTTTTTTTTTTTTTTAATCTGGCATGGAGATGCTGGAAATGAATCAAAGGATCATTTCTGTATTAATAACACTGTTGTTACTTCAGTGACAAGTCAATCTGACTGACATTTATTTTAAAATGAGAAATATAGGAAAAAAGAAAACAAAGTGTAGACATTAGATGTTTGTTTTGTAGGAGGAAGGGAAAGTATCTTTCTATATTTATGCAACTCAAGGTCTGTTTACAAATGTAGTCAAAATATTCGGTGTTCTTGGAAGGTAACTCTTTAATGATGAAATATTTTCTGCATCATCCTGAGAAATTAGTCACACCAGGGCCACTAATTTGAGATACCCATGCAGTAAAATAACTTAGCAGTTCAGAAAGGCAGGCAAGCTTTGCTGGTTTATTGGGGAAGAAAGGTAGGGAAGGAAAGAGCGAACATGCAAAGCACAGTCTTGTATTCACCTTAGTACAAGCCCTTGGGATTTGCTCTAAACTTCACCGGGGAACAAATGAGGAAGTGAGATGGTGCATCAGCATTTTTCCTCTGGTAATCTGATAACATAATATGAGCTAATTAAGTGCTAATACTCCTAATTAAGTGGTAATATCTCTAATTATCAGGAAAAAGGTGGAGAAAGCAGGTTAATTTTTACTTTATCTTCATTTTCTAATTTATTTATTATAATATCTCAGTGTCAGAGACTGAAATTACTTGGTTATTAGATACAGTATTTGTTTGCATAGACAGGCCCTGTCTCTTGGCAGGCAGGAACAGGAGCTGCCCCATCTCTAGAGCTGGATGATGACAGCTGGAACTTCACCTGAAGGCACCAGCATATGGCTTTTTACTCTTTTAAGAAATCTCAATTTTTATCCCAGGTGTCTTTTGAGGTAGCAAATGTCTGAGCCCATAAATGCAGCATACAAATAGAGCTCCTGTTTTTTTGGTGTATCTGATTGCTTTTAAACATAAAAACCCAATTGCTTTTAAATATAGGTTAAACGTTTGGAAATACATATTTATATAAGAAGTTTTTATGGGTTTTGTTTCTGATTCCTTGGTTTTGTTTCTAATAAGATTGCAAGAATCATTCAGTATCCTATTGACTTCAAGGCACCTTTCAAATCATTTGAGCTTTGCTTTATGTTGTTTGTCATTGGCCTTAATGAAAAAACAAGGGAAAAACCACTTTCTTCATTTTTTAATAAGAAGTATTGCTTCAGTGTTTTATATATTCCTTTAAATTGTATCAACAGGTACATTCAAGTAACACAACAGATGCTAAGAGATGCTGTTTTGAAAGACAAGCGTGATAAGATCCAATGAATTTTTCCACATGAAGAAGTACCTCATCAGGTGCCTTGGTAGAGATTTCACCCAGTGGGGTGTACTGAGTCACTGAGAAGAAAGCTGTGAAAATTCTTTTGGATCATTATGTAGTCTTATTCAGCTGGCTGATGTACTGGAAGCTTTCCTTGTCATCTCCAGTTAAGGTAGAGATGTGAAATATGTACAAATATTTTTATCTGTGTACATACATACATTTGTATATACTTATATGTACATATAAGCATACATATAGTTATAAAAGTGATTTTTGATGTGTAATCTATCCTTTTTTTTTACCTTCATATGACATTTTGAAATAATATTGAGTGCTTGTGCATTGAGAAGCCATCATCACTGAACTGAGAGGTGGCTCTCAGGTTCCCTGGGCTGTTAGCAGACCTTCAAAAGTAGATGGAAAAGCCTGTGGACAAATGGAATGCCTTTTATTTGGTTTGCAGCAGATGGGTCCTGATGGTTTCAGCCAGACAGCTGGCAAAGTGTCTGCATCAATGCCAGAGGTGTGGGGAGGAGAGGTGACATCTGCCCCATCCCCCACTGTCTCCACTCTCAGCTGAACCTTTCCACTGACCCTGTCACTGGGGTCTGGATCTTCTCATCTTCAAAGCTGTGTGGTAAGTGGTTGGGGAATGGTCTGCTGTCTGCCCATAATAGGTTACTTCGTTTACAGAGCAGTTTTAATGATCATAGAAAAATACACGTACAAAAATCTGCATGTAGACAAGAAAACCCCTCCACAACTCATTCAGTTGTACCTTTCTACTCAGCTGCTACCAGCTCGCATCTATCACAACCCTGGCAAGAGCAGTGGCCACACATTTATGCCTTGAGGCTTAACTGTTTTTTTTTCCAGAAAGCTTATTCATGACAATCCACATGCAACAGGAAGAAAAATCTTTGGTTTTCGCTTGCAGCGTGCTTCTTTAATGGAATCAATATCTATTTCCAAGACATCTTTGTCTTGTGTATTGATCCTGCACCTACAACTCCTCTTTTGTCTGCACGTTTCAGCTCCATGGTCATTGAAGAGATTTCTAGATAAAAATTTCAGTATGTCAGATTATCCTGGTGAGGCTTTAAAGAGCTTAAGGAAAAAATAGGAAAGCTATTTGTATTATACAAGTTACACACACACACACAAGCACAACTTTGGAAGAGTTATAAAATCACCGGCATAGCTGGCATGAGCAATCCAGTTCAGTGCTAAGGTCAGAAGGTGAATATGCTTGAATTTTAACAGAGGAAAGACAGATAAATATTTGCAAGGATAGGGATGGATAGGAACTTTTATAATTTTTTTAATTATTTTTCTGCTAGAAAAGATGTTTTGTAAGTTTTTCCCTGTTTGTTGGGTTTTTTTTTGTTTTGTTTTGTCTTTTTTTGTTTGTTTTTTTTAAATTTTGTTTAGAATTATGTGTTTAATACATCCTTGATAAAAAGCTATATTTTACAGACGGAAAAAGATAATTTCCATAATTATACTAAATGAAGACAATATAACATTTTAATACAACAGTAATTTATAAGTATATACAACTTAAATTGTGCATAATGGCATTTACAATTAACTGAAATCCATCCTTTATAAAAAAAGACACAGCATTAAAATCTAATGGAAAGAGAATGAGAGAGGCAGACAACACTAAAAACTATTGCATTTAGATTGGAAGACATCCAGACATCCATTAAATATCTGAGCTCTTGTGCTTGTTGTACACAGCTTTTAACCTTTTAAATGCACATCATTCCTCCGCTGCTTCTACATAGATGCAGAAATATATACGTGATCCACGCTCACTACTTGAAAATAAAAATAGAAACTTTCTTCTGGTGAAAGAAATTTCTTTCTGGTGAAAATAGAGACAGAAAGAGCCTAAATTCTAAGAATCTTCCTGAATTTTACTTATCTTTACCTAGAGAAGCTGGAAAGTGAGAAATTATTAGCAAAAGTTCCTGGAGAAATCGGATCTGTCACTTTCTTCCACTTTAATTATGAATTTTTCTATTGTGCATTCCCAGAATGCGATTCACAGATGGCTATCACACCACTTAGCTTTTATAGGATCTTCTGCACAGAATAATGGGTGTTCAGTGGTGGAAGATTTTGTACCAAATCTTATAATCTAAATGAGTGTGGCCTATTGCTTACAGAGAGCTTCAGTAGAGCCATGACAGTGGCCAGCAGCGTGCAGGACAGTGTGACATTTCAGGGGACTGAAAATGTGGGCTGTTCCAGCTATTTCTCCATTTCACAGCACAACTCGCCTCACAGTCTGTAGGGCTCCATGCTGCACTGTGTTTACTTTGTCAACTGTTACCTTTCCCATTTTGCACTTATGCAGAGAAGGTGGCATTTGTGTCTTTTGTTCAGTGTCTTCCCCTCCAAATCTCTTTCTTAGAAAAGAGCAATCACAAAAATCTCCTCTTTGGCCTTAGTTCCCTTTAAGATGTTAATGTCTTTACATTTTTAATAGGTTTTTACTTGATTTTTTGGAAAGTGGGAGTGAATTACTTTTGCTCAGGAGTGTTTTCTACTCAGTTCATACATTTTCCCACTCAGTGTTCCATAAGTCAGTCACAGCCTCAGCTTTGAAGCAAGTCTACTTTCAGAAACATTAAACCCAATAAGTCATTAGCAATTTAGTGAATATCTCTGCCACATACATTATAAAATTCCTCAGGGCATTTCAATATTATCTCAGGAAAAAAAACAACAACAAAACCCAATCCCTCATAAATACCTTTCTTTCCAAATTCAATGTATTCCAACCTAACAATGCCAGAATGGCAGTCAAAAACAGGTGGTTCACATTTCTGCAACAGAAAAAGAGCAGTAAGATTTATCCTGTGTCCAACATGCACTAATTTTGTACCTATACTATTTTGTACCTATAAATTTTATATATAATAATTTTATTTTCTAAATATTCTGAAGTCTAGTTAAAATTGAATATTGTAGTAAAACTAAATAAGGATGTCCAGTTCTATTAGGATTTTAATATAACATCAGGAAAGATACAAAATTCTTTACATTACAGTATAACAGTTCCTAATGCAAATATCTTAATTATAATGTACATTTTCCTGGAGGATGGTTCTTTTGCTGAGATACTTCAAAGCTTCCTATTAAAATTATTTTCACATGCATAAGGAATGCCAGATAATTCTTAGTTGAACCATGGACTGAGGAAAGAGCTTTCCCTTCAGGCTAATATATAGTAAGTCATAACTCCAGATATAAGAGGAATATAAGTTATGAAACTATATTACAGGTCTCCTTTTAATATTTTGATGTTTAATTCTGAAAACTGATTATCAGTGTAAGATGGAAAAACTGGAGATAGCCTTCCAACCATTGGTACTGGAAAGAGAGTCCTGATAACATCCTGGAAAATAAAAATAAAAATATTTTTCTCTGAAGTGCATTAGTCTTGTAAAAACATAGATGCAAAGACAAGATTTAAGCATGAGAATACACACAGTTTTTCTAGCAACCCCTCATGAACTGCAACATGTCATCACCAAAGTTTCCTGCTCTGCTCTACTCCTCACTGACTGTATTCCCCAGGTGCAAGGACTGTACTTCGTATTAAGGACCCCATTAGTCATAGTGTCTCTTCCTTCATATTGATCCAGATATCCAGCATAAATCAGAAGGTTATGGGCAAAGTTACTCTGTCTGCCCTGCTAGGGGAGTGGTGACCATTCACACAGCATTCTCCCCCTTGAAAAAAACATGAAACTTAATTTTTATTTCTTAGATTACTAAAGGACTGCAAGTATTCAAGATAACCAGTCATATCCACAAAGTTATCCAGTCTCACAAGGAGTTCATCAGTTTCCCTTCTGAAATATTTAGTTATATTACCTCATGAAGCACTAAATTAGAAGGGTAGAAAATTAACCTGGATAAAACATAATTACGCTTTTATTTCCCCCATTCAGGACAACTTATAATGCTTGGAAATTATAATTTCTGTTAACACAAATTATAACACAGTGTATGATCCATAAAGAATTCTGAAAAGTTGTTTGGTTGTCTTCTCCCACCCCATCATCTGCTCTGCTGGGCTGACTTAGGAGAACGTACCTCTCTAAATAGGTCTTTTTTTTATCCCCAACAAAGAAATCATTGTTCATTCACAGAAAGTCCTCAGCAGAAAGCTACTGGAATTTCTCCACCAGCAGACTGAATAGAAGAGTACAATGTAAAAAGGTTGTCATAGTGAGCATGGTGCCTGAAGAGCCATTGAGAAAACCCACTGTGGTAATAGTAATCACAGTAGGAGGTGCTACACTTTTGCAATAGAAAGAAAGGTACTATAAATGCCATGTTGAATTAAAACACAATTTGTTTGTGTATTCGTTGTTTAAGATCCAATTACATTTGCCTCTGGTATATGATTACTCTCCCTTTTCTGCTTCTAGAAAAAAAAAGATTTTTTTTCTGAAATAATTAGGACTAGTCATCACCACAGCACCAAGTGTGTGATCAATGCCTTCCATTCCACATGAAGAACATACCCACATCCAAAGGCAACAGTGTGTATTTCTTCATCCTTTATACCTGTTGTTGCTTTCTTTCTAGGCAGTGCAGACCTTCTGGATATCCTCCAGGTATTCCAAGCGTTGGGAGTAAATTTGGTTTTAAGAGAATCTACCATGGTTCTGTGCAAAAGCACTGAAAAAGAATCTTCTTACAGTTCTCATCTGTAAAGAAAGCTCTGATGTTAATATCTCTGCATTTGGCTAATCAGATAATTCAGAAAATATTGGTAGTGAAGTCTAAATATTCTGTCTTTCCTTGACATCACTGACATACTGGATTACTGTTTTTAATGTGGTAGGAAGTGCTGTGTTATCAAACAGGTTTCGCTTTCCACAAAATTTCTGGTGATTCGGTTGACTTCTACTATCAGTGTTCTTGTGATACTCTGTGGATTAACTAGGGTTCTTTGACCATCTCTCAAGTTGAATTTAGCTGCTTTTAGCCTTTCTCTCTGAGAACTCAGGTCTTCGTGTTCTTGCTATTACTTTTCTCAGTATTACTTTTCTCAGACTTTATTACTGACATTTTTTTTCCTCCCTCCCATATACCACTGAATGCTACAGGTTCCGGAAATCCTTTTGATCATCTTATTTGCTGGAATTTTTTTCTTTGCAGGGGGAGAGAGAGATGGTGTTGTTTCTGCTTCAGAGACAAGGGTTATTCAGTGGAAAAAAAATCTAGATGGAAATAGCAGCTGCATTTTTCTACATTCCTCTTTTATTCAGTAGTCACTCAGCCTTTGCAAGGATGCCCCAGAAAGTGAGAAGTCCCAGGGGAAAGATTTCTTTTTATTGCTGTTTCATAGCTGTGTATTCTTTGATGGTGTCTCCCTCTAGGTCAGGGCAGTACTCAGACAAGTCCACATGCTTATTCCTTAATAATTCGTATATGATTTTTCAGAGTAACTTGTGGCTAGTGTTTCAGTACTTCAGTTTCGTTGCCTCTCAATTGTCCCATACTGCCTTTGATCCCTGAAAGGCAAGAAAAGGTTACAAAATTAACTCAATACTGTTAGAATATCATTGATAATATAGGATACCTGATGCTTCAAATTTTCAATTATATTGCTCACCAAAACACAGAATTCTCGTGTTTCTCTATTGTGTTATTTATTCCTGGAGTGAGATTCTTAAACAGTTGCCACAGTTAATTTCATTGCATTGGATAAAACAATGCTAAAATGCAAATACATTTCAAACTATGTTCTCTGCAATATTTTCTGGATCCTCGTGGGTAAAAGGCTGTATGCGAGTATGTCTGTCGTCATTACCTTTATCCAAACTACAGATGCAGAAGACATTCTTAGCCAGCCTTCTGATTATGCCAAGCATCTAAATAGTTGACAAATTGAAATGTGATTTGCTACTGCAGTTCTGTCAATCAGAGAATAAAAATTGCATCCTGTGAACAAATAACATTGCAGGCAATTTGCATGGAAATTAGATATTTTAAAACCATTTTAAACTTTTGTACTGTTCATAAGAAAACATAGTGCAAAAGGAATGGTAGGAATCATACTGTCCCCGTATGTGAGTGTTATCCATAGAGGTGTGGTGTTTCAGAGGCAAATCATGCCAGGCAGTGTTTTCCTGATGAGTAAAGATATCAAAGGAATATGGAGAAAATTGTAGGAGTAGGCAGTGCTGGATACAAGATTAAAATGATGATTTGCCTGTTATACCAGAGGCACGAGAGACTTAATGAAAACTGAAATATTAATGTAAAAGGATATAATTTGAGCATTTAGTGTTGTTCTTCAAATAACAAAATAAAATTAAGAGATTGAGGTTATATTTTTGTATCAATTGTGATGGGTGTGCTAAAGTACATTCCAAGTAACTAAAAGAGCTGGCTAATGAAAGCTCAGCATTGTCTGTGACTATTCAGGAACAATAAAGAGAATCGAAGAGTGGAACTTTCTTCAGAAAGGAATAAAAAGTAGGAGTTTGGGCTTTGCAGATTTATTCAGATTAATTTTGACCTCTAGAGGAATACTGGAACAAACTATTGAAGTCCAAACATCTAGAAGAAAAGCAATTGAATGAGTAATGTTCAATCTGGACCAGTAAAAAGCAAATCAGATCTGGTAAATCTCATAAACAATCTGTGGAAATGTTGTTTAGATGGAAGAACTGCAGCACGAATCCAGTGACTGGACAAACCTTCCTAAGTGAGGAATGTGCCAGAATGAAAGGATGTGCAAATGAGATCCTGCAGAGGTTAATAGTTCATTAATAAGCATCATGAAAGAACAGAGATTATACTAATTACATTTGTAGATGCTTCCAAGCTGGGAGGGACTGCTGAAAGACAACTTCAAATTTAAAATGACCTTGTCTAACTGGAGACTATTTAAAAGAAAACAGACAGAGTTCAACAAGTACAGGATACTGTGCTTTAGCAGAAATAGTTGTACATGCAGGATTGGGAACAATTAACTAAATAGCAAAAACCAGCCAGGATGTAATAGCCAATCATATTTAAAAATTAACCAGATATATTCTGCTTTAAAAATAAGAAAATGCCATAGAAGGTTCTATATTAATGACTACACATACAGGAAAATAAACAATCCTTTTATTATTCAGCTTTGGGAAGTTTCATCTGGAGTATTTTTTCTATCTTCAACCCTTCAAGACAGACACAAAACAGCTGGAAAATCAAGCAGAAAGCAATCATCACAAGTCTAGAAAGACTGACAACAAAAGGAAAGTATAAAGGAACTGGGGGATGAAGAATATAAAGAGGAAAGATATAAAAAAAAAAAATCTAAGATGTGCCAGCAAAGATGAAGCATAGGTAATTACTGAAGTAGATTTCCCAGGACAGGTCTAGCATCTCTTTACCAGGGGATTTTGAGCACCAGTTCACAACCTTTCGCAGTCCTGTGATTTCAGTTTAATCATTTAAACTGGCTTGCATATTTTTGTTGTTTTCCATGTGTTAAGTCTTATAGATAGAGGACAGATAGGTATTTATATCTATTTGAATCAGAAAAATTCACAGACAGAAGAGGAGCAGTTCTCAGAGCTTAGCACTGTGCCTGACAGCTGTAGGAAGCTCACTATGCTACCACACGCTTCTGCTTTGTTGGGAGTCAGGTTTTCAACCACAGATTAGATACCAAGCAACAAAGCTTGGCTATGGTAGAAGGACATTTTATTGAACAAATTAGTTTTGCCTTCTCATGGATTTAATTTATTAATTCTTTAGCCATATATGTGCAGATTTCTACACAAGCAGAAAAAATGCAATATGTAAAAACTTTTACCCTCTGGCATTGCTGGACCTCTTGCAAAGCTCACAGCTTACTGGCAACCAGGTAAATCAGTGAATAGATATGGGACAGCTAATCTTTTGCTATAATTTTTTTTTACAATGCATAAGGCACTTTGGTGTCAGGAATATGAACAACTGGTAATTCCCGTAGTTTGGAATCTTACTGGTACATACTGTAGTCATGTATAATGCTGCAATGAAATGTTGTATGCTGTCCAATTCTGAAAGCTGTTGGGAAAAAAAAAAAAACGCAAACTGTGATATCGGCAAGAACCTTCTGTCAACTGATTAACAAGAAATCCAATTTATCTTGTGGTAGCTGAGTTGTGTTAAGAGAGTATCAGTTTTAGATTAAAAAAAACAACATAGGAAAACTTGCTGTAGAAGTAGGTTTAGGCAGCAAAAAATGGCCCAGCTCTATACCATATAAATACTTTATTTAGTCCTGTTTGATTTAAGCAGTCTGATAGAATTCTTCATGAGAAAATTAATAGGTTTCAAGATCATAGTCAGGTACCCGATGCTGTGAGAATCTATTGCAGAGTCAAGTAGTGCAAAGATGGCTAGCAGAAAATGGTGCATAAAGATCGATCATAAGAGATGAGCAGGAGAAGTTAGGGAAATAATACTTTGAGGGAAATTAAAGGAATAATGAATAAAAAGGAGGAAAATATGAATTCTCAGAAAATATCAATCAGGTAAAATATCTTCAAGATGAATTTTCATAGAATGAATAATAGTGAACACTATTAAATGTAACTAGATGGCAAGGGAATTTTAGCCTAAAAGCTATCCTATATCAGAATCTATCCTAGAAAATAAATATGCCATAGATCTTCCTATGGTAATAACCCATTGCCATTTCTGCCTTTTTTTTCTTGATATTCTGCTGAGATTTCTGTCTGTAGACTCCTTGCTAACTCTTATTTGGCTTAGCAAATATTTAGTTCTGAATATAGAACTGTAGGAATTATTGACCTACATATCACTCAACTATACTTAAAATATTTCAAAATTTTATGCTCTAAAATAGACACATATTTGTAAAAGCAAGAAAAATATATTAAGTACTAGAATTTTGGAGAAACATTTTCTGTTGATTATTGAAAACTTTGGTATCCTTAACTTTTCCAGAGGTTGAAGGTGAGAGCAATCTCTGAAGTCTCCATGGCATTAGATGGCACTATACCCATATAGTTTATGTCCTGTCCACCTGACAAATAATCAGGAGCTTTAGTGGAGATAATTGACAGTGAAATCTCTAAATGTATTAAGTGGGTGCATTTTATAAGCCCCTATGGATCAAAAATAAAAATATACAAGCTGATGAAACTGGTGAATGGTTTAAAATGGCAGAAAGGGGGAAGGTCAAATTTGCATTCTGTTGCATGTGGCACACTGACTTATGTTGACACCAGTTTCTCAAGAAATGTCAGGACACTTCCATTTTGTCTGATTTTTTCACAGAATATTTTGGCAGAAGGTCTGTGAGAAATTACATCAAGTAAATAAAATTGAACATACCATCACAGAACTGATATTTAAAGCTCATCTGACAGCCTAGTAGTTTCAATGCACTCAAAAAACAACGTTGAGGATTCAATCTATTTATAATAATGTTGGCAGGAACTGGAAACTTGGAATGTATTACACCAATATGAACTAGTGTCTCTGGCATGTTTTTTGTTTCTTTTCTGTAAGATGTTTCCTAATTAGCACAATTATTTGCATTAAAGTAAAGCCTTGCTTTTATCAACTACCTACTGATGTCTTACAAAGAGTATAGCTGACCAATACATCTTTGTTTTCACAGTTATTCTTCAGATAATATTTCAATGTCAAAACATTTTTTCACAAGAACTTTACATTCAATTTGTGACTGTAACTACAAATATTTAGGTCTCATTTTTAACTAATATAGTTTATGGCTAAACCCTTTCTGCTTTTAAATCTCCAGAAATACGGGAAACAGTTAAATATCAAAATCATGGAAAGTATAAAAAACAGTGAAAATAAGAGATTATAATCAACATCCTTATCTTGTGCTGCTATTCAGAGAGCATTTTTGTCAATGATTTCTGCTAGTTACTACACTTACCAGAGTTGGTGTAGGGTAATAAGGACCATTTGTGACGGGTCTGACACAAAACTGGATTTAATGAATGCAATGAGAAGGGAATGTTAAATGGCTTTATGAATTACTTCTTTTGATGCAGAAGAATCACTGTCCACAGAAGTCAATTTACATAAGGGATTATATTGTATAGATTTGAAAAGCTTTATATTATTAAGCTCCTTTTTTGAAATGTTACAAAAAATGGGTGGAGAAAAATCCACTTCCGTATTTTGGACTAACTGAAATTTTTATCACAATTTGGTGGACCTCTTTACCAATTTTATATTTACCAATTTTCTTGCCACAATACTGAAGTAATGATTGCCTAATAATTGCTCAGTTGTTCACCTAGGAATGTTGCATGCACCCATAAACTATTCAGGGTGGGTTTAGGGGGGGTTTAGGTCATTTAGTGGTGAAAAATGAAGCAAGCCTCCTCCTCTTACACCCCAAAAATCACTCACAGTTTGCCCAAATATGTGAAAACAAGAATGAAGGACAAAGCTTTTAGTTTTGCCTTGTAATCAAAAGATAAATTGACTCTTTTAGGGGGAAAAAAAGGGGGGGGGGGGGAATATCACACTGCCTCCACAGAGTTTTCTATACCCTCAAGTTGGGTGTTAATCTGGCAGTGAATATGAGAGATAGAGCTAAAAGCACTTGAGGATGGAGCTGTTAGAGATGGAAATGGTTGCTGTTGCCATTGGCTAATCCACTTCAGAAACTTCCTGCCACCTTCTGCATATTTTCCCAATTTCCCTTCCTGGGATTCTCAATATCTTTAGTTGTTATAGTTGTTATAGTACAGTTGTGAGAAACTACAAAGCATATAAAATTAGGTTTTTTCCTTGAGTCCTGAAGATTTCTATTTATTAAAAAGAAGGAAAATCGTGCTTCCTCTTTAGTTTTTATTTCATCCAAAGTATGATTAATTTTTACTGTCAAATTGAAGACAGTTTCCAATGGATGCCTTCCCTGAATCATGGGATTAATTTAATCAACTTCATTTTGGATTAAATAGATCATTTATGTCAAAATGTTAAAATAATATTGTTTCACCATGTAAGCTTGGTGAAATGCTTCAATTAACAGTCTCTGAGATACTCAAGAGAGCTATCAAAGTAAGGAAAGCTAGATTAGAGCTCTCCAGAAATGTGTTGATATTCAAATGAAGAGATAGAGAAGCTAACATTCAAAATTAAGTACATCTTTTGCATCTCAGTTTTGTACGTATTTTATTAACGGAGACAGAATAGAATTACAAGAAAATGGCTGGGTTTTCAAGAGTGATGTGGAGAACAGCTAACAGGTCTCCTGGCAGCATTACATGTTTCTCAATAGCTATTGTTTTTCACACCTAGATTCTACTGATCTTGTGGGAATCACTGCTTTCTTCTTCATTAAATGTGTTTACAACTTCAAGGTTGCAGAGAAAAAAATACATCTAAATACATGGTGTTCAGAAAGGATGCATCTGTGCATCTGTTTGCAATAAATACATCTACTTTTTTCTGGAAAAGTTACAGAAATCCAATAACCCTCATGGTCCTTAAATATTTGGAATTGACAACCATTTAGTTCTGTGATCTTGTTTCTGGATTCTTTGTATTTTTTCAAGTTTTAAAATTCTAAATACATAAAAAAGTTATTCTGAAATATTTAGATTGTCTTCTTTTCTATTATATTTTTGAGATTATTCTGGTCTCATAGTTTTTAAAGTAAAGTTTGCTTTTTGTTTTACTGTAAAAAGAAGGACTCCTGAAGGAGCAGATAACTAATAAGGATGGATATTTTCCTGATCATGTGCCAATAATCCAGTTGCTAACAAGAAATAAAGAAGCACTCAAAGGAAGTCAGAATGTGCTTCAAAAGACATTTGAATTAAATTCCTGCTTGTCAGGGACTTGCTGGGGAAGATAAAATCTGTCTTCCCTATAAATGGTGCTAGCAGATTTCTAATTTTGAAGTGCTTTTTCTCTAAAATCATTGAGCATAGGAGAAGGAGTTTTAAAATATACAGTCTCTCTTCCAAAAGCTTCCCAGATGAACTATATTCTCTGTAGAGCTCTAACTCATATCTCAGAAAAAGGGTGACCAGGCAGCTTTCCCTCTTAACACATTGAAAGCTGACATGCCTATTTCCAAACCCTACCTTCTGAGGGAATATGAAACAATTTATGCTAAGGGACAATCAAATGTACATGAACAGGGTCTCCAAAGTATCTGAATATTATAAACACTCTTGGACATGAGAGATTGCAGTTGAATTCTTTCATCTGTATAGGATGACTAAACATGTTTTTCCCACCTTGTGTTGCAGCATCCTCTGGGTATCGGCAGGTGAGGCCATCTCTGTCTTTGCCTTACAAACAAGTAATTCAAGATGGCTGAAAAAAGAAGCAGGAATAATACCATCACTCTAAGTTCAAAATCTGGTTTATTCAGTTGGGAGGTAGAAATCCTGGACAATAAACTCTTTTTCAATAGTAATTCAGGCTTTTTTACCAATTACTTTAAAGTCTTGAAATCATGGATGAGATTGCTAGAATATCATCAGATCGACTCCAGGTCAAGGGATTTTATTAATTTACCAATGACATATAATTATCTGGCCTTCATTGAACTATAAGTGCAGAATCACTATCAGTAATACATCAGATACATCACAATACTAAACACTTCTGAAATGTTAATAAATTGTCTACAAACTTGGATGTTCACACTGGGACGTGGGGCATACTTATTGCTCCCCATGATGTCTGTCCCCTTGCTGGGCAGGCTCACCTTGGCATCTGTCTGGCCTTGGCAGAGGTTGTGATATTGGCAGGGCGACTTTTGATGGCGTAAAACCAGGTTTTGACTGCTGCTCTGGTACTCTTTTCTTTCTCCCCACAGTTATTCAAGAGTCTTTTATGCTTCCCTGCAAGCTGCCTCCTCCTTTGTATTGACTCCACAGTCAGTTCTGCATATGCCATCTGCATCCACTGTGCACACCCATGTTACCCCTAAACAGCATTTGTCATCCAGACAACTTAGCTAATGTTGGGCTTTGTACTCACCCCCAGAACTGCCATGTTTTGGGAGAAAACATAAGAGCAGGCACAGTGACACATATCTTCCTCTTTGACTGAGCAGACTGCTCTTGCCACTTCACCACCACTGACTTCTGAATATTGATGAGTTTAGAACAAATAACGTGGTTCACTGAATTACTTCAAATGGTATTATAAGCTTGGGGTTTTTTTGTTTTGTTTGTCTGTGCAATGTATCTGTTAGCTACATTGGTTGTCATCAAATCACTCGACAAATAATTAAAAAGGAACTCCGGTCCTCTCTGCGTGGTTGTGTCTAATTGCTTTTTAGTTGATTTCCCAAATGAAGGCTGGAGGGTTTGTTATTTTGACTTACCATGATAATAGGATGGGGAAAATGTAACTCTACAAAGGTGCGGGAAAAAAATAATTCATTTCCACTTGAAAATACAAGTATGGAATTACTGAACACTTCACTTTTTGCATCTGTCCAGCTTAACTAATCAAACTTCTTTTAATTTTGGACAACTGTTATAGCAATCACTAAATAATTTCCATCAAAGGAGATTCTCTGGTTTGTAATATTCCAAAATTACTGTAGTGCTGAGGAAAGAAATGGAAATTGTATCCCAAGGGATCCTGTAACCCTACCTTTCCATCTTTTGCATGCCCTGGTTGCCTCCCAGGAGCTGTTTTCATCACTGTTCTGCTAAGGACAGTGTGAACCCACTTCCTGGCCTGGCAATGTTGGACATGGATTAGGTGAATATGTTTCTGTGGAGAAATCCCCAGCTTGTGTTAGGGGAATGTCCAGATATAATCAGACATAGTACATATTAAAAGGTATTAACCTCTGTTTACACTAGGGAACTGACTTCTAGCTAGGTAAACTAACTTTTTTTTCTTTAAATTTACTGTTTTGAAAATAATCTGAGCAATACGATTTCCATTTTTTCCCAATTTTTTTAAGTAAAAATTTGAGTATGATAAACATTTTGAACTGTGGATCAAAGTGGGAAAGACCCGTAAGACACCTAGTAAGTCAGGAGGAACATCACTACTTAAAAGACACTTAATTATTTAAAAGAATGAGTAAAAGTCCAAAATTAGTAGGTTTGTGTAATCAATGCCAATATCCATATACCTTGATGTGTAACTGAATGGAAAAGACTAAATGCATGAAAGTTTTCCTTTACTCCCACTGAAGATGTTACCCAAGGCTGATCAAAGCCAAAGTATTCTTGAAAATTTATCTCAGCTATGAATTGTCAGCAAAAGAACAGCAACAACCCAAATCAATAAACAGAATATCATGTTCCAAAAATAAAAGATAGGAAGTGGTTCAAAATATTAGAACTAATTCCTCAAATATTTGCAATGCAAACATATTTCTGCAACACAACATCAAAGGTGGCCAGTCTACTGTTAGCTTTCTAATACACTATATACTTATACCAAATGTAAGATACACTTCTCTTCTAACTGCAATAGTCTAAATATTTATGAATTTCCATAAAATCAGAAATTCATTTATGACATCAAAGATATAATTCTCACCATTTCTTACTTCTCAGAATTTCACCCAGTATTTTGAAACAATTTTCAAAATTTTCATAAATAACTTATGCTTTCACAAACATGTTCTTTTATTTCAAAAACAAGATGCAATAAAATGTGTCGTTGGGATAAAGAATAAATTTTTTTCATTAAAAGTAAAAAGTGACATTTCCCAAGTTGATAAGAGACTTCCATTCAGTCTGGCCCTGTATGTTCTTTCAATATGGTAACCATAATAACAACATCAGAACATCAGAATAAAGAAACAATGCAGTTTATGAGTCGAAAGTGAAATTTCTTGTGTTGGTTTTCTTGTGATAGGTATTATATTTTACACTTTTTGTTTGGTCAAATCTGAGCA
Organism: Gallinago undulata; assembly: GCA_026546715.1. Lineage (NCBI taxonomy): Eukaryota > Metazoa > Chordata > Aves > Charadriiformes > Scolopacidae > Gallinago > Gallinago undulata. Next base: position 40,115,985 of record JAOTQQ010000023.1, read on the forward strand.
TTCAGTTTAGATAATTCTCCTTCAAAACACTTGCAATTGAGCCTGGGTAACATTTATTTTCACAAAGTTTAAGCTAGTGAGCCAAGAATTAAGATATTTCCATCTGTCTACATGTTTCACAATATTTTTCAGATAATTGTGCATGGTACAATTTATAAATACTGGAAATTTGATCAGTAGTTTTTAAACACCCAAATATTTTATTTGCCCACTGGAATGAGAAAGAAACTGCTAATGTGTTTTGAACAGACTACAGAATAAAAATAACCACAAATTCTGTTTAGTATCACAAAAACTTTGATCCCTGAAGTATGTCCAAAACTCTTTCTTAAACTAAATATTCTTTGGCTGCAGCATAATATTTAGCCAAATATTATTTCCTTTCTTTCACTGACTGTGAAATTATTTTGTTTGAGAGCATAATGATCAGTATAAAACCATCAGATGCTTAGCAACACCAGCACCAAATGATTTCATGACCTGAATTGCTCCGGGTTTTTTTGTCACTATATCTGCAACTGTAAAAAGACATCAATACATAATAGCATTCTGTGTTAATTCCATAAATCCAGAGTCTCCTTATTCAATACAAAAAGTAGTGGGGTGTTTTTTTAAGCATCCAATATTTAAAGACTTTAATTTCTGAAAATTCATCATAAATTAAAAACTCTTTGGGATCCATGTATCTGATAGCTCTTTAGCACAGTGCTATGCCTGAGTCAAAAGATCATATGAAAATGCCAAAGGCAGGCATTAAAAGCCACTCTGGACAGTCACGAGAAGAATTTGGTGTTCCAGCTCTCATGGGGGTCAGTGTAGATAGGTCTGCTTGAGGCATCAGCCCTTTGACAGAAACGTGGGGACCTCTAGAGGACCTCAAGAGACTTTCGCTTCCAGCAAAAACATGTCATCATTGTATTTTAAGATTTGTCAAGAGTAGTCTGTATGAGAAACTTCATTTTTGGTATGTGCCAAAGTGATCCAGCCTGTTTGCAGAGAGGGAAATGAAGATGCACAGGAATCAAATGACTTGCTGCTTGCCATGAACTTGGCTAGCACTAGGAGGAGTCAGACTTGTCTTCCTCATGCAAGACCATGAAGCAGTGCGGACCAGGAGCCTTCTTTGGGGTCTCCCCACCCCCCTTGTAAACTGTTGGAAAAGTCATTGGCTTACACTGCAGATACGTAAAGACCGAATAACTGAGAGGTACCAAGACCATTGCCTCCAACAGGAGAAACCAGCTTGATATCGAGTCAGCTAATTGTACACTCCCGTGGCAGACTACAAATTGGACCTCTGTAATCAGATTTGATCAAGAAAAATGGCTAAAAATCCAAATGCATACTGTGCTAATACTTTATTTTTTGTGACTTCTTGGCTGCCCCTTTATTACTGTATTTTCCAACTTTTGAACATTCATATAGAGCAACATTTAGCGATTCCACAATCCTTCTTGATTTGTTCTGCAAAGAAGCTCTTGTGGTTTTAACACAGCCTTCCCACTGCTAAGACAAGCTCATTCAAGACTAGACAGATATTAAAAGTTACAAGTGCTCTAACCAAATTTAACACACTCATCTTTTAAGAAAGTGAATTTCTACATGGCATTTTGTCTTTTTCACATATAACAGACATCAGCTTACTACATGTGTATGGTAGGTAGGCAAAGTGACTTGATGTTTTCTACCACCCTCCTTAGAACTGAGCTGATGTTCATCACCTCTTCATTTCCCTCTGATACAGAAAAGAAGTTACACAGATTCTCTGAGACAAGCAGGATACAAAACTTGACAGAGAACACATCAGAGACAAGACCTATCTGGAGACTGCTTTTACCCCAGTGCTAGCCAGATATATAATAACTTAAAGTATTCTAAGGAACATACATCAGGCGTAAAGCTTTTGCGTCTACACATACCCAAATTGTAATGGATCAATTTCTAATAAAGAAGCTTTTTTTTTAAAAAACAGACCTTTAGGTTAGTAAGCTAAACAGTATGCATAATATTAGATGATAAAACTCAGCATATATATTTCAGGAACTCACTCTGAAGAGAAAGAAAATTTCAAGAAAAGGGGTCTTTATTTTTTTAAAAAATATGTCTTTTACAAGAGACAAGAGTGTGTTGGATATATGTATTTATATAGACATTTTGATTCATTCTTAGTTACAGAGGGACCTTGTCTCATTCAGGCTATTAATCTCCCTGACCCATAAATCAGTGGAACAAACACTGGCATCTGAAGAATATTACATGGCATTTGCATATTTACCCAATATGCATTCTCTTGCAATTAACTTAATTTTTATCCATCTCTTAGATATTACCTATACACTGAAGGAAAACTGGAGAACACTGGAGATCTTCAGCTCTTCAGCTTTATTTCTGCTTCTCTTCCAAGAAGTGGAAGGGAAGCGTTGGTGAAGTTTTGCAGGAAACTGTAGCTGTTTTGGAAGAAAGCGCAGATTCTGTTTCCACAACACCCTTTTCCAAACATCATTTTTTTGTTGTTCTTAAATTCTTCTTTCTTCATGAAGCAGGTTCCTTTTCTTACAGAAGTTCCATGGATAAGAAACTTCTATTGTCTATTTGTCTTAACAGAGGAAGTACATAGATTTATGAATATTTTTTAGTCAGAAATCCTTTATGGAGTTAGATCTCAACAGCAGAAAATTTATGTGAGAATGAAATAAGTACTGAAGGCTTGCCAACATCTTCAGTCCAGACAACTCTATTTCTCATTGTTTTAAGAAAGAATTAGCTACATGAATTTATAATCTTAAAAAAAAATATCCATTTTAGAGGTTTAAACTGCTTTTCATGGAGCAAAAGGCCTTTTTTAAATGTAAGCACCCTAATTCAAGCCCAAAGTTCATTGTGGCTTTACTTGATGCAAGACTAAGGAAGCCACTAGAGGTCCAAGGACAAAATGGTGGCTGTGGTTTGTTGATACATGTAATTGGAGACAACTCCAGGTCACGGCCAACAATGGCGAAGGTGTCTTTTCAACTCTCTTTAAATGTCTTTCCCATTGCTTCTTTGGGACTGAGCAATAACAGGCTTTTCAGGTGGGAGCCTGCATTAGCTCTACTTGGAAACACGCTTGTCACGCTCAGGTAAACATCCCATCAGAACCCCAGTTTTATCCCCGAGTGTTTTCCAGGGTGCTATTAAGATCAGAAACCACTAATGAGAAACTCTCTGGCTTTTCTAGGGCCAGCACAGGGAGAGAAGTCCTGCCCCGTGTCTCAGCTAACCTCTGGGTGTGTAACCTTGTCAGTTAGAGGCAATCCAGGCCAGTACATTCCCAAGCACCCCTTACTTGTACAGGCACTGGTCTGTTGGACATCCCACACCTAGGCATTTCCTGGAAAAAAAAAAGTAAAAAAGTGTAGAATTAGCTTTCTGCTGGTGTCAAGCAAGCCCCAGCAGTGGCGCATGACAGAGCAGGGCCTGTATCGCTATCTCGCTTTGTCATGAAATTGTGGTCTTGGCCCCAGCTGCCGGAGGTGTTCTTGTGGGTGCTCCCAGGCTGCTCCACTCTGAATATCTATCTCCACTTCTCTGGAAGGTGCATGTACACGACATCTCTGATCGCAGTCTAGCTGATGCTCACATGCCACTTCACAAGTTGCCAAATGTCTACTTATGCACTACAAAAACAACTTAGCATAATTAAATTTAAAGTCAGAGCCATTGCTCTTCATATCTATTAAGCCTGAAGTGTGCTGCTTCTGTTTAAGACCTAAAAAATTTTTGTATTCCTGAAAGCTTGTCATTCTCTAGCTATATTTGTTGTTCTTATAAAACACTAATTCTTCCTATGAACACTGCTTCACAGGAGAGACTTATTTCTGAGTTTAAACATTTGAATCTCTTCAGACTAGAGATTTTGAGTAGGTATATGAAGCTTCCAAGTGTTTGCCAGTCCCTTACTGTACAAGATCTACTCAAAATTATCACTTTACTACTGTTTAGTAGCCCTGGATGCCTCTACTCGTGCTTGAACCTGGATGTCTTGTAAGTAATGTCCTTTCTGCAGCTCACATTTGTTTTTTGCAACTGAGCAGCTAGTGTAATTTCAATCCAAACACTAGCACTCCCTTTAAATGTTCTTTAAACTGCATTAAGGATTTTTTGTTGTTGATAAGATTATATTTATCTGTGTACAACCATATGCAATGCAATATCAGAACTGCAGAGTCAAATGCACAGTAAATCAGAATATACTGGAAGTGTCCAAATGTATTGTCAACCTGACCATATTTTTGTTTTCTGTCCAAATATGTACCTCAGAGTACTGCTGCAGTTAAAGGTCCATTTTACAGTATATAAGATATTTCATGCTATTAGATTTTCTCTTTGGGTCCATAAGGGTTTTTGTCCCTCCTTCTCAGTCTGTATCCTAATCATATATTATTTGGATAGAGGTACCAGTTAAATAATGAAAAATAAGTGGCTATGAATAATATTTTTAAAAATAAATTTATGGCAGTCCTCATAGATCTACAGTGTTTTCCTCCTGTGGTCACATGGTTGAATTTTATAAGCACAATTATTTGTGTAAAAAGAATTCTGAAGTCATTTGAATGAGCGCACATTGACAATACACCCTGAATTTGAAAGTACAATGTCAGGAGTGCTTGATCACTCATCCAGACAGGGAACAGAAACAAAACCCCAGGTCTGGTGAGGATAACAGCCAGAAAGAGGCAATCAGGCAGCAAACACAAACAAGCAAAGAATGAGTGAAAGCAGGTAGGGCTGCAGGTAGCTAAATTCATTTATAACAGGGAATTAACAGAAAAAAAAAATTGTAATCAATAAATAACCTTTATCATATAGAAAAATGTGGCACCAGGCTAGTGTCCAGCCAAAAATGAGAATTCCTGGGTAACTGATGAATGTAAATGAGCAATAACCACTTGTGTTATTTGGGAAGTTCAACAACAACTTTTCAATTACGGAAGATTTCAGCTTTTGTATTGAGGCGGAGCACAGCTGCAGTGGGAGTACAGCTTGCAGCCATCCTTTCCAGGTGAAATTGAGGTAAGCTGCCAGTCAGGAGGAGCTTCAAGGAGAGTCAGAGCAGAGAACAGGTTCTATCTTCTAAAAGTCCAGCTCAATAATAAATATGGACATTGGTAAAAGATTGGGAGAAGTCATATGGAAAAAAAAAACAAACAAAACAAAAAAAACCCCAACAAACAACTTTTTTAGGAGGCTGATCATTCCTTATATATTGATATTGAGGAAGTGTCTCTATGTGGAAAGAGAGTTGGGAGATACTGAGTGAAACCAGAGAAAATGGTCCTGTGATAGGTCTTAGGTGACCTCCCTGCCATACCTTTACCCAAACAGACATATCTGAGAAATTCTGCTGAGCAGGTGGTAAAACAATATGTTACAGAATGATGAAGTATTTAATGTGTGAGGTTATTTCACCTGAACAGATTTTTAGAATGAGCCCTTGAATGCAAAAAAATTCTTAGTAAGTTGCAGTCATTGGTGATATAGGTAATTGTGATTCATGAAAATCAAATTAATCATTAGGGGAAAGAAAATCATGTTATAGAAAATATATGTATAATCATTTTTGTTCTCTCATCTGAGAATTAATTTTATTCCTAAATTTGTATATTTCATGAGATCTTTCCTGAAAGATTTCTCTTTTCTGTTTATACATAAGACACTTAAATCTACTGTCTCTAATTTACTATGAAGAACATGTTGCAGTGACTCTTTATTTTCAGACTTACTGAGTATTTAAATGCAAGGATGGACTAGATTTTATATTTTTGAAAATTACTTTCTCAATTCAGGTTGCAGCTTACAGGACAAAGCCAAAATTCTTATCTCCATGAAATCAGGAGGCACCAAATGTCATCTCATTGCTTAGACTGAAAATTCTGTGGCAGTTCTGTATATTTTTGCTTAGAACTGCTGGCTGTCATGATTTAATGAAAAATTAATGAATAACCACAGGATCAAAAACTGAGACCTAAAACTTTCTACTCATGGGCAAATGCCTGAGCCAGCCTAGGACTAGGCTCAGAGGAAAAAGCTGCCTGGTCTTTTCTAGAAGTCATACACAATTATTGGGCCAGGCACAGTCCAAAAGACACTGTACCAACTAGCAGCTGGGGTGCTTTCCTCACACTGCTGTGGACTCCTGTCTGAGGCAGCATTGGAAGTTCAGGCAACAAACACCACAGTCTTAATTTCACTATGGAAGCTAAGGTCTTTCAGCACTGATGACCTTTACAGGATTTGGCTATTAATGACTGAATCAGGCTTCTCTATGTGTAAGGTTTTAAAAAGCCTATAAAAAAGTCACAGTCTGATGCATTGTTTTGTTTTTTTTTTTCTTTTTCCCACATTTGGATAAATTATTCTGCTGTAGCTGAGTATATTGCAGTATACACTACTTCATTAGGAAGGTAACTGCATTCACTAAATGTGTAAAATGACCTGCCATTGTGATATGATAGAATCATTTGGGTTGGAAAGGGACCTTAAAGATCATCGAGTTCCAACCCCCCTGCCATTGGCAGGGGACATCTCCCACTAGAGCAGGTTGCTCAAATCCCCATCCAGCCTGGCCTTGAACACCTCCAGGGATGGGACATCCACGACTTCCCTGGGCAACCTGTTCCAGTGCCTCCAATGGATTCACTAAAATTGTTGTCCCAGTTGAAAAAACAGAGAGCATATCCTAGAAAAGGGAGAGAAAAAAAAGCTCAAATGTCTCACAAAGGGATAATAATTCAAGCTGGTAAGTCTTTTATTCAGACTTTAATGAACTTATACAGTGATAAGCCTGAATGGGAGAAAGGCATACCCCAGGATTTCTTAAGCCATTTAAATATTATTTGAATCAATTTATTTTAGAGATAAGAAAAAGTTTCTGTCACTGACCATTTGAGTCATAAGAATAAAAAATCAATTAAAAAAAAAGGAAGAGGAAAGCATGAAAAGGGCGGAGGGAAAAGAACAGTTTAGAAGAATAAGATTTTACTACTCTAAGAATGAGATTTTATCACTCTAAGGTCCATTTCTGAGTCATAATTAAAACCCACCAAGCATATATCTACATGTGAGTACTCTGAACAATTAAGTGCAGACACCAGGGTGTATTTTTCACTTGCCACTATTAGATTAAGACAATTTTCATAGGAAATATAATGGGCATTAAATTACTTAGTGTCAGTTTTACAAAGAAATAATAGTAGTGTTTTACTGAGACCAGTGTTAAATAGCTCATAAACATTAAGCAACATTTTCCCTGTCTTGGTTGTTCTTCTTGCCTTTTATACCAGTGCTTTTTTAATTGCCATTACCTTATGGAAGAATATATGGAGTATCAGAAAGCAACATACTCTGTTTCAATGTCTTTTGTGGCTGCAGGGCAAGAAGTGACAGCACAAGTATTAAAGTGTGAAATGGACATTTTCACTTCTCTGTCCATAAGTCTGTGTCATAAATGACCAAAAGTGTATCATTTGATGGGTGATGATTGTATGCAATATGCATCACCCAAACAAAATTATAACACTAGGTTTCATGAACAATTTAATATAGTTAAGAGTGGTGGTAGTAAAAAGTCAGTATTCTAGGTTGAATGATGTGTTGGTTTTTAGAGAAAAAATATTTTATATCACAGCATTACAACCATTCAAGATTCCAGGGTTTTGAAAACCCTGGCCAGACACCAAAGTCTTGCAGCCTCCATGTTCTTATAACCAACATAGAAAAACTCTTCAGTCTTTTTTCCTCTTCAGTGAAGATTTCTGATTCACATTAAAATTAGAGGAATTGCTGCAATTACAGCTTGGCAATTTTCTTTACAATGACAAGGGGGCAGTTCAGATTCACAAATCCAGTTTGCCCATTTTTTTTTGTTGGTTAGTTGGTGTTTGGGGTTTTTTTCTGCATAAGAAATTTACTGGTGAAAATAGGGGAAGTTTTTTTGTCCGGACAGGATTAAACACGATAGTCATAATTATTAAACAATACCATTTTCACAAGATATTCATAGAGTGATTCCATTTTGTTTGCTTGTATCTTTTGCATTCTGGTGTAGAAACTATCATACCTTTGGAGTCCAGCAACAGGATATAAGATACGTGCATATTTGCTATTAATTCTAGGACCTGTTTTGATTCACATTTCAGTGTAATTCTAATGACTTAGATGGAGGTTCTCTTATCTCATTTAATCTGGTCCTGGCAGACTATGCCAGGAAGACTATACCAGACTAATCGTATGCAGAATGCTGCTGGGAAGAGTGCATACCATGCTCTGTTCATAAACAGACATGATCTTTGTCCTTCTGCTTAGGATCCATAAAAACAAATAGTTCTTGTTGTCAAGCATCAGATCACAACAGGTCGCAACATGCCTAATGTGAGACAGCAACACAGCCACACTGCAAAGTGGTAAACCATGTCAGTACTTAACTCCAGTGGTTTCCCCTCTGAAAAATATGCAGTCACAAGGTGTTTATAGTGTGTTGAATTAAAGCCTATGAATCATGTGCCCTTGGTACCCAGTGTACAGATCTTCAGAGACTACTCACTCTGGCACCAAACATGCTTATTCTACAGGATGGATGTGATCTCCACTGTCCTTTGGAGAATTCCCTAATTTGGCCCTTTACTGTGGACAGCAGCCACTTCCTTTCCCCAGACTGCTATGAAGGTTTAGAATAGCTCCTCTTTTAGCAGGAGAATTAACAGGAAAAGTGAAGTTAAAAGCAGTACTCCTCTGGGAATACTCAGTTTACTGAAAAGAGCGTTGAGTGACGGAGAAGTGCCTTGTGGCCCAGCCTGTGAAGGTTGTATTGCTTTATTTGAAAGCTCTGCTTGGGAAACATGCTCGGCAAAGCTTCTGATTCATTGCTGGTATCAAAGTCTGAACAGTTCTGGGAGGTGTTGCTGATGAGGCCAGACTAAGATGGCTGGGATAAAGACAGCCAGTCCAATTCAAGGTTATATGACATTTTCCCAAGGTGGTGTTTTTTTTTTTATTATTCCTGGAGAAGACTCTGGAGATCAAACAGTAGATCACCACATAGGATGTCCCTGAGATAAATGAGGAAAACCTCTTTCAATGGATCCTATGGTAACAAATACTTAGACCTCAGACCAGGGTTCTTTAGCTTATGAGAGATTAGGGGTGAAAACACGCATCAGCTGAAAATGATAGACAGCAAGCCTTTTATTCAGTAAGAGTAAAAATAGCTCTTCCAGCTTCAAGAAAGGAAGCATATTAGTTCATCCAGAAAGCTGGAAGTGCACAGCACAAGGAAAGGAGGTGTGGGTAACTCAGTATCTCAGAGGCAGATTTTAGAGAACAAAGAAGCCAATGCTGCGTGGTATTCATGACCTAAGACTCCAGTCATGGGCTGACCAGATTGGAAGAAAGGTACTCATGCTTGAGATGGAAACAGGCTTTTACACAGTAAGAGAGAAGGCTGAAATTTTGCCCACACATTAATAAGGAAAAAATATTTTTTCTGCAGAAAAAAAGAACAGCAGTCAATGGGGTTCTTTAAAAGTAATGCAGTCCTGTCTTTTCCCTCTTCTGTTAGTCACAGAGGTGGAGGACTGACTACAAGGCCTAGAAGAGCATCCCTGTTTCTGACTGTAAGCAAACCTGTACGAGATCTCAGGTAAGGGATCAATGAAGAACACACAGTCACAGTCACAGAATCTTAGTGGTTGGAAGGGATCATAGAGTCCAACCACATAAAAAAAAAGAAACAAAGAAAAAAACACACAAAAACAAGCAAACAAACAAAAAACCACACAAAAACAAAAAAAAAACAAACAAAAAAACCCACCCACCAACTAAACCTCACACCCACAACCTCACGCACAACACCCCACCACAAACCAATAATCTTGGCCACTAGAGCATGCCCTGAAGAGCCACATCTACACGTTTCT
>JAOTQQ010000023.1:40126037-40142824 GCA_026546715.1 Gallinago undulata
CCTCGGCTGCCCTGCACTTGCCTTGAGAGCTCACTCAGGATGATCCTCTCCATGATCTTTCCCAGTACCGAGGTCAGACTGGAAGGATAAGAAGAAGTCCTAGGTGTCAGCAGGAGAAAAAATTCTTCAGAATACCAGCTGCATCTTGAGTCATTTACAACCCTTAAATACATAGATGTTAGTGGGTGCTATTTCTCAAGGTATTATATCAGGTAAAGCACATCTAGCTATCAATCCAGATTGAACTAGTGTCTTATAATGCAGTGAAATAAATAGCTATACATGTAAGCGAGGTTTTTGCTATTGATTTTGGCTTTTCTTTCTCCAGAAAGGGCATAAAGATTGGTATACAGGCTAAAAGCCCGACCGATTTGAATTCTGTAGTATTACTTGTTACTCAAAATCAAGGCTTTAACCCAACTACATTACATTCATTTTTATCTCCCTCTCTTTCAAACCATTTCTTTTGAGAGCATAGTTTTGAAACTATCTTAAAATTAATTCAATCACTATCTCCAAGTGATTGAAATAAAAGTCTGCCCAGGGGGTAAAAAAATCATTAGAATGATCCGAAGTCAATGATGTTTAATGAAAATTAATATATTAAACCAAATGTAATGTGACATCTGATATTTCTAAAATAATTGATTTCCATTTGTTAAATTAAACAATTGCAGCTCAGAATTATGATTCACAGAACTCTTTCCTTTATTAGTTTCAAGGAACACAGCTTACCCTTAATAGATGGTAGTCCACCACCAGGTTTAAAACATATGGCTTATGGGAGAGAGAATCCTCCAAGAAATGTTTTATTTGATGTAAGAGACATGAAAATCATCATCAAACTCTTATTTCATGCTAAATTTTAATAACTTACAGTACAATATGTATTTGCAGTTATATTCTCAATTTTTGAGTTATCAATAATTAATTATTTATTACTAAAAATATTAGTGTAGTGACTTTAAGCACTAAATAACTTTTTCTGAACTTGAGATTCATCCATCCACACTTCATTATTTGTTAGAAAATGTTTGAGTTTTGAGCAACCTTTCCTGATGTTAAATCACAAAATCCTTGGCTTAAGGGGAAGTAAGCCAGGACATGTAACTTTTTTTACGCATAACAGAATTAAACAAAATTCCCATCACTCACCCTACCTACCTAACATTGTCCCATCAGAAGCAAACAACAACATATTTTAAAATTTAGTATTTTTGTTGTGTTTGAAACTAGTCATTGTTGGTAAACAAGAAGGAAAAAATAAGGTCTTTCAGTGAGAAAGGAACAGAAAGTATGTTTAGTTCTTGTATTGCAAAAGTGATCTGGTTAATTTCTGTGCTAAAACTTTTCTCCTGAGTGTGAATTTCCACCAAACTTTGGAGACATTCCATGCCTCAGTAAGTTACTTTAAACCACTCTGGAATGATAGGGATTTTATTGTAACCAGGAGATTTCTGAGAAAGGCATGTGATTATTGGTGTATGTAATGAGTATAATCATTATCAGAACTACAAATTTAGTTAAATTATGTTCCTTGTTTAAAGAAAAAGTAAGCAATGTGACATTCTAATCGTAAATTGTCAATAAATAATAAAAAATGCATCCTTATTTAGCATATCAGCCATAGTAGAGGCAGTTCAGGAGCTGATGTTTCATAAGAAAGTTCCTAAGAAGTTGTCCAAACACTTTTATTTCTCAGGCTACTTTACAGTCTGTACTTCTACATCCAAATAATTCTTGGTCGCACTAAACTCTTGTTTATTGTATGGAGCAGAGAACTGTTGCACAAACCACAGAGCACACATTAAAATTGACCTAACTAGAGAATCAACCTGAGGCCAAGTTAACAAAAGGTTTTTTAGTAATGTGTTAACCTTTCCTTTTTATTTTATTATATCACATTTTACACTACTTTCCAAAATAGAAAGCACTTAATCAAATACCATTTTACAGAATGACATACAGCAGTAAACAATGCCAGCTCACCCACAGAGACAGCAGAGAGTAGCATTAACTTCATGACATCCCATGAATTAGGGATGTTTCAGATGAAGAGGGGGAAGTTCTGGATGAACATGGATAACTTCATGTTTTGAAAATGGACAAGGAAATTGCAAGAAGGGAGGTTGGAAGTGGTTTGTAGAAAAGCTTGAATTGCATATTGCATATCACAATTCTGCATGTTATGATCCAGCAGCTATTTTGTATTACTCTTCTTCATACATATACCTGTCTTGGACTGACTTCAGAAAGCATTTAAGCATTTAAGCACACAAGACATGCTTACGTGTCTACATGACTACATTAATTAACATGTTCCTCAGAGTGAACCAAGAAAATTAAGTGATCAGCAGAGTTCCCTTTGGAGTCATCATATTCTCACAAGCATACCTCTGAATGTACTTAAGCAAATACAGACAGTACAATGACAATTTAAAAATCCTGGCTACAGTTTGACTGATACTTTACAGTAAGTATATAATGATATAGGACTAAATTTATGTATTTGAAATCCACTGAGAAATACTTTGAACTGAGACAATGGAATAGCAATTATAGCAAGTAAAATCAGAAAGAATCAAGTCTCGTAATCAGATGTATAATTACTACAGGGCACTATGTGACAGATTTCTTTTTTTGGGGAGGGAAAAATGAGTAAATGAAACAATTGTAGATCTACTTTTCTACTTTTCCTGAAAACCAGGCTAAACTTATTCTGTTATGCTCATCACAGTTTCGTCAACTCACTAACTGGCCTCAATATTTTCCAGAGAAGACTAGCAGTGGAGATTTTCTGGTTCAAAAATATCTGCTTAACTTTGATTGGTCTTTTATATTTCCTGTGTTTTAATTCGGTGGAACTCTAATAATCATATGAGTCAGTCAGGCCCTTGGCTTTGCAGCAACAGTATCAGAAGGCAACAAACCTAGACTTCTTGCATAGGAAACTTGTATCAAGACACCTTGTCTCTTTGGAATACCAGTCCCTATGTTGTTCGCAAAACTTGCTTCAATAAGACTTATCTTGTCTGTTCCTTTCCCAGAATACAGTCATAGAGTAAATACAGTTTATATAAGATAGTGTGATAAAATGCTGGCCAAAGAAGCAATATAGAGGACAAGAAATTCTGTTTACACAGTACCTTATTTTGTGAAAATAGAGCTTGCATTTCTTCTTTTCCCCTTTGAATGCCTCTAAGTCTACCAACTCTTAGGCTTACATAGTTTTAACTGAGTAGACTAGAAATTTAAAACCATATACCAGATGATTCCTCTTCATTAATCAGATGTCATCACTACATGGATTATCATTGTACTTAACTCGTGCAATACCTGACCATTCTAGAATTAGAGTTTCTGTAAAGCTATAGGTCAAGCAAAAGGCAGAAGATTGGCTCTGATCTGAAATAATGCTGTATTGAAGAGAGGTAAAAATATTTTTTCCAGACTTAAAAAAAAAAAAAAAGAAAAGAAAAGAAAATGAAGAATGAGAATTAAACTAAGACTTGACTTTTCCTTTTTTCTGGTAAATATAACGTAATATATTTTCTGTCGAATTGTCACATTCTGATAAAGATAAAAGTCCATATAAAAAGGGGGACAGTTGAGAAGGCCAGATTAATCCTTATAATTAGAATTGATTTTATCATTGTCTCACACTGACCACCTTTACTGGCTAAATCTATCTGTTCCATGACCACAGGACAACCCTCTCCTACAGCTTTTGTGAGTTTCAACCTTCTGCCCCCTCATCTGCCATCCTGCTGCCTGCAGCTGTCTTCACAACTCAGCCAAACACCCAGCAACCACACAGGTCCCAACTCGTGGCATCTTGCTTGCCTGCATTCTCTTCATTGTCTCTCAAGGAGAGGTCTCGAGACCAATCATCATTATATTTAACCTGAATTTTCCAAATATTTTTCCATTTTTTTTCAGTATGTTTGTTATTATGCTGGTAATTTGCTCTTTCATTAGGAATAGAGTATATATGGTCTAATAGTGGGGAGTTATCTTACACAGCAATTTTTATTTTAGAAAAAGAAAGCTCTGTGATCCATTTTTCATTTTCTCTAGCAATAACCAAAATGCAGCTATCTATTTTTATGACCCAGGATGCCATATTTTGAACAAGAAGTTAGGACTACTTCTCAAACTAAATACCTTTTCTTGTAAAAATGTTCCTCATTACAACAAACTCGACTCACAAGTTTTTCATTAGAAAATCCCACTTGGCCATTAAACAGTACTAATGTTTTCCTATTGTGCTTAAAAATGAATAATTCATATCCTCTATGAGAATAAACTAGCATGATGAGTAATAGGGCAGCAAAAATACATTGTTATGTCCTATTTTATATATTTTACCACATGCTGGCTATATGTGATTTTCTGCCTTCATTTTTCTTGGCTAGGGAGAATTTTGTTAAAATATATTTTTTTATATATAAGTATGAATAAATATGTGTATATATATGAGATGTATGGATCAAAATAAAAGAGCTTTGGTGTGTGTCTCTGTACATTTTCCACACACACGTACACACACATACTCATGTCACTTTAAGAACTTCAAGGAAATAAAAAAACCCTGAACAATATTTTTGGTAAGGGAATAATTGCATGGAGAAACTCAGCTCTTCTGTGCACTGTCATTTCCCTGAACTGTGTCACAGCTGTAGGTATAACCTTTTTTTTTTTCTTTTTTTTTTTTTTTTTCCCTGCACAGTTGTCAATTAGAATTTCAAAATATTTGGTAACATGTCTCACACAAAGTGGGTGAACCATGACTATAAGTGTTCTTTCATTCTTCCTGCCAACTTATTTATTGAAAAAAAAACAGCAAAACCAAACAGAAATAATCCCTTCAGGGCACAGAGAAACTCTCCTGCTGAGGGAAGGGAAGGGAAGGGAAGGGAAGGGAAGGGAAGGGAAGGGAAGTGAAGGGAAGGGAAAAAATATTGGAAACTCAACACTTAGTGAGTTTTGACCAGCAACACATTGCTATCAGACAGGCTATCATCAGCCCAGCTCCTTTTGTTGAGATTGGCCACATGTAGGGGCTGATTAGTCCAAGAATGGTGCTCTAAGAAAACATTACTCCAGCAGAAAAAGAACAAGTGTGTTTATGTGTGGCAAACTGTGCCTTTCCAGGAGGGAAAACCTGAGCTTCTCATTTACAGAAACTTAGCAGTTAAACCTTTTCTATTTATTTCAGTTAAAACCAATCACCCAATTTTATAAAAAAAAAAGAGAAGAGGTCATTCAAGAAAAAGTAAAACCTACATTAAATTCCTAATAAACACTGCATTATACTACCTGTTGAAAACAACAGGAGAGGTGTGTCTCAGTTTAATAAACATGATTTGTGGCCCATATGATTGGGAAAAAAAAAGATTTAATCCTAGAGGAAGTAATAGGCTATTAGGGTTTGATAAAACTTCTGCTTCCAGACGAGTTTCCTTGTAATGCATCCTTAATTAACGTGCCGTTATTTGTAAATGTTGCCAAACACCCATAAAAAGCCAATTTGAGTTTGTTTAAGTTAATTAAACAGCTGCTGCTCCCAGCACCCTCTTCACAGAGTATGCTGGCATCTACACTCCTCTGTGCTTCTCCACTAGGCCCATTCCTGCAGCCACCCTCATGCACCAGGGACTGAGCCACCACTGCAGGGACAGACAGGGTGGGCTTCTGCCAAGCAGAGGCCTGGTGCCATCGACCTCACGTCCACAGACACCAATGCTGCCAGGCCACCCTCATTTCATCCTCAGACTGGGCTTCCCCAAGGCTCAGCGAGGTGTCCAGTTGGGCCTGGCCTCCTCTCAGCCCCAGCCTCCACGATGGAGAAGCAGGCCCTGCAGTCCAAAGCCTGTACAGTCAGCTCTGTGACAAAATTAATCCCTTCCTGCTGAAGGAAAGAAAGATTCTTCAGCTGAAGGGAAAAGTGCAGTTTTTGCCAGATCTGCTGTATGTTCTGGAAGAGTGTTCCCAGTGGAGCACAGCACGGCAGAGGCCCTGGCCAGGCCCAGCCAGGTTGAGTCTCCAGGTTTGGATGCGATGGTGTGGCGCAGTCCTGCCAAGGGGGCTGAACAGGGGCTGGGGTGCAGCAGCCATCAGTCATCTTCTTGCAAATACACCCCACCATCAACAGGACTAGCAAAAAGAGTCAAAGAGTGCAAACACTGCCATGTTTTCTCTGTGCCTGATTTTCAGCCTAAGGAGACTGCTAAGCCACAGAGGTAAGGTGCAGACCCGTTCCCCACCTGTAAGGTACAGGCCTGGTTGGAAACTGTATATTGTTTGGTTAATACAGTCTTCCTCTCCTTCACCATATTGCTCTTTATTTTTTTTGCCTGGAAAATTTAAGTCTGAAATTGAAAGTAGTTCTGACAAAGTCTGTGGCTGGAAAAAATGCAGGAGGAAAAATTTAAAAATGTTTAGCTGGTGATAAAGAGAACAGACCAGATTGGGCAGACCAAACTAAACAGGAGAGACTGGCAGCAACCAAGTAAGGACTACACTTTGTTGTGGCTGAAAGAATGCCCTCCAAGCCAAAGTGAAAGAAATATTAGCTTCTGCCTTCTGAATTTATAAAGCTTATGTATATGCATATACATATGTATTCAAGTGTTTGACTGCGTGTATATGTGTGTGTATGTATATATACGTATCGGTAGAGAAAGCTAGGTATTCTATCTTCCTTTTTTTCTCACTGTGCCTATCTCCTTCACTTGGAGAAATAATGCTTCAATGAACAGTTACAGTAATCTTATAACGAATAAAAATCATCTAGAGAGAATCATCCATCCTCCCAAGTTAAACACTGATTTCTTGTTGTAATGGAGGCTATCCCTCTCCAGAACTTATGCTGAATAGGGGATTTTACCACAGTAGTAAACAAATGTGAGGTGCTGGAAGCCATTCTTTATCATCCTCAGAGCTCTTTCTCCAATTCCCACTTGACAACTGGGTGATTTAGATGCAGTTTATAATGTTTATGGAAGATCTTTTTTTTAATGGCAATATTTGATAGCCTAATTTGTTCTGTTTGTAACTCAGACAGTTGCATTTTCACTGGCTGATGCTCATTTCATATGAATCTTATTTGGCATCCACCTATAAGGAAAACAGAAAATATGTTGAAGCCAGAACACATTCCTATATCTCACAGTAGTAATTTAACAGAGAGAGTGCCTGGCTGTCTTTATAGATTCAACAGATAAATGAAGCTATCACTGGTGAAAGTGAAAAAATTTCTTGCCTTCCTAGCAGATAATTGATCTTTGTTTTCCCATAGTCTTTCCCGCAAACAGAACAGATTTCTTGCGGGCTGCCTTTTAACTGAACTAAAATAAAGTGACAGACATCTAGATTTTAATTCTAATTCCACAGTCAGAAGGCCTTTAAGGAAAAGGACAGGTCTATAGAACAAAGGTTTATAGCAACACAGAGGATTCACAAGGAGGATATATGTCTGTCAAAAAGGGTTCCACAATGCACAAATACAAGAAAAAACCTTTCCCTGTCTGCTAAGAAGAAAAAACTAATGTTTTAGGATTTAATCCTAAATTCACTGAAGATTTTAGTATCTGGTGTGAGCTATTATAACAATAAGCCTGCATGTATACATCTAGCACATTTGTGTATTATAGACCAGCGAAGAGAGGTCAACATTGCTAGCTGGCTGGCTCAGCTTCCCCCATAGTTGCTATTGCAGCTTTTTCATTTGTACAAACACATGCTTTTGTGAACAGGGAGACCTTAAAAGTGGAAACTGAATTAACTTTTCCTCTACATGGGAACTTTCTCAAGTTGACCTGAAAAATATTAACAGCTGGAGAGATTAGCATACCTTCTGACAGTGTTGTCATGTCCTGAGAATAAGAAAACCCTCACTGAAAGTGGCAGTCTGCCTCGAATCTTACATCAGAAATGGTGGGTAAAATCCCATTTTCATTTCAAAACAATGTTTCACTTCTATCCTCAAAGAACATTTAAATAGAGAAATATTAATTTGTTCTAAATAGTTTGAACAAGCAAGAATCGCTTCTTATTCTAAAATGCAGGGATAGGTGTTAAGAAAGTGTTCAACTGATTCTATGTGAAGTGTTTCTTTTCAAGATAAATTCTGCTGAGAGTTTAAGAACTTAGATGAGGGAGCATATGCAGAAAATACTCAGATGTGGTAGATCATAAGTAGAACAACAATAAATCACATAAGCAAGGTATTTTAAACCTTAAAATTGTGTATATGATACTATAAATCATAGGTATTAACCAGAGATATAAATAAAGGCATGTTTTCCTGAGAGTTAAGACTTGGGAATTGTGAAATTGATTACAGTGAGAAATATGAATGCAGTAAATATGTTTGTTTTTTTAAAAAAACTACCTTTAGCATAGTCACAGCAGCATGTCTGAACAAATGAACAAAATTATAAAGATAATTATCAGAGCTAGTTCCCAGCATATAATTTTGTCAAGAACCAAGTTCATTAAATTATTACCGTAGGCATATTTCTGCAATAGGGTAGAAGAAACAGAGCTTAACCAATGCCATTTGGGGAGTGACACTGTAGAGAAGATCCTTCCATGGCTGATGTTTCTCTGCAGTAATGACTTAGTGTCAGCTAAGTGACACTTAGCTGAAATGAGAGCAAAGCTTGGATGAGAGACTAGGTTTGTATTTCAGCTTTCCACACAGTTCTGGGCTATACTGTCAGCCACTTTGAGTTCGGGCACATATGCCTTACGCCAAGTGCAGGTGCACAACTTCTGACTTCCTCCATCTCCACATGTGTAATTCTGAGGTGGCTCCTGAGAGAGGAGAAGGAGACAAAGACTTGCTTGCCACTCTCAGTGGTGCCAGCCAGCATCTTACAGGTCTGTTAGACACGCTGCAGAAAACATATATGTTTGCAAAATTCACTTGGAAAGCTCATTTAGCTCCTCACCTAGGAAAGCCCTGCACTAACTGTTGTTCTCAAACCTGCTTAATTGAGTTAATTATGACTCCTCTCTCCTGGTTCCAGCTCAGCAGCTCAGTGGCAGGTGTAGTGCAAAGGTCTTGCTTGTCCACCCATAGCAGGGCAGACAGCAAGAGAGAGCCCCAGCAGTAGTGGCTTTCTCCTCACCCCCACCCCATGTAGATCTATCAGATCTCCAGCCAACATCAGGACAGAAAGGGACATCTTATTCCCAGTCTGTATTCCCACAGGAAGGCATGCATCAGGGCACAACACCAGCACCTAGCTGAGAAAACCTGAGATTGTTTCTTGAAATTGCATGAGCTTGGTAAAGTTTTATTCCTGTCCTCTACTATCTGTTTGATACCTTCTGCCTGAAGGCTTTGGAAGGGGTTGGGGAACTGAGATAGCACTATGGTACAGGGACTAGATTGATGACAGCCAAATGAGGGACGAGAGACAACTGAAATCACAACTGGGTATTTTAGACCTAATTACTGGTAAAGTAACAGACAGTGCTAATTTCATCAGACCTGTAAGTACTGACCAACTGCTCAAGGGAACAACAGATTCTCTGAAGCAGCACAGCAGTAAATTGAACAAAAGCAGGCATCAGCCAAAAAATAAGGATGTGTAGCTCTGCGGGGAAACAACAGTTGTAAGATTAACGCAAAAATACATTTTTCAAAATTGAGGTGAATTTATTTTAGCAGAGTCAAAAGAGATAGGAGAAAAGGTGAAATTCTTGTAATATGACAGATATAAAAAATAAACAGAATAAACCATAAATATTAATATAATACAGGCTTTAAATGTAGTGCAGATGGAATTTGTGGTAACAAGTCCAGGAGAATATTCACAAAAAAGCTTCTTAAGTAATTGGCTTTCTGTAGATTTATGAACAGTAATAGACTTTTCAGATATAGGTTAGGTGCCTACATTTCTGCTCCTGTGAATGACCACATGTACTGTTGTCTTTATTGAGCTATTAGGTATTGATTGAATCTTTACCTTACACTGAGATCCACTCAAAGTTGAAAATTTATATGCCCATGTCTTAAAACCCTGGAAAAGCTCATTCTGTTAGCATTGTGGAGCTGATACTTACAGGATCATGGTCAGACAGCAGCAGAGCTCAGTTGGAGCAATGTTCTTAAAAAGAACCAAAAACCACTAGTGGGAAGAGTGCCATTGTCAGTTTTATGTCACAGCCCAGTGAGCATAGCAGTTTTGCAGGATTCTGCCCCTTAGACTGTAAGAGAATGACTCACTTCTTTCAGGTTTTTCTGCCTGTCCTCCCTTACAGTGTATCATTCAGGAACAATCACACAGACTACTGAAGTCTTCTAGCACTGTAAAACTGAATCCCAAACTGGCAGTGATAAATTAGTAGTTTGCTGTCTGGAGCATGAGAAACTGTAAGTGCCCACACACTTTGACTGCCCCTGCAACTTCTGGAACATCTGTACAGCACACAGCCAGCTTGACTTACCATCTACATGTTCACATCAAAACTGAAGTGGAGCTGGGTGTTTAGCTGAAGCAGTCTGAGCTGCCTTCTGGTTATCCTTCCATTCATGGGTATCCATGCATCTGCAGTAGCTCTCTGTCTGGGGGACACTAGTTCCAGCACAGCACTCCTTCTGCTCTCTTCTGTTCTCTTGTGCTGCTGGGGATTTCTGGCTTGAGCACCTTACTTTGTTTCACTCATCTCTAAAACTTGCACAGTTTCTTTGAGATGCATGACACAAATCATGAAGGTAATTTCTATGCTAGGGGAGCAGAGAGGTAAATTATTTCAGTAAATAAAAACCCACATAAAAGATCAAGCTTGCTCATAAAAAGTTTTCCACTGCAAACAATTAGCAGAACACATTTTCTTATTGGCTATCAAGTTCGAACTTGTGAATATTTGTATTGTAATTTCAAAACTTTTAAAAGAAATTATCATTTTTATTGGTTTTGTTGATTGTAATTTCCAGAAAGCAAATTATATCAAGTTCAGAGGCAAGACTAGCTTTTAGTAGGTGATACAATAACTAGAAGAACACATTGAGACAATCAGGGCAATAAAATATATGGAAGTTGTTCCTCAAAATGATTATTTTCACCCATACTAACATACCATACAAGAATAATATCCATAGCAGTTAAAAAGGACAGTAGATACCTTGATAGCTCATCATTCATCAGTAGAGGCATTGCTTTCCAGAAATGTAAGTAGTTAGAATTTTAATAGAGGCAAAAAGTAAGTACATGGTACTGCAGCAGGAACTGATAGTGCATGTCATAATTGAGAGGGAACTTTTTCCTTAATTCTATTTTTAATGTTGCTCATAAGTTTCTAAATGTAATTCCTTTTTGGATGATTTTTTCCATTCTGCAAGTCAGGTTTAAAGTAAATTCTGTCTGAAAAGATTAAAACTTTTGTTTTTCCACAAACTGATTCAAAATCAGGTATTCTTCAGTCTTGATTTGATTACTAAAAGGATTATGAGCTTCATCAAGTTTGAAAAAAAAAATCCTGCTTGGATAGGTTTAAAGCAACGGATAGTTAAGCTGGGTACTTTAATTATGCTGATGAAAATGGGCAATTTCATTGGCATTCTCTGTTTGCTCTTTTCCAAGGAAGAAGTTTAGCTTACTGAGAGTTGCAGAAGTTTCAATTTTGCTTAGTCTGTGTGGATTTTAAGAGAGCTTTAGCTTAATGGAGGCATGCCAGTGGGAGAGCTCCATTGTATGTGACCTCAGATTGTCCCTGCTACAGACTGTCTCATTTCAGGACATAGCAATAGAGCAGGACAAAGCACAGTTTGACTCTCAGATCCTGAGTTCAGCCAGCAATAAATGGAGTTTTTCCTTTTTTTTAAAAAAAAAAATCCTCTTCCTAAAGCTGAAAGATTTCTTTTTTTCTTGAAAGTGTATCTTTGGAGTGTGCATAATAACCTAGAAATCTAACTTCAGCAGTAAGACCTCTAGCATTTTTGTATACTTCAAATGCATGTATTTGTTTATCTAAAATAAAATATTTTTCTTTGTGTCAGCATTAGAAGATATAGAGTTTAATTTTTCATAACTACTTTAACTCCAAATTGTAATGGATTATTTCTCAGGCTTCTCCTTGACACCATCAGCTGCACTGGGCTCCCTTAAACCTAGGGAAAACTCTTTCCTTGTTATCATATCACTTTATAATATATTTTTCAATAAGCTGTAATGACCACAGCTCGTTTATGATGCCAATATTTGGCATTTCTGAAGCACAGTTTCTGCGGTCTGTGGTAACAAAAGACTATGCAGTTAACCTTTAAATATACAGTACAGAAAGAAGCTCAAGTCCTTCTAAAGCAGAGGAAAATTGAGAGGCAATTGCACAGATGTTAGTAACTAAATAATTGTTTCAGTAAACCCACTGAAGCTGCAAGCATTAAGTTCTTCAACAACTAGCAGTACAGACTACAAAATGCAGTTTTGTGGCAAGGTTGTGATAAAATGTTTATTACATTTGGTCATGGAGTAACATGTGACTAGTAGTGTGTAAGAGCCAAGAGAATTCCTTAGAGATGTCATATTCCTTTGTATAAAATTTCCAGGATAAAAAAAAATAAATGAACTTAGGTCTCATAAAGAAATATTTTAAGGTTTTTTTGCAATTTTAAAATTTCTCAGTTCGATTGTATTATTTTTGTCCTTTTTTTCAGGTATGTCAGGTAGGATGACTCCAACTGGCTTTAAAACATGGTCAGTGATTTATATACCTGTAAAAACAGCTGAGATCACTTCTAAGAGCGGCCCCTCCATTCCTCATTTACCATACTATTTAAGTTTCAACACAATCTAGATTCCCACTGCTATGTCTAATAATTATATCTTACTTTAATTAGAGAGGGTAATGCAAATATATTATTAGTGCTGCAAACTATTATTTTAACAGATTGATGCATTCGCTTCCTATCTGGTTTTCAGGGATTAGAACAGTTTAGATAAGAATAGACAAATTAACACAGGTGTTATAAAAATAAAGGTATTATTTCATTAGAACAGTCTCTTTCATAGCTGAATTACACTTGATTGAATTCCTTTAAAAATGCACATTAGAATTAACAACTCACTGGAACTAAGGTGCTCAGTTTTCTACATTTTGTGTTCTTAGAAATTCTGTTGTAACATGGTACATACTCAGCAACATAATGTTTGTGTATCAATTATTTTGATTCATCT
Organism: Gallinago undulata; assembly: GCA_026546715.1. Lineage (NCBI taxonomy): Eukaryota > Metazoa > Chordata > Aves > Charadriiformes > Scolopacidae > Gallinago > Gallinago undulata. The sequence goes on from JAOTQQ010000023.1 coordinate 40,139,228, forward strand.
CAACTTGCATATGCAGACATAAGTGTTTATTTCTATAGGCCATGGTGATATCTGCTGTCCTTTTGACTCCTCGAGCACAGTGGCAATCAAAGTCTGTTAGTCCAGACTTAAAGGAAAATAAAAAGGAAGCTCTGAATTTAGCATTATATTTCTATATCTGGAAAATATAGTATGTTAAATTCTGCTTTTATTTACACTGGTTTAAATTCTGAAGTTTCATCTACCCACAAAATTTAAAATATTTTATTCCTGACATATACTGTGGAAAATGCACATAAGATGTGGATATAGTCTGATAAGAGCTAAATCAATGGTCAAAATTATGCAAGAGAATGAAGACATTCATGCAATGCAAAAGTCCCAAATAATGTCAAGATGGTAAAGATAAGCGTTACAGTGCATTAAAAATCATGTCTTAAAAATAAGTTGACTGAACCAGAGTTACATGGGAATTGAAAAGAAAATACTGATAAATTTGTGGTTAACCTTTGAGAAATGTTTTATGAACCATAAATATTACATAGTATTTTATTAAGCAAATGGAATAACTAATAATACGGGAAATCACTGAAGCTTTAGATGAATGATGGTTTGCACAAAACTAATACGTCAATCTCCTTGATAAAGAAGCACTTCACTGAGTAATATTTTCCCAAATGTGTGTACAATTTTGCTACTAAATCTCATATAATGAATGCGTACATATCTATGTATAACAAGGTAAATATTCGGAGTAGTAGCCTTTCTTAATTCTAAAATTCACAGTTTTCCTTTTATGCACTTATTTTAATGACTGAACTTGTAAGCATAGAGATGTGTCACTGTTTTCTGAACTGAAATTTGCATCAAAATTTGTTTTATATAGCTTGCTTTCACTTCCCTGGATTGCATTTCCATGGTGAGAAAAAAACACAAAGAAAAACAACACACACAAGCCCAAATACAAAAACCTCCTCAGATTATTCTTTACGATGCTTTTGTGCTTTTGAGATTATTTTGTAGAAATATAGTTTGCAGATAACAAGTTAACATAAAATATCTTGTTCATGATAACCATCAAAGGATTCATTCACATTAATCTACTTTTCCATAGTACAGATAATATTCATAGCTAATATTCTAATAGCATAGGGGAAACTATCTGGCTTTCCTGGAGGGTCTGTCAGAACAGAAGCCTAGGCTAGCTTCACTGAATTTCCTCTGGAGGATGATATCTCTCTCCAGGGGCTGCACAGGAGGCTTCAGACTTTGTCCTCAATTCAGCTAGTTAGCCTTCATGAATAACTTTACCTCATTCCTATACTATGGACGGATTGCAGTAAGAGATGCTTCACAGAAAGGCTACAAGAGGGCTGTAGTCATGACTTTGTGCACACTGATTTGATGATTTCTCACTAAGAAGCTTTAGCATTTACAATTAGCCAAACTTAAAATTTATAAATACTATGCCTGAAAGAATCTAAATTGATTTTTTGTTTGTAAAAATTATTACCAGTAGGAAAAAAAATAGAAAATAAGAGGAACCTTTGCTCACTTACTACAACATCATGATATTAATGAGATTCTTCAATAGAACAAAGAAGTCAGGTTTTGTCAAAGCAACAATTTATAAGTCTTCAGTGTCTCTCACTGCAATGTTAGTTCTAAAGAAAAGACATTATTCTGAAAAGAGGAATATGTGAAATCCTGACTGCTAAAGAGATAGGAAGTTTTATCAGACTTCAGAATTATTCCTTACATATTAGTAAAATATTTCAAATTGCTTTAACATATGCAGATTTCTTCTGAAAAGGTAGAGTCCTAAGATAGATGAATTGAAAAAAGCAAACCCAAGGGGACAGTGAGAATGAAAACAAAGTATCTGATTTGTAAGCATGGGGTATAATGACAATATGGCACAGCAAAAACATAAATATGATGGTGCTGCACAGCTTTGAGTAAGAGAAATGTTTCTTGGATTGTTTTCCAGAGTTAGCTGTGGACCAAGAATATTACATGCCAAGCACATTCCAAAGTCTGTGGAAGGAAAGGATTTGAATGTATTTTTATAAGTGGATCCTCTTAGACACCTCCTCCTTCTTAAATATGCAATCTATTAGTTTAAATATTAAAGAACAAAAGGTTAGAGAGGGAAGTATCAGTTAATTAGCAATTCACAGTGCTCTGAATTTGTTCGCTATTTTAGTCTCACCAGAGCAGAATATTTTTATTTTTACTAAATTCTAAGCAGTGAGGAAAGGTTATGCTTTATGTATTTGCATAATATATGCACACTAAAGTTGTCATGATGGCACACTTAATTGATTCAGCTGTATTAATGACAATTTAATTTTTATATTCATAGTACAACTTCTACTAGTCTTTTTGTATTACAGCTGAGAACTGGAGCATTTTGTACATTTAGAATGTTGGAAAAATCTTACTGCATATACAAGTATAAAATAATTGGCCTATTTGAATGCTAATTACATTTAAAAGTCTTGCTTCTCTAGAGACTGAAATTCAGCCTCGGCCATGAATCGATAATAAACTTACTAGGATGTGGCTGAGTATAAACAAAGACATCAGTGAAGAAACAAAAGCCACTAAAAGATGGCAGGATGTGGGAGGCCAGAGAATAAAATAGTTTCCGATAACATCAGGTTTGCTTCGTGGTCTGAAATGGATAATAACAGAGATACAGTTGCTAATGTACTGGGATCCTGGTCTTCTGATATCTTCAAAGATCAGGAGTCATTGGTATAAACATGTAAAAGCATGATAGATGGGCGTCTTACTGTCTGGAGTTTAAAAGGCAAATTTGTTCTCTTGTCTTTTCTCTTATTTCTCATCTGTAAGCTGCTAGAACTGTAGTTTGGTCCTTTTTTATCTGTCTTGCATTTAAGCTAAAGAATAGATTCAGTTCATTCAGCAGTCGGGATGTTGGATGTTTTTTTGTTGAGAAGAGATCCTAGGTTATGCATTTTATGCTGATGAGCCTCAGTTGTCTGACATTTCTATTGTTTCAAAGAGCAGTTATCACAGCAGAGTCTCTCAGCAATCAGAGAACACTAGCCAAGTCCATGGAGAACTTGGAAAAAAAGACAAAATACACCGGAAACTGGAGCCTCTTGTGGCCCAGAGGATAGCAGGGAGGGAGAATCACTGCTGCAGGATGACTACTGAGCTCTGCAGTTCCGTCAGAGAATCCCTTTTTTCCAGAATTCATGGGATGTGTTTTCTGACCATGGTTGGTCTGACCAAGGTTTCCTTACCTTTCCATGGTAAGGAAAAACATTTTCCAGTAAATATCTCCCATAATACCAAAAATCCAGAGATTTGTTCAAAAGAACAAGACAAATAGATGCAGTTAACATCTATCTACATCTGTACTAACACTTATTTTAAGCAGGACTTAACAGCAGGGCTAACCACTAGATACTAAGAATCCAGAGCAGTAGTCTCTAAGTGTAAAATGTTTTCTTATTGCCCTGAACAAACTAATCACCAATTCCTACCTTTTTCTGTGGCAAAGAACTGTGGTTGAGAACTGGCTGTGTGACAGGACCCAAAGGGTAATGATTAATGGAGTAGGCTCAAGCTGGAAGCAAGTAACCA
>JAOTQQ010000023.1:40143942-40154810 GCA_026546715.1 Gallinago undulata
GCAGGGGAGTTGGACTAGATGATCTCTATGGTCCCTTCCAACTCCAAAAATTCAGTGAAATTCAGTGAAAAATTCAGTGAAAGGGCATCATTTCCATTACCACAATCCTTTTCCAGGGATGCTGCTGAGTGAAGGCACTGTGTAGCCGGGCCTAGGGTGTGAACCCTAAAGTTAAGCATTCAAAGAAATGCACGAGGGGAGTTTCAGTTTGCATAGACAGCGAGTGTTGCACTTCTGCATCATTTTTTGTTTCAAATACTTCTAAATGTGCCAATGATACTGTAAGAGTAACTTCATAGCTACTGGACATTGCTAATAGCATTGCTTGGATTTTCATTTAGAATTGCTAAAGCCAGTTACTTTGGGGAAAGTATGAACCTCATGAAACTTCGTGAAATGAAACCTCCCCCCTTGGCTAGAGGCACGCACGGCATTAGAGACTCATAATATATTTTCTATGTTACACTTGTTACTGAGAATCTGAACAAACTATTCTGAGTCTCAGGATAAACTGGCAATACTTCCTATAGTACTGGAAGACAGAAACTGTAACCTGCTTGGTTAAGATGTTCTGGTTCTTTAAGGGAATGAAAAGTCTGACCACTTTGCCTTCAACTGCTTCATTTAATGACTGGAGGCAACCTGTTTGCAGACAGACAAATGAAACTAGATTTGTGCTTTGGCAGTAAAACAGCAAACCATCTCAGATGAACTGTAGGCACTTCTGCTGACAGCAGTTTTCCCTAATGCTCTGGAAGTCAGAAGAATACCTAAACATAAATTATGTGATACTTAGAATCAGTGTGATTCAAATTATTAATTACCTAATTTAAGAGCTGGATTCAAAAATTACTAAAGCCACTGGGAGTTTCCCAAATTAGATTAATAAGGTTTGATTTAGTTTCTAATTTAGTAACTTTGAATAAATAATGTTTTTTTTCCTGTTTCTTCTCAACTCCTATTTTTCTTGTCCATACAAAAGACAACAATAATACAAAACAGCCCAAACTTACTATTGATCAGGAAAAGGGAAAAAAATTAGAGCTTTATTTGAAATTTTGTTTTTATTGAGAGACCGCTTCTTAAATATATATCCTTCTGAAAGCCAATATATTTCACAATACCATTTACTATTAGAAAGCTTATCAGGAATTTATAATTTGTGACAAAATACTTTTAAGAAGCATCTCAACAGATGGTACCTTTGCAGTGATAGTGAACTTTGTTCATTAGAGTAATTGATCACCACCAAACTTTTTTATGATAATTATTTATATATATATATATATAGTTAGTTAGTTAGTTAGTTAGTTCTCCTAATAAGGAGTCACAATAATTATTTTTAAATGTCTGGAAGATTGCTGTGGTATCCCAAGTGAGTATCTCACTTGCCCCTCTGATACCAATTCTAAAACATTACATACTTGCTCCAAGTGTAACTCTCTAATACTAGCACCCTCTTTTTGGATGGACACATGGGTGGCAAGGCCTTACCTTTCCCTGAAGAGTAGCGGAAGAGTCATTGAGGCCAGTCCTCCAGCAATTCATTTTATGTCACTCTGTAACCTGGGAGGGCTCTGGATCCAAAGGGATACGGGAAGGGTACAAAAGGGCTTTCATGCCTCTCCTGTTTCAGGGAAAGCACCCAGCACTGTGAGGGATGAAGATGAGGGCACAATGCTTACATCTACTGCTGATTCATGTATTTTAAGCTGGTGAGAACTTTTGGTGATTTATGGTAGAATTTCTTGACTTTTTTAGTCCAAATGCCACTGGAATAGATTAATGATACTCCATAACTCCTAGGGTGTGGGTACTTCATACTTCAACTGCGATACATTGGTCCTCACAGATAAAACAGGCTTAACAAATTCAATTCTAATGTCATCTGCTCTCTTTAATATTACCTTCTCTACAAATTAATATCATTTTCTTGTGGTGATTCCAAATACACATGTTTAAAAGGCAACTGATAAAAAGAGCCTGTCAGCATCTTTCATATCAATTCCAGTGTTTAAACACTCATGTAGGTTAGACTTTTAATTTCATTTGGCTTCTCTGACTTTTAGCAGCTGTGTCTTGTTTCGCCGTTCTTCAAAGATGCATAAGTGAAACTGAATGCTTACTAGGATGCATGGGCTGAGACAGGGTCTGTGAAGCCCTGGCTTCAAAAGGCACCATCAGGAAGGTACAGTGCTGCGCACAAATGATACCTACATAATCGAGACTCACCTTGTGGCAAGGATGGTGTTTAAAGATTCTTGGGCTGCAATATATTTCCACTTATTTCAATGCTAAGTGTCTTCTAAACCAGTTTTGATGATGAATTTTTGATTACTTTGGTTTTGACCAACCTGTAAAAGAACATAGTAAACTGTTATTCCTTAATGACTACTGGAAGTGCGTAATAAATCTAATGGCTAAATGAAGAGTTTTCCCTCGGTCATCCTTGTGACTCTTTCCTGAAACACACCACAGACAGCTTTAATTGGAGAGATGGAGACATGAAAGCAAGGCAAAAAACACAAGAGAAACTAGAGTAATAAAATTAGAGTGCATGGGGATGTAGATTTCTGCTGGAACATAAATCTTTTTTAAAAGTACATTAAGTTGTTATATATTAAAGGGGATTATGCCATTAAAAAGATAGAAATAAGTATAGTAAAATCAAGGGTCTTGGAGCACAGAAATCATATGCCTAGAAATTCATATTACTAGAAATAGATGTGTCCTATACAGAGTAATAAACATAGAGGAAACATTAATATTAAAATCAAACAGAAAGAAAAATAAATAAAGATTATTTGAAATAAACAAAGAGGCCATTAGAAGAATAGCTCCGCTTTAGTAGTACTTAGAGAAAAGAAAGAAAACAACCTTAGAGAGTAAGACTCAAGACTTCTTGTAGTCTTTCCATTATTACAGAATCACAGAATCTCACAGAATCACAGAGTGATATGGGGTTGGAAGGGACCTCTGGAGATCATCTGGTCCAGCCCCCCTGCCAAAGGAGGTCTGCCTAGAGCAGGTTGCACAGGAAGTTGTCCAGGCAGGTTTTGAATGTCCCCAGTGGCAGAGACTCCACCACCTCCCTGGGAAGCCTGTTCCAGTGCTCTGCCACCCTCAAAGTAAAAAAGTTACTCCTCATGTTTAGGTAGAACTTCTTATATTCAAGTTTGTGCCCATTTCCTCTTGTTCTACCCCTGGGCACCACTGAAAAAGGACTGGCCCCATCCTCTTGACACCCTCCCTTTAAGTATGTATAGGCATTGATCAGATACCCCCTCAGTCTAAAAAGACCCAAGCCCCTCAGCCTTTCCTCATAAGAGATGTTCCAGCCCCCTAAGCATCTTTGTAGCCCTCTGCTGCACCCTCTCCAGCAGTTCCCTGTCCTTCTTCAACTTGGGAGCACAAAACTGGACATAGTACTCCAGATGCACCCTCACCAGGGCAGAGCAGAGGAGCAGGATGACCTCCCTCGACCTGCTGGTCATACTCTTCATGATGCACCCCAGGATGCCATTGGCCTTCTTGGCCACAAGGGCACATTGGTGGCTCACGGTCATCCTATTGTGCACCAGGAGTCCCAGGTCTCTTTCCTCAGAGCTGGTCTCCAGCAGGTCAGCCCCCAACCTGTTACTGGTGCATGGCATTATTTCTCCCCAGGCGCAGCACCCTACATTTGCCTTTGTTGAAGTTCATCAGGTTCCTCTCTGCCCAAGTCTCCAGCCATTATTACTTGAGGCAAAACTATGCAAAGAAAGCTAGAAGAATTAGGTCTCCAAATGCTATTGAACTTTAATGCAAGCAAAAAGGTAAGCTTAAACCTCATATATCATGGTATGGAGCAGAGCAAAAGGACACCTAAGATGATGTAAACAAAAATAGCTCCAAAACTCAAAAAATCAGTTAGGATTTTCAGTTCAAATTCAGTGTTTACCTTATAGTAAAATATCTGTGACCATAATTAGGTATTCAAAGCTTGAGTGGTTGAATTGATGTGAAAGGATTTGAAAATGTTCTGTAGAAGAAAAAAGGGATCAGCTCTCAAACTTTTGTCATATTCTTGACTTTTTAAGGCATATTTTACTCTCTCTCACGCTATATGTGTATAAAAATGAAACAGGGAGCACTGACTTTCTAGGCCATCCATCCAAAATAGTTCCTGCTGTTAAAACCCAGAGCTTCCTGTCCAAAAAATCCCTAAATCACTGCTTTAAAAGGATAGATAAATCAGCTCATGGAAATAGGTGTGTCTACTCTGTATCCCTTTATGACAATATGTGCTGGATTTAGAACCAATTATCTGCTTTTTGTTGTTAATTGGTTTTACTGTTAAAAAAAAAAGCCTTTGGCTTTTCTTATGAATATTTATGCCTCACATTATAAACACACTTATATGCTGCTTAACCTACTTATACATCCCTTGCCTGTGAGCTCTTAGTTAATGAAGCAGATGGTATCATCTTCTTCTCTGACATGTCCTTTGTGGTTCTTTACTGCATGCTCTATAACTCTTCAAAATCCAGTTTAAAGTTGAGACTGTAGGGTGGTGGACTACAGTATCTCCTAGGGGTGCTTCAAATAGCAACAGTCTCACTGCAATTATAGTTTTATAAAAAGCGTTTTTTGTTAAAACTGATATGCACTCACAAACCGTCCAGCCTCCTTTCCTTTCTCTGACTTCCTTGAATCAAATCAGAGGCATCCATCAAATCAGAGACAATCCATCAGTGCAGAGACTAAATGAAATTTTTGGCTGTCTCCACCAAAAGTTACATTGTATGAGCAACTGTTTACACAGAAAAATTTCAGGTTAAAATCACGGGTGTTAAACAGGCTTCTGTATGGTGTCTCCCAACCCAAGTAATCCCTGTAGTTTACAAAATTTCAACAGACTAAACAGTTTATTTTCACCTGAGATCAGTGAAAATGCAATTATTTTTTTCCTCATACTTGGTACATTTATATAATTCAATTCCATTTAGCTGCATTTGAAAGGGATCCCGAAAACCTGGCTGCTTTAAAGGATGCAAATCTACAGATTTTTTTAAAAACTTCATAGAATCATAGAATCATTAGAGTTGGAAGGGACATTGAAGATCATCTAATTCCATCACCCCCACGACCATGTCCCACTATGGGCAGGGACACCTTCCACCCCATCCAACCTGGCCTTGAACACTTCCAGGGATGGGGCACTGACAACTTCTCTGGGCAACCTATTCCAGTGCCTTACCACCCTTATGGTTAAGAATTTCTTCCTAATATCTAATCTAAATCTCCCCTCTTTCTGTTTAAAACCTTTATCCCTTCTCCCATGACTACACTCCCTGGTAAAGAGTTATTCCCCATCTTTCCTTTCTTACCCCTTCAAGTACCGGAAGGCTCCTATAAGGTCTCCCTGGAGCCTTCTCTTCTTAAGGCTGAACAGCCCCAACTGTCTCAGCCTGTATTCAGAGCAGAGGTGCTACAGCCTTCTGATCATCTTCATGGCCCTCCTCTCGACTCACTCCATGTCTTTCTTATGTTGTGGGCTGTAGAGCTGGGCACAGTATTCCAAGTGGGGTCTCAAGAAAGCTGAGTAGAAGATCAAAGTGACTTCCCTAAACCTGCTGGCCATGCTGGTTTTGATGCAGCCCAGGATGCAGTTGGCTTTCTGGGCTGTGAAAGGACATTGCCAGCTCATGTTGAGCCCCAATACACCCAAGTCCTTCTCCTCAGGGCTGCTCTCCAGCCGTTCTCTGCCCAACCTGTACATGTGCATGGGATTGCCATGTTCCAGGTGCATGAACTTGCACTTGGCCTGCTTGAACTTCATGAGGTTTGCATGAGCTCACCTCTCAAGCCTGTCCAGGTCCTTCTGGATGGCATTCCTTGCCTTCAGCCTGTCAATCATTCCACACAGTTTGGTGTCCTTGGTAAACTTACTGAGGGTAATTTACAGTCACTAGGTTTGCTAGTAAACACATGACTAGAAAACGCATAACTAGTGTTGTGGGGGGAGAAGTATTAAATTATTAAATTAAATAAATTTTAAAGAACCCTGTCATCTTCATGTAATATTATTATGAATGATATTTGCATTTCCTTGTCTACACAAAGACATATGGCAAGAACATGAGAGATGGTTTCCTAAGTGCTATATTAAACGCATTTTTATATTAGCTTTAATGCAACCAATGGTTTTGGATGTGATTAACACAGTAGTAATAGGTTTTTTTCTCAGAATCTATTATTTATATGTTCAGCAAGAATAGTCTACTTTAATACTATTTCAGAGCACCATAAATATTGAAATTGTGTGGTTGGAAATACAGAAGAATTTAGTGTTTTCTTTATAGAAGATACCTGTTTTAATGAAGTCCACTAGAGTTTATTATGCAGACAGTATACACATTTGAATATATTTTCCTCCTAGCTAGGAAGGAATAACATTTTAATAAGATATTTGCTTTTATACACTTTCATTCTTTTCAGCACTTAATTATTGAGCAGAAATCCACCTACTTTCATCCTTTCCATAACTTACACTGATGTTTTGATATCAGATTTTCCTTCTGAAAAACTGCATACAGCACTAATAATGTCTTTGAGTAGCCTGACAGAAGTTATAGTGAGGCTGAAAGGTGAAATAGTTTTGGATATGGTAAATGCTATCCATTTATGAGACAGGAGTATTTATGAACAACTGATCTAATGTGTTGTGATTTTACTAAGCTGATATAAAAAGAAGCCCACCAGGATCTTAGTTGTTTTTCCTCAGTCTGAAATTATTCATATCCTCACCTTTCACTTTTGGGGAGAAACATAAAACTAGGCTTGGAAGGAAGGTGATGGAAAAGGGGAGGTATTCATTTCTAAAAAAAGCAGTAACAGAGCACGACAGGAGACACATCATCAGATTCATGCTCCAAGAATCATGTAATATATTTGGCCACTAAGTTATCTATTAGGCAGCCATCTCACAAAATTGGTGTCCTTTATCAAGTGTTAAGCTAGCCTAGCCGCGTTGGTTAGGACACAGCTGAGAAATAAAGGAGAAGTTAAGGAGGTCATGAACCCTTTTATTCTGGTCTTATATGGTGTAAGAATTCATGAGTTAATGAAAATGGCAATTTCTACAGTACTGAGCACCCTTGCAAGGTTGGCTCCTAAATGCTGGGAAATAGTGAAATGCCTCATCTGAAGATCTTTAGAGATCTTTATGCCTCCTCTCCAGGATGGTGGCTGCTCATCAGGGCCTTGGAAAATTCTACTGGTGAAATCACCGTCAAGCCCTGGTGCATGCATGCCAGATGCATCTAAGTCAACTACATGTAATCATTTCCCCACCCAAATACCTTTCTGATACCTCCCATTCTTGTTAGCTGTTTTACTAACACTGATTTCAGCTGTAAGTGGTACTGAAACATCTGTTTTTCTAACAATTTTTTCAGCAAAATACCTGCTTAATACACGTTGGTAAACAACACTCATTTTGGTCTTCATTTGGATCAACATTTTATCCTCTAGGAATGACGAGTCCTCAGGTTTCCTCTTCCCTTCATTGAGAGATATTAGTTGTTTCGCTTAAACAAAAAATTATTAATTAGAATAAATTACTTAGGGTTATAATATGGTGTGATTTATGCTGTTTGCCTAACTTTACTTAGCATGAGTAGCTAGTTTTGCTAAAGTATTTAGGCTCCAATAAAGTTAATTTTCTTAGTAATTCTGCTAGCAGCTGGTACAGTGCTGTGTTTTGCCTTTTAGTCAGAAGAATATGTCAATAACTCACTGATGTTTTGGTAGCTTTTCCCTAAATCTGGGACCTTTTGTGTGTATAGATTGCAAGGGTATAATTGCCCAGGGGTTTCTTTGTTCAAGGTCTCTCTTTAGAGACACCCAGCTTGAGCTGGCCCTGCTGCTGTACCTTTCAGTTAAATTATTTATTTTTATGACATCTGACACGTGAGACTCTGCTGTGCGAAACTTAGGGTTGAGTCCAAGGAAGGAGAAAGTGCACCTGAGAATGTGTGTGTGAGGACTTGAAAGGGGCACCCAACAGCTCACTGGAGTCACCCACAGTGGAGGGACCTTGGTCCTACCTTGGTCCTAGCTCTTAAAGACTCAGATGATGGGTGTGCAGCTCCTTGAGTGGTGTGTGAATGCTTGGGCAGTGGCTTCTCCTTTAACACCTTACCTCAAGTAACTTGGTAAGAAAGTAAGCATAATTTTTGGTTGTCCACAGACACACACGCTGAAACAGAGCTTTCAATAGCTCCTCAGTGTATTTGCTTGGCAGAAAGGAGGGAATAAACACTCTCTTCCAGTATCTTCCATTTCTCCCTGGTGGGACCAAACCTCTGCCTCTCTTTGTCTGTGTGCTGTGGAGGCAAGGAACAAGTGGTTTAGGTGGGCTGTCACCTATGTTTTCTCTGTGTTTGTTTCATGTGGTGATAGAGACTATTTAAGGCGATAAGGATCAGATACCTATGGTGTCACAGCAACATTTAAAGGAATGAAAAGTGGCACATCTGAGCTGATACTAGAATTTCTCACCCTGTAAACTGCATTAGAAAGGTAGTGAGCATAGGTCTGATTGAAGCGGGTGCACTCACTCTGCTCATAATCTAATCCAAGTAATAAGTCAAGGTGCCTAAATGTGACAATAATTTAAAATCTTAGAGGGACTGATTATTTTGCTCTAAGCCTAGCTTTTTTTGTTGTTTTTACTCTCCATAATCACTTCTTTTCCTGTGTGACAAGGCCTATCAAATTGATTTCTCTCTGACAGCGAAGTGACAGCTTGCCAGTTGGGCAGCCTCAAGTGGTTAGCCAGCCCTTTTGCCACTCCTGGCATATGATTCAAAACTGCTTAGGCACTAGGTTTTGATGAGATTTCAGGAAGGTGCAGAGTCCAAGCCTGACATGTTCAATATGCCATCTCTCATCCAAAAGAGACAGAACAGGAGCTCTTTGCTAACGCACTGTTGCAAGGGAGTAGTTTGTTTGCCAGCTGTGAAACTGCTTCTCAATGGAAGTGAAGTGGGTGCCAGGTTATTACTTAACATAGCTATTTTCCCTTCTGTTCACAAATCAGAGGTAAACGCTTGGAAGAACCAACAGCCTGGTTTTGTTTTGTTTGGTTGTATTTGGTTTGGTTTGGTTTGGTTTGGTTTTAGATGGTTGTCTAATGACCAAGACAGTGAGATTTGGCTTTTCTGTTCAAATTGTTTTTAAATAAAAACAAAAATCAAGGGTCAAACAGTATTCATATGTCTTAATGTTCGACAAGAGACATGTAATTATCCATGTAGTCCATCTGCACCTACCCTGAGTGTTGATTATTCCACACTTTTCAGTGTTTTCTCGCTGATGTGACAATCCCATAGATTCACTTAATGAGGGAGACATAAATTACCAGTCATCAAGACTGGTTTTCAAACTCCCTGTCTGCTCTTTTCCTAGCTGATGAACATTTCTACTTCTGAAAAATCTGGCTAACTTAACTTATTATGAAACTAATATATTATTTTCAATAAACAGGGTAAATGGCATCCTGAGAAGAACATTTGTTTTCTTCTTTCAGAAAGCGATTTTCTTAGCATCTTACAGAGTGCTAGAATCCACAACTAAAGTATTTTTTGACCTATGTCATTTGTGAAGAGCTATCTGAAAGAAAAAATTTGTATTCTGTAAAGTTAGTTTCCTTTTATAAATAATTAATATAAAACAAAACCAAGTCTAATAACTTAAATCTGAGTTATGAGCATGTATATAACTTAAACTCTATCACTGTTATGTCTGTTCTTTTGTCAATCTCATCAGCCATTAGATAGTTCTCTTGCCCCACATACCTGTGCACAGTACTATAATCCCACTTTACAAAATCCTATGGTTGGGGAACATGGTTAAAGGATGCAACTTCAAATTGGATAAAACCCTACTGTAATACAACAAACAGAAATAGGATTTAATTAATTCTGAATTTTAAACTTAATATTTAAGAGGTGGTTTTGATACCAATGGCCTGCAAGAGTTCAAGCTTAGAATAGAAGGGACAGAATACGGGATGGGAGGGTCCCAGGTGGGTTTCTATCTTTAGTAGAACAAGTCCAGAAACCCTAGAGATGAAGTCATATTGCTGGGAAAGCAAACAAACTTCCTTCCATCTGGTTTGGTTATATTTGACTCTGTCTCCTGGTGGCAACAGACAAGCTTAGCTCAGTCATTTTAACGATTAAATAAAAAGTTGTTACAAAAATACTCAAAGGGATGGTCCCAGTGACTGTGTAGAAAACAACTCATTGACTGTTTAAAGAACTGTTCTCCTGTAAGGTTGAATGGGTCTCATGAAGGTAGCAGTAATCTTGAGAATGTACCCATTTCTGACATTAATGATCTTCCTATGGCGTGTTTTATTGGTGTAACAGAATTAGGGGCCAAACTGGTGTATAGGAACTTTTGTTCCCATTTAAGGTCTTTTTCGTTATCAGAAACATTTACAGTCTTTTGTGCCTTGAAACCTTCCTGGTTTTCTGTGCTTTTAAACATGTTCCATCTCAATAGAAGCTGCAATTAAATGGTAACAAAAATTTCTTAAATAGGATAGTTATTTAGGAGAGTTAGTGAAGGGGTTATTTAGCAAATTGTGATTCAAAGACATTTAGAAATAAAGAAAAAGAAAACTACTTTACCTGTTTGTTTTAAATTAATGGAGTTTCCAAAGGAAGGAAGCACAGTTTGAGTTTGGTCTTATTTTTGCAATACATATAATATATTTCCTCCTAACATATACATTACATAGAGGTGTTGCCCTCTATGTAAAGAAGTGGTTAGAGAGTGAAGAACTGTTGCTAAAGAATAGCCATGAGGGGGTTGAA
>JAOTQQ010000023.1:40154910-40198084 GCA_026546715.1 Gallinago undulata
GGGGGGTCGGACTAGATGGCCTTTGGAGGTCCCTTCCGGCCCAGATGATTCTATGATTCTATGATTCTATGATTTAAAATGAATCATTATATGGCACTGTTTAATCCATGAATGTTTGTGAGGATTGACTATTTGCTAATATTTTCATAGATATTTCATAGATATTAACACATAGCAGTACTTGACTATGTCTTTGAATTAATTTTATGACCAGTGCTTACTAAATATTTATTTTAGAGAGCATTTCTTTTAAGGCACAGGGATATTCTGGGTACCAACTGGATCCCTTAGACTTCTGTGAGCACACTAAGCCAAAAATCTTGATGTTTATCATCCCCCACTGATCAACACTATGTCTGGATTTGCAACAAGTTGGGGAAAAAAAAAAAAAAAGATAAGAAGGATTTATTTATTTCCTTTCCCTTACAAATTAAATGCAACCACCCCTGAAATCTTTGAGACATGATAGTCTGGATTCTTCAGCTCAGTTGAAACTTTCCAGGCAGTTTGTAGTAAAGGAGTGAGCACCTGGACAGTTTGGGTCCTGTAAGATTTTCTGCTGCATAATTTAAATTCAGGTTATGCTGGGCAATTGTTGCTAAGTTCAAATTGTTGTTACCCATTAGATTTGCACCACTTTCAAGTACAGTTGGGCTCTATATACCTCTTTGACTTACTAGATGTTTGCAGGCTACCTCTAAGTTGCATTTCGGATGACACGCATTTTGGTTGTTATTCGAGAATGTAACCCTGTTTCATCTTCAGGTTTTCATGTACTGATCATGGACTGAACTTCTGTGGCACTTGCAAGTGTTTGCTGAATGGTTTAAAAAAGCAAGTAAGAGACAACTTTTATTCATGCCAAGGTTGATGAAATTGTCAGGGTTCACAAATATTTTCTTAAACAACTGTTGTCTAAATATTTTTGAGAAAAGAATAATATGTCATCCTAAATGTAGACTTTCTAGAACTTACTTCTTTTATTCGTGAAAAATGAATGCACTATTTTTCTTGTCATAAACCAGCAGTTGCCCTAATAGTATCATGTGTGGTGAGAAAGTGCATCAGAATTACAGAGACCAGCACTTGAAACTACCCTGTGATCTCCCCTTCAAAAACCACACAGCAGTCAGCATAATTGTATCAGTAGGAGGTCTCAAAGAAACAAAGACTACAAAATTGTTGACAGAGCAGTGAAATTATGTGTATTACACATAACTGTTCAGAATATATTGAGTGTAGAAACATCCGGGTCAGTAATATGTTTTGAGCAAGCTGAAGAGTTAGGATGGACATGGCTGTGTCCTGAACAGTGAAGATTGAGATTGGGTCCTGAGAAAGGGAAATGGAGAAAAACTGGTATTCTGGTGAGACTGAGGAAAGAATTTAAAGCTTTATTAATATATTAATAATACATTAGGTAGGGAGGATGGAGAGCCAAAGCTGGACATATATCACAGCTCTGTCAGCATTGAATTTTCTTCAACAACTGGCATGAGGAAAAAAGGAAACAAGCATTAGCTAGCTCTTTGTGCCACCTGAGAAGGAGGAAAGGGTGATTCCAAGTGACCTTTCAATTCCTGGACTTAGACACTCGCATTATGCTTCCTATAAAGTCTAAAATTATAGCCTTGAAAATGTTGTAAGATAGTTATTTGGGATGACTATGGAGATGGTCTTTCTGGAGGACTCGCTGTACTTCATGGTGGAAACAAATAATATAGAATGAGCTGCATATAATTACCAGCAAGAATATGTCATTAACAGCAAGTTATCAGCAGGGACTCAGGAACTGTGGCTTGTTCTTTATCAGCTTTTTATTAAACCATTTTTATGGAAGAAGTTAAGCCATAGGAATCTAGGGATTTTTTGGATTAATTTCTAGAATATGTGTTATAAAGCAGTTTAGAACACCAGATGGTCTTTAGAAACACTAACCTCAATAACAGGGAGGAATTTTAGTATAGGAAGAGTACATTCGACTTTTCATCACATTTTATCACTGAATTATTACAGGAGGAATAAAGTAGGAGACTGGGATGTGGATACAGCCCTCCGAGATCAACAGGTAAGAAGCAGAAACTTCTGCCTCAGAAGCAGGAGCATTCCCTTTGAAAATCAGACATTTCTGCTAACCTCAGTAGTAGCCCTGCCTTGAACTTGAGTTCTGCTGAGCTAGGCAAGCACTCGTACTCCTTCTCTCTGCTGTTGGTATGATACATCCATAATAGATTGGAGTTATACTTGACACTGCCTTGTACAATTTGGCCCATGGCCAGTATTCTTTTCTGGCATGTACATAGAAACATTAAAAAATAGACCTGGAAAAGAACATCATGTCATACTTTTCCATCCCCTTTCTTCATGACCAGACTAAATTTAAGTGATCTTTACTGGTGCTTGTCTAACCTATTCTCAAAGACTTCCAATGATTTCCACAGCTTCTGGGACAATTTGTTCTAGTGCATTACTATCTTTATTGTTAAAAAGGTTTTCCTGACATCTAAACCAAATCTTTCATGCTGCCATCTAATCACACTGGTTTTTATTCTGTACATGATAAAGAGCAAATTGTTCCCTTCCTCTTGGCACCAGTCTTTAATGCTTTTACAAGCTATTGTCACTCACCTTTATAGCCTTATCTCCCCAAGATTTTAAACAACACTGTTTCAACCTTTTTTTTTTGTTTGTTTTTGATGTTTTCTGAACCTCTCATCATTCTTCTCTGGATTATGTCCAACTGATCAACATATCCTGAATTAAGGCATCCAAATGGACAATGAACTTAAGATACAGCTAGGACACAGTTTTTACATCCTGTTTATGCATTTATGTGCCCTTTCCAAAAATGTTTTTTTTTTCTCAAGGAATCCATGTTGGCTGTTTATCCTCTTTGTTTCTTATTGGTACTCATTTGTTACCAGAATTTTTCTGATAAATGGAATTAGATGGTTAATTTATAATTTAGTTTTTGCAGACCTTGCTTTTCTCTTTGTTCAAGAGAAGTCTCATTTTGTTCCTCTTTTATCATTTACTATCTTACCGTATTCCAAGACCTCTTTAGAGCAATCACTAAAAACTATTGTTTAGGACATCTCTTCCAGTTATAGGATAAGTCTTATTGTATCAAACAATTTTGAAATTTCTGGCTTCTATAGGCGTTCGCTAACCCCTCTGGTTTCCTTATTCTAGGATAAAGTAATATCTTTTTGTCACTAACAGAACTTGTGCCTGTCACCTGATTGCAGTTGTCGTTCATTCCTTGAAAACATTGATGCAAGGAATGTCATATATCTGTTTGCCTTTTTGATGCCATTTCCCAATAAATTTCCCTCTCTGTCTAACATATATATTCTACAGTATATATTATAGCATATTTCCCACAGCGTTTCCTTCTTTCACGTATATTGCCTCTCTTGTTACCTTGTATGTCCTTTGCTAGCTTTAGCATTTTTGTGCCTTGGACTCCCTTCGTATTATTACTCTATCATCTTTCCCTCTAATCTGACCTAGTTTCTGCTTTCTGTAAGCTTTCCTCTTTTTTCGAGAGGTCCAAGAAGAACTCATTGTTTAGCCAGGCTGATAGCTCCCATTACAGTCCTATCCTTTGTTTACGCTAATCAAAGTTTTTGATTTTACTTCCTTGTTTACTTGTCTTTGACAAGTCTTTGTCTTAGACATAATATCTTAGGTGCTAGTTATCTGAGATAAAAGAGCTTTGCCTTCTTGGAAATGTCAAAGCTTATCTACATAAAAAATGACTTCTGAACAAATCTATAATATGCTCTTGTACTTATTGAATGGATGCATATTTGTAACAGTCACAGAAAATCATGTCATAAAAGCAACATTACCAGTTCTTGTTCTTACTGTATCAATCATAAAACTCTTCAGCTAGATGATAAAATTTTAATATTATAGCTCAAATCATTGTTATTAGCTGTATATGTAAATTTATATATACATATAAATATATATACAGTAGAAAACAGTAAGCACCATAAATGTAACCTTACGATAAATTTTTAGAAGTACTATTTTCCTGAAAAAATTTTCAGCATCTTCTCAGAATGGAATATGTATTGCTACTCTCCAGTAAATATTAAATACAATGCTTGTTCAGAGGGATATATTCCACAAGTATGAATATCACTATAATATCACCCCTAGTCTGAATCAGGTAACATTTCAGAAGGCCCTCTGAATCTATTATAATGCCTATAATGCAATCAGAATATCAAGCATTATAATATGAATGGATTTAAGAGTCTATCCTTGAATAGACTCAGATGCCTCATTGGCAAAGCTCTGTTGGACTGTGAGGATAAATTCTAAATAATTAAACTATGTTATAGGTGACAAGAATTTAGATTTAGTAACCCATTTCCAGGAAATGCTCTGGATAATGTTATAGCTACTGAAACATAAATTCTTCATTTTGAAGTTGTGAATCTAGATCTTAATAGTATTTTATTTATGTGCTAAATGCATTACCAGAAATAGCGTATAAATACTGCTGGATGTTCAGATAAATATTGCTGCCTTGCTCTTAGCATATTGCGTATTAGCATTTAAAGGCTGCATGACCAGAATCTGAATAACTTCAACTAAAACAAGGCATCTTATAAAACCAGTTTTAGAAAGCTCTCCCAAGTTATCTTTTAGCAGTATTCTTAAAATGAGGTAATATTTTATACCAGATGTGGTCATCTCAAGTAGCTCTCTATATACTTCCTGTTAATTCAGGTAGATTAAAATGTATTACTCAATACCTTAATATATAGTGAGCCTTGACAAGACATGACTCTTATTTGCACCTCCTTCCATCTGTTGGTAAGAAGGTAAAGAATAAGTTAATGATGTAAGTAGCTGTAAAGACTAGGTTTTAGTTGAATAACAGATATTCTGAACAAGGCGTGCCAGCAGAGATTTACTTTTAACTGTATAGTTTAAAGAGATAGGGATGGAAGACTTAAAGATTCCCAGCCATGCCTGTCTTTGAGCTTTGTCCAAATGCACAAAGGCCTGGGAGCTGGTTTCAGGACAGGGACAGCTGGTTCCAGTTTTCCAAAGATGGTAGATAGAGAACCAGCCCCAAGTGAACAAGACTGGGAGACCAAGGGCTGGTGTTCATTCAGGCTAGAGAAGCTGGCCATAGGCTCCATATAACACAGAGGCCCAATATATGACACAAAACCACAAGTAAGCTACCAGAGGATCAGGATCATTTATAACATTCCCATAAGGTAGGTGATACAATCGGAGAGAATTGGAAGCAAACCTAGGGCATGAATGGCTGCAGGTGGCAGAGAAATCCTGGGTTAAAAAGTTTGAGTCCAGCCTCACAAAATCACTATCGTCATAGGAGTTACTCTGTGAGCCTTTTAAAGTAAAGGTTGAGCCACAAACTTTTGGCAACATATTCAATCTACAACAGTCATAGTAAAGCCAGCAACTGGGAAAAATATGTGGAAAAGGAGGTTTCATGTGTCCATATTTCAGAGAACTGATAAACTTGAAGAAAATCCTTTAAATAAAGAGAGCTTAGTGCTTTAGACACCTGTATGATGCATTCAGATAAAGGACAGGTGAATGCAGATCATTTGTTTTCAGAACTTCAAAAATAATTTGGCATTCAAGAGGCAATCCAGTTATAAAGGAAGATGACTGTAAGTGCACTTCAGTATGCTCCTACTGTAAGCTAAAAAGAACGGGCTGATTTTTAGGTAAGATGTCAGAGGTTGTTGATTAAGCCAGTTGTTGTGGAAAAAGTAAAAGGTCAAGGCATTTCTTCAACTCCATTTAGTTTTGATTTGCAGCACCTATATTTCACATAAAAGAGATCTATTCTCCTTTCTGTTACCTGTGGTTACATAGCACTTGCCATGCGAGTCACCCCAAACCACCCCATCACCACCAGATGAGATTTGCTGCACACTGAGGCAGAGCAGAGGCATGGCCAGGGCCACTCGCTGGGGCCATGTGGGACAGCTGAAGGATGAGCTGTGCAAGGTCCCACGGGAACCCAAGCTCTCTCCAAACTGCAGCATCCTCTCCCGTAGTCTAACTGCACCCCTATCTGCAGCCTTAACATTTAGATTTTGAAGTATGCCTTATCCTTCAGTAAGCAGCTAAGACAGAGCAAGACAGAACAAGATGCCTGACAGGTGCTTTTGTTAATGATATTCTTTTATGAATGATGGCTACTCTTGGGCATTTCTATGTAGCTTTTCTTGAAAAATTTCCCATGAAGCACATGAATGCCCAGCCTTGTTGCATCTCTGCACAGACATGTCTAATTTATTTGATCAGAGAAAGTATGCAAAAAGATCTTTTTAAGGTGAGGATAGAAAGGAAAAGATTAAATAAAGGAAGGAATTTCAATGCCAGGAAGATAAATGCAGCTACTTCCTGACCATCTCTAATCTCCTATTAAAAAAAAAAGAGCTTCTTGCAGCTTGACAGGACTGGGACACCAGTAAAAGGAGACACTTTAGAAGTAAGTGAAGGGAAGAGCTTATACTGTGATAGTCTGTCACGGAGATCTTTAACGGCAGAAGGAAACAAGGTATCAAGATTAGCATCAGGCAAGAAATTGGTGTCACTGGCAGAAAACGTCTTGGATTGCATTACTACTACTCAAGCCTGGCTGACAGCAGCATCTTCGCTGAACAAGATGTGTTAGCTTTAAGGAAATAATAGTGTTTAGCAGCAGTTAGACAATCTACCCAGATCAATTAATTGAAATGCTTGTGAAACTCTTTGACAGAGAGAGATGTCTGAGGACCTAGTGATTCAATCAGTTAATACTCTCCATGTATTTGCTAGCTGCAGGTACAGAATTAAATAGCATGCTAATGGAGATAGATAGAAACCTAGGAAATATTTTCTCCTTTGTGACACAGGCTGGACACAATTCCTTTATGGGTTAGAAGGGGAAGAAGAAGAGCATCTGTGAACAATTGCATTTTGAATGCTACATCTATTTTCTATACATTATGCCATATTTTTTAATCAGGACTTTGGTCTTCTGAAAGAATATAAGTAATCCAGCCAGTAGATTGCATGCAGCATGCAAAACCAAATGGACACTGAAGTAAAGGGAGCAGCATCAGGCATCTGCAAAGGATGTTTGTGTAAGACTTTTGCATGCTTAAATGGAGGTGCTAAGGGAGAAACAAAGTGTTTGTCATAAAAACCCTTCAACTTACCTGACAGAAAAAGTAATCACTGGGACCCTTTGTAACCTCTTACCCATTACTCAATTTGAAATCCCTACTTAGTCTGTGCTACTGAGCAATCTTGCATTTATAACAGATGACTACTCAGATGATGTCCCTGAGCATCAAGTACATAGAGAAAAGGACCATAGGGCCAGAAGGGACTTCTAGCTCATGAAGCCTTATCAAGATTACTCTGACCTGGTTGAGGCCTGAAGTCTTTCCTACAATAACTGCTCCTTCCCACTGAGTTACAGAAATTACATGAACTGCCACCCCGCATTTTATCTGGAGCAGTGTCTCCATATAGGACTGCAAGTGTAGGACTGATTTTCAAGGTTAATGTGCCAACTCTGCTTTCTGAACATGGTCTTCTGTCCTGGTCCTAGGCTTCAGACCAAGGACCTGTACTGGAACGCACATTCCTTGATCCTTCACACAGATACATTTCATATAATATTGTCAAAACCATATAAAACTTCATGTGAAAACAGCTACTTTTTTTTTCTGCCTTGAACCTCTCTCCTTTGATCATTAGTAATCTTCCATTTGTTAGCTTGAATTTATTCATGGGTAGTCTATACTGCTTGGATTTGTGCTGTTGCTGTGTTCTACCTCTAGTGACTTCAAAGTAAAAGCTTCAGTTGTTTCCATCATAAGGAAAAAGTGGAAAAGGTGGAAAGTCAAGCTGGTAAGCCTATCTGAAGACTTATTTGTTTGTGCCTGGCTTATATCTAGGTTCATCTTCTACCTCTTGTCAGATTTATGGTCACACATGAGCAAACCTCTTTTTTCAAATTCCCTTGTTTCTCAAAATGAAGGATGAAAAATGGATTGACATTTTGCCTGTCCCTTTAATATTTTTTTATATCACAAATGCTGCTCTCTAAAATTGTCACTGAGGCAGATCATTGAGAGAAGCTAAGACAAATAATTTAGAGAGAGAAATTATCAAAAAAACTGTTTCAATAAATGAGCAATTAGATTTTTTTTTTAGGGAAAAAAATACCTGAACCAAGAGAACTTAAACAGACCACATATTTAAATGGATAGACAAGCAATATTTTCTGGTTGGTGCAATACATAGTAAGTAATGTGTCATTTTGGCTCAACCAGTGAACTAAAAAATTTGAAATTAGCTGGAAAATATAAGAGATGAAGCTACACAAATCAGCTGTGAAAGAAAAACCTTTTAGATGTTGTTATTAATCAAGATCACACAATACTTGAATCTGAAATATGATATGGATTTTGTTGTTGAATTCTCCATAGTATTTAACCTTCAGCTATTTTTGTTCCTTTAGTATATCATGGCAAACAGCACAATATTGTTTTCATCTTATTCAGTCTTCAGTAATAAGTATTTCCACAGTGAGCAATATATACAAATCATGCATCTATTGTCCTCTCCTAATATCTATTTTCACTTAGAGAGTGACATGCAAGCTCATGTCATCGTAGAATATCCTGCGCAGGATAAGATACTATATTTTCAGGCTTTTATGCAGAAGCATAATAATTATATACATCCATGTTTTTATAAAAATGTCTGATCATTTCTGACAAGCCTTTGGCATTTCCTGCAGCTTCTTTAAAGTTGCCAAAATAATTTCAGATCTTTAGACATATGAAGGGCATAGCATGTTGTTGAGAAGCAGTAGTAAAACCTGTGTGTGCACAAAAGCCATGATTTAGAGATCTTTGTGAAAGGGTTATAAACAGTGTTCTTAGCCAATAGGATGAAGATGTATCAGCATTTCCTATGCATTGTATGTATATGCAGTAGCATACGGGGAAATTAGCAGCAATAGGAATAGCCAGTGAGAAACTGGGTAGAATGATTTATGGTAGTCTGATGATACAGCTTCTCTGGGAGTCATATGGCACGAAGAAGGTTGCAATTGTACCTCAGTGACTGAGAAATGGATGAGATTGGGTTGTAGCTGGATTTGTCACAGAAAATATTGTTGTGATGCTGAAATACCAGAGCGGGGAAGCAAACGGAGGAGGCAGGAGAGATTTTAAAGACCCTTCTTTAGTTTGTCACTAAGGCTGGATATACAAGCTTTTGATTTTAGCAGTCAGATAGGAGCACTTACTGTCCAAGACATTTTTCTACTTCTCTGCCTGATCTTGAGATTGTTGTGATAAAATAATCATTGTTTTATTATCCCTTTAGGATTACGCTACTTAAATGTAGCATACATGAAGCTTTAATTTAAATCCAGCAGAAACTAGAATTGATATTCCACATTTTTAAAGATTTTTAAAGGAATGAAGAAAAAAAACAACAAACCACACTTACCATTTTTAAAACATCTGTGTGTTATTATGAACATGCATGTCTGCTCCCAGTATGGTGAGAAGGTGAAACGCATGCTATAGCATGCCAGGACCAAATTCTTTAAAATCTGCACTGGCTGATTACTAATTCTGACTTCTAAATATACCATACACCTTTTGAGGGTTGTGCCTTCCTTCTAGTGCTCATTCCCAGGCTTTATTTCAATGAATACTGGACCAGAGTGTGAGATGATCAATGGAGGTGGACAGGGGATGGAAAAGGGAACAAAAAAATGAGTACACATGTGGAGGGGGGGCGTATCTCACTTCATACACACATGGGACATGATCAGGCCACACAGCCATATCTGGGAACTCAGAAGTACTTTGCTGAATTTCCTCCTGCTCATTTGTTACACCTAAAAATCTGCTATACAAATACTCTAAAGAGAGCTTGCTTTTTGTTTTAGTTCTTCTGGTTTGTAGTTGAGAAGTAACTAACACTTGCGAGCTGATTGGGGTTATTGATCATAGTATAGGTAACTATACTACCAGTTGTTTGAAGCACTTCTATAAGAAACATGGAATGAGTCTTGGTATCTAGTAAAACAAGTTTTTCCTAAAGGCAAACCAAGTGAGTAGATGAAAGCAGAAAGATGATTGAATTAGGAATCATTTGATGTGCTTTCTATCCTACAAGGAGTTGTTTTCATTGCAAAGCACTCTTTAAAAAATGAGAATCACCCTTGTCTTATCTTTAACTTTCTGCAGTGGTGAAATAAGGCAAAGGTGTTCCATCAGTAGATGTTTGTCCTGTTGCCCTCAATGCTATCCTATGTTCTGAAGAAAGGAGACATGAATTGTATTACATGCTGAACCACCACTATCCCCAATAGTCAGTTCCTCTGTAAATGGACTGATACCACTGATGCTCATAAAATTTATTGATGGCAGAGAAATTCTGCCTTCAAGATCTGTCTTAGACTATAGAAATCCAATTCCTTAAGCCTTTCAATTCAAAGAATCATGTTTGTCTGGGTTACCAAGTTCATCTGAATTAGTATTTCACTCTGCCTTATCAACTAGAGTGAAAACTACTGTCCAACATTGTGATTACAAACTGATAATCTAGAAGGTTACAGGATTACAGTTTCTCCCTGCATCCCAAGAAGTTCCTTCATATTCCTTCCTTCCTTCCTTCCTTCCTTCCTTCCTTCCTTCCTTCCTTCCTTCCTTCCTTCCTTCCTTCCTTCTTTCTTCAGCTGGCAGTTTTAACAAGAAAGGTGGTGGCTGACTGCATTTTTTCATTATTGCCTAGTGGTTAGGGAACATCCATGGGGGTGAGTTGGGCTTTCTCTGTGCTGTAACCATTGGATAATTGCATTTGGGATATGAACCCCTATTTCCTCCTTCTTTAATACAAACCTTTGAAAAGAGGAGTTCCTGCCAGTGATCTCATGAAGACATCACCCCAAATAATGCACCAAATTATGGGTTTACTGTCCCAGATTTGTGAATACGCTCAGGATTTTCTCTGCCTCACCACTAATGGAGACTCCCAACAGAGAGTCTTCAGAGGTCTGGAGTCCATTTGGAGGTGCTTCAGACTGTGTCAGGTCTGAACCCTAACCAGTCCTTAGCAGTGATGACCTGTAGGCAGTCAGCCCACTTGGCCTATGCTGTTAGCAAAAGCCACCACTGTCACCTCCCTCTCTCCAGGTGCCATGCCCTGGTACCAAGGGTGGCATGCAGCTAGCCCATTGCTTCACTCTCAAACTCAGGTTTAGGCCAAAAATCTCCATCCCCAGTGCAAAGACTGCCCATCGGTAGTTACTTTTCCTTTGAATCTGTTCTACCCAGAGCTGCTTGAAATCTGTTAGAAAACATGTCCTTATGGCCAGGTCTTTCATAGCATCCATCCTTAATATTTGCACCTGTATGAGACTCCATCGCAAGCCTGACACGTCACTTGTTTTAAGGGCCAAAAATCACACTGCAGCTGGAAAGGTTTTGACACAAAAGTATAAAAGGGCCTTTGAAGGAGCTTGCAGGATGTCTGTGGTGGAGGAAAACCCAAAATATAGTTATTCTGACTGCCAGTCATATTTGTCTAAGCATCCAAACTCTTCTCATCTTAGCACAGAGATGGCACACATAAAAAAAAGATCAGTGACCACAAAAGAGTGATAAAGACCTGGGTGACATATTTGCATCCAGTAAGATATGAGAAAATTTGTTTAATTATTTGTTTTCTGTTACAAAAATTGAAATCTGTTAATGAGCACTCATGCTTCCTGATATCCTCATCTCTGCTGAAATGTCAAATACGTTTAGTAGATATTATCAGATTAGAAATCAAGAAGGAGGATGTTTAATTTGTCTAATTAGCTATAACATACAATATTCACATATGCAAATAAATATCTTGTGGAAGATGGTATTTTCAATCATATTTGGCTGTTGTGCATATGTTTGCTATAAGTCACTCTGAAAGTAATGTCTTGTTTCTCTTAGTGAAGGCATACTGTTTTTTCCCTGTAAATGACAGCCATCTTATCAAATAATAGTAACAAAAAAACTGTATCTTGATCCTGATTTCCTTCTTTTCCTTACATGCCTTGAGGTATGAGAAGCAATGAATTATTCATTATTGAGAAGCATTACACCAAAGCTACATTAAATCACCTGTGAAGAACATGGCTGACTGAGGGCATGGTGCAATTGCGATCAAGTTAATTTACTTGGCTTCAGCACAGGACAGAAGAGATTCTTTGACCCAGGTTCCTGATTCCTTTGCTAGAAATTAAACTGGTTTGTACACTTTTGTAAGCACTGATAGTGTGAGAAATTGGGCCAGCAATAAATTATAGCATATTACTACCATTCAGAAAATCTTCTGAGAGATAATAATGAAAAGGTATGCACTGAATATGCACATACTTTCTGACATAATTGTCATCACTAGCTAATTTAGTAAGTATTCACCTCTTCTTTCCCCCATGCAACTGTTTCATTTTTTCCCCTTGATACACAATTTGCTCTTTATTGTAAAAGCTCCAGCAGAAGCAACAGATTTAAAGTAAAACATCTTTTCTGTTGTTTTTAATCTTACCCTAAGGAACAATCTACATGGAAGCTTAGCTGACTTTGCAGGAGATCAAGAAACAATGAAAATATATTTGCCAAGATGAACTTGTGGCTAAAAAATTTGGTGTAACACAGGAGCTTATACTACTGCTATCCTTAAGACAATTCAACCTTTAAAACCAGAAGCTGGATAAGTACTTTTAGCTGATGGCTAAATAAAAGGGAATTTCAGAATTTTATCAATAGTTCTAAGGAAGATGAGCTGTTTAAGTGAAGTCATTATATACTCAATAGGGAAAAACAAAGAAATTAGGATGCCAATGGTTTTGTGCAGTTATAAACACTTAAGACATAAAAAGAAAAATGTCTCGCTCATTTTCCTTTCTTCAATAAAAAACATTTATAGGAAAATTTGCTTTAATGGAAAGTCTTGACTTTGGGCATATTTTGATTAGGGGTGATATATTTGCATATTTTAATGAGATAATGAATACCTGCTGTATGTAGAAAACATATATTTTTCACACAGGTTATTTTCTTGCTTGCTTACTTATTTACATAACATTTCCAGCCATTTGTTTGAGATGGAGAGTGACATAGTCAACAGGATATTAATCATGAATTGCTAAAATCGTAAAGTTCTTTTCGTACCGCAGAAAGGAGTGGGTTCTATGTTGATGGTAAACCCACTGCAAGAAAACAATGCTCCCCTTAATGGCATGAAATCCTATAATAAACAGGTAGAGCCCTGTGGGGCAAAAGCACATTTTCAGTGTTCGCACATGGATCTTGAACTTTACCTTCCAAAAGTGAAACTGTGCTAGAAAAAGAAGGAATAGACTTCAACGGTGTTTCTCACGACCCAAGATGATAGAAACCCATGGATTTGGAGGAACATAGAGTGCTACAGGAAAATTACAAAAGAAACCTTGTAAGTCATTAACTCAAAAGCTACACTATTGCAGCCTTTCAAAGTAAGTTTGGTTTTACAGATGAAATGGGACAGGAACTTGATACCAACTTGTACCTAATAGCAACAGTTTTGTATTATGTGGTTGCTTCAAGTAAGAGAGGTCTGAACCTGACAGCCTGAGATTGCTCTTGATTTAGTGCTAGTTTTCAAGTAGGAAAGTCATTTGTCTCCTGATTATTCTGCCTGTTCTTCTTACTGGAGCAAGCAGCTGTAGAAAATGGTAATCCAAACTTTTTCCATCACCCTGTCCTGAACGCTGACTCAGCTGGCAAAGACCTTCTGCTGTCAGAAGTTCATAAATCTCATGTGAATTAAGTTCTTTCAAATCCATTCAAATATAAATCCATAAATTCTGATTCTTCTTTGATGTGCATATGTTTAGAAGAATTTTTATCCTTATATGGATTTTTCTGTGTTTTAAATTGGTTTATGTTCTCACTTTTTTGCTAAATACTTAAAGTATAAATCAGAAGCCAGAAAGGAGAATTTTCCTTTGTTCTTAACTTGCTTGATAATGGCGTAAAGTCAAAAAACTAACCAATAATCAAATGAAATATGGATGTTAGGTTCTAAATAGCTATTTGATTTATTCTTTGTTAAAAAATTGTTTTTAAATATTTTGTATGATATACTGCAAAATTAAGCAGTTTCCAGGAAAAATAATGAAATGGGTTAAGTTGAAACTAATCATCTTTTCCTTTCTTCATGTTGACTAGCAAAAATCAGACCTCATTATTCTGATTAATTTTGTCTATGTATTTACATTCTACATTCTAAATCCAATTATGAGGTCTCAGTGCTGGAACTGTTAGTAGCTGCACTGCCACTTGCTGTAGGAAGAGAATCCTGCTGCCCTGAGACTGCTGGAGAAACTTGAGTACCCTTGAAGCTTATTGTCCCCCCAAATCAGTTTGTAAATTGAAACAGCATGGGACTTCCATTAAAATGTAATAAATATACTGTAATCTCAGATTAATTATATACCCATTCAATATGCATGGGTTATTTTGAAGGAAATGTATTAGTCTTTTTCCCAGTATACTGTATTTTCAATGTTTTTTCCAAGTTCTCTAAATAATAAAAAAAAAAAACCCAAACAAAAAAAAACCCAAACAAATAAAAACCCCAACCAACAATGTCTCAAGTTGATGTCCTTGCAAATACAGGTGAAAATAAATATCTTATGTCGAGCATGTGGTATTCAAGCCTGTTACTCAGATTTCTCCTTTAGCCCATGTACTGGATGGAAAGTACTTGCTTTCCAAGATGTCATCTACAGAAGATTTGCAGTTTGAGGCAGAAATCTCCCATGTCACAGAAGTGTCACATTTTTTTTGGTGTAACAGGTAGGTGAATAGTGCTTGGCTCTGTTCACTCCCTGCCTTCCCCTTCTGATATTGTGAACCTCCATTTCATCTTTTTGTTTTTACTGAAACATTAATAATCAATATCTTATGTGGAAATAGGTTTTCTAGCAACTGTAATCATCCTGTTAAGCAGAATCAACTCGTTCCCCTTCCAGTGCACCAAATGCTGTGAATTGGGTGGTGAGCATCTCTCACTGAGCAGGTAAATTATATCCCATAAAACAAGTCACTTGTAAATGAAACTAAGAATTGCTTCTGGTCAGTAGAGGCAGGTAATTTCTCTCACACATACATGTACACACAGTCTTCTGTCACTGATAATTTTGTTGCTGTTCCAAGTAGCACAGCAAATGCAAACCCAGGGAGTAGCAAGAGAATAGCCATAAATTAAGAAAATTACCATTTACAGAGGTTAGTACTAAAAGCTTTATAGGAAGATATAACCAATTGTGCATGAAAATATGCCCACTACAATACATCTTCTTCTATTCCTAATAGCATTGCATTTAAACCTTCAGGCGTGAGGGTTAATATTTTTTTGAAAATGTTCTGGTGTTAACTGTTGCATCTCAGGGTAATCTTGTCACAAATTCAGTGTGCCTTTTGGGGAAGCAGATAAGCATTAGGCCTTAGCATCTTATCAGTCAAAACCTCCCTGGCAAAACTGTATTATGGAAAAGTAAGTCAATCAAACAAAACTGTAGCTCCTATTTGCTTTGCATTGTTTTCCTTTCATTCTCATACCTCTATTTAAATTAATAGTATCAGAAAAGGTAAATGAGTGAGAAACTAGTACAGTGTACTTTCTTTTCTTTTCCTAAGACTGCTGAATACCTTCTACCTTTAAGATATAAGATTTTGTGAAATCAAAACTATTTTGATATAATCCCAACTTTGTCCCTGAAGAACATTGTCATTAACACACTGTATTTAATATGTAATAATATCATAATCTTCATAACTATTACAATGAAAATCTTCAGGATAACTATTTAAGAACTCCTTATGAACATCAGCTGTCAAATCTATAGCTATTCCTTGGGAACAAACAAATTCTTGTGTTGCATCACAATCACTAGAGATCTTAGAAAAGAGTTCCATACACATTCAAGTATTGTGCATATAGAGTATTCTTGTTTGAATTAAATGTTATCTAAAACTCATTATCTTATCTTGCTGGAACTTTTGCAAAACACTTTTTTGATATGCTTAAGAATTTAGCTAAGAATCAGCTACCTGAAAACTGCTGTCAGCCCTGAATGACAGATTATTATTGGGCAGTATCTCAGTTAAATGCTAAGATATTTGCATAAAATTTATTCTTAATCTATAGTTTGTTAAAAAATTTAGGACTTACTAAAGAAATCCAGGTAGCTACCAAAGACAGAAAAGAGAGTTTGACGTATTAAAGAATTTTTTATTGGGCAGTTAAGTTGAGAAGACTCCTAATACAACAGAGATATAGGTACTTATTACTGGAAGGGGAAGAATCCTGATTCCACTTAAGAGAATGGACTGAGTTTCTGAACAAAATATTAAATCAATCTAGGCACTGTGGAAGACATTAAAGACAGATCTGGAAATAAACCCCAACATGCTTCCCTAAGATGGAAGAGAAGGTATGTTCAAAGCCTGAACCCCTGCCTAACACTTTGTGAACAAAGAATCCAAAATTAATTTTTCCACAGAAGAAGATTAAAATTTGTGAGTGAAACATGTATGTCAGGTCAAGCATATAGATGATCAAATCAGTTGAGTTGCAAGTGAACCAGGGAACTGAAATACAAGGACTTCAAAGAGTGTTATAATTGCTGCCTCAGTGGTAAGAGCAGTAGAACAGAACAGTAACTACTGATATTCCTGCGAGAGGAAAGTCTGTATATTGCATAAAGTCTGAAGTGATGGATAGATAAATATTGGTATTTTGATCACTGTTGTCTAAGGATTAAAATTAGTCTTCATCTCCCCAAAAGAATAAATTGTCCCCAAATAATAAATTGTTAAGCTTTGTCTCATAAGAGTTAGCAGAGTCAATATCACATTATTTAATTTGTTTTAAGAACATTTGAAATAGAAAATGAAATGCAGCAGTTATACTTGTGTTCAAAGGGCTTGAACTCATTGTAGTAATGATAAATCAAGAAGAATGACTTTCGGCTTACCAGCTGAATTGGTTATAAGCAGCATGAGATCAGAATCATCCCCCTACTATTTAAAGAGAAACTTTTTTGCACTACATGGCAGTGGAACAAAATCAGCAATCACCACCCTTCAGCACTGTAAGAAAAGGAGAGGCAAATTAGAGTCTGGCTAAAATTGAATGACACATAAGATTTCAAAATATTATATCCTGAATCAGGTTGAAGGAAGGAAAATGAAGAAACTGATAGAGCAATAGGAAAGATAGATTGTTAGAGATAAAGAGGAAAAAAGTCTCAGTGGAGGCAGTATGAAAGTAAAACTTGAAAGAGACGGATGAATATCCTATCTTAGGTGGATATGGTGTAAAATTAATATCAGATTGAGCTCAGGTCAGATCTAAGCATCAGAGCAGATGTTTGTTATCCACCCACAGAGTCTTAAAAGCTATCAGAAAGGGCAACTAATGCTGACTCTTCCCTTGCTACAACCTGGTCTGTGATCAAAGGGTTTGCTAGCTCCAAAAGCATGAATGAATGCCTTTCATCTCCACACTCTCGTGTCATGCTGCCTCTCATCTTTGCACCAAAGGGTGCCATGCCCAGTCAGCCAGCATCTTGCACTTTTGTAATAACATGAATGTCCCTGCCCTAGATAAAAATAGTAGTAATACCAAAAATATTTCCTGTGACAGAATTACCTGGGGTAATGGGCTAAAAGAAAAAATCAGAGCACTCAATTAGCATGATTAAAGAGAGGAGAGTTATCAGGGGAAAAGAGAGTCTAGAAAATGAGATGGAGGGCGGTGGTAGGAGCCCCACAGTCTTTGGAGAGTAGAGGCAGAGGGAGGGGAGACGGAAAGCTCTGCTTGATCTCAGTTTTTGACAATTACTCAATCTTCTTCACATGCTTCAGAGATGTGAGGATCCAGCAGATACTAATTCACTGACTATACATGCAGAACTCAAAAAATGCAAAGATAATTATTGAGCTTATGAAATGGAGACAGAGAAAATTAATGATCCCATAGCTGGAGAAAGATAAATGTGGATAAAGGCTCAGCAAAGAGGCACAGCGTAAAGCTTAAAGATCAGAGGATCAAACACTGGTCTTTAATTGTAAAGAAAGATTTTGGCAATGGAGTAATCCTTTAGAAGTCATAGAATAAGGAAAGAAAGATAGATAAATACAGTTATGTAGGAAGAAAAGAGTAGAGGATGATACAAAGCAGTCAAAAAAGAAATGGACAAAACAAAATTCAGAAGCAGCAGAGCTGGTAAAAAAAGGAAATAAGAATGGGGCTCAAATCCACCAGCAGACACAGATACCTGGCTGATTGCCTCAGCAGATCCAGGATTTAGGTGCCTAGAAAACATCTGAACATATTTTGGAGCACTGAATTAGCCCAACATCAGCCAAAGGGGAAGGAAGTCGTTCCCATCCTTCCCACTACCACAGCAGCTTGTGGGACAGCCTCCAGTGCCACTTGAGGAGTCTCAAAGGAAGAGCCTCCCATCACAGCCTCACAGGTGCTGCTGCCCTTTCTCCAAAGACCGCGGTGATTAATGTACTGCCTAGAGAGATGCAATCAAAGCCCTGTTTCACCCAAGTTCCAACACCCTTTCCACATTCATGGCCTACGTAAAGACTCACCACACTGGAGAAAGAAAAAAAAGGGTTGAGTTACAACATTTATGTTTGAGGAAGATGTTCTTGAGGCTACTTTGTGGAATATTTTGAAGTAGCAACGAATAATTCCCTATGGTCTTAGTGGCAGTTACTGTGGTTATACTCCAGCTGAGACAGTAACCAAATATCAACCAATATTTTATTCCCAAGCATCTGAATGATAAAAATCTGTTCTAAACTTTTTCTCCTAAATATGTTGCAGTTCTTTCTTTTTTTTTCCTTTCTTCATTTTTTTTTTGCTGGCTTAGGACAGCAGCTGAACTGTAGTATGGAATCCACTTGCTTATTTATTTAATAGGTGGTTCCTGGCTCTTCAATGGTATTCACTGTCAGAGGAGGCACAAGTAGCAGCTCATGATAAGACAAAAGATACAATCTTCCTGCCTAAAGGGGAATAGAGAAAACTTTATCCAAACAGAGAAGCATGATACTCCCCACAGGCAGGAGGAAGGACTGAGGAAAGTGGATGAAACTTGGCAAACGTTCATGTGCAAATCAAAGCAGCCAGATGAGGTCTAACCAGCACAGTATAAAACTCACCAGCACAGTATAAAAGATGAGATCTTTTTCTTTGGGCATTTGCTTACTGTTTGAAGAGCCAAAGCTTTGCCTTTGCCAGTGTTTCACTGCCAGCAAAATCCTAATTCTTCACCAATTTCTCAGAAACATGGCTTTCTATCTGCAGGTACTATTAGATTTTGCTGGGTCAAAATTGATCCTTAAATTATGGAGCTCCTAGAAACTGTAAATAATTCTAAAATTTGCACAGTTCCTGCTAGAAACCAACAGTTCAGAGCTGTTACTCACAGCAATGTGGGGATTCATTTTATTTCCTAAGAGGATTAAAAGGACATGGACCAAGTCTAAAGCAGGGCCACAAAGATGATCAGAGTGCTGGAGCACCTCTCTTGTGAATACAGGCTGAGAGAGTTGGGGTTGTTCAGCCTGGAGAAGGCTCCAGGTAGACCTTATAGAAGCTTTCCAGTACCTAAATAGGGTCTACAGGAGAGATAGGGAGGGACTCTTTATGGGGAGGGAATGTAGCAATAGGACAAGGGGTAATGATTTTAAACTGAAAAAGTATAGATTTAGGTTACATTTAAAGAATTTTAGAATTTAAATGAATTCCTTACTGTGAAGGTGGCGAGACACTGGAACAGGTTGTGCAGAGAAGTTGTGCATATCCCTTACCTGGAATTGTTCAAGACCAGGTTGGATGGGGCTTTGAGCAACTTGGTCTAATGGAAGGTGTCCCTGCCCATGGCTAAATGATCTTTAAGGTTCCTTCCAACCCAAACCATTCTCTGATTTTATGATATCTGACACTGAGGATTCAGCTTTTATTATGATTGGTAGGTAGCTATCTGTGTGTTTGATAGGAAAAAATGGGGAAAAATAAGGAGAAATCTACTCCACCTTCAATTTCTCCATTCCTTTGTTGTTTTTCATATTTTTATGACTCACAAACACTGTTGAGAGTATCTGTGTTCTTATTAAAACAATGTATAACACACAAAAATAAATAATATGTTAAAGAAGAAGGAAAAAATATTTAAAAACAAAGCTGTGGTGGAAAAAGGTAATGAGAAGTAAAGGAAATGTAAAAATCTTGCCTTCAGGTTGTTCTATACTGTCAGAGCTTTACAGAGCCAAAGAAAAAAAGAGAAGACAACAAAATGGACCGTGAAAAAATGAAAAACTTCTTGGCAACACAAATGCTGCCAGTTATAACGAATTACCATGAATTTAGAAAACTTACACTCTCAAATTCAATTTGTTTCATGAAGTAGCAACCTTCAACCTAGTGGACCAAGCTTGAAAACCAAAGTCCAGAGCATGAATGGTAAATGCAGGACCAAGGAGCATGTAGGCAAACTCCTTTTCTTTTTCAAGGTGGGAAAGAAATACATTTTACCGCTCCATCTGGCTTGCATAGGTCACACATTTCAAATACTCTACCTGGTGTTGGTCAGTCACTAACCCATGCCTTTGCTTGATATTCCCTAAGAAATATTTGCTTTACAAAGCAATGAGGTTGAAGCTAAACATGTCATCATCCATCACTTAAGTCTGCATAAATAATAGAGGATATGTAAAATAACTCACAAGTGGAATCTACAGCAGCACAGAGGTTTAGGGATGAGATTTCAGGCAGCTCTGAATCCCTCTTTTTGGGACATTTAAGCAACCTGTTGCATTACATTAGCATATGTTTTTCTTCTGCTGCAGCAAAGTATTTGTCATTTTTCCCCTTTTCACCATGCATCTTTAGCACTATTTTAGATATGCTTCAAAGAACAAGCCTGCTAAAAATATTCCAATTCTTATCATTAGGGACATTTGAGGAGAAACAAAAGATAATTACAGGTGCTCAAGGGAGGTACAGGAAAATATCACAATAACAAGAGTTTATTTTTTAAGTAAACTATAATTCTGCTTTCAAGTCATACAGTGCTCTTCTATGCCAAGGAATCTCAAAGGGCTCAGAAAAGATTTTTCAAATATTTCATAGGAGAGCTGTATGAAGCAATGACAGTTGAAAGTGAGGGGAACTTCTGTATGTTCAGTTCAAAGTAAATGAAAGGCTAAAACACCCTAAATATCTTTGTAGTCAAGAACTCAGAACAAAAGTCGCCCTTTATAAAAAAGTCATATGGTTTCACAAAAGAAAAAAAAAAGCTGGTCTGTGTAAACAATTTTAGCAACTTCTACAACAAAACTATTTCTTTTCAAATAATGTTTTATAACTTGTTCTGCATAGTCCAGTTTTTCAAATTTCCATCATAAGCCAAACACAAATTGGAAAAATCAGGCAACCAAGGATAGATACATCATAACTACTACACAGTTCTGTCTTCTCAAAAATTTAGGCACACAAAAGCAGTGATGCTTTACATTTTCTTTGCAAACAGAAAATCAAATCAAGTGGAAACAACAGAAACGCACCTTGAATAAGGAAGAAAAAATTATATTAGTAAAGACCAATAAGGAAAGAAAATATAAAGCAGAGAGATCAAAATCAAATCACACATCTTGGAGGTCTGGTCCAACAGGAGATACACACCTACTTCAGCAGAATGAGTATTTCTCTTCAAGCAGATAGGCCTGTTTCTGCAAGACCACATTACCTGAGCCTATTCAAAGTGAGTATGAGCAAATAATTTCTTCGAGTTAGTCGATATAGAGCCTAGATTAACTGAGAGCAGAGGGAAAAATAGGGACATAGGGAAAATGCAATCAATCCCTAGAGCTGAATTTTTAAATGAGTATGTCTATTTCCTGCTTAGAACAAGGTAGACATCTATGTAGGTGGATTTTCAAAGCTATTTTAAATCTATATTTGAACATTCTTAATACAAATAAAACTCTGTCCAAGTCTCAGTTGTGTATCTCACACTTTTTGAGCTATAGTGCTGCGGTAGAAAGAGCTATATTTTCTATGCAGCTTTGTGATTGGTACCCTGAAATCTTTGAGGATGAAACAGTACGTAATTAGAAAAATTATTATATTCCTTTTTTGGGAGATAATTCTTAAAGTTTGTACAAATAATACTTGCCAGATCTCTGCCAAGAATTAAATAGATCTTTGTCACTTTATGAGCTACTAAATTCTGACACAATTTTAATTATAGATGAACAAATGATGATGGTATGAAAATAGTGTGTTTTCCTAAAGATATGCAAAAATATATCTAACTTCCTTTACAGACAGAAATAAGACTTCTAAGGACAGGAAACTCTCAAAGATTTTGTATCACTTCCTGTCATTTTTATGAAAGTCTCCTATTCACATTACACACAGAGAAATAAAAGAAAAAAAATCCCCTGAAAATGCTTTGAACTTATCTTGCAATGTAAAGCCAAAGATTGCACAGTTGGAAACCAAATGTACTTTTGGTGAAAGACTGAATTATTAAGACTAAGATAGTGGCTAGACCTTTCATATTTTCACAAAGACATTTCTGAGTCACTGAGAGCAAGTAGCCACACCTTTTCTACTAGTTAATAAGACATTTTTCAGAGATGTGGTATCTATATACCAACAGGTCAGACTTATAGTCCATATAGACAAGCACTTGTGTGATCTCTATTAGCAGATGGAAAATAATGTGGCAACATTGAATGTTTAAAACAACAACAAAAAAGTCCTCACAGTACAGAATAAATGCTAAAAGAAAAGTTCATTTTATAGATAGAAGAATATCAGGTGGAAATGGAGAAGTGCAACAAGAGTGTTAGGAGGAACTGGTGTAATTACCAGTTGAATAATTTGTCCAATTCTGGTATCAATCCTTAAAAGATGGTGACAAACTGAAACACTTCCTGAAAAAAAGTAACAAAACTAACCTGGTGACTGGATTATGTAGTACAGGGAGATACAGTGTTTAAATCTATGATGCTGATTTGGACTATTCCTGTATGAAAAAAAATGCCAAAAATATGGTTTTATAAAAGTTGATTATATTACAGGAAAAAAATGCTTTTGTATGCTTTTTGATCCAAAAATATTGTGAAGAAGAACTATAATTGCTGAAATAGCCTTCTCTGTTCTTCTAAATGTCAAAGGTTTTCCCCAATTGTAATGCATACCTCAAAACGATTTAAGCAAATTTTGGATTTAAAGATTTTACTGCTTCACAAAAATGTAAACAACTGATTCACAAACAGAAGTTTATATAGAAATTCATCTATATATATTTCACTTTGGATATTTTCTTGGGACCAAAAAATCCAGCCACTACAGCTCTGCAGCTTAACAAAGATGATGTTAAAAGATCTCTATATCATAGCCATAGAAACAACTTCAGCTGAAAGTGGAAAAGATTCTTTATTCTCTCCAAACAAAATCATAACAAGAAAAGAGCTCCAACAAGTGTCCAATAAGAAGTTGGAGTCTGATACTAGAAAAATTGATATTAAAAGCATGAAAAGGTTCAACATCTTTCTAAAATGTAGCTGGCTACTAAGGGATGAGTTGGGAATGATTTAATAGAATTCTGCTGTACACATTTATTCAAAGGTCAGACGACATAATCGGAACAATCCCTCCTGGCCTTAAAATCTATGCCTCTCCAAATACATAATTGATGATTATGTAATCATGTCTGTGGGGAATGTTTCTTTTTACTCTGTGAAATGGGTAAACTTATATTTGATCCCACATCATGAGTATTAATATCCATTATACATTTTCAGCTTAGCTAATGCAATTATGCATGATATTACAATTAGTCATATATATCTAATTGTTTTCATCCTATTAAGCAATTATCCACAGTATCTTCTGACAAGCAGTCTCACTGAGTCATTATTTGTTGTACAAAGAGTGTACATATTTTTAATTATATTAATGTGTTTTCATTTCATTTCATTTGACCTATTCCCATTCTACTATTCCATTCTAATTCGATATAGGTAACATGAAGCACATGTAAATTAAACTATGCAAAGTCTAGAAATTATCTAATTTATAAATATTCTATAAAACTTATCTTCTATCAAAAATGCAAATTCTGTAATTAACTAAAAGAGAGCTTGCAAAAGAGATATTTTTTTACTAGGGAATTTAGTATACGTATATGCTCGTATAATATCTTTAATACCCATACATATGAAACTGAAGTGATTTGCAGACACTACTCTTCTGCCTTCAGATGGATCATCTGAAATCACAGTGGCTAATACTTCAAGAGCAGTTGTTGATGCGTAACTTAAATAATCTGCCCCTACCAGAGACTGACAGTAAACTTTTAACATTTTAGGATAACGCTCTCTCTCTCTCTCTCTAAATATATATATATATATATATATTTACAAGTATATAAATATATCCTTGGAACTCTTGCTTATGTGTTATGCAAGATAATACTAGAAAAGAAAGTAGACAACTGGATATAACCAGCATTTCCCAGATATCTCTTCAGTGCTTTGATAGAACATAGCCAACCAGTTCTGTGCTCATAGTTTCAGTTATAAAGCAGATACCACAGCAAAAGCATCAGAAGAAAAGAGAAGAATTTGGAATAAGTTAGAACTGGGTTTTACTTAAATGTGTCAGTTCAACAGTGTCATCGCTCAAAATAACTAAACAGTTTAATGAAAACTATAGTGAATTTGCAAATGTTCACTCTATGTAAAATCTTCGTGTTAGAAACACAAAAGAATAAATAATATAGAAAAGTAAAAAACAGTTAATGGTATCACATAATCTCTATTTTATTGTCCTTCAGTGGCTTACAAGTGAATATTGGTTTCATCCTCTCCATTTTACATTTCTCTCCTTCTTAACTCCAGAAGGAAAGATCATGCTGAATATTACACATATGACCAAGAGAACAATAAAGGAAGACCTTTGCCTTGCAATCCAAGGCTCCAGTGCTGTGGATGTGCTGTCTCATTTCTATTCTTTTATCTCCTGTGTACCGCTAAATTTTTTTGCCAGACAAATAACTTTGCCATGCACAGTTTTATGCTCACTCTTACCGAATCCTTACTATGACACTTTAGTATGAACTGAGTTTAAATTTACTTTAAGTGTAGTATAGTGCCTTGCAAAGGCTACCAAAAACTACCAAAGGGTTATAAAGAGTGAAAATGAGAATTCAAACATTATTTTGAATAAGAAAGGCCTTATGTGATTAACAAAATTATGCACCAAATAATAGTTTCAAACATTACTTCACCTGAGGGAAATTTAACAAACAATGCTTTGAAGGCAGTTAATTTTGTGACAAAAGCAGCTTGTATGAGTTTTACATAAAATTATTTTTATGCCAGTATTGCAACATCTGCTTATCTTTTAAAGTACACTATTCAAATGAATCCCCAGAAAAGGAATTGTACTTCCTTTTTGTTTGCTTCAAACCAAGCGTGTCACTTGGCTATCCTTGGGTGGTCCTTTGTTGCGTTGTATACAACACTACTCTAATATTGCTGCTTTTCTGGAAGAACTAGAGCAAGTTGGTTGAGTTTCGGGTTGTTTTTTGTTTGTTTCTTTTTAAAGATAGAGCTTGTAGAAATTGTAATATAGACATACATTAGGTGTATGGTTTTATCTAATGTAGATTTAATGATTGCATGAAAGTTAACTTTACTCTGAGAGTGGTGGGGCACTGGAATAGGTTGCCCAGGGAAGCTGTGGATGTCTCATCCATGGAACTGTTCAAGGCCAGGTTGTATGGGGCTTTGAGAAACCTGGTCTACTGGAAGGTGTCCCCGTGCATGGCAGAGGGTTAGAACTAGATGATCAT
Source organism: Gallinago undulata (assembly GCA_026546715.1). Classification (NCBI taxonomy): domain Eukaryota; kingdom Metazoa; phylum Chordata; class Aves; order Charadriiformes; family Scolopacidae; genus Gallinago; species Gallinago undulata. Next base: position 40,180,919 of record JAOTQQ010000023.1, read on the forward strand.
CAGGGTCCCTTCCAACTCTAACCATTCTAGGAGGATAGATTCAGTAATTTCACTTGTAAATGAGCACTGGCACAGGTTGTCCAGAGAGGTTGTAGAGCCTCCATTCTTGGAGATATTCAACACCTGACGGGACATGGCCCTGAGTACTCTGCTATGGTAACCCTGGTCTGAGCAGAGGGGGTGGACCAATCTCAAGAGGTGCCTTCCGACCTCAGCCCTTCTGTGATGCTGTGAACTCTGCCACAGCTGTCCTTGTCTGCTGAAAACCTGGTACAGCAGACTCCCTGAGCACTTTTTGTGCAGCTTTTACAAACAGGATTGAGAACCATCAGGTACATTAAAGTGGTAGGAACAGAAAGGACAATGAGAGACAGACAGCATGCATGCGTAGCTTTTATAGCTGAAATCGTCAGTACAGCATAAATCCAAAGCATTTATATTTTTAAAAAGTGCACAGAATTACACTCTGGATGCCTGTTCGTAATACAAGGAGCCTGTGCTCATCATCCAGGCACTCGACTTGATGGTGTGAATATTCCCTGTAACTTTAAATAGGGCTTCTTACCCTTCTGGACACTGTGCTTTCATGCAACTAAGACAAATCTATTCTTTACAGTGGAAGAAATTTCCCCTATGCCCCCTTTTCTGTTAAGAGAGGGAATGAATGAGAAAATGCAGTAAATTATCCATAACAGAATGCAGAGCAAGCCTCCCACCCTGCCGCCCACCCTGACACAATATTAAGCAGGTGCTGGTCGTGATAAACAGCAGTGTTTCCCAGAGATCTGAAGACAAAGTACACAGAGATGGAGACACAGCTACATGATTCTTAAATATTTATACTGCAATAGTTCAGAGGCCTCAATGAAAATTAAAGGCCTATTATACTTGGTGTTATATAAACTTGCACAAATATACATCTCCAACTTCATAGTGTCTAGTTTATGAAAAGTACTGCACCAATGACAGGTTTCAGATTTAAAATGTGTTCTTTCTCCTATTGTCATTTCTCAGCCTATTTCTGGGATAAGTTGGCAGATCTCTGAAGAGGAAAGAGAAGTATGACTATAAACCCTAGCAAAAAATGGCAGTTTTCCCCTTTGCCTATGTCTTAGATGTACAGTATAAAATGTCTTCTCTTCTGCTGGGTTCATTTGAATTACAATGCAGAAAGGGGAGAAGGGAAGATATTTTTTTTCTGCTCTGCTGAGTTTAGCTGACTCTAAGATTGACAGTGTTGGAGATGGACATGGAAATTCAAAGTATGTCAGAAATAAGTGGTTAAAGTTTTCATAGAAGCTTTCTTTTAAGGGTAGTATGCTCACATTAGGACACAGCTCTTGCACACGTATGCATGTATTTGAACAGCTAACATTGCAGCTATGTAATACGGAGTAAATCCTTGGAATGTAATGGAAGTAGTCCAGGAACACATAATTTTAATCAGTAACAGAATTTTACCAATAAGACATGAGATTTGCTGTGTTGGACAACTCTGTAGATAAATAATTATTGAGTGTTGGTAAAATACTTGGCTTCAAGAGAGCACATAATTCACAGAAGTGTAGGGTGAGAGGAAATCTGAGATCATGGAGTCCACCCCTTGCACTGCTTTCCATCACACCTCTGGAGTAAGTGTTACTGGATCATTTCTGACAGGCATTTCTCTAACCTGTTCTTAAAAACCTCCACTTATGAGAAATCCATAGCTTCCTTAGATTTCCATATATGTTTTTTTTAGACCCAAACTACATTCCATGCCAATGGACTCCAGCTTCATCAATGAGTCATCATCAATGATGAGCTCCATCGGTTTTGGCCTCTTAAACCAAGAAGAATAAGATAGGAAATCTAAATGCTAAAAAACTCAAGAAATAGCTTGTTAAGCTATAAAGACAATTTTTGTACAAGAATAAAAGTTATACATGATGCAGATGTATGATGCAGAACAAGCAATAACATGCACAGATGTGTCAAATGTGCTAGGAGCAATAAGTCAGTGATTAGGAAAACTAAAGAATGAAGGCCGCAGACAAATGAGGCCATTTGATTAAAGAAATGGAGACAGAAAGAAATCTGTACTTTATTCTCTTAATAAAGAATTCTGGAGTCATGTCTATTTGTAGTGATGGAAAAAAATCTCAGAGCAAGTAGGTGCCTTAGTATCTTTGCAGGGGTTTAGTGTAGGTCTTTATTGCCAGATGTCTCAAAACAGAAGGGACAGCCATGAGAAAGGAGCAAAAAATTAGATTCTCTTGGTTCACTGTGTCTTTTTGTGCTCCTATAATAATCCAAAGACTGCTTCAGAAAACTTCCAGAAAGAAAGGGCTCCTCAAATAGTATGAAATCATCAGACAACAGTCACAATTCAGTATTTTTTCATGAAAAGGAAAAATCATCAGCATATTCCACACTCCATTCTTTGCATTAAGTAATGAAAAACAGCTTTACCTCGCATTTATTGATACAGGAGATCATTGAAGGTCTACTACTTTGCTATTTCAAGATCTACTATAAAGTAAGTATATAGTACAGTCCTTCTGGCCACAAGAAAAAAAAGAGATCCAGAGCAGATTCATTGACTGTGCCAGCTCAATATTTCAATGACCTTTTTTCATCATTAGAAATTAATTATTTTAAGTGTATTAGTTATTTAAAATAAAACAAAAAAACTAGGGTTACTCCTTTGAAAATAAATGTATAATTTTCAAATCTACCTATATTTGCCTGATTTTTTTCATTATTTAATGGTATTTTAATGAAAGTTTTGTAGCTCCTATTTTACCTTACAAGATCAGGAAACACAATTCAAAAGGTTCTAACAGATTCTTTAAAGGTTTAGCAGACCAAGACTGTACTGCAATATGAAGGCACAGAATTACAATTTGTTTAACTTCGGTGAGCAAGAGTACAGGATGTATCACTCATTAACATGCATAGAAACTTCTAGTTTTATGCTTTCTGCTGAGTATAATTAATTTCACAATTTAATCAGATTACTTTTAATGAAGTTCACATTTTATAAACTTACCAAGGATAATCAAATGCATGTCTTGGTAGGCACAATTACACCAGAAGAAGGATCCTTTATCTATTTTTAACCTTTGCATTCCAGTTAATAAGTATAAAATTCAGATTTTGATTACTCTATATTAACAAGAATTGTAATTGTTGACTAAGTAGCAAAAAATGCCTCACGACTGAACTGATATGTCATTGAAATATATATATAAGCCTTGTCTTCACAGTTTAAGTTTATTTTTCCAAATGATCAGCCTAGTTGGTAATCAAAATGTTACAAAGCAATGAGAATACATTTTGTATGTGTTTTTCCTATTACAGCATAATATGAAATTTGTGTAATTGTTGCAGGTCTGTCTGTGCTTTCTTATGCTGCGAATGTGATCGACTATGCCCTTGAAAACTTGAATTTAAAGCCCTGACAAATGGGAACGGCTCTTGCATAGGCCTTAGGGACTGATCCTCACTTAAGCTAAGGCTGCATTAAGGCACTCTGTCAAGGTAAGGGACTTTAAAGGGGAGGGAGCCCTTCGATATGAGCACATTTTTCAGGCCTTTCATTTTGCTGGAGTGGATTAGCTGTAAAGAAAAATTGTAGTCAGCTGAAGGCATCGGGCCCATGCAATTTTGTGTGAATAAATATTTCCTGCCAAACAATAAGCTCTGATACTTTATCTTTTATTGCATATAAAAGTGGTGAAATTATTATAGCTGTTCCCCTGAGCATGCAGTTATGGCAATGATTTGCTTGTTTGCTACTGAAGAATTATTAAAATTTATTATGTAGAGATATGTCCTTTGAAGAAATGGACTACATAAACCAGTACGTTTTTCCAGTGTAAGACTCATACTGAAAATACTAGTTAACATAAAAGTTTTGAAAATGGGGGTAGAGGAGCACTTTGTGACTGTTTGAAGAGAGGTGACAGCACCATGATACAGAGCTCCTTCTTATGTTACTGTCTGGCCCTGACTGGTATGTCCTTACACATTAATTGTCTCTGCTCAAGTGAAACAATTTAGGCAATGAACAGAAAGGAAAGTGCAAATCTTGTCCCAAATATTTCACAGCTCTGAAGAGAAAGATTTAATGTGTATTCATAATATTAATCTTCCATTTAAGTTACAACTCTAGGTACTAAAAAATATCCATGTTACTATTAAGATTACTACTCTATTATTAAGATTACTATTAAGAATATGTTACTATTACTATTCATGTTTACTATTCAGATGTCCATACTTTTCTAATTCAGGAGGCCAGCTTGCAAAGCAATACAGCAAATACTTACAGACTATTTAACAAATGAAAGTAAAATGAATGATTGTACCCACATTTTCCAGTGCAAATGTTAAAATACCTTGCAAATATTGGCAAGATGTCAGCATACTTTTTGGACAGTGAAACATTTATTGTTCATATTTTATAAGTGGTGAAGTTCAGGGCATGTAAAATCCCCCCTCTTCGAAAAGCTGAGACCTAAACACATTATTAAGACGTTATATTATGATCAAAGAAATCACACTATTTTAAAAGAAGCAACCTTTTCATTTCAAAGTTTAAGGATGGCATAGATGAAGGTGGCACAAGCACAACATTGTGTGATTAAGAGGGATGAGAGAACCCCAACTACTCCAAATTCCTGTCACTTATTCTGATCAGCTGAACCGAGAATCTGGAGTCAGCAGATTTTGTGTCAGCATTTCATGGCTTTTTCTCTAACATAGTCGGGAAGTAAAAAGGAGGCAGAATGGTTTTTTACTGTAGCTTTAGAGTTCCTTAAACTTAGTGTCATTCCATAAGGGGATTTTTATTCAGGTTGTTTCTGCAACCATGCTATGCTCATAGAAGCCTTTTTGCTTTGACAAGGAACACTGTAGAAATTTCATGCTACATTAAAATTGGCTCTTGCTTCCAGGTCTTCTCCCCTTGCCTTTGTTTTATCATGGCTCTATTTAATCTCAGTAATTACATTACTCCATTTCCAAAAAAAAAGGCAGAGCATACTCTTCACAAAGCCCTTCAGGTCTTTTATATTGACAACATTGTGGGAGTTTAATGCTCTCAGAGCAATCGCATTTTTGGTTTACATGTAAACTTTCTTCATCTTCCCTACTAACCTTTCTTTATCTCTTTCTGTTCTGCATTTCAAAGCACAGCAAAAAGTGTTACTGATCAAATGGTATTCGTATCATGTACATAAAATATATAAAAAATTATAACATATTTTATAAAATATTCATGGATATCTTGAAATGGCTGTGTATATATGTCTCTATATTTAATAACTATATTTATAAGACTATACTAGGTCTCAAAGTTTTTTCTGTTCTTTATGTCTTAATGTTATACCATGAAATTAATTGTTATTCCCATTGCCTCTTTGAGTTACCTTTACCTGATACACAGGTTTTCCTCTTTCCTTCTAAAGAAGATAATTTTGTCAGGGATGTTCATTAAAATATAACTGATGAAATTATATCAAACAGTATTTATCTTATTATTCAATTTCATCCTCTTGAAATGAATAATTTATATTTTTTTTATTTATTCAAGGCCCTCAATCCTTATTCATGAATTAGTCATTACCTGCAGTAGTATTTGAAATACCAGTTTTTTAGCTTCTACTATATAACTCAAAGGCCAACTGGTCCAAGTGGCTTAAAGTTTAAACATGGATGGCTTCAATCTGCTTGCAAATTGAGACCAGGTTTACTACAGCACAATCTAGAGGTAATATTTATTTCATAATAATTCCTCATGATATCAAATCAGATAAGACTGCAAATGGTAAATATTTCCATTAAAATAAATTAAAAGCCATAATTTTTAAAAGTGAAACTTTCAGATTAATATTTAGTCCTCCTTTTTATTCTTTTTCTATGTCATATTTGCAAGCAGTACATAGTAACAGAAACTAAAAAGGAAAGGGAAAGCACTGAAATTTGAAAAAGACAGGTATCTTGGCTCATTTTTGTTAAACATCAATTTCGTTGGGGGAAGGAGGTTGCTTGTTTCTCTGCTTTTCTGGACAAAACTCTTTGCTTAGTTCCATAAAAGCAAAGCACCATTTTGAAGCCATCTTAATAAAACCACCAAAGTTCCTGTTTGTCTTGGGCATTTAGGAAAAAACGATCGTTGATATCCTCAGATGGAGAAACTTTTGAGAGAGCTCAGAGAGTGCTTTTGAACATGCCATTAACAGGCAGAGAAGTATATTTACAAGGAAGATGACCACAGCACCTTGGATATAAGTGTATAACAGTTTATCACTAATGTAGGGGAAGATACATGATATTTCCATCAACGTAATATGAGTAGCATAATGAATTACTATGCCAGTGGGAACTATTTGTATACAAGGCAACAAGCACTTTCTTGCATTAAGATTCCCTATTAGACCTTAGTGAAGTCAGACTTTCAGTGTAAAGTTAATGTTTGGTGACCCTCTGCTAGGTGATGCTGTAGCACACAAATGATGTCAAATCAATGACCATGAAGAGCATAAGCATTTCAGAGTATACTGTTGTACTAACTGGTGAACAGAAATGCACATGTACAGCAGATGTCTGTGGGCATAAAAGGACATATCTACATACATTTACACACTTGCTAAAGGAGAAGGTGTTTCCACATGCTGGGATATCTGGTTTGTGTCCTTTTCCTTGTTCTTGCTGAGCCAGAGAGGTTGTGAGTATAATAACCATTTAGTGTTCACTTTATTGCACTGTTTTCTAAATATAGCAAAAAAAATTAAAGTTGATTGTATTTTTAAAGTGTAACATGTTTGGTTTTTTTTCTATAATGATTCTAATAGCTTTCCAATGCCCATTTGTGAAATGATGAATTTCATTAAAGAGATGTTTAATAGGCCTATCTTTTTTAAGAGTCTGTATCAATGCATCACAGTACAAATATCAGTGCTAATACCAATGGCAATAATAAAGCAGAACTAGTGTAAATGTCAAGGGCAGGACTCCTACACAGGCCAGCTTTCATTTAACAATACAGCAAAGAGTTATTTTGCATGCTTTTCTCATTAGATTATTTAACTTAATCACTACACAAGTTGCCAATATGTGAGAGGTACAGGATGAAGCAGCAGCAGTTTTTCTGACAATACGTCATTACTTTTGAAAGTAGTTCTCCTTATGCCCAGTTTCCTTCCCTAACCACTTTCTTTAAAAAAAGAGAGAGAGAGAGAGAGAGAGAGAGAAAGACTATGTGTTTTGGGTTTGGTTTTTTTTTTTTTTGAGGGGGTTTATTCCTGCTTGTCACATTCAATTCACCCAGGACAGAGAGAAGAACAGAGAGGTTATCAGCCTCTAGAGGAAAATTGTGTTTTAACAGAAGAACCTCGAAAACATTCACATCATTTAAAAAGAAAAACCAACATAAAAATAAAAACCAGTGCCCTTCGTTTAATATTTCTAAACAACTTGGTACTGTTGAAATCTCTGAAGTACCATAGTGTTTCAGAGGCAAAGTTTCTTAATATCCTTAAATCAGCTTACTATTTCTTAGCATTTATTTAATTGGAAGGTATATTTTGGCTCCTGACTCATTCCATGAAACCTACACAGTTGAAGCCTATTCTGTAAGAAGTTCTGGAGAATCTCCCTCTCGGAGAATCTGAAATGAACAACCAGTGGATAGTTGAATAACAATCCAGGGTGTGTAAGGAATAAGATGTGTACTGAAAAGGATGGCTCAGGCTGATCTTTATGAAGAACTGTGTGAATAGTCCATCATATTCTACTAGATATTGTCACACAATATTGTTAAACACATGTAACGTGCAAGTCATTGCAGTTGCATGGGCAATAATTAGAAGATAATTTCATCTGTATTGTCAGTTGTGACATAAATGTATGTATACATTTTTTGTAGCTATGCAGTGCCATCATGATCCATAATGGTCAAAAAATTGTATTTGTGTTTAGAGCATCAGACCATACCCATCATCCCAGAGAACCTGAAGACAAGGCATGGCAAAGAATATAAAGACTCTGTGTTGCACTCTCCAAGACTGTTGTTACATGCCTGCAGTAAGGATTGCCCTTGTGAGTAAACACAATCATTACAATCATTGTGAGGATGATGCTCACAGTTTTTTTTTTCTTATAGAGATTGCTCTGGCCTGGGTTGCTGTAGAAACATAATGGAAGACAGCCAGTAGTGTGTAGCTGTGTTAGAGAAGCTACATCATTTCCATTGATGCAGGACTCAGAAAGACACAAAAAGACACTGCGAGCTTCTTCAGGGTGCTGCAGTTGGGTGAAATAGCTGGAAATCCTGCTGCTCATTCAGGTAACGAATCACTTGATGTGGGAGTGGGGTGGAATTTAGAAATCCAAGTACAATTCTGTTACTTTGCTTTCATCTGCTAGTAACCAGCATCCATCAGTGCCTCGTTGCTTTCCAGAGCTATAGCCTAGCTACATTGTTGTGGATGCATCAAAATAGTCTCTGTCTTAACTAGACAGAACATCCCAAATCCCTGTACCTTAGCAGGATCCAGAAACAAGACATAACATTGCCAAAATCCTTTTTGGGAACTTAATCCAGTAAGAAAGTGTACAGTTAAATTTGATGTAACAGATACTGCTGTTCCAGCTACCACTTTCAAAAGGTTATCTGGAGGAGATTGGGGGGTAACATTTCTCCTTCTGTGATAGCTTCACAGCTGGAACTCTCCCTGAGGGAGATGAGGCCAGTGTCTGGTTCCCTTTTCTTTCTGTGAAGTTCAGCTCATGCATGCAGGTATGTCTCAGGAGCCAAACATTGACATCCAAACTTAAGTCCTGTGCCTGCCACCATCATTCTTATAACATATTGTGAAGTGGCAGGGGAAGTAGAATAAGACTTTAACTCCTGAGTCAAGTATTTTTCCAAATAAATGCTTAGTTAAAAAAAAAAAAAAGATGTCAGAATACTGGGCTGCAAGAAAATCCAAAGAAAAGGCCACTGAGTACTGACATCCCTCTTTAAAACAAGCAAAAAAAAAAAAAAAAAAAAAAAAAAACACAGGCAGTTTACCTAGATTAAAATGTGCCCATGGAGTATCATCTGTCCCAGAGAACCCCAGAGTAACACCTGGCAAAAGTAATAGAGATGGATTTATTTATTTGAACATCTGATTGCCAATTTCAGCTAAGGTTGCAAAGGAACAAGGAAATATCCCCTAAGACTAACAGCATCCCAACAGGACACGGGGCTGTCAAAGCAATGCGTGGCACATGGCTGAGTGGCACCTGGAAATTGTGCAAACCTTCCATCCAATACCCCAGGGAAGGGCTCCAGAGACAATGACAATAATTAATTTTTTGCCATCTTCGGTTCTCACTCTGCAGTCAGCAAAGATTATGTTTTGCTTTGTTGGGTTGGTGTTTTTTTTCTCTTCATTTTCTCTTCTATTTACAAACTGTAGTGTCAGAATACACCCTGGATCACTGAAACTGAAATAATTTGTCCTGAGATTTGAATTGGCAGGTACCAAAATCACTCAGCCAGAACTGCCTACATTGTGTGTTCTTCGCCCAATAAATAGTAACAGATGCTCCTCTGCAATAAAATAACTTGAGCATTATACTCTATGAAATGTGAGAAATTTCTATTTCTATTAGGATAATTGCCTACTCCTTGCAAAATATGAAAACTCAAGGATGCAGTTTTATTTAGAAGTAATCTTTAAATTAATGGGTAACTAGATTATCAGCCTTTTCCACATCTTTAATCCTTTTTAGCCTCCCATTTGTCTTAAACTCCTTTAATATTAGTTGAATAATCTCCATAATATTTTTCTAATGCAGCATTGTCCCAATTTTGCAAATAGGCAACTTGATGTAAAGAGACCTTTAAAGCAACATTTCCAGAATTGCCTTCCTAAAATCAGGTTACTAACATATGAGTTTGAGTACTCAGTAACCCATTTCAATATTTTCTGAATACATATAAATTGTTATTCATTTCAATAATAACTTCTGACGTTCGGCTGCTGTAAAGTTCCGGACACATTTTGCAGTGAAGGAATGTGAATCAGAGAAGTGAAATGAAGCACAATGTTCCTAACATCTACCTAGGTTCCTAATTTAACTGCCACATTAACATTAGCTAAAAAAAACCCTTGGTATCCCAGATCTCTCCTGAATACTTTATGCTTCTCTTAAAGAAGATTATATTTTTCTCTTGTAGCACATATTCTTGTGCTACCTGAAAAAGGTGAACAGGATTTTTGTTTTTGCAAGAAACAGTGATTTTGAAGTGGTGTTAACTTCAAAATTAGGGGATCTTTGCATTTCTATAATTCTTCCTAGCAGACGTTTAATAAACGAAACAAACATCATAAAAGATCATTATTAGCTGGTTTCCAGACACTCTTTTATTTCTGGAAGTCACATCCCCTGCAAGTTAATGCTATTAACGGTGACACTGTCGTACAAGCAGTGTGCCACTCTTGCAGCTTGGCAGGAGGATGTACCAGTGGTGCCCACACCTGACAAGAGCAGCCCATGGCAGAGACCTACACCTACTGGCCCTGGGTGAAAGACCCAGTGTATATAGCAACATGATAGTGCATCTCTAGTTCCAAGTAAGAAAAGGAGATTTTGAGCACGGAATATGTAGGAAGTATGCATAATTTGAATTATTCTCCACTTGGATGAGCTCTGAAACTGAGGAGGCAATGATGTGTGGGCCCGAAGTGAGTCTTCCCTTGTGCTCTGCCTTGGCTGATCCACTTGTCAGTCATGCATAAAGCAGGTGTCACACCTGGGAATAGCCCTCTCCAACCAGTATGCTGCACAGCACAGCTAGCAGCAACCGCCCAGCTGGAAGAAAGAAAGCACAGGATGATTTTATATATTCTTCCTTTTGCCAGCCTGCTTCTCTTTGCTGTTTCCTTGAGACAATGAACAAGACAAACACTCTGCTTTTTGGTGTTTGTAACCTGGGAGATTTGTTAAGACTACTGACACCATAAGACGTAACATTTCTACCCGCTACAAGCTCTCTAAGTGAAGCTGTCACTGCTCATTAAATCAGCTACTTACAGAGAATACGCGCCTGCTCAGAGGTTCCCACTGGTTACAACCAGGCAAAAGCAGCAGCTTCAGACAAGTGTGGTAGAGCAGGCAAACCCAAAAGGGTACTGATTACATCCCAGACCATTTCCCAGCATGATATCTGTATATTTTGTACAGGTTATTCGATGTCAGGCAAGCTGCCTTGCAAGTAACGGCTTGGTCAACCCAGACAGTTTTGTTATGATCGATGGGACTGTCAGGCCTGAAAAAAAATAATCACTGCAACATCACTAAGAAATGGACTTGATGAAGACAGAACAGCCTTTTGTTAGAGTACAGATGCTTCTAGAGTCTCTCCACTTTCTAGTGGAAGCTACAGGTCATTCCTTACGGTTCACAAGGTGAATTAACAAACTGAGCATAACTGTAATTGTTTCTAGCCAAGGCAGATTTCATGAACCAAAGGATTGCTTTTCACTTGTGACAATTCCCAGATGATCCAATGATTTGTTTTATTTAGTGTATGCTGAGCTGATCCTTTTGTTAGATCTTCAAAAACAGGAAACTGTAACATTTCTGTGTGTCTTACACCAATGATGTACAGTATGATCAGAATCAGAGCGGCACAGAGTCAGGAGTCAGGACAGGAGACAAAGCCTATAGTTTTCTGAATGCCTTTGCAGCTTTCTTTGAATACGTAGATAATGGATATCAGATGGTATGTTTCACTTTTTTTTTTTTTTAAATACAGATTTCTCCATAATGATTCTAGTAAAAGTGACTTGCTTTGTCTTAGAAATTTCATGTGCCATGGTGATGGGTAATCTGAAATTCAGATCTCTTTAGTCCACCACAATCAGTGGCTGTAAATTCCAGTGTTAACACCCAAATGCCTGCGAAAGCCCACAGTCTCAGGAACTTTTCTCGGGAACATTTGTTGTCCATTAAACTTTAGGGAGAGGTATGGCTTCCAGACCACACTTTCTTTCTCTCTTTTTTGCATCCTAACATATTAGTTCAGTTGCTTTTCTTCAAAGGGTCATCACAATAATGTCCTTGTTCCTGCATGTCAACCATGAGTTTAATTTCCATAGGGATGCTGCTGAGACACAGGCTGCAGTAGCTATTTGTATGACCCTTTTGTAACCCTCTTCTGTTCTGCTTCTCTGCCTTTCCTCCCTGTATTCCGTCTATACATGAACTTTCCTTATTTCTCTTTAGCCCACACTGTAGATGCTATGAATGTTTGCTCTTCAAATCTAGACAACCAGAATGATGGGATTTAACAAAATAATCTTTTTGCTACCCATCTGAGATAGGCCATCATCAACCATGTTTACATACATGTCTACAGATGCCTGAAAGGACTTTCCTAATCATAAAAGAATCTGTAGCATGGGGGTAAGATTAACCCCTCCACACCTCTCCAGAAAATTCAAAATTTTTCTTCTGCATTTTTAATGAGGGAGGCTAGGAATTTAATCAATAATTCATAACAAAAGCATAATGGAATACATCTGAGGCTCAGTAAAAGGGAAACTTAACAAGTAGAGAATAGATGTGCTGCGTTGAAGGTAGAAAAAAAAAGGGGTGAAAAGAAAAAGAAAGGAAACTTTAAACTCAGCCACTGAAACTTCCATATCACAGATGCATTTCTATTTGAGTGTTTAATGTGTATTTTCTGACTGGGATAAAGAGGGCTGTAGCTTGGAACCAGAACAGCCTTGGAAATCTCGAGAATCACAGCCAAGCACTAACTATACCGTAGCAAATTATACCAAGATCAAAATCCATATGTAACTGTGTTAAACCTTTAAAAACAAATTAAAAGGTTATTTTCAGAATGCAGAAGGAAGAATTAAAACATGGTTTTCCTGCTTATAAGTCAAACATGTCTCTTACTTGCTTTATTCTGTTGCATAAGACTGCGTACAAAGCATGCACTTTAACATTAACTATCTCAGGATGCTTTACTGATGATTTGACATGTAGGGATCACAGCTCTTCAGAAAACCTATAGGTATAAGACAAAAATCATTACAAACATCATTTTAGGATTTGCCTCTGTGCTTGAAGTAGCTGATAGGAAAAAAAAAACAACAAACAAACCAAAACAAAAAAAAACCACAAAAATATCACCACAAAAAAAAAAACAAAAAAAAAACAAAAAATATCACCCCAAACCAAAACAAAAGCAACCCAAACAAAATCCCTCAACTAATCTGCTTTAGAGTCAGGGAAAAAGAAACAGGGATTAACACTTCTGCTTTTCTTTTGAGACTGCAACACTATTGCCACACACTGCCAAGGTGGAATGGTACTTCAGCTAACGAAGTAAATCATTCGTGACTACAAGAAGCTTATGAGAAGCGCCCACACACCTCACACCTTGAGTTGCTGAAGAAGAAAGAAAACCTAACAGATCCAAAGCACCTTAGGCCAGTTTAATAATGCTGTGTGCTCCCAGAATAATACTCTCCATCCTTCTGCTTTAGTCAATGCACTAACCATATGCTATTTTCTTTCTCTTTGTTTTTCATGTTTCATAAACTATTCTTCCCTAGCCTCTTGCCATGAGCCAGACAGGAGTGACTCATATGTTCTGGGATTTAAAAGGCACATTCTGTTAGTGAGTCTTACCTGCCAAAAATAAAGCTCCCCAAAGTTTCTTCAGAGATGAGTTGTCCAGTCTCCCTTAATACCCTGGCTTCAATATTTTATCTTTCTTTTTTTTTGGTTTTGAACAAATTCTTGAACTCCTGAGCTGATGCCAAAGTGCAACAGCTTTGTTGTGCCTACCAACTTTACAGACGCAGGTAAACTAGGAGGAGCTCAATGCCATAGCTATAAGTGACACCCAGGGAAAGCCAGAGATTAATTAAATACAAATGCTTAGTAGAAGGTGATGAGAAGAAGTGAACATATAGTTGTTCAATTTTTTTGACTTTGAGGGGGAAGTATGTTTTTAAGCCATTGAATACTATGGTGCCTACATGTAGTTTCCATAACTAGACAATTGGGTAATTGCCCCTTACTGCTGGCTCAGTAGCAAAAGATGTCAGAATTTCACCTACTGCAACAATGAGAAGGAGAAAACATTGGGCCTGACCCATCGTTTTTAATGTCCCCTTTCCTGAGCCTTGAAACTCCCCCTCTGAAACATGACGAGAAAGCCTTCCCATCATGCGCTGGTGCGCAGCTCTCAAAAAGGTGTCAGCTGAAACTGCTGTGATAGAATCTCTTCGGGGCAAACAGAATTTCACCCTATGTAAGTATGTCTTGTTTGGTTAGGCTTGTGTGTGAGAAGGAACATCTAAGTACAATCAAAAGAGGACCACAAAAGGTGTTATTCTGCAAAGCAACACGGGAAGGAAAGCTTTTTGCAGGATGGAAACTAAGAAATGTTTGCAGTGGGTAAAAGGTAAAGTTGCTTGAAGCTCAACTTCAGAACAGTATTACCACCTGTTTGTGTTTCAGCTAATTTGTTGACAGATAAGCTGTCTTAACCGCTTTTTCCAACACTGCAGAAAAATTGCTGTCATGAGCAGAACGACTGCAACATCATTAAAATCATTAAGACTGTGTTACCATACCCCTTACATATGTGGAACATTCTAACACACATATATATCTGTTCCTATTAAATAGTGATACATGCTTGAACTGGCTTAGGGGAAGGAGGACAAAGAAACATTACAGATAAGAATAGCAGCTGGTATTTTTAGGATAAGGTCAGCACAAATTTATTTCTCATGTTGTTCTACACCTGAGATCCTTTTCCCTTCAAAGTTGACCTGACTACTAAGTTGAGTAACAGTAAAAGTTCAGCAACAGCAGGTGTTTTCTTAATTGAACTCTGGTGGGTACTCACAGCCCACTGTAGCCTCCTTCGTTCACTCACTTCTTTTTCTTTTCTTTTTTTTCAACTAACCTTTATTTTTAGGAACTTGGAACAGTCATTTTGTCCCAGAAAAGCTCTTTCTGTGCAGTGGGTTGTGCAAAGATGCTGTCATCTAAAAATCAACAAATGATAATACATTGCTCCTTTGGTTTCGTGTCCTCTGGAAATCCTGAAAGAGAAGAGATCCCAACAGGGGACCATTCTGCTCTGGCAGACTCAGAGACAACCTCATTCCTTCAGCCGCCACATGGGAAGATGTTAGAGATGAAGCATATCTTTTGCATATGAGAAAGCATTTGGTGATGTTCACTCTATTTCTCATAAGCAGCTTTTGAAAGGAAACATGTAGGCTGTCTTCCCGTTGATAGACAAAAAGTCTATGGAATTTACATGTAAGCCCATGCTGGATCTGTGTTTACTGTATAAATGCTGAATAACTCCACTTCAAGACTGGAACATACTGGATCTTACTTTCATGAGAGAGACAGCATTTTTTGTGAGCGTTTATGTTAATTCAGGACATTTTGTAGTTTTCCCTGTAAGTTCAGGCACTGCAATGTGTCAGCTCTTTAGTTGCAAGATGGATCCAGTTGACCTCAGCTTCATTTGGGTGGAAATCTGACATAGTGAAATATATAAACTGCCTTTGTTCAAATTTAGATTTAGGTACTGTTCAAGTCATGGCATTTGTAAGTTTAAAAGTGTATGTAAGTCAAGCATGTAATATTAGTATAAAAATCTAACCATTAATTAACATTTTGACAATGCTTCCAGTGTGAGAATTAATGCAGTTAAATCTAGTATGCTAATAAAAGTCAAGAGAACTAGAACAAAGCAAAGAAAATGCAGCCTTATGGAAATTCTTCACTCTGCTGTTACATAAAGGAATTTAGAATATATACCTTCTAGAAAGGGCTTTGGATTAAGGTGAGAGCACAAAGTATATTTTTTATAATGCTATTGTCGGTATCACAAATATTGCTATTTTTTTGCACAGCATTTGAAAAAATAGCGATAAAATATCAAGTCTATTCACACACAAAATGTCACAGGACTTCTGAAAACTGATGGTCCTCCATATTCTTATTGTTGATCCTTGGCTGATCTTTTGGCCAGCACTGAAATATTCCTAGATCATGTCCATTCATGGTAGAAAATCAACATGATCCTAAATTTTGAATGATGCAAGGTGACAGATGTCATTTACCTGGACTTATGCACAGCATTGAATACTGTCTTGCATGACATCCTGGTCTCTAAATTGGAAAGTGGGATTGAATGAATCCTCAACAAGTTTGCTGACAACAGCAGGCTGTGTGGCGCGGCCAATATGTTGGAGGGAAGGGATGCCATCTAGAGGGACCTGGACAGGCTTGAGAGGTGGGCCAGCACAAACTTCATGAAGTTCAAGCAGGCCAAGTGCAAGGTCCTGCACCTGGGTCACAGCAATCCCAAGCACAACTACATGTTGGACAGAGAATGGATTGAGAGCAGCCCTGAGCACAAGGACTTGAGGGTGTTGGTAGATGAGAAGCTCAACATGAGCTGTCAATGTGTGCTTGCAGCCCAGAAAGCCAACTGCATCCTAAACTGCACAAAAAGAAGCGTGGCCAGCAGGTCAAGGGAGGTGATTTTCCTGAGGCCTGGCTTGCAATCGTATCGTGTTGGTCTGTCCCTCATGATAACAGATTTCAATGGAGAGGACCAGTTGGAGTAGTCCTGGACATAGACAGGGTGACCTCATTACTATGAAGCATAGATGCTTGTGCTTGCTCTTTCATCTTTTTTTTTTTTTAACAGCATAGATGTATCACTAAATCACACCAACAATACAGTGATAGGCTCTTGGCTATGGGTTTCCTTCCAGCGTGTGGAGGGATTTTTTAGCATTGTCATCCAATTATTATTCATCATTCAAAGATAAAGTGGCAGGAATTTGCTGAAAGGAGATAGATCTGAAATAACAGGTAAGGGACAAAGAGAGCATTTGTTATATAAAAATATTATATTTATCTTTCAAACAGAGAGAGAGAAAACAGGCATTATATTCCAAACTTAAAACTGACATTTCATAGAATCATAGAATGGTTTGGGTCGGAAGGGACTTTAAAGATGATCTAGTTTCGACCCTCCTGCCATGGGGGGACACCTCCCACTAGAGCAGGTTGCTCAAAGCCCCATCCAGCCTGGCCTTGAACACCTCCAGGGATGGGGCATCC
>JAOTQQ010000023.1:40198184-40301790 GCA_026546715.1 Gallinago undulata
TCCATCCCTCTGATCATCTTCATGGCCCTCCGCTGGACCTGTTCCAACAGGTCCATGTCCTTCCTGTGTTGAGGACTGCAAAGCTGGACACAGTGATCCAGGTGGGGTCTCATGAACACAGAGTAGAGGGGCAGAATCACCTCCCGTGACCTGCTGGCCACATTTCTCTTGATGCAGCCCAGGATGTGGTTGGCTTTCTGGGCTGTCAGTGCACATTGCTGGCTCATGTTGAGCTTTTCATCCACCAACACCCCCAAGTCCTTCTCCTCAGGGCTGCTTTCCAGCCATTCTCCACCCAACCTGTATTTTTGCCTGGGATTGCCACGTCCCAGGTGCAGGACCCTGCACTTGGCTAATTGAACTTCATGCAATTTGCACAAACCCACCTCTCCAGCCTGTTCGGGTCCCTCTGGATGGCATCTCTTTTGGATGTGTTGTTTACAGTAGGGATCCTTCCTAGAGCAGATAAATGATAAGCATAGGCCTTTTGTAGCACTGCAGGTAAAACCTGGTATCTGGTGGCCAAGCACAGTAGACGGTCTTAACTTCTTCACCTGTTTTGACCTCTACAGCAATAAATCTAGGTACTACTTTGTCAGCTTTTTTATTTATCTATGATTCCCCTTCTAATTCTGGGGAGGGTTACAGTCTATTCTCTAACTGGCTGCATGTGTCTTGCTTTGTTCTTAGTATAGCTGGCTGAAATCTGGTTGTTTTGTTGTTTGGTTTTGATTCTTTTTTTTTTTCAGGTATCTTTCATTGTACAATGATGCTTTTCTCTTATCACTTTACCCTATGTGGAATCCTTGCTAAAGTGAGACTCCCCAGGGCCCATAAAGTTGTGGCACTGTTTCTTAACAATTTCAGTATACATTAATAATAGCTCAAAAATTCACTAGGCTCTGTGAGTTTCTTCACCTAGGCTATTTCACCCACACAGTCACAGCGCAGAGTACAGTATAGGAAAGAGAAGGTTTTGTGATACAGCATATCTTTTAAACATATTTAAAGTAACATATTTTTATGCTAACCTGGAGTTAATATGAAAATCTTCTGTAACTGATTCGATTTTAAACACACATTTCTTCAGATATTTGCTCATTATTCTTAGCTTCACCATAGTTTTTTAGTTCTTAGGTTTAGATCGTTTTCTTGGGTTTGCTCCTTTTTCTTCCTTGTTAAATTTTTCAGTAAACTTTCCTTACAGGTAGCTTTGCTGATACTAGCTGGAATCAATTACTTATCCTCAGGGCTCTACCATGCCTGTCACTAATAATTCAACCAGTTTGTCTTGATAAGAAAACACTGTTAACAAACAATAGAGAACTGCAATTGGATTCCACAGTTATTAAAACTGCAACTTGTAAACAAATCCACAAGACAAGTATTTTTGCCCTTTTTCCTGTTTCATCCTTGGGAGTATTCTAGGAAATGAGAACAGTCATAATAGTCATAATCTGAAATTTAGAATTGTTATCATGGATATTTACACTACAGTCCGATAACAGAATGGGAACAAACAACGTGCCGTATGTGCCCAATGAAGACTAAGCAACCTGGCTGAAATACCTGCAACTGTTTCCTCCCATTTGATTTACAACTCACAACTTATTCTCCCAGAGGTAACAAGCTGTAGCTTTTTTTCCGACTGCAGAGGGCTTTGGATCAGATCATTACTGCCTGATAACAGTCAAGGTAAATGGTGGAATTTATAAAGCCTTCAGGTATAAAGTTAAGCAATTAACAGTGTATTACAGCCTACAAATGTGATTTGAAAAGAATCCCCAAAGATATGCACTGCTATCAAAATCCATTTCTTTACTCTTTCTTTCAGGTTTATGTAATAACTTAACCAAAAAGAATGAGAATGAATACCTTGGTCCCAGAAGGATGTTAGGTTGGCCTTTTCTTATAATAAGGCAAAATGAATGCACATTTGCAACACTTATATAACCTTCAGAAATGGGAACTTAGGTCTCATCATTGTGACAGTGACAGCTTATATTTGAAGTAGTCCCAGGACAATTTCTTTTTATCCTTTATATTCTCAGCTAATCACAGGGAAAAGTTCCTGGATATTCATTTTAAATTCCTGCAATAACTGTAACTGTAAACATTCTTGTTACAAGGACTTAGAAAACATTTTTTTCATTCTGTAAAAAATGTTGAGTTACTGGTAGAAAACAACTGAAAGCTTATATATTTTTCTCCAAAACTCATAATACTTTAGTTCCAAACTGCTGCTGTAAAAACTTCTTCTCCCTTTCTCTTGGCAGACCCTTGTGGCATCTGCCACTGCTCAGTGGCATCTGCCTTTTTAGTTAAGTAAGTAACGTACCAGTACCACAGTAACAGTGAAGTTTTCCCCTAGAGAAGGGTGACACTTAGGCATGGCTAAACTCTGTTACCCAGCTGCCCACATGGCTGTTCCAAAAAAAAAAAAAAAAAAAAAAAAAGAAAAGTCCAAAACTCCTTTTCTTTCTCCTCCACCCCAAGCCACCCAGCCGTAATAATATTGAACCTCCATGGGCTGCAGGGAGACAACCTGCAGACATCATGGTATTCCCCATGGACTGCAGGGCAACCCCTGCTCTGGCACCTGGAACGCCTCCTCCTCCTGTTTTAATCTTTAGTTTCCTGCAGTTACGCCTCCTCCTCCTGTTTTAATCTTTAGTTTCCTGCAGTTATTGTGCAGTTATTTCATAGTCTTCTGTCTTCTTCTCTTGCCTTTTTGACATATGACATGCTGGCTATGGATTTAGTCAAAATCATGTGCAGAGAAGGTGTCATAAATCATCAACTGAGAGAAGAATATTGTCTCTGAGAAGAGTGGGATTACCAAACCACAAACCCACATTTTTTGAGAAATTCTTTGTGTTACCTTCAAAAACACTAGATCTTTAGGAGGAAATTAAAAACAAAAAAAAAAAAAAAAAAAACCCCACAAAACAGATTTTCCTTTTGCCCCTGCATTTTGTTTTTTGTCAAGTATTCCTCAAATAAATACGAAACATTCTGCTTACCATCAAGCATTTTTTTTACTTATTCTACATGACTTGCTTAAAGTCTTTCCCATGAAATATTTATGTATCTGTCATTTCTTTGTTTTTTCTGCTTCTTTGCTAATTGTTAATATTTATTAAGCTGATGGTGCGGAAATTCCTGGTTAATTGGCTTTGGACAACATCACTTTCACTGCTGAGTGATGATAGACATGTAACAAGGCATTTAAAGCAGCAGCAAGAAACTCAGAGATCATTAGGTTCCTGTTACGCAAAGGAGACACTTGGGCTCTTCTCCTCCAGGCAAGAGAGGCTGGGCTACAAGCTGGGGCCAGACGTCTGTCCTTTCTTCCTTTCTATCTTGGTCCCTTCTCATCACTCTGGATGTGTGACCAGACACTTTGATGACAGGGAACACTCCCCTCTAATTGTCTGGAGCTGAAGCAAGGAACAAGTTGATCATCACCGATTCCTCTCTCCAGAGTGGAAGAGGACATGTGAGAGACATCCCAAAAATATGTGGACTGTAAGCTGCAGAAATGGTTATTAGCCATCTAAAACAAGATGTAAATGAAAATTTTTACTGGCAATATGGTAGAAGTACTTATGCAGACCTGGTACATTGGTCCCTTTCAGATTTTATAAATGACATTTCTATGCTGCCTTTGATTTTTTTAAACTCTTATACCAAAATGCACACTCTAAATGTTCTGTGCAAGACTCTAATCAGTAGTTGTCTCCATTCAGTGAATGGGTATTACTCAAAGTAGGAGCTGTCCTAAGGCTGGGAGAGACGCAGTTGCTACAGACTTAACAATTTCAAGGACAAGCTACACATGCTGCTATAATACATTAGGGTTCTCTGATAATTTTGTGGAAGACACTGAAGTCTTAAAAAACAGATAAATAAAACCAGCTTTTGCTTTGTGTAGCAATAATAATAATAATAATTGCTATGCAATACATATAGAGTACAAGCAAGTTATATTGCTTCTTTCATGGGGAAGAATATGTGTTACTGGAGGTAAAATCATTCTAGAAGGGAAAGATTGACCAACAACTGATGTCTGGATGTTTTAAACAAAACACTGAAACACGCTACTAAAGGAAGAGAGTCTATTTCTTCTGAATTTGAACAAAAAATGCTTGAGTTCAGTAAGAAGGCAAGTGGACTGTATCATTTGACTACATGGGTGTTTGACCTAAATGACTTCAAATGTGAAGCTTTCTGATTTAAAAATGGCAAACAGGATCTGGCAGGTTTGGGCTGGTTGTGTCCAGGTTGCCTCTCACAGGTTGACTGTATTGGGTGGGAATGGCTTCTTGGCTAGCTTTTGTGTCTGGTCACTTAAAACCCATATTATGCAGAAAAGTGAATAGCCTTTCAGATAGGACTTTGTGGGCATTCTTCTTGTCCTCAGTGCAGCATATTATAATTCATGCCTGAATAGGCATGAATGCATTCTGTGAATTAAACACACATTAGATCATGTCTCAGAAAGATTTATTTTCAGAGTCAAATATTTAGGAGAGTTTAATATGAGCATCTATATTTCTGTTTATGTGTGAAATCTTGTGTTACTGTTTCACTCTCTTAAACTCTATAAAGGAGTGCAAAAGAAACTTTGCTATTACTATCCTATAAAATAATTATGAATAAAATTCCTTCAATGCAAATTACCTTGACAAATTTAACATTAACTATGAATAGATTGAAAAAATTATACATAGCTTTGGAATCTCCCTACTAAAAAATGATAAATACTTAGTATACTTTTCAGTAAGAAGTGGAGACATGTTAGTCATTTTGCCATTGAAATACCCATTGAGAGTAAATAGAATATGTGAAATCAATGTTAATTCAGGTAACTGCCTATTTTTATTCTTCTGCTATCTCTCTTCTTCTTTAAATGTGCTGCTAACGTCAGTGTATAGCAGTATTATCTTTGTTTCTCAGTTTCTGTGTTCCTGCTGCTTAATCTTCATCTGTAATGATGAAATCTCTCTGTAGGAAGAAAACACATTGTGAAAAATGTAAGGCTATGACTTAAAGAAACAGACAAAAAAACGACTTTAAAGAATGAGGCTGGGTTTTTGAGAAAAAAAAAAGTCTTTAATGACATAGCAGAAAGACAAAAATCTCTAAAGAATATTCTGACACACACCGTTCAAAACCTGCAAAAAAGCAAATCATTCCATTGCATCTTGATAACTTCACCTGATCTAATCTGAGTGTACCTCACAACGATAGAGATGGATACAGGGTTCACTATTTGTGTTAAACAAAAATGTCTCTTCAATTTCTTCATGAGGATTTTGTACTGAAAGCGAAGAATCTTCTGTCTGTGTGCTTGAAAGGGAACAGACTTTCTAATATTTTGATGCCCAGTTTTCTTCCCTGTGTCTTTAAAGATTTGCACCATAACATTCAACCTGCATTCCTTGTTCAGCCATGACCCTCACCAGCGCTGCTGGGACTGACCTTAGCTCTCCAAATTCAGTTCTTTAGCAGACCTTTAAAGACCAAAAGAGAGAGCAATCTGTGGAGCACTGCAGGGCTGGGGGGCAGAGCTCCAGAGGTCAGCAGCATCTCTGGCTTTGGTCTACATCCACAGTCTGACATCCCTGAAAACCCAAAGGAGTGTTTTAGCAGTAATATGAATCTACAGCTAGGAAGATCAACTCCCTCACACCTTTGTAGACTCAGGTGAAAGAGAAATTTCTGTGATTAAAGAGAGAAGAGCTTCTGTGAAACTATAGCAATAACTGCAAAATTGTTTCGTAACTGCTCAGAGGAGGTAAAGCCCATTGAAAATCTTCTCTGTAACCCACCCTTGAGCAGGGACAGGATCATCGTGTATTTAGGTTCCTTTAACACTATTTTGAGGAAATCCACTGTTTACCCTGTGAAGCTGCCTCAAAATGTCTGTGTGCGAGCTACAGACTGCAAGTTTGAGAATATTGGAAAGGAAGAAAATGGACAAAAGTAGGCCTTAATAGGGCTTGTTAAATCTCTTTAATGCACAGAGGTAGCAGTTCTAGACAATTCATCATGAAATATTCATAATGTATAAACTGCACTGCTTAAGACCCTGTTTTAGCTGAGGACACCATTCAGTTGGGAGTGCTCATTCATATCAGGTCTCACATCCTTCTGCTCAATCCTTCCTGGGTTTAACATGTATAGACTCTCTCTTTTCCTCCGATAAGATTGATCCTGGAGTGTAAAATGTACAGATGAGCCCTACCTTGCAATTTTGTTGTGATTCCTCATGCGTGCATCTTTGCTCCTGATCTGACAGTTTCTCTCAGTAAGGACGAGGATGACAGTGTTCATCAAGACTTAACATTGTGAAGACCATCTCATGAGAGGCAGCCAGCCTTTACTCTTCCATCTGAAGTAGAGCTAGTCACTTAAAGTACACCCAATAATCTGGCAAGCCTATTTTGTCCATTAAAATCCACTGTGAAAAGAAGCATTTTTAAGGAAAATACAAAAAGCAGTATGTATTCACCCCTGTGGTAGAGCAGCCCAACTACTGAAGTGTCAAATGGAATCATAGTGGGATCTTGAAGGTATTTAGACAATAGTGGTCATTTTTGGCATCTGAGTCATATAATTTCTCTGTCTGCTAGGCCTTTATGAGAATGTAAAATAACTAGTCCCTCGGCTACCAGGGGTCCAGAGCTCTTACGCTCTTCCATCATTCACAAGGGTGATATTAGGGATGTCAGAGGGCACAATCCTGCCTATTCCCATCAACATCCATTATGAACCGTCTGCCTGTGAATTTTCCCAATGCTTTTTGAACCTTTGATAATATCATCCATCTTTTTTTTCTCCACTTCAACAAATTTTGAAAGTTCACTATTCACCATGAAAAAACCTTGTTTTCTGTTAGCTGTCTTAAATAAATTCTGTAACGGTTTTATTGCTTACTCCTTAATTCTACAAGAATTATAGGATTTGCTGAACAGCGGGTTTGCATTCACCTCATTCATCACTTACATGACTTTGCAAACATCAAAAATATTTCCATTCTGAGACAGTTTTCACATATCACCTGACTTATTAACAATATCGAAGAACAATCAAGGCAAAAAAAGAACAGCTCAATTACTGTATGAAATGAACTTACATATTCTCCCTATTTAGTGAGCCTATAAAAATTTCTATAACACTAGTATATACTTAGGAGTTAAACCAACACATTTTAAAATAGTTATAGTCCAGTAATTCAGTGCTTAAAAGAAATTTGTCAGTGATGTTATTTAAGAGAGGTCCGAGTGCAAACATTGATATTTAAGTCATCCTTACAGCGATATTACTGTGACTATGCAGCTCTTGGAGTTAATGTTATTTGTGGCTAATTATTTTCAGATGCTTGTCACTAATAGGTGAGATAGTCACTACTGCACAGCAAATGTCTAATAATTGAATGATCCTGCTTGCTTAAAAAGTTAATGAGTTGTGTATGTATATATAATAAGACCATTAAATCAACTGCATTATGTGTGCTACTGCAGTGTTAAAGTTCATTTTCATATCTACTTGTAAAAAAGATATAGTAAGAATTATTTCGATTTCCATCAGCAAAAATGGTTTTAAGATTGCTCAGACTTTCTACTGGCCATAACAGTGGATTTAACCCACAAAAGCACACTTCATTAGTATAAGAAGGGATGGGTATTTGTATAGATATGCATATATATTTATTAAAATAAAAATTTTACATACATAAAATTAATTTGAAATTTAATCAGATTCCCCAAAATGCTGAGATCTCTCTGAAGATCTATATCATGCTGTAGCATGATACATTTTTTGTGTTTTTCCTCACCTTTTCTGGTATATACAGAAAATATATATATATATATATGTATATATAACTTCTCATACATATCTATATGATCAACAGGTTCCTGCCTCATTTCTGTATGTAATTCAATGAGAAAGCTTGACTTTTGTTTCATCAGTTTTCTCCATTAATCAGATCAGAAAAGAACTAAGAGATTCTTAGGCAGGCTGAAAATCAAATTAGTTTTGGAGGTTTTATGTCTGAGGGCTGATACTGTGGATGTTTTCATAAGATAAGTTCTCACAGGATAATCTTCCATATAAGGGCTTTATGGGATCTCTGTATAAAAGCAAACAAACGGAAAGGTTTTTTAGAAAAACTAATTCCATACCTTAACCTCAAGTTTAGAGAATCAGATAAAACTGTGGTGTTGAACAGTGCTTTGAGAGACTGAATGAGAAAGTGAAATCATCCTTTTCAATTCCAGGACTGTCAGATCTCTCCTTATATAAACAGTATATATTTGACTATCAGAATTAAAACATTTTATGTAAAGGTTAAAAATGAATCTATAAAAAACTACATAACCATTTCACAAGCTTGTTTTATTTTTTTTCCCTCTCCTATTTTTTCAGGCTCACTCTTTTCCTTGATTAGCAGTTGGGATCATTTGTTGCTAGCTTTCCATTGTTCAAGTCTTTTTAAAGGTTTTTGTCCCAAGTTGTCTTCCTCAACTACATTTTTAATATTGTCAGTATAATCCGATTTTGTCTGTGTTCACCTTACACAAATATCTGCCTCTGTAACTTCAGATACCTTATCGCTTTGGAGGCTACGGTATTGCCAGACAGGAGATAATCTTAACTGCAGTGTAGGAATAAGTATTTGGGACCTATCTATTAAAGGCTTCTTTATATCTGAGACACGGATATGTAATTCTTCAGAGGAGAAAATAGATTTTATTAAAATATTCTTGGAGAAATACACCATGTTCTTAACTGCATCCCAAAAAATAATATTCCTCTTACTTAGGTCTTTTAGATCTTTGGCTATGGTAAAGTACTATCTGAACTTGTGGACCTTGGCACTTTATCCCGGATAACTGATTTGCTATGATACAGAGCATAAGGCACACAGGTATAATATTCTTACTGATCAAACAGAGGCTGAGGAAACTCCGAATGACTGTTAACCTTTCCTTTTTTAACTTTATAGCTCTTTTATTCTGCACATCTGACAAGCAACTCAAATTTAATTGGGAAGATCTGATCACCACTTCAAACAGCAAGCCATTTTTCAGATGTATTTACCACAAGGAAGGTCCAGCAGTTTCCTGGAAAATTCAAGTTAATCTTTTATAATATGTTTCATAACAGCAATAAAAAAATTTCTTTCATTGAATTTTTGTTTTACTTTTGGTACAGAGGTAAAAATATTCAGTATTAATATGCAGCTCGTAATTGTCTCTCACTTTCTTTGCATTCTACTGCTTTGTTTCCAAGGTTCTTTTGTTTGCTGCTCTGCCAGTAAAGGCACATGTCTAAGAAATTCTTTTCTAAGAAGAATTGCAGTGTAAAAAAGCAACTGTCAAAAAAAAAAGAAAAAAAATCTAAAACCTTAAAGCACAGGCATTTTTCCCCACCTCCACCTCCTCCCCCAACCAGAAACTTGCTCTGCTTTACAACATATCTCATACTACGTGGCAGGAATCTTTCTACTATGATGTAGTTAATGCCACTCAGAGTATAACAGAGCACTAGGAGAAAAGTTGTGCAAGAAATTCACGGTAAGTGCATAAATCACAAGCTATCCGCTTTAAGCTTCAGGCAGAGGAGTTTAATTACTCCATTGCAGTTTATCTGAAAACTTTTGCTCTTCATTCAGGCTGAAAGACTGACATATATTGGCACAGCTAAACATCTGTCTTCAGTCAGATTAATAGCAATCACAACAGGATTTGGAGCACCTCACTCCCAAACATCCATTGTGTAATGATTAAATACTGTTAGTTTGTAACAGCAATATAATTTATTGACTGTGATCTAGGCAATTGGCTTAGTTGTTACAGTTCTGTAAGAATTTGTTTTGTCGAGAGTATTACACAACTGAGCTAGTGTGGTATTCTGTGACACACTTCCATTAATCGGCAATGTGCATTACGGTTAGTAACTTGTCAATACAATAGTAGTATAAAATAACACTATTGGTATGCTATTTTATATTCAATGAAAGTGTTGCCAGCGTCAAATAGACCCAGAATGTTTTGACTTTATGATAACTGCTTTGGTTACTGTCTGCTTCCATGTCAGTACCATGTGGTGAAGAAACAAAACAGAGGTCCCAATGTGCACTGCATAATGACAGTGACAGAAGACCCCTGCTGGCACCAAGTCCCATGCACCAGAGAAGTCCTGTTGCTTAAGCCCTCAAAGTATTATTGTTTTATTATCTGCAGTTCTTGAGATAAAAAATTCAGACAAAGAGTTTAAGAGCCTACTCAGTGGCCCATTAGGAAACTTAATAAAAGCTACTGTGCATCACAGGACATCCAGTTTTATTTTTTTGTCCTGGTTTAAGCTCAGTCCCTTCTGAGTGGCTGTAATTCACCTTTTGTAGGGACAAGAGCACGTTTGGAATAAAATTGCTCTCACGCAAGAATCCAAATTACCCAAATTCCAACACAAAGACATTAAAAAGAATCAGTATGTTTTTCTGATCTTTTCCTTTAGTCAGCAAAAGTAACAGTGAAAGCTTTAATTAATTCATAACCGTATAGCTTACTGCACCTATTACTGCTGTAGTCCAACTACCTTTATTTACTAGTGCTCAGCACAGGGTTTCATCTTTTCATTCCAGAAAAATCTCCACAATTGTCAACATCTTTTGTCATTCCTAAACTTTTCATGCATAGATTGATCTAAATTCTGGTGGGTTTTCTTTATTATTTTTTTTTCTCCTTTCAGAAGTGCTTGGCTCATAGCTTGAAAACTGGAATCTATAAATGGCCTTGAAAAACCAGCTGCAGCCAGCTACTTTGGCTTTTTCCATAACGGTCACTTAAATTATGCAGCATTATCTAGTCTTCCTTACTAGATGATTAAATCTTTTTAAATATCTGTAAAGAGTGAGCTGTAGACACAGAGAGAGAAAGAAATACCCGTGGAGCCTGTAAAATGAGAAGTCTGTTTCTCATTTTGGAAACAAAAACCTATTTGTTTGCATGGCTGCAATGAGGTGACTGGTTACTCTTGTGTTCCCTGAATGTTAAGTAATGACCAAAGTCACATGGATCTCACAGGTTAAGGTTATACAAGCCCTCGCCAGAAAGAGTTACTTTAATACACATGAATATTAGGTAGGTAATTTATATAAATATTAAATTTTGTGGCTATATTTAAAATCTTCAATACTGCATATAATAAATGATTGAATATTGGTTGAAATTAATTATATCTTAACCATACAGAATGATTTTTTTCAAATAAACCATTCTATGAAGAAAACACATGAAGAAAACAAATTCTCTGTAGTAAACAGGATCATTTAGCCAGAGGAACAGATGTTCATCAGAGTAGACACCTTATGTCTGTTAGCTGTTATTTGGTTTTGGCCCATTTGTGATTGATGAGCCATTTTAGTCAATATATATTGCTTCTTTTCTCTTAGTACCAGGGATTTCTACTTCTTCCTCTTCGGTGCAAGGTTACTGCTGCTTTTGAGATGCCTGTTAACAGACACAGCTTCACGGGAGTGTTGTGCTGACCTCAAAACTCGCAGTAAATCCTGTTCCTTTCTCCTCGGGGGCTTAGAGGAACCTCAGAAACCAGCGGTTGGAGCTCTGTTGTCCATCTCCAGCAAACCTTGGTCCTCTGAGACCAATGAGTGTGACAGATGCACTAAATCTTGATGCCACCCCTCCCCAAGCAGCCTGAACAACCTCTTGCCCAGGACCCTGCTGCCCATAGTCTCCCTGCCCGGCAGCACTCACCCCATAGGACAACTGCTGTGCCCCCTACCCCTCTGCCCCTGCAAAGATGCAGCAACCCTGGACTCCAGCTGGGAACAAATGCTTGGTGCCTGTTTGCTCACATAGTAACTTACTTCTCTCACATCTGGAGCAGATTACCACTGAAAGACCAACTAGTTTCCCACCTACTTGCTTACAGCAGGTGTCTCCCTTCCCTATCAGCTAACGAGAGTTTCTGTGAAAGCAGTCCATTGGGCTCAGTGCCACACCAGCAGCCCACCCATGCAAAGAGTGGTCTCCCCGGAGCCTCTGTTTTGACTAGCCTTCAGGAAAATCCCAGTTCCCTGCCTTTTGTGTCCCTTTTCTGGAAGAGTTCATCTGGGATAGATGCTATTTTTGCCTGCCAGGTGGAGTTTATGAATAAAGGTAGGCATGTTGGGGTGTTATTCACAGAATAAAATGACATTTATAATATAGTGTGGATAAATTTCCAAACTGTCAAAACTTGCTCGTAAAAGTCCTATTACACTTTTTTTAGGTGGGTGAAATTAATTTTATCCTCTGGGAAATGTTCTGGTGGAAAGGACTGACAGTTTTTATTGTACTATGTTTTAGAAAACAACTTTGTAATGGTGAAAAGAAGCTGGAACAACCACATTTGCATGAGTAACCTTAAAAAACTGTTGAAATGTGAACTCATTAATTTAAAAAATGAAACTGGAAAAAATACTAGGCTTATGACTTGTTCAATAGGGAACATGTAAATAATAAATGGTGGGCTCAAAATAGGTGTTTAAGAAGCTCATTTCTTGAAGTTCCAAGTAGATGGATTAAGATATTATGTTGAAATAAAAAAAAAATTCAGAAAAAGTGAGTTTTGAACTTCAAGCAGACTTCTAAGCACCAGAGCTGATCGATGCACTCGATACAATATTTCACAGATCATCAGTAAAACACAATGGCTCACATTTAGTCAAAATACACACAAACATATTAATTTGACAGAGTCCACTCAGGTGAACTATTAGTACTGCAGATGACTGTTACAGGATACTATTTTTAACTGTTGAAAGAGGGAGTGGGAATCACCCAGTAGGTGATTCCTCCTACTCCATAGTTTTTTATTCCTCCACTCCGTAGTGGAGAGTTTTATTCCTCCACTCCATAGTTTTTTATGCCTTTTATCATTCATGATACGTTCACCCAACAACCATGTACATCCAAGTTCAATTGGAGTTTCATTTGTCTAAATGCAAGCAGCTGATCTTTGGGGCTTAGAGGAGCAAGACTGATTTTAGTTTTTATTTCTTTCTCTTTATTTCTTGGTCTGCAGATAAATGTCTCTCTAGCATTGAATTGTTTTAAGTGTTATGTTTCAGATTCTGTTTCAAAATAGTATAGGTGATTGTATCAAAATGTAAGATACACTATTCAAACCAGGTAATGCAAGTAAAGTGCAAGTATTGTATCAGTGAAACTACCCAATGCAATGGAATTAAGGAGAATCAAAAATTGTTACTCTGAGGCTGGTGCTCAGCAGTTCTAGAAATCAGATGACGCTGTCGTGGTTTCAGCCAAAATCGCTGCAACTGGACCAACAGATGGCCCTTCCCCCCCAAAAAAAAAGAGAGGAGAGGAAGAGATAAGGACATTCAGAAGTTTAGAATTAACTAAACTACTTTAATGAAGAATTAATATTAAAATAATAATGAAAAAAGAAGATAATAATGAAATAGATACAATATATACAAAACTGTATCAAGCTCCCAGGATGACAGTCCGATCACCTGACTCAGCAACAGATGGGAACCGGATTCCAGCTCTGGAGTCAGGAACACACGGATCTGGATCAAAGGCAGATGAACAGATAGGGTCCTCTTCGGACGTCGGCCATTGCAGGAAGAGAGTTGACCCTTTGATCCCTCAGTTTTTATACTGAACATGGGGCAGATGGAATGGAATACCCCAGTTGGTCAGGTTTGGGTCACCTGTCCTGTCCGTTCCTCCCCATATGTGGGACCCCTCTATGCTTTCCTGTTTCCAACCCTCTAAGGAGCAAATAATGAAAATTGGCTGACCGTGGTTGTTAAAGCACTAAGTATAAGCAAGAGCCTCTCTGCATACCATTCTTTGGCATGTAGCACAAACATTGGCCTTATCATTCTGAGAATGAGCGGTTTTCTCCATAATATGCTACTAATTTCAGAGAGCTAGAGGAGGCCTAACTAAAATGTAAAATTCCAGAACACAAACTCGGTTTGGTTTTACCTCAAACCGGGACATACTTTGATTTCTTTACATTCTACATGATAAAGACTCAGTGAAGAATACCATATGAGAGATAACTGGGAGATTATGCAACACATGGGAAGTGACATTATTTTAAGCATATCCTCTCTATTGATATGCTTTAATTAATTTCAAGTTGAAGAAGAATAGAAAAATGGACACAGAGATAAAATTTCAGGGCATAATGTAGCGAAAGAGAAAAGAAATGGAAATAAAATTGTTGACAGAATGCTTTAGCAGTTGAATGATGTTATTTGAAAACAATGTGAAAATTTGAATTTGAAAATTATATGATTCTGAGGAGAATCTGAGAAAGTTATTGGAATGTATTTTAATAGAATATACTCATTGCAAGGGAATGAATCTTATCAGTCTTTCACACTTGCCTTTCCAAGATGTCTACAGAAATCCCTGGACACACCAGGTTTCCTGCACACATGGTGTCATGGTGTAGGAGAATTCAATCAGGGAAATTACATATTCCCTTGTCAAGAGGGAGGATGGAGATGTACATATGAAATGGTTTCCAGTGTCTTTATGTAGCTCAATATTAAATATTATTTTAACAGTTGTCTAACATATCAAAATCTGGCATCATTTTTATAAGACTGTACTGTAGACTTCATAATGTGGCTGAGGTGTCCCAGCAACTGGCCAGGCTGCATACTTCACTCTGGCTACAGCCCAGGCAGGCAGCTGGAGCCATGGAGATGCTCCTCCAGCCCTGTTCTGGCTGACGTTCCTGCTCCCATGTGGATGCTTCTGCCTGAGACCTAAATGAAAGCAGCTTTCGCTTACCTTTCTGTCACCAGGGTAATGCTTCATATTGAACTTCAGTGATTATTGGGAGATATTGATACATTGATATTGAACATCCTGACAGATATCAGGTCAGTTTTAAAGAAATTATTTGATGTGCAAGTACAGAGGACGAAATTCCAGCCTGCTTGCCTTTAGTGGTACCTTGCTTCAGAGTCCTCACCGTGTTTCATGACACTCTGCCTCTTTTTATCTACTCTTTTTACCTATGAATAAGTAATTGATATTTTCTATGGAACCATACAATTTTTATATCTAAACAACAGTATTTCCTCTTATTAGGTTTTACACAAATTGTGTTAGAGAATAATTGCTGACCCCTTTTTCATTACTTAAAAAAGCAATAATTCTAAACACAGAAAAATATATCCATAGCACAAAAGACTAAGCATGTGGTTGAATACTGTCCCAGCCAGTGCTTTCATGGAGCACAGACCTCCACTCCAGGAATGCTGCAAAGCCTAAACATGTACAATCAGGATCTCTGTTCTTTTTTTCCAAGTGCATGAAAAACATAGGGGTCTTTCCTGTGGCCCATCTCACAGACTACAGCTGAAGGGTGTGCTGAACAGAAGCCAGGCTGCAGGGTAAAGATCCCACACTGCATTGTTGCCATCAGATTCAACCTACTTTCATTGTGTTTGCTTTTATACAGTTTGATTAGCGGCTGCAGAAGAGAGAGATGTGAGGGGAATACATAATCCAGCTTTTTTGCTCTCTAGTGCAAGAAGTCACGTGTTCTTCTCATTTTATCCCTTACTTTATCAACCCCAATTCTCACATCACACTGAATTGCACCTCGTTCTGCATCTCTTCCCATTGATCTCCATTAAACCATTTAAGAGAATCATTAAGGCTAAGGAGAAAAAAGAGAAAGAACTGCAGCTGATAGATGTTAATCTTTTCATTTATTATTAGCAGAAGGCACTCTGATATTTTATTAATGAGTGGGGTGCAAGAATCATATGTAGAAAAGCTGCATTTTCAGTGTCTGGAGACTGGTGATTTTTGCAGTATTTTATACCTCTGCTAAGTGTTTAATGGAATAAAGAGGAGATGTTTCTGTCAAATATTCTCATAGGTTATATAATAGCACCAATTATTAATATTTTTTACAGAAAGTAAGGAATTTAAGTACTCTAACTATGAATTTTCTTCTTACTATAATTCCTTAAACTAATTTCTCTAGGAACTACAAATGTAATATTCACAAACCCATACCCGTCCAAAAATGGATGTTTGGGGCCATCTTTTAGAGGGGAAAATGAGGAATATTCCTAGAGAAGCTTCTAGCTATCATTGAGACTACCCACATGCTGTCGGCATGCTACTAGTAATTTTTAATTCAAACTAATTAACACCTTAATAAAGATGCGTTTATTTTCATCTCTTTACTTACCTGGCCTTTTTTTTTTACACAATTTAAGTTGGAAGCTTGAAGAAATTCTTCACCGAAAGACTTTATGTGCAGGATGATCATCACATGGAATGGGACCATTCTCTGTAAGAAAGGCATGAATTCTTCCCAGAGCTGAATTTACTGAGGAAACAAAGACTACCACATGAATTTGAATGTTATTGAGCCTCTCTACTTCAGTGTTGCCCTCTCACCATGTTTTCTGTTGTTCACCCCTAAAATGTTATAGCAAATATTGTTTCATCAGAGAGACTGTGAGGCTGAATTTTATCTTTGTCTAAACAGCATGAAGTTACTGCAGACAGTTCATTCTAGCACTGGCCCTTTTTCTGGAAAATACTACTCATAAAGAATCTTTTGACTACTGGTTAGTATAATATCTCTAGGGTAAAGGCACTGCAAGAGTCCATGATCACCTCCTCACCTCTGGATGGATTTGTGTGAGAATGCACCACGTCCTCTTGGCTGCTTTTTGAGGGCAGAGAACTAAAACTTACAGAGGGAGGATTTGGAAATTCAGGTCTGGAACATAACAACAGATAACAAAGATAACATTTTCCGTGGTGATCTATTTTGGAATATATGGTATATGAGAGCTATTAGGCCTGGATAACATGGTAATTCTGTCAATCCTGTAGTTGTCCATAGTTCTACAGTTTTTAAAAATGCTGTAATTTAAACATTGAATATTAACACTGTGGGAGGTAGGGGGGAAGGAAATAGTTTCATTTTTCATTTGCTTATTGAGCAGGCAACAGTTGCTTCATTCTGCTGTGGATAGATAGAAATGGGGGAAAAAAGGATATAAAACTCTCGCCGTGTCAGCCAGTGCTGTATATCAAAAAGTCTCAATAGCCAAATCAGAGCATAACCTGGATAGAGATGAGTAAGAAAAACAGAGATGACTCCTCTTCCCTTCTTCAAATGGATGTTCAGGCAATTCCCTTCACTGCAAGTTCTCCCAAGCCTGTGCACTGTCTGAAGTGGGAAGACTGCAGCTATTCTCACCAACCTGGGGAAGAGAAAACAAAGTGTATTTCCCCAACACAGCATGTGTCTCACAAGCTTCAGGGGGTATGGTTGAGGCTGTATTCCCAACCCGCTCAACAGTGATATGCTCTCCAGCACTGCACCTTTCAAACATTAATGAACTGATCTTCACAAACCCTTTGCAAGGCAGGGAATCATTATCTCCCTTTTACAGATGGAGAACTGAGGCACAGCAAGACGTGAGTGATTTGCCTAGAGGAAATCTGTAGCAGAGCCAGGAACTGAACTCAGACCTTTCAAATTGCAGAGCATACAGTTCCAGTCTGATTTGCTGGGAAATTTATCAGGCATTGCACCTCTGGTAACCTCGCAATGCTCCTGCTGTAGTTCACTGCCTCAAAGGCATGACTGGGTCCTGCATTGCTGTAGTCATTCCATTTAGAGCCAATCCAGTTTTCATGGTGTTTGCATAACTAATATAATGAACTACAATTCTTTCTCCAAAAAGATAATGTTGCAGTCCGGCTTCTTTTAGAAGTGACTTGTTGTTAGTCAGCAAGCATCACTTGGTACTGTTAAGCAGTACAGCTCAGTTTCAGAGCTGTTTGTCACTGAGGTTATAAGAATACAGATTTACATGTGTATTATAAATTGGGTGGTATTTCTAGCTGTTACTGAAAGCTCTGCCTTTCAGATTTCTCAGTCTGCTCCATGTAACTACACAGGCAAACTACACTGAACTACATGGGTTCTGTGAGTACAAACTACTAATCCTATTCTGTTAATTCTTATTACATGAGAGGCACCAATCATATTTATACACACAAACCTAAAGATTCTGTATCAAAGGAGGAACAAAAAAAAATATTGAAGGAATAGTATGATACTGACTCATTATTTATTGTTAGCATGCATTTGTAATACCTCATGGTTAAAGGTCTTGTTCTGATTCCGGCACATTAAAAAATAAGCACTTAGCCCTATGTTTCAGGAAATCATTTTATTCCTGAGGATAAAATGAGCAGTTACCAAAGAACTTTTAAAGTTTTAAAGATAAAGGAGAGGATGAAATCTCTGAAAACAAGTCAGGAGGATTCACCAGGACAGAGCTTAACACTACAAAAGAGGAAATATTGACCCATCAATATTTTCTTGTCCATCAGAAAAGATCATTAAAAACTGGTTGCTATGGTATAAAACAATGTGAGCTGAAGTTTAGTGGGCAGGGACATATGGAGTCCCAATGGGTCCCAAAATAATATGAATAAGATGAGATGAAAAACATTACAAATAACACGGCAACTCTTCTTGATCATTCCTTAAGTAAGTGAGGATGCCTTGGTGCAGCTGTTTGGGGCTGAATACTGGCAAATTCAGGTTAAATTACTCCATGTCTTTATTTGAAAATGTTTTTAGTGACTTCTCAAAATAGAAGAGTGACTTTGCACTTTTAGAAATGGTAATTTATCAGCGCGCTTAATGTGAGTGTGGATGTCAGCTCTTGCCCTTTCCCCCGTGGGAAGGGGATAGAGCAGTATCCCTGAGCCTGCAGCAATTCTGTCCTGAGCGGAGGGGTGCTGTCAGCCTTCCTGATCTGCTTTCACATAAAAAAAGCATGAAATATTATTTATCATGCAATATGTAAAAACTGTAAGTATACGTGTCTGTATAGGTGTATTTATACGTGTTTATACATGTAAGTTGGGGGATCTTTACATATTTGAATATGTATATATAGCTATATTGTCTGCTTATATATGTGCATGCATGTACAAAGACATGTATATATGTATACATGCATATACACACACACCCCCATTTAAAAATACTTGCTGAAGCACAAACCAAAACTGCATTCACTACAGGCCTACTCATCAGACTGAAAGTTCCCCTTTTACACTGTACACTCACCTGGAGGTCTATTCAAAGTGAAGTTCCAACAGGGAGGACCACAAGGGTTATTTAGAACAGTCTTTAAGATATGTAACTCATGCTAGAATATTTTTGTACTTCAGTTTCTCAGAAATAATGTGGCTGCTTAAACTATTCAATCAAAGAGAACTATAACTGCTGAACATAACTTCTAGTCGTAATTAGAAGGCTGGTAAACCAAGACCCATTTTCTTTGCTTTCATTTTTTGGCACTTTTAGGAAAATATTCCTTTTCAAATTAAATAGAACACTTCATATTAAATTAAGTGCCATATGTCATCGTGTTCTGTCAAAAAGAAGAAATTAGCAAAATATCTTTTGACTGGATTGTTGTTTGGTTTTTTTTTAACATCTGTTTTGGTTTTACAGTGGAAATTAAAAATCTGTATTTTCACAGGCCCACAAGGTAATTGCAGAAAATGGGCCAGTGCCAGCAATGACAAAGACCACTCCACTCACTAATAAAATTGGGAAATCTGATCAAAAAGGGTAGTAATCTATTACATCGAACACAACTCCTAAAGTAAAAGAGAGAGAGTAATCAATCCAGTACAAGTAGAAGAAACATTGCCTGACGTTTGTCTGGGAGGTCAGTGAAAGGACTGACTGAATTAATAGAAAACAGTTCAGTGAGTCAGACTGCAGCAGGACTGCAGATGGAGCATTCCTTGTGGGAGCAACATAAACCAAAGTTCACTTGGAAAAAGTAAATATTCAAGCATCTAGGGCTGTAAAATCATCTCTGTATAAGGTGCTAAGAGAGAAAGCTAATGCAGGTGAAGCTGGACTACTAAGAAAAAGAGTTTTACTTAAGGTCCTTAACGACCTTCTGGCTGCATAGTCTGAACAACCTCTCTGAAAAAATGTCTACAGCATTGGTGTCCAAAAATATTTTTCACCAGAACTCTGTGATACTAAACATGACTTTTAAACAGAAAAATAGCAAATGTAGAGGCATATTGCCTCCTTCTAAATAAGAAACCCAGGGAGGATTTGTTATTCATGAAAATATCTGCAGCTATGGCAGAGGTACCACAAGAAGAAGAAATACTTAAGTTGTACATAAAGTTTTCTAACCTCATTTACATTTAAATCAAAAGCTTGTTAGAAAATTTACTAAGAAAACATTGAAACTTTGCACATAGACTGTAGAACAGAGAAAGTAATACAGGAATGGCAGAGAGCCCTGTCAACTTTGGATTTCACATCCCCAACAGAACAAGAGCACCTAACTCCTAGGTGCTAGTGCCCTGCTCAGCACAATGGCTCAGGTCTGTAGGACCAGATGCTGCATTCCTGCCTGGGCACCAACAGAGACCATGCAGGTGAAAATCAACTGAACCCCCAGAGCTGTTGATAATGACTCCGCTACAGGAACTGATGGCACCAAACGCCTAAGAAAATCTGATGTGATTGGGGTGATGAGCTGCAAACATACTTCTTTTGGAATTCAGGTTGGTGACTGCATTGTGATAGGACTCCCTTGTTAAATGTAGCGGGTATGTCCCCATTTTTGCTGCAAGTGTGCATTAAGCATTGCTGCCCCACAGCCAGCAGGTCCCTCAGACTCCTCACTCTCCCCCGGAAGGGGAAGCCAGGTATGCACACAGAAGGGAATCTCTGCAGTCCGTCAGCAAGCTAAGCAACACCTAGTGACCTTTCATTTAACTCTGCCAACTTCTTAGGTGCTTACTTTTAGTCCCTTGGACTTTAATACTCTGAAGGCATGTCTACATTGGCGTTTGAGTTCAGGGATACACTTTTGAAGCAAATTTCTTTGTCGTTCCTTCAGGATATTGTAGGGAATTGCTGCCAGGAATTGCTGCCATTATTAGTACAATGATTGTTTCTTGAACATTATTTTGTATAAGCTTCATAGAACATTACAACCTCGAGGGTTTTGTCTGAGCTACCACATTCAGACCTGTGCTATCACAGACATCGTCATGTAATACCATATAAAAAGCTCCTTATCAAAAATCCATTAATTTTTTTCTTTATCTCCTGCTAGAAAGCTTTTCAAGAATTTATTTTGGTGATTAGAAATTCCAGTTTTTGTGATCAGTTTATACTAATTTTTTCCAGCATTATCCTTCAATTTATACAGTTCTTTGTCCAGTGTCCTGGTTTGGGGTGGAGCAGAGCCAACTTTTTCTTCAGTGAGGGAGGCTCTTGCTTATATCTGTTGCTGTGGGAACCAGGGTCAGCTGAGTGGGTTGTTTACCTCATGGAGGGGTTGCACCTGTGGGGAGGAGTGGACAGATCAGGTGACCCATCTGCCATGCTCACTATAAAAGCTAAAGAATCAAAGAGTTTAGATTGGCTCTTCTTCAAGGGCTCTTCTTCAATGTGTGAGTTTGTCTGCCTTTGATCCCCATCAAAACCATTCCACTTCATAATACAGAGGACTCTAGTATCACACCTGGTAAGCTCACAGATGGTTTTTAATTATCCCTGTGACAATAGTGGGCACCTTCTGTCTTGAAGTAGGAATTCCCTTCTCCATGCTGTCATTGTTGCCATATGTCAATAACAATCCAGTCTGAACAAATCACGGAGACTGGGCGTCACTGTGGTTCTATTGGTTCCCGTTTGTGAACCTGGGAAGAAAGAGTTTGCACACCATTTCTGTGCTTGCTGCTTCTGAGCTACCAATGCTGCTATTTTAAATGAATATTTAATTTTCTGAACTGTTGGCACAATTTATGCAACAGCTATTAGTGACATTGCTTGATATGAGATAGATGAATAAGGTAGTAACATTCACAAAGCACATCTTGATAGAGGAAAAAGGAATAGAAACGTTGCTAGAAAACATTGCCATCAAAGGAATGGTGTTTCTAGATTTAATCTTATTTGAAAGATTAAAGGAAGAATCCAGTATAAAGTACTCATATGAATACCACTTGAAGATGTCTTAATATTAATACTATCTTGTGATCAGTGTTTCTCATGTGATTAAAGGTTGCAAAATCAGGCTACAAATCAAGAAAAGGGGGGAAAAAAAAAGTCAAAATGATCTAGACATTCTGTCCTCCTACTCAACTTCTGTTAGCTGATGCCATTCAGAAATGACTAAAAAATTTTCCTACCTTCCAGGAAGGAAGACAGAAAGGGAATGAGCTTATTTGCAAAAGAAAATTATGATTAAATAGCCAGAATCAGAACAGGCATTAATTTAAAATTGATGTAGGTGGTGCAACCTAAAGCCTGGTTCCCTAAAGTCTCCAGTACCAAACAGCTACTGGGCTGACCACAGTTAGTAATGTTAGTAATTCAAAGTGCCATTAAAATTTTTCAAATTAACTCCATCTAGTACCTTCTAGGTTCAAAGATCATGTTTTACTGATGCATTCATGCATTTTTATAAGCTTTGATACTGATTCTAATATTTGGTACATATACATAGGTGTATGATTCAGTTGAAACTACAGCTCTAGGCTTGGGGTAAGACTGAGTTCACACAGGAATTTTTGTTGTATCAATATTTAAACGCAAATCTAAGTGCAAATTTTAAACTGCTTAAACTAATATATTGTGCAACGGGTTATAGATGATAGACTAACACCTGTACATCCTTATTATAGGCAGCAGTCCAGGGTGACTGACATGCTAATTATAGCTACAATTTTGGAATATCAAATGAAGTCTGAGATTGACTGTCCTAACAGCCACTCATACTTTCTTCAAGAATAGTTTGAACCTATTTTTAATAAAGCTATCTGCAATTATAAAGTTTCTTGGTTTAACAAATTATCAACTCTTCAGAATGTACAGGCTTTTGACTTGAAGATCTGTCCTAAGTTTTGTAAAGTGTCTAGCCCAATGGTCACTTTGAAGAATATTACATGAAACTATGCATAGCACCTGGTAAGAAATCTCAGCCACGTTTAAATGGCATTGGATACAGTGAGCAATATGGGAACAAATGTTCTTGTTGTTCTCAACACATCTTTAAGAATCACTGACAATCTGCTTTATTTACATATGACATTTCTTTAATGTAGTTTTCATTCTCTTAGTTGTTTGGCAGTAACTTGTGCTTGATTTATGGTATTTTGCATATGTTAAATACTGACAAAATAATTTGTGTAATACTTCTTGCTGAATGTTTCTGTGTCAAAACTATGGGACTATTCATTGCATTTTCAACAACATGCTCATTGTGGATCTCATTCAAAATGACAAAACTGCTTTTTTGTTTTTGTCTTGTGATTGTAGCTCCAGTGTTTCCTCCTATGGACTGGGTGGACTGACTATATTTTGCAAGGAAACCAGCCAAATACAAGTATCTGTCCTATGTGTGTGCATTACTTTATCTGACAGAGGAATATTACTAATGTGACAAAAAAGGCAGTCAAAAATTAAGAAAATCAGCATTAAGGATGCATGTTTCATTGCAAATTAGTTCTTTTTTCTTGTAACAAAGTCATTAATTACAGTATCACACAATGTGTGAGCCTTCCTTTGCACTGCCACTTACAAGAGGACAAGTGCAAAATCTATAATTTAAAAACGTATGAAAGTTCTGGCTAAACTCGTGAGTTAATTTAAACAGAAATATAAGCTATAACTAAACTTAGCAATCTAGATCCTCACTGAAGTACTTAAGTAAGTATTCTTATTTTCATACTGAGAGGGCATTTACTCTGTAAATCATGCCAAAATATGCATATTGCTCCCAAATTTTACTATTTGTCAAGCTTATTGAATCATCAGAAGTGCAGTAACAAAGACAGACAAATAGAGCATCCAGTCTGGAAACCACTACCTCCTGCATCATTTTTCTGTTTTCGTATACGTAGGAGGTATAATTAGAAGACAGACAGGAGAAGGGTGGGAGAACTGGTTAAATTTTTATTTCACTGGTATTATCTATCACAATGGCCTGTCGTCCTCTGATCTCTACTAAATGCTAGATTTAGTATTTGGAGCTGCAGTAAAAGCTAAGATAAATGGGTCCAGCCCTTATGCTTTTCAAAACTGTGGAGCAACCAGGACAGTAAGTAGCCATAAGAGAGGCCAAAAACCACAAAATACAAACTCATGGTTTTCCCACCTGTTGTCTGGATTGAAGCAGAAGTCTGGGAGCAGGATTTGTGTTTACTATTTATAAACTTGAAAACATTATTAAAGGATATTTCAGCTGTGTTGATGTCCTGAAATGCTGGGTCTGTGAAGCAAATATTTGACGAGTTATAAATCAAGTACTTAATTTAAAACAAAGTGTTACCTAAATGGAATCAAGCAAAGAAATAGCTATTAATGAGCCAAAACTGCTGGACTCTATCTTACATATCTGTTAAACATGGGATGTGTTAACTTTCCCCTGAATGAAAATCAACACTGTCTTTTTCAGGACTGTTTTTGCAAGTTTCTGTGTTTGCTGCTTTGTCAGCATTTTTACCCAGTCAAAGTACTTGACAAATTTTACAGAAGATTTCTGAATACAAAATGTTCTACTCATAGATTTTTATTTCTGGTAAATTTCAATCAAATATTTTAGACAATTTGGAGTGCTCTGAAAAACTCTCTTGTATTAAGCCTTCATTTTTTTCTGAGCAATACTTGACTCGTTCGTATAAGCACTTGCAAAAACAAATGACAGAGTACTTTGGAATAATTCCAGAGTGTGGAGTGAATTAATTTTAGATATGAAAATAAATAAAAGAAAACTTGAGAGAAGTTACAGAAAGTAATGGAATAACAGTAAAACACTAAAGAATAATAAGTGCTTTGCTTCAGAAGAAATTTCTTTTGATGTAACGTATTAAGCAAACAAATATTACATTACTCATGCAATCAGAAACATCCAGGACCACAGGAAGGATGTGTCCGCAAAAGTTTCATTAATTACATCGCAGTAACCATAGTTTTGTCATCCAGTACTTAAAACCATCTAAAACCATATGTCCTAACTTTCTTGGACCTTGATTTATTTACATACGTATTCAGGAGGTACTGCTTATCAACTTCTAGAGTATTGCAAGTTTCAATTGATGTTTGTGAACTATAGACCCCTCCATTTTGAAATCTTCCTATTATAGCCAGTGAAAAGTATTTTCCCCTAATTATATTACTACAGTGATTCTGTCTTGACCCTGTGCCACTGGAATGAGAGGCCTGAGTCTATCCTCCGCACATGGTTTTCTACTGTGACCATCCGTGTTATATGGAAAGAAGGTCAAGGAAGGGTTATTGCTAAACTTTTACTACATCTTCAATCTTCCTGAGTTTTGTCTTTAACTTTCATTTTCTGGAGTTGGAACTGAGCTTCACTGAAATTTATCATTTTTCAATGCTGTGTCTAATAATTCTCAATAATAATAATATATACATATAAATATCTGTGTAAAAGCTTAACACTTTGGAATATCAGAGGTTGAAATCCTGTGGCTAGTCTGCCTCCAACATGGACTCCATCAGTCTTTTGGTTCTCCTGACCCCTGGTCTGCACAGCTCTCCCAGCCTGGCAGAGTGGCACACAGCAGCTTCTGCACCTGCAGCTCCTGCACCTCTGCTGCCTTGGACTGATGCACCTTCCCCAGCCTCACAGATCCTTTTGCAAAGCATATTATCTGGGGCTTTTTGTGTTTCCTCAGCTTGGCTGCTTTTCCTTTCCTCCACAGCTATTTTCTTAGCTTTTCTCTTGTCACAGCCCTTGAAATGTCCTAACTGTTCTTTCAGTCTCCAGTTTGCCTCAGAAACCTAGCTCCTCTCCTCACCTCTCTTGCCCCCTCATTTGTTTTCCCCTCCATCTCTCTCTCACTAACCTCTCCATGTATAGATGCATTAATGGACACACCAGGCTCTAAATATAAAACAGGAGAAAACTACACTGTAATAATGTCTCAAAGACTAACAGGCTACATATGAGAAACAAGGAAACCAACTGGCACATATTTTGAAATCTGACACATTTCCTTCATTTATTGACAGGTGAATTTTTCACTCTGAAGGTCTTGCTCCAAGGACTGTTTCATGTAGTCATAGATTTCATAAATGAAAACAGCTTGCCTTACCACAGATTAACCCATTCATGCATCCCTGCACCGCAACCCTTCTGGTCTTCACCTCATCCCAGGTTAGTTTTTCACTTTTTTAAAAAAGCCATATCAACACAGCTCTAAATAACCCATATCAACACAGCTATAGAGCTCTAGCTCTATAGCTCTCATCCCATCTTTTGTTTCTCACCTGTAAATTTGCTCTAGTTACCTTTTCCCTGGGGTCTTTATTTTCCAGTTCCATTTTAAGTATTTTCCAATACAGTTCAAACACATCGAAAATATTTATTTTGTTGAAGTCAGCATGGATTCTTCTTAC
Source organism: Gallinago undulata (assembly GCA_026546715.1). Classification (NCBI taxonomy): domain Eukaryota; kingdom Metazoa; phylum Chordata; class Aves; order Charadriiformes; family Scolopacidae; genus Gallinago; species Gallinago undulata. Next base: position 40,224,726 of record JAOTQQ010000023.1, read on the forward strand.
CAAATCACAGAACCTGTTCAACTTCATCCATCCGGACCTGTCAGCTGTCTTCACACCACCAGAAACACTTTCTTTAAGTATTATTCTCTGTTGGTGCCCATGACACCATCTTCTGATTTTCATTCCCTTCTTCTCTCTCCAGCTGTTTCTTTGGCACAACCTTCAGAAATCCTCCTCAGTCTCGGTGTCATTTTCGTTGACAGCTTCTGGTTCTTCATCTCTTCTAATTTTTAATTCTTGGTAATGTTCGACCATGAAAAAAAAAGCCCTCATTTGATCTCTGACACATGATCTTGGATTTTTATCTGTTACCTTAAACTCATCATTGTAAAAACAATTAGACTTCCTTTTTGCAGAGTGGTAATTTATTTGAACAGTTTAAATAACAGTTTAGAAAATCAAACAGTTTTTATCTTGTTGCAAAACATAATGATGACTGCCAGTAGAAGGAAGAGATGGAAAAATAATCAGCTGGATATACTGGGCAGAATATTTCTAACTTCTGAGTGATCTCAAGCCCTATATCACATTAGAAATCACAGTTGTGGAGGGCTGTGGCAGATGAATCTTGTGAATTTAGACAGGCCAATTTAGGGGGCTGCTGTCCCATCTGTTCACCCCACCTTTCTGCCAAACACCATTACCATAATAGTGGCAGAAAAAAATGAAAAGGTGTTCCCTATCAATGTGTAATCTTTAACCACCAGCAAGGTTGGCATTGCAGCAGTACCTCAGGCTGAACTGCAGTGAGAAAGGCACACAAACACACCTGCTCCTGTCTTCCTTACCAGAATTTTCCTGGCCCATGGTGAGGAGGAAGGTGGGTTACTCAGAGAAGTGGATTGCTTTAAGCCACCATAGCTGTTTGCTTTCCTGAACTTGAGTCAAAATGTCATTTCTTCCTTTCACATCCTTCTCCGCTACCCTCAAAGCATCAGCGTGGCTGCCTGAGTCAGTGCTGGGCAAACGAAAAAGGAGCCCACGCATACGGTTTCACAGAATTGTTCACAGCCTGCTGTCCACTGAGGGGAGGAAAAAAATCTCTACTTCAATACTTCATTTCGTGAGACACAGAACTTTGAGCCTATTCTGTGTTCTCTGACCTGAGACGACCCAGATGAATCTGCACCCAGGCTGAGTCACGGCGAGCAGCATGTTCTGCTGTCAGCCTTCCCAGCTCAAGCAGAGACACGATGCAGTCACCGGCAGACTATTAGTGCATAAACTAATTATTTAAGTTGTATCTTTTACACAGCTTAAAAATGGTAATGACTTGTACATAGCGCTAATTAAACCTAATTTCTTTATGTGTTTGCAGTCATTAGTGCTCATGGATGAGGAATCCATTATTTAGCTATTACAACATTTCTCCTGTTCTTGGCACAAAACAGCACCAGATGAAAGGTTAATTTTTGCATGTTTAAAGTTCAGTGAGGGAAATGTAAGCATGGAAATGTATTTTGCCAATGAGACAGAAAAGCAATAGTGAATTCTGCTGCATAGCAATGTCCTTTGCTGTTTTGATTAATAGGAATTCATCACTTCATGGAATGAAATTCATTGTTTGAGTCATTCTTGTCAAGTTATGTGATAAAAGCCCATCTGCACACCCACAAAGGAGAACAGAGGCACAACTGTTGAAAAGACCCTGGACTCTTATGTCAAAGATTTTGGTATGGAGCGTGGTTCTCCCTGAAACAATTGTTCAACTTTGTCTGTGGTCACTAACCGTTCACTGCAAAATTGCCTCCGGAGATTATCCCTGGCTCAACAGGTAATTAACTATACCTTAAGGGTGAAACAGTTTCCTCTCAAGATTTCTGCCTCTAAACATATCTCAAATTCCCAGCTTGGCATACTTCCTAGCATCACCAGTCACTCAAGCCACAGAGGGAGAAGGTGACCAATTACCCTTCACAATTTAGACAAAATCATGGCTTGGGTAAGCTTCGTAGAAACACCTTGTGCCCCTTGAGCGTGGATGAGAGATGTTGTGGGTGAACGGGATTGTGGAAGAAGCAGAGACCAGAAGAAGGAATTGAAGAAGCAGGAACACTGGCAAGGGAAGGCCTGTGATCAAGTCCTAACGACCCATAAACAAAGCCTAACAGCCCGACTGATGGAGGAGAATTCGGCCCACCTGGCAGTTGGGGGTTGCCGGGGCATGTCAGTTGGGAAAGGAAATACATTGGTACTATATAAACTGCCTGTTTGTTATTATAAATGATTCTGGTTGCATCACTGACCAGAGTCCATGCCTTCATACGCTACAAGATGTCAGTTTCCCAGACAAGGATGCAAGAGCAAGACCTTGCTTTGCGTTCTCCATCTCCTAGAAGAAACACGGGTTGATCTTTTGGAATCCTAGGGATTTGGGCTTGATTTGGGCTTCCAAGAGAGTGTGAAGATTGATCACAGCTGCTTTTAGACATTTGTTAACCTAATTACTCCTTTATTTAAGCCAGTGAAATAAATCAATCACCCAACATGTGAGAAGTGAAGTGTCAAGAATGGTAAATGAAGGTATCTAATAAATGATGTGTTGGAAGAAGCAAGCCACTCCTGCAGACAACAAGGCAAGTAATGTGGCTGAAACAGGGAATGTTGAGTTGGTGTTAGTTTTGAACAATGTTTGCATTTCCTTTCTCCAAGTATGTGTCACTTTGAGAAATGGAAGTGTTCTGTTTATTCTCAGTGTTCCCCTTTGGTTCATTTTCATTGCATCACATGGTATTATGCACCTATTGCAGAACTCCTCAAACAAGTCTCACAGTTCAAGTTATGAATTTGAAAGTGCAAAGTTGACACTGAAGTGTTTACTATGATTCCTAGAATTTAAAAAAAAAGAACTTTTCAGATTTGTTTTTACTTTTTTATGTATTTCTAATTAGGAAAATGAAGCACTGAAGTGCTGACAAAAGGAAAGCATTTTGAAGTTCAAGAGTTCTAAATAAATGGTGGAATAGTTAAACTACTATTGCATTTCCCTCAATTTTTTTGGAGTCAGAAGTTATCTGTTTTTACCTAAGGAGATGTTACCTACTTTTAATTTCTTAAAACCATGTTATTAAAATAAAAGTAATAATGTATTTCAAGCAATTTATTTTTTTTTCTAAAACCTGATTCAGCTATCTAGCAAAAAAAACCCCACCACAGTACATTCATCTTACAGTGATAGGCAGATGAAATTTAAAATACTATAGTAAAATCCTGGCATTCTGATACACTATAGTAAAATATTTACAGCTATTTAAGTATTAGAATAATCCATAATCACATGTATACCTGATATTAAACAGCCTGTTCCTTGTTATCTAGTAAAATAAAAAAATTACCAGTATTGGCAAATGCCTATTTTAACATTGCAGTAATGAACGGCATCACACTTTTTTGGTTTGCTCTTGAGTTATTTGGAATGATTAATACTTTGTGTTTCTGAAACTGAGAATTCTCATTATAACCTACAACTTTAAAGAACCAACTACTTCTCATCAGTTACATTTCCATCATCTTATGAATGTGCTTGTTAGAAACCTACAAATTGTGCCAACAGATGTCTAAAGTGTCTCAAAAGGCAAATATTTTCAGAAAATATCAGGTGTTAAATGGAATGTATTATGGCTAATACTGTTGCCTTTGAAGTTCATCAAATTATTGTTTCTACAGCTATGTAGAAAAGCCTGTAAGTATGAGGGTAATTTGTGAAAACTTAAGTGTCTATCGTAGCAGGAGTGATACTGGACAGCTGGAGGAAGATGCAAATAGGGCCAATCAAAGGAATATTTTCACTTAAAAGTGGCTTGGGATGCCTGGGCAGGTGCAACCCCTCTTCATAAATGAGGAAGGAAAGACACAGATCTAACCTATTCGCTACAGAAAAACCCACCATAATTTTTAGATCTCTGACAAGGATGACATCCTGCAGACATTGTGCTCTGTTGACTGCAAAGCAGGTAGCTTTCAAACTTTTATTCAGATGTTTATATAAGTGATATTCATTCCCCAACGTATTTTGTCTTCTGTATTTGTATGCAATAACCTTTTGTTAGTCAACAACTATATACAAGGAGAACAGATAAAATTTCATGAGGGGGAATAGACATACTTTAGGTATTTGGTGGGAAATAGAAGTCCCGTAAATAAAAACATTCAAGGTTATATGGCAAATTTAACATTGGAATGGTCATAAGTATAAAAGTTGCTTGTTTACTTCTGTGTTGTTTAGGCTGGTTATGTAAGTGTTGTTTCAGTATCTTTTTGCACAAGTGAATACATAGATAAAAGTAAGTAAAATTCTTCTTAATTCAAGTACAAAAAAGGTGACAGTCTCTCTCTGCATACCACCCACACATACCATTCTATCCACTGTGCAGAAAAAGCACACGCTTTAAAAAAACCAAAATATTGGCAAGCTGTCTCTCCAAGCTTTTTGTAATTAGCATAAATATTGCAGGTGTGTGATTCATGTGAAAACATTAGGCAGTTCTCTGACTAGTAGTGTTGCAAGACTGGGCAAATAGATTTTACTCTCATGTATGAATGGTATTGTTATACCTTTTTTTTTTAATAAAAAAAGTTAGGAAGCAAAAAAAATCAGTAGATGTTCTACAGAATAAACATTAATATGTTGCTTAAAGAAGAAGATTAATATTGTTGGCTGAGATTTCGTTCAGACAAAAAGGCTGCTGTTTTTCAGTCAGTCTGTGCATAAAGTTACTTATATTATGGAAAAGATAATTTTCTATAGGGTTAGCTTTCTAAATTAGCTTTTGGATAATTACATGTTTTCCTAGGAACCACAAAAAACCAATGCAGCTGCATACCAGTACACTATTGATTGATATCATTTTCCCACTACAACCACTTAAGTTACCCATCTTGTTTCCACTGAGTCGTATTGGCTATCCTCTCTTATTGCTTAAAGATAGAAAACTGAGAGCAGTCTAAGATGGGGAAACTGAATACCATCTATACTTCTGCAGAGCTTTGAGGTAGCTGTGACTGCTGAGAAACCAGTTTTGCAGCAGCAACAGAAAATGCAGCAAGCTAGTGGATTTTAGAACCAGCATTCTGTCTACAAAGAAAACACAAAGCATTCTAAGTAGGTTGATAGACATTCCAGATCTTTAACACCTTAAACTTGCATGTTTTTGCAGAAAAGCTTTGGGTCTACTTATGTAACAGATAGAGTTTTCACTTCTGAAAAGTCAATTTCCAGCCTAACTTTTCTTCTAAAACACATTCTACCTCCTCTCTGAATTTATATAGGAGAAAACAATTTTTTGATAATAAAGCAGTATTTACAATTATCACTTATGATCCCAGATACTTGTCACAAGCAGAAATATACTATATAATTATTTTGAAATAGCATGCAGTGGTTGATACTAATAGAGTTTTATTACATTTTAAATATTTGGGCTTTGTCCACTTCGCTACTATACCATACTGTGATTTCAAAGTGAGCTGTCATCATTTCATTAAGATGTAATTTTGCCTATGCTTTCTTCCTTTTCTTCTTGGGTTATTTATTAATAAATGTCCCAATATCTGTCCTCTTCAGGGATAACGCAGACATAGAATCACTGCTACAGTGGAAGTTGAAACACAGGATCAAATTTAGCTCTTCAGCTGGCAACAGTGTGTTCCAGGTCGGGTCTGAATTAGATCTAAACCTTTTATTGTAAGTCACAATGAGAACATTTCTCTTTAAAAATAGCAGACCTTTTGACTGAATGTGTTTCAACTAAGCCATATTTTAAATACAAGACAGTTAGAAAGTATTTCTTTTCTTCTTTTTAAAGACTTTCTACAGCCAAGTCTAACTTTTCTTTAGCAAGTACAATACAAAACATAGGGGAAAAAAAAGGAGTGTAGGATTAAATAAAAAAATAAATAATAAAAACCCACTATATCATCCCACTTTCCTCAGTTATTTCATCAATTCTGCATCTACGCAATTAAATTTCCACTTCGGCAGTACCTTCCCAGTTCACTCTTGAGAGCACTGGGGAAAACAACATCAAAAGTCTTAGAATAGTTCAGAGGTATGACACCTTCCGTGATACACAAAACCACAGGTTCAGTAGCGTCACAGATGGAATCTAGATCAGCCCTATAGAACTCTCCTTGTCTTATCCATGTGGCTTTTAGACAGCTCTTTTTTTCTTGTAGGCATTTCTCATATATAGAATATACCTCAAAGGTCTCTGAATGGAAATGAAATTACTCAATCTCATTCAGCTTGCAACACAACAGCTAAAGGGTGAACCTGTTCAGATGGAGATTTGCAAAGGCATGGCTTACTGCAAGATAAGTTCCAAATGTTTCATGAACCGTGTTCTAAACCAACTATAACTGTCCACAACTTCAGTGAAAGCACTGTCTAGTAAAACAAAATTATATTAAAATCTGTTGTAATTATTTGCAAGAATACAACATTCCTATTGGATGAAATTTCATGCTGAGGAATCCAAAAAGCAATATACCATCTTCCAAACAGCAACTAAAAATGAAAGCTCCAGTTTGAAAAAAAAAGGATTCCTCTATTAGATAAGCTTCCTACATAATGAAATGACATTTCTTTGAATAAATGAATTTCTAAGTGTCAGTAGCATTTGCCAGTCAGTCAGGTTGGTAACGTGTTCATAGGAACTTTGCAGTAATCCTTAAGCTCTGTACGACTTTTGAATTTTCAGTGGGTCAGTTACTGCATTCAGGCTTGCTTGTAGCACTCATTGACTACTTCTTGGAAAGGGCTACAAGAAATACTAAAGAAATCATGCCATTGGTAAGGTTTCATTATGCATCTTAAACATTGCAAATTTTCAATTTTTCCTAATACACTTTTTATTTCTATCTCTGGTTTAAATGTGAACAACCAGCTTGCAGAGAGCATATTTGGAATACTTTGACTTCTACATAAATTTACCCAAATAGTCTCAGAAAATTCTATTTTAAAATTCTATTTTGGGCCATTATTTTTAGTTATATAGTTATTATATATATATAATTATTTTTAGTTGATAGTTATTAAAATAGATTATTATTTTAAAAAAATCTTAACAGAAAAATAATTCCTCATATTAATATTCAAATTTTACAATAAATATTATAACTCCACAGAAAGCTATATGCCATCCTGCTAGAACTCAAATGATTTTATATAAATCATTAGCTATTCAATTATCTATTCACAATTCATTAGCATTAGAATAGAAAAATATATGGGCCTGTAGAAGAGAAGAGTTTATTTCTAAAAGTGAACCTGAAAGGGATTGAAGTTTAAGATAGACTTGCACCAGAAAACTGTGTCTTGTTATATATGTGTAACAGTTTATATTAGGAAACCTGTTTTTAATTTGTTTATAATTTATCCATAATTTAGTCACTAGGATAGACTTTCATGTGATGGACTCTGAATTTCTGAAACCTTTCAGCATAAAAAAATGACACGGAAAATAGTACCATGAGAAACACTGTGTTTTGTGCTCTCTTAAAAACGGAAACAAATAACAGTTCTGTTAATCACTACATTGAAAATCATTCTTTAGAGCAACATATTCAAACCTGGCACTGCATTTATATGTGCTTTTTTGCCCATAGATTCTTCAAGTTAAGGAAAGGTACAGATCCCTAGAGATGTGGGCTGCTGTACAGTCAGGAGATGGTCTCCATGTCTGCACCTGATATAGGCTTTTCCTTGAACTCAATAGCAGTGACTATACTGGTAAATTAGACGTGCTCATAACCATTCTCTGCAAATGAATGTATGACACAGAAGTGAAAAACAAAATGGAACCCTGGTGAGTAAAACAAAATTTTGATCGTTAAAGGAGGTCCTTAAATTAGTAGAAAGGAGTACCACTTGATCGGGGTCTTGTGTCACCTCCCTGGCCATGTTAGGGTCTCTTGTAGACCTACAGTTTCCATTCTAGGATGACCTAAAGGAGGTCTGTTGGTCAACAGAAAGAACAGGGTATGAACCTGGGATGTACAGGACTCTAAATGTCCTAAAAAGAGGGTTTTTTTTCCCATGGGGAAGTTTATGGCAGAAGAGGTCTATGGACTTATAGAATAAAATAAGGAAAGTTGATTGGTTTGGGTAGCTAGGAGACCTATTTTTACATACCAAAAGGATTTGCCAAATGCACTTATTTTTTACAACAGTATTAAAATAAATCCAAGACTCATACACCTGCACCTCTTTACAAGCAGCCACATTTTCAGAGAGACCATCTACTTTGCACTGACAAACCTCATCTTTCATCTGGATGGGTTCTTCTTGTGAAGGAGGAGTTATATTGGACTTGCAAATGTCTCCCCTGACAGGGATTGTTTTAAGCTACTCTTTTCTGCCCAGAAATGGTCATTAACAAAAAAACAACAAAAAAAAAAAAAGGTAAAATAACTTTTTGAGTAAGTATTTGCCAGAAGTAGAGAAATGTTTGTCCTGTTTCTGACAATAGTTATACTGCAAAAGAAGTTATTTTATATGGCTATTCAAATGCTTACCTTGAAGCAACTTAATCCCAGGGTAAAAAGCATAGTTATGAACCATAAATAACTGTGTAACAAGCTGATCTAAACTCTAACTTGTAGAAAACAGAGAGGTTTTAAACTATACATGTAGTTTTGTAGCACACAAGTTAGTTAAATCTGCAGACATTTTCCTTAAAAGTGTCAGAACCCGGCAAAACTTCACCATGTACTTACCATTTAGGTGATAAAATTGAATGCTCAACAGTTGAGGGTCAAAAGTTAGCCCTTTCCATATCCAGGGAGCACTTAGCTTGGATTCTGGTTATTGTATTATATTTAATCACAAACTATACCCACTAGAAAAAGAAGCAACGGGTATTTCCTTCTTTCTCTCTTTTTAAAATAAACATTATTGATTTCTGTATACTAGGAATCAATGGTTTTATACAGATTTCTGGCAGTGTAATCCTGTTTAAAGTATTTTGTGGCAGTAGATGCTTAGCAATTTTAGCTTTCGAAAACCATTATTGTAATTTCTTAGCCTTTGTACTCTATACTTTATAGGCAATTTGACCAAGAAACGTTTTCCTTTTCCTGCCTTCCATGTAAATAGAAAAACACTCCTCCAGTTTGGGGGCATTTGGTCAACTGTTTTCCTAATTCATTTCCTGCATCCTGCTGCAGTCATCCATTTGCCAGCACTGCCTGTGAGGAAGGCAGGCTCCTATCCTGCTGTCAGCATCGCACTAGACTGTCAGGTAAAATGCCATGCAGCCATGATCCTGGTATTTTCCCCTCTTATCAGTCTTCTAAAATCTCTCTGCTTAATAATGATTTCATGCATAACAACCTCACTGACATAATTTTATCCAGAAGTTAGACATCTCTTATAATTTTATTTAAATCTGAGACAAGTAGTCAAAAAGACCAAGCCTCTGAAACAAATCTCTAAAGGCTTATTAAGCCTCCCTATTTCTAAATAAGTGAATCTCTTTGCTTGTCTAAAACATCAGATAAAGATGACTTTCAAAGTAAACACTTTGCAAAAAAGTACACATTGACATCTGAATTATGAAGAAAAAAAAAAAAAAGAAGACCACAGTTCACTTGCTTTTTTATGTTTTTCATGACTGTTTTGGCCAGCTGCCATTTGCTTTCTCCTCATGTCCTGCAAGTGACAGCAGACTTGTAGATAAACTGATTAGGCAGACTGAGAGATGCTTCTCCAGTTGCTCTCATTTTTCTTTGCCATCACAGGTGGAGCAGGAGTCACCCTTGGTGGTACCGGTGTCGCTGCTGGCTGTTGTCCCAGTGATAAATCCTGTTGCACAATTCACTTGTGCTACTAACCCATCCCTGGAAGGCTCATTCAGCCACATTTCTCTTATTTGCAGTATTTTGTGGAACCTAGGTATCAAACTTGAAATCTGTTATGGTTTTCCATATTAAAATAATAATTTAAAAAACTAAAGAGATGAGAGAAAATGGTTAAGTCAGAAGGGGAAAAAAATGAAAGAAAATGGCTGTAACTTCCAGGAGACCAAATTTTTCTTCAGTTTCTGACAATAAAAGTTCTCTGGGACATGACATAACAGAGAAAATATTTGAGAAAACACCTTATCGTTTTCTGTAGCACTGAGCAACTATGCCTTTCAATGCTAGTGGGACATAAAGGCTATTTGGAAGAAAAATGTGTCATTCAATCTGCTTCCACATTGCGTTCTCTCTTTAAGATCTTACTTTCTCCTTCTGGCTCCTCTATACCTGTATGAGAACTGCGTTTTGGACCAGAGTATCAATCATTCTGCATTCCAGAAAACAGAAACAAACATCTTTCAGGAGTCGCCTTTAGGGATATATGAATGCCAATATGTTTCCAAATAACCTTTTGTAGTAGTCAAGCACCATATTTGCTGTCAGATGCCCTTCTAGCTGCATTTGTTAGGTTGTGATGCAACATGGCTAAAGTAAGGAAAAAAAATTTTGGTCAAGCACCTCGCATCCTTTAAATCTTGAAGGACTATATCTCTCAGCAGTTTCTGAGGTTCATTAGTACCAGTGCTTTTACCTCCATGATGGTTGGAGGGTATTTGAAGCAACATTTATGGGGAGTAATACTATCCTTCATCAACTGGAAGAATGGATAAAGCTGCCCTTTGCCATTGTTTTACTATTCCATATTATGCTAGTTCTCCTGTTAAGCTATAACTTTGTTCCTTCATCATCCCTATTTGAGTCTTGACATTGCTTTTCACTGTTGCACAGTGCTTCAACAATACACTCAGGTTATTTGGAGCAGCGATGGGATCGTTCTTTTACAGTATTATGAGCCATGTTTGCAATGGAGACATATTGGTAATATAATTATACACACATTTCATTATCTTTACAAATAGAGGCTTCTACTTGGAGCATTACAATAAAACCCAATTGATTACTTGGAAACTTTTATACAGCATTCACTGATTTTCCAATCAGCTATCTAAGACTTAAAAGTAAAACAAACAAACCTTGATCACTGCATCTTCTAGTCTGTGGCCAGAGAAAGAGAAGGCAGTGCCTTTAAAGACAGTCCTCAGTGGTATGATGAGGTAAATCATTCACTGTGAGATTAGTTGTCATTAATTTAAAAAATTACTCAGAGTGCAAGTAATTATACAAAATGAGGAATTACTTCATTATTCTCACCTGCTCACTCTCTTCTTTGAGTAGAGGTGCCTTTTTCATCCTTAAATATAGGTACTTGAAAAATGGATGTTCACCTTTACTAATCACAAAATCATAGAATCATAGAATGGTTTGGAAGGGACCTTTAAAGGTCATCTAGTCCAGTCTCCCTGCAATGAGCAGGGACATCTTCAACTCGATCAGGTTGCTCAGAGCCCCATCCAATGTGACCTTGAATGTTTCCAGGGATAGGGCATCTATCACCTCTCTGGGCAACCTGGGCCAGTGTTTCCCCACCCTCCCTGTAAAAAATTTCTTACTTATAACTAGCCTAAATCTATGCTTTTTTTGTTGTTGTTGTTTAAAACCATTACTCCTCGTCCTATTGCAACAAGCTCTTCTAAAAAGTTTGTCCCCATCTTTCTTGTAAGCCCCCTTTAAGTACTGAAAGGCCACAATAAAGTCTCCCCAGAGTCTTCTCTTCTCCATCCTGTCCAACCCAAACTTTTGCAGAATTTGGTCCATTTACGCAGAAATTTTCAGGTCATCTACTCTTGCCCGTTTTCACCTTAAATAAATCATTAAATAAGTATATTTGCCCATTCTTTCTAGGAAGAACCTTTCCAGTCGATGTGATGGATTTCATTGCCAGCTCTACTAACTCATTTTTCAGGTGTTAAATTTAGTGCTTATGATATTACTAATACTGTAAGTGACACTTTAAATGTGATCATTTTATTTTGTCAACAAGGCTTTTTTTCAACCTTGGAATCTCACGTCTAGTTCTACTTCCAAGTAACATTTTATGAAATAACTATTCTGACAATCATCTACACAGCTTTAGCAATTTAACAACAAACATACCAGGACAAAAGATACAGTACGTAACAGCAAAATAATTTATGAAATGTCTAGTTTTTCAAGGATTCCAAATAAGTCCTGCCAGAAATCATTAAAGAAATAAAAATATTAATCAAAACATTGCATTATCTTTAAATAAATAAAATAAACATTTTGTTTTCTACCATATCTTATTGAGAGAAAATAGTTAAAAGACTGCTGTCTTCCCCCCTTTTTGGCAGCTAGAATGTTGCTAATGCAAAAAAGAAACTTTCTGATCTATTACATTAAGTTCTGAGTTCTGAATCCATTGAATTTCTTTTGGATAGAAAATTCTAATGAGGGCTTAAAACTAAGTTTAAGATAGGGTTCCAGAGACAGCAAGAATTGAGACTATGTAATATTCCATATCTTTTTGAACCTCTGTTTCTCCCAGCTTAACCATGAAGTGATGAAGAGAAGGTGTACCTACAGTCAACTCTCACATGTAAATTTTATGTGAATAAATTGGGATTATGCAGAAATTGTCTGCACAATCCCATGAGATTCAGTGATGATCAGTTACTCCCAGGAAGATAGCATCCCTTGGGAAAGTGTCACTGCCAAGACTACTTAACTAATGATCCCATTTTTAAAGGTAGATGAAAAATATTCAGGCTCATGAAGGTTCTATTTTAGATACATCTATTCAGTTTACAGGAATAAAAGCCAGTTAAAAGTCATGAGTAAAGATAGGAAAACAGGTTTGAATTCATGCAGTCTAATTATATACTTATTTTTGCATTTCTTCTAGAAGTGCAGAAATCCTTAACCAACAGTAACAGCCAAGCACATGGATAAAATATAGGGGACACCCTGTGGGAAGCTGGCAAAATTTCCTGCTTTGCAAAGCACTTAGCATGAGCCTATGTTTCCAATGAAAAAATCCCTGGTTTTAAACACATTCTCAGAGTTAAGCACTTGCTTGGGTGCTGCTCTGGGCTGAAGCAAAATCGAGGGATATAAAAAAAAATGATAAAGAGGGAACCTCAGAATGATTTGAAATCCATTTAGCATGCACTCCTGAAGATTTTGTGAAGCTTCAATTTAATACTTATGTATTTCTGACACCAGTATAGTAACAGCACAAAATAAACCTGTGAAAGCTAGGGAAATTAAAGTCTAAGATATAGATCCAACATCTGAACAATGGCTTACTTCATACCCCAGAAAGCCAAATCTGACTTATCTGGGCTACAAAAATCAGAATAGGCTGAGGAAAAAGTTGAATAGGAGATTTCACGAAAAGCATTAGAAAGAGAGTTCATATAGCAGTGATGTTATAATTCATGAAATTGTTGATATCTCTTTGTTTCATGGAACAAGTCATCTACGAAGAGGACCAAGTGTGTGTTAATTGATGGCCGATTTAAAGATCTGTGTGATTTTGTTAGCTTATATAATTCTGGTTATGTAGCAAAAGTCATCATTTTAAATATTCTTTTGACAGCTAGGACAACAGCTGTCATTTCAAATGGCACCTGTTCAATCTGAAAAGTTTGCAGTAGGTGGAAGCAGAACACATCTTCAGCCACTGTCTGATACTAGGTTAAACAAAATAATTTTTTTCTCTCAAAGCAATGTGCTGCCACCATGCTGCCTCACACCAGGCCAGAAACCATAAACAGCAAGCAAACTGAACACAATGGCTAAATCTGTGAAGCTCATGCTTAACGTTTTAATATTAATATTTTAGTAGTCAGTTGCTGAAGGAGCCATAATTAAAGTTGTATAATGTCTTTCACCTCCATCCCCATTGGAGTTACTTGCTCATTTTCTACAGTCTCATCTTTCATGGCACAATTTCACAAATTCTGTTTCTTCTGAAAGGTTCGAGCACATGCAGCTGTTGCACTTTTTAGCTAACAGCAATGAAAGTTGGGGGCTGTGTTTTAGTTGGAAAGACTACAAACAAAAATACTTCTTCAAAAGTTGAGTTCAGCTTACAATCTGAGCCTGAAGCCAGAATTTGCAAGGCTCTGTAGGATTTTTTTAATGCTTCCTAAGAATGCAGAGCATTATTGTTTATTTGCAGATATCATAAAGTTAGTTCAATTAATTATTATTATTATGCTTTGCACTAGGAGTTAGAAACACTCCAGCACAAATAGCTATTCTTTACAAAACTCCCACAAATTTATTGTCTTACTTTCAAGGTGATAGTAAATATGATAGTAGGACCAAAAACGTAAAAGGAGTAAGGTCGGCAGGTTGTGAAAAGGAATATATCACCAAGCAATAGAGGCAGCATAGTATTTTTCCTCTTTCCAGGAGGATAAGAAGACATTTTGGGAGAGCCTCCATTCTTTTTGGCAAATTCAGATCTAGCATTTCTGATTGTACTTTTGCCACATTGTTGCCTGTCACAACTTTACCACGCTCCCCCGTGAGTTAGGAAAAAACCTACTGATTTGGGCAGAGGAGATGCTATTTTTGATGCAGCTTTTCATCTAAAAGTGCTAGCTGCGCAAGCAAGTGCTTGCACATTTTGGACTGCTATGAGATGGACCCTGTGGAGCAGCAGGACAGCAGCCACTGCTTGAGGTGGGACTCGGAGCCCAACCTTCAACACCTCGTACAGCACCCATGGCCACATTCTATTCACAGCAATACAGCTCAAAATGCTCCACAAGTGGAAAGGCATCTGCGTCAAGGATGAAAAACCACACTCCAGCAGTATCCGTTTCCCACTGCCCCACAAACACAGGCAGCTGTGAACCGTGTGGGTAAGTGAGCTACAGCTGAGACTCACTGAGCCCTTAGAGCCCATCTTGACATGGGACCCAAGGCACAGACACTAAATTAGTTTCTCTCATCTCAGAGACTTACCTCTGTATGCAAAATTCACCATAAAAATTATTCCTAGTAGCAATGCTTTCACCCAACTGGGAAGAGCTCATTTCATTCCAGGAAAATACTGTTAAGCATGATGCAAAGCAGCAAGCATAAAGGACTGTATTCTACTTTGATTTTAATAGATAACAAGCCCAAGTTAAGAGGGAGGAAAAAGCAGCTTTGACTACAGTATAGTTACGGTAATAAGACCATTCCATACTGATAGCAATTTATATAGATTGCAGTATCCCCTAAAGCAAATTTCTTCCTGTAGCTTCAAATGTACTGAAATGGTGCAACATATTTTTAGAAGTCCATGAATATGAACAGACCCGCTCGAGAGAAATACAAGAAAGATTAACGGTTTACAAATATTTTAAACATCATAAGAAATACCTCCCTCACTATGTACTTTCACAAGGTATTTACAAAATTTTCTCTTGACACAAACCTGGTTAATCTCTTCTCAACATTGCCTGTATTCAAAAAGGCTTTAAGGACATATCACTTCCTGCAAATAAATTAGCTCCATGTGCAAGTCAGAGAAATTATTAGCATGAAATAAATACCATGCTGTTCTCTTGATTATAGGGAAATCTGAGTGAATTCATTTGAAAAGTCTCCTTGTGAGATACAGCAGGGGAGCTCAGCAGCAAGAATCTGTTGAAAAGCAGCAGCATAAGATTTTTGTGTTCCCCCTGAATATATATCATACCTCCAAAACAGGACAAGTTTCTCTAGCTTTTTTAGTAAGCTATTAAAAATACATTACAGGATTTGTAAAAAAATAATTAATGTGTATGAAATGGGGAAAAAAAGAACACAGAGTCTAAAACAAAAGACTGGCTTCTTTTGTCCTTCCTTCTCTCTTGCAGTTTCAACTATTTTGACTAACCTAATTTACCAGTTGTAGTTTCTAATCTTGTGCCTGAAAAGAGAAATCAAGATGTGTTGAAAAAGCTCCATGTGTTCAAGGTGAATTACACTGTATCATCAGTGCAGATTTATTCCTCCCCAGATTTAGCACCACTGAGCATTCTCCATGAGCAGCTCTACCATATGTGATCAGAAAATGTCCCAGAAGCAGATCCAGGGGATTCATGGTATTCCAGGTATGTTTTAGCCCATTCTAATGTTCTTGCTGAGCCCAAGAGACAGTGTGTCTCTGGGACACACCTAGCTCCTTATGAGCTCAGGAACTAGACCTGGATAGATGGTAAGAAGCAGTGCCTGCCACAAATGCTTCGCTTTTTTGTAGTTTCTCATTCTGTAGGAACATTTGTAAGAGAAATATAAAGTCCTCACAGTTTTCTTTCTTGTCTTTTTTTTTTTTTAATTTTATGTTGATTCCCCCTCATGCTCTGTCTTTGTTGTAGGGAGTCGCCAGTGTTTAGATCTACCCAGAGAGCATCTTTCCACCTCTTCTCCTGGTCTGTGTAGCATTTCCTTCTCTCCCTGCTCCTTCAGGCAAAGCTATTCAATTTGAACAGGTGAAGTGGGTGTCAGTGCAACACAGAAAATTAAGGGGTTTTACAGACTCCATGGATAAAAGAAGCTTTGCTGTACTGGTAACTGATTGCCTTCCTGTTGTAAAAACAAAAGACGCTGTTTAGAGGAAGCTTGGGCCTCAAAGAAAGTCCTGAGTAAAGTTTTATGTAGGAGTCCATGTTTTTCTGTGTGATTTGGTGTCAGCATCTATGCAAGAGTATTTTTTATACTGGCAATCTTTTCTGACCATTCTGCTGGGGTGATCCCTAGTAGTTATGACATAAAACTGTTTTAAAGTGTACATATTCATGATTTCTTTCCCTGATTGTCTCTTCTCAGCTGTTTTTGAGATAAGGCAAGCTGAGCAGAGCCAGGACCAACCTTGGCTCAGCATGCTAAGAACTGCAATATTTCTTTTCCTTACCATCTGCTGTAAAATAAGGGTAGTATTATAAAGTTCAAGAATTTTCCTCAGAAAAAAAATAATTCATAGGTTGCCTCACAAAAGGAAGAGCTTCCACAGACTTCTTATGCTTTACCTGAGGAAAACCATACTAACCTCACGGCAGCAAGTGTACCCCGATATTAAAAAAGACTCCACATACCCAGTCCCCCTCCTTTAACTTCTCTTTGGATTCTGCAGCTAAGCCTGGCCCCCTTTGATAGACATAGCACAGGTCACCTGTACCAAGGGGAATGGCAAGGCTGAAAAATACCGGAAAAATGTATTAAAGACTCTCACTCTTCTTAGTGAATATTTGTAAAAAACACAGACAAGTTTTGCATTCACAGCTGGGAGAAGGTGAGTAGGAGACTTGCATTTAGAACTGAGAACACAATAGAGTTTTTCTTGACCTTGTTGCAAAACAGGAGACAGAGAGCAAGAATAGTCCCACTAAACTACTTGTAGAATAAAAATACTACTATGCTTTAATATTCCCCCATTTCATTTTCTTCCCAGTAGGAGCTGAAGAGTACTGTGACAGGGTACAATAGAGGATATTCTATTTCTCTTTTTATTAGAACTACTACATAGTAATTGGATGCTAAGATATAAAAGGAGATAGATGTGGCTATGAAGGACACAGCTATAGCCAAACTGCTTCAGCATCCTTTTAACATAAAACAATAACAATTTCCCCTTATTTATGATGTCAACAATGAATTATCTGTTGGTACAACTATTACAAAACCAAACATTTTTTTTTTTTACTTCAGCTTCAGTTACTTGCATAATACATCATTATTTGCTAAGATTGTCAAGTATTACATAGGGACTAACAGTGGTTAATAAATGTATCCAGACCAAAACATTTTAATGTGTTGAGCTAAATAATTCAGTGTATTTCATTTCCTGATTACTTACATGAATTTATTTAAAAGAATCTTGAAAAGATGTAAAGAAATAAAAAGTAAATTAATAAAAATGTTATGGACATTGGATGTTATCAGAATGCTAAATTAACCTGGGATAGCATCCTCATATACAACTATGATTACGTGAATATGCTGTGATGTGGAATCTTAATTCTTTCTTGCCCTGGGACAAGCAGCAGGATTTACACAATCGAGTGAAAGAGATATAGTAGAGGAGGATAGCAAATATGAACTTCGAAGAGCTTTTATTTTTAAATGAAGCAAAGCTTTGCTATAAGGCATCCTAAATCCATTATTTCTACCATATTCAAAATTACCAATTGTTTGTTGCAGCTGTACGTTTAGGATATGTCAGGAGATGAGTTTGTGTGATTTGTAGAGATGGCCCAGGTAGTTCAGGATAGGCGCAGCTGCTTGCCAGCAGACAGCTTGCAAGTTAGACCTACAGAGGTCTGAGGATGAGCTGAACACAAAGAACTTTATTTTTCTCCTCTCACTGCAACCTTTACCCTCATGCCCTTTTCTGGTGCAGACAAAATCTCCTTTTCTTCAATTTCACCTGGGCTGTCAGTGAAACCCTCTCTAGGACCAGCTCCACGTCTGACAAACATTTTCTATAAGAACCGCCTGCTTTGCCTTTGGCAAGTGAATTTCTTGAGTCAGACTGTCACCAAAGCACTCACTGATGAGGGTACCCTTTGCCTGTTACCAAGGGATTCAGTGGCTGAATTATGCCAACTGCTTCTGAAAGAACAAATGACACGATTTGAGCTAATGAAAGAATTGCTAGACTTTCTTCCTCTTAAAATATTTTAAATATGTAAATATATACACAGACAATTACTGTAACAGTATATCAGATGCTTTCATTTATTCTGTCTGTATGAAGTAAAATTTATTTCAGCAGGGAGTTTCAGAGGAAAGAGACAAAGACTTGTGGGAAGAAGCGGAAATATGTTGAAATTTAGGTACAAACATGTAACCTGTTTTTTACTGACCTGAACAGAACTTGGTGGTGCCAGAAGAAATAAAAACTTTGAGTCCTACCATTTTAACAACTTAGATTAAACATAGAAACCTTTTTGGAGTTTATAGAAATGAAAATGCTGACCCTGAATTCACATTATTGTAACAGGGTTTGCAGTATTGATTTTCAAGGAAATGAGATTGGCCATTGTCATTTTTAAGTATTAGCTTTGCTTATCAACGCATAGATGAAAAATGGGAGGATAAATGAAAATACGTAATAAGTGTCTCTAGAACATATTTTCATTTGAAAAAATTAGCAATTTGGAACTTTGTTTTAAAAATGTGGAAATAAGCATACAAGCAGAGATGACAGACTGAATCCCTTCAAGTAAAACAAGGTACTCCTCAGTTTATCTCTCTTCTCCTCCTATGATATGATGGATTAAATATATTTTGGTTTAGTTTATTTTACGTCTTTACAATATGTGTTGATCACAGCATCCTGAACTTCACACAGCTGCACAAGTGGAGGATGTAAAGGCAGAGAGCACTGCTGCTGTACAGATCTACTCTCCTGTCTTTGCTTTACAGTCTAGAGAGACCTATCATGTATCTTTCCGATTGTAAATGGGCATTATACTACCATGCCCAGCTGATTATCCAGTCTTGCTTCCAGGTCTCTTTTCAACTCTCAGCCTCCTCTTCCTCCCTGCCAGGCTGGCCCTGTGCAGGGGACGCAGGTGTGATGTGTCTGGATACCCAGGGGAAAAAGTGCATGGGCACTTTCAGACAAATTACGGAAATGTGTTTGAAATCCATTGTCTGGAAACATTTTCTCAAGAAACTGCAAGAGCTGAAAGTTTGTGAGAATCAAACCCAAAGTTAATGTGGAGGTGATGAACAGAATTCATTGTAATCTAGTAACTGTGGAAATATTTTGGTTACATTCACTCCACCTGTCAATCATCATGTCATCCAGATAAAAACAAGCTAATAATACAAGCTCCAAAGAAGTAAAACATACTCAACAGTCTGCACTATCTTCAGAGACCAGTATTATATCGTATTTCCATTTATTGTATGTTTTTAAATTCATATTCATAAACTTCTTTAACAGCCAAAGTTTATAATTTAGTAGGATGAATTTCAGGTATTTGAATGCATGCATGTGATCATTTTGCCTTCCCAGGCAGATCGTTGCTTTCGGCAATGACTGACTTTCCCGGTGCCTACAGCATAAACTGCCCGTAGCTACGAGTAGCAGGCAGTTCTGCAGAGTTTCTTTGCTTCTATTAAACTGCAATTTCAGAGCAGGCAAGAATCTTTCTCAAATATCTACTTGTATGAGTTTCTATTTGTAGATGAACTTTGGAGAGATTTGCTTCTCCTATTGTAGAAATGAGTTATAAAGTGGCCCTGGACAAACTGTAACACTTTAAAGAGTTCATCTCTTACAAGAGAAGAGGGAAAGCTAAAGAAAAATATTTTTTAGTAGCACTTTC
Organism: Gallinago undulata; assembly: GCA_026546715.1. Classification (NCBI taxonomy): domain Eukaryota; kingdom Metazoa; phylum Chordata; class Aves; order Charadriiformes; family Scolopacidae; genus Gallinago; species Gallinago undulata. The sequence continues at coordinate 40,244,924 of JAOTQQ010000023.1, forward strand.
TCTCCTGATTCCAGAAGAACAGTCTTTCTAGAGAAATAAGAATTAACACTCTATGAGCTTAACAGTGAGACTCAGTCTTACACAGTGACAGAGAGGCAGCTGGCACGTGTATTGGCCACGTATTTGCTCAGACCTTTGCCAGGTAATACCCATCAGGAAGCAGAGAAGCAGAACAGTTCTGCTTGCTGCAGCACCCCATGCTCCACAAACAGGTGCCACACTGCACCTGATGGTGTGGAAGCCAAGTGGCCACCAGCCAGATAGCCCACTTTGCCATCACAGGTTACCAGCTCCTCCATTCAGCCTACACAGCTGCATTTCTAGCTCTGTCAGTTCAATTGCACCTACCAAAAGGCAATGGGTACTGTTACTACATGAAGGAACTAAGGAAAAACCTGCAACAGGAAAGAGTCAGGAAGGTCTCAGTGACCTCAGCTGCTGCAGTATATCAAATGTTTTCTGTTTCTAAAAGAGATTAATGCACCTGTTTAAACAACTCCCTTAAGAATTGCAACACTAATGCTTTGCAGCAGCTCTGATAAGGTTCTCTCCCCCACTAAAATGCTCCTGTTGATGTTTCTCTGAAATGCATCAAAGAATAAATACACTGTCAATTCATTTTCACCAGGGCTTGGTGTGAAACCTGATTTCCTCTTCCCCAGCTAAACTACAGAAAAACAAAAGAAAACAGACAGCAAATAGCAAAATATGTGGACCCCTCTTAGGTGTGACTTTCTGAATACACTGGTGCTAGAAGAATGAATCATAAAATACCAACATAACCCCTCACAAATTTTATACAACTAAAGGTAATCTTTGTTCATTATGTAGTAATACCAGCAATAACTCCATTCTGCTTAGTTAAAAACAAACCCCAAATTTAAATTTTATAAAGCCAATTAATAAGTCACTGATCAGTGCACAGCTGGAAGCAAGATCAGTTGCCCTTTGCTGCTTGTTTGCCATGGTTAAGACACTCATTCAGACAACTTAAATGTTTACGAAAGTGGCAGTTGCACAATCAACCTCCTAGCAGAACTTCTGAAAGCAATTTCCAATGTTTTCGTTTATTTTCCAAAGAACTGTTTCATTCCAGCTCCTTCAGAGAGGCAATTTTTCAGCCTTTAATGATTTCTAAGCATCGGGCAGTCTTTTCATGTCTGGAATTTGTCTCAATTACTGGTCAGATCTGAAGCCCCACTAGGTCATATCTCACCCTCTGTTTTCACTAATCATTGAAATGAAAACCACAAATAAAATGAGAGATTTAACATTCTTCTCTGCATGCCTATAAAAATACCAACCCATATCAGTATCCCTGTTGTTATCCTAGTGCCAGTTACAAGAGAGAGAATCAGATTTTCTCTATGTGCCAGTTTTACAGTCTGATCTTTTCTTAAATGTCCACGGTAGGTTCTCATCATAGGTTCTAACTCATACTATGTCCATTACAAAATTGAGTTTATGAACTTATGAACAGGTACAGAAAAAGTGGGGCTCTTAAACACATACTTCTCCTTGTAAATCTATGAACCAAACAAAAGGATTCAACTAACTAAAAAAAAATTTTTATAAGATCTCTTAAACACATAATGTGGTATCTGCTACAGGATGTGACACTACGACACTGATTAAACAAAAATTCCTGTTCTGGGGATTTGTTTTGCAGCTCCCTAATTCAGTTACCAACTGCCCGTGTTACCGCATTTTTTCAGTGTGTTTTTACAATGTTCTCTTCTGCTCATCTCTGTATGGAGGCAAGTTAATATCAAATGGACAGCAAAGTAAGAAATAATCACAGGCAGATTTTTGCTTGATGATTGGAACCACATTGTTTGCCTTTACTTCTGTCAGAGCAAGGATTTGAATCCCGAGCCAAGGCCGGTGGCTGGCACGATGCAGAGGACCAGATGACGGTCTGTGCCCCAGAAGGCTTGCCCAGCCAGAGAACACACACTGTCTTCTTGTCTTCTGGCCAGTGTGCCAGTTAAAGAGGCTAAAGCTCCCGACTTCCCTCACTTGGAAGACACTCTTCAGTCGCATCTGATGACTGATCTCTCTGAGGCAATCAGTCCATAATTTGTTTTAATCAAAATGAGTTAGGTTGCTTTAAGCACTCAAACCACAGTATGTATGCAAGCAAAGCCATTTGAATTTGAGCAGGTTTGAGCAAACACACAAGCATCTCCACTGGCAGGTGAGACAATAATGATTTCTGAGAGAAAACCTGAGCAGTAACATAAATCATAATATTTCCATGGGTTTAAATTTATATAAACCGCTGTAAATAATCACAAATTGCATTTAAAGCATGCGTGTGGGATACAGAAGATGGAAGCTGTGACTGAGGTCCCAGTTTTGCCTCAGCACATCAGAGAGATCAGTGTTCTTACAGCAACTAACCCATTCCCAGCCAGGGTTTCAGTACCCATTAAATTAGCATTTCAGGGACTCGCACAGCACTTAGCTGTAATACGTGAATTGCCCTGTGCCGGAACTCCCTCATGCAGCGTGGAAAGGGCAGAATAACAGCAGGGACTCCGGCCCAAAATTAACTTACCAAATCCAGGGATCAAACTGCTCATTTTCTGGCTGTACGTCAGGCTTCATGTGCCACTGACTGCTTCCAGAGAGATGGTGAATGACAGCCCAGAGTATGGCCTCTGGCTGGACACTTGTTACAGCAATTACACTTAAGAGTAGCTTGGTTTAAAATAACTGTAGCAGCCTCCAAAAAGTCAGTCTGTCATTGACGATAGAGCAGGTGTCGGCTTTGTGATGCATGACAATGTTTTGGTTGTTGGTGGGGTTTTTTATTATTTTACCTTTAAAAATAACAGCAACAGAAAAGCTCACGTGGGCTCCATTTCTCTTGTAACTCCTGGCTGCTTTCTGTTGCTTGAAAACACAAAGCAGCTGTACACTCTGACAGAGCATGGAGGAGCCAGAGCATACCGATGAATCTGATCTCACTACTTGGTCTGCTCTCAGTAAGGTATTGATTTCTATTTGCCAAGACTAACGTAGCTGTAAATAAAGAACATAATCATTTTGCATATGATCCTTTTTAATATTTTATCACATCTGCACCAGAGAAAATATTTTATTTTCTTCACAGGACTCATTTAACCTCATATGTTTGAATTTCCACATTTTGCCCATAGTTATGTGATTACTGAGTAAGCATTTGACAGTAATTATTATTAATGAACAAAGACTCAAAATCACAGCTTAAACATTTTTCAATTAGTGGGGTCAAGGAGATTAAGGTTTCAATAGCTTGACTGTACTGTTGGAGCATAAACATTTGGCAAACAGATATATGCATTCTTCGTATCTTTGCATTTATATAAATATATGTATTTAAAATCTTCTAAGTGCACAAAATAAAACTAACATTAATATTTTGTCAACCTGTAATCTTCAGATCTTTTGCAGTAAATGACTCACAGCTAGTCTAATATTGCTCAAACAGGATAGATAGATCATCCAATGTTTTCTTCTGCCCAGGAAGGAACTTAATTTCATGTGCTCCACTTGTTCACCATTCAGTTTGGAAACTTTTGCCATTCTCCACTCCCACTTTCCTCCAGTTTCAGTTACCATCCCGCCTTACCATCATCCTTGACCTTTCTTTCCAGCTGGTTCTGGGCTCTTCATCTTCCTGGGGTCTTACAACACCATATTCCTTTTCCAGGAGCAGCTATCTTCTTTCAGGGGACAGGATTTCAGCTGTGGTGGTGCTGGCCATCTTCTTCCTGCTCACCTCTGTTGGCCTCTTCCTGGCTCTGTCCTTCCCACAAGAAGGAGGCAGCTCCCTTTCCTGATGGACAACACTATAGTTTCCAAAATACAACATAAATATAAGTGTTTAACAGGGATGCTAATTTTTAAGCAAATATTTAAAGATCTTAAATTCATTGAAACAAATAAACACATAGCCTGCCAGGATAACCAGGGAGAACCAGTCAGAAATTTTCTTTACCAGTACAGCCTAGGGTGGTTTGTGCTACTAGCCATACAACAGTTTGTCCATGGAACAGCTGGATCCCACCCTGCCTTTGTACAGAAAAGACATAAATTGTGAAGGAGGACAAGCACAATTAAAAAAAAAAAATGGGGTTTGCTTCATTGTTTCTGCTTTAAGTAAACTGTGCTTTTAGACCCATGAGCTAAGTATGGGGAGACTCACTGTTTGAATGTAACCAGCTGGAAAGCAGCACAGTCATGGCTTGCAGTAGGCAAGAGGTTTCTCTTAGCTCAAGGGGCTCTTGATCCTGTGGACATGCCTTCACAGAGATTCTGTAAGTCACCACCCAAAATCATTATTTCTTTTCTGTTTTGTGCTTAGGTTACTAAAGCACATCATTGCCCATCCATAGTTCTCCCTCTATTAGAAGCTGTCATGCACAGAAGAGATTGGGTCACAGGTTCTTTTTCCCTACAGAAACAAGGCTATTAAATCCTACCCAGATCTAGTACAGTATGTCACTGACTCAAATTAACTGTCCACTGCAAATGGTGGCTGAGACATCTGACCATCTGGCCTCTATGAGCAGCAAGTGGAAGTAGCTACATTTTTTTTTTCTCATTTATTCTCTCTGGAGACCACCAACATGTTCATAGAGGAGGAGACTGGCGTGTCCTGCATTCCAAGAGTCTTTCCAGATAACACCTCATTATACCAACTGCAATACTGTAGAGGAAGGAATTATTTTCATAATTAATATTACTGTGAAAATCAAGCAGAAGTAAAAGAAGAAATTTAAAAAAGGAATTAAAGGAATTGCTACTGCAAGAGTAAGGAAATAAGTCTGCTTTCTTTAAAGAATTTCATTTCTTTACCTCAAAGCTGTGTCTGACACACATCTTCCCCAATACCAGACACATTGTTCAAAAAAATTTTCCAGTCCTGGAAATTACGTGGATTACCTGGATTTAGAATCAAATACATTTGATCAAATACATTTTGTTGTTTTGAATACATTCTTCATCACTTAATAATACAAACATCTAGTAAATTTCTGTCCTTCAATAACATGTATCCAGTGCTTTCTCCCAACCATCTATTCAGGTTTCAATTACTTAAAAAGTTTCTTAATAAAATATGCATCACACTTGGTCTTTCATAGTGGGTCTGCTATCAGAAAGACCATAGCTGGTAATCCCAGTTTGCTCAAATGTGCCTGGATGTGCCATGCACAAAGACTTATTTAATCATCGTGCAAAAGATTATCTGCAGATGCACAAGAAAGGCAACCCAGAGCACTTGGGCATCTTTACAAATCTTTGACTCTTTACTTGCCTGAGATACATAGGCTAGAAGTACCAGTTGGCGTGGCGTTCTCATGAAGAGGATGAAGATAAGGCCTACACAAGACCACGTTAAACGTGCAGAGGGTAAGCAAAAATCTTACATAAATATGATTATTATCCCAAGCATACTTGCAATTAATCATGGAATGTTGCAATATTGTTTCTGCTCACAGAGATTGAATCCCAAACCAGATAAATTAATGGACAAGCTTCACCAGATTAAGACCAGGCACTTCTTTCTCCTGTGTGCTTTTGACTGTACCCCCTTCCACATCCAACATCCAACAGTGACACATAGCGATGGATTTCTCTGAAGAAGTTCCACTTTTAAAATGGAGTAAAAAGTAAAAAGTAAAGTAAAATGACAACAAGCGTTCTTCCACCGGGAAGCTGTAGGGAGTAGTTTCCACATGCAATTTCTGGTAGTGAACCAATGAATCATTTCAGACCCATGACACTGACCTCCTTTTTCCCTCCCTTCATTCATACTCAAATGGGAGGAACTTTGAATTGTCTTCAAACATCAAAAACTCATAAAACATTTTTCCATTCACTGCAGATAACTCCCTCATATGCCTGCCAGCGAGAATCCCTTTGCCAGATGGATTGTAGCTGGGGAACAAGGCAGATAGAAAAGCCAGTATCCTGATGATTTAAGAGGGTGTGAAATACAGACTGTTCAAGAGAAACTGTCTCTCCTGGAGTGTTCTGATAAAGTCCAGGCATTGGAAGCAGCCTGGCTGGCTTGCTGAAACACTGACAGTCCATCTCAGAAACAAAGATTACTTTAATGCATTAATATTTGATGACATAAATGTATCAAAATCAGAAAGCATAAACCACAAATAATAACTCAGAAGTATAGAGTTAGAGTTAGTGGGCAATTTTTGTACTCTTTTCTGGCCCATAGCTTGTAAATTGCAATTACCTATTTCTTTAATTTTCATTCTATATCTTGCACAGCCTTTGTTTTCTTTTTTTTCTTTAATTCCTATCCCATTCCTAGAGTGAGTTCTCTCCTTCTTAGCTGCATTGTTTGGTTTCCACCGCTGGTCCTTGCTCCAGGATAGCTAAATCAAAATTCAGTGTTCAGCTAAATTAAAAATTTGCTCAAACTTGACTATACTCCTGCCCCTGCTGTGTCCATCACCATAACCCTTCAAGACCTTGCACAGCAGTAGCAATTCCTGTATGTCCAGCTGCCCAGTCTGTTGCCAGTTACCAAACAGGACCACACCTTGCCTGCTACGTCACAGTTTATCCAGCTTACTTGACCTCAGGGAGTGCTTTTCTAGATATATCAATTCTTGCTAAGAAACAATCTCTTGGAAGCAATATCTTGGTGTCATGTGTCACCATAGCCATTCAGTCGCCATAATTTAAACTGAAGGGGTACTTTGGCAGTTGTCTATTCCGGTCCAACCTTCCTCTAGTGCCAAGTCAGTTTTAACATAGCTCCAAATCTAGACTTCAGTCTTTTGATTCTTTTCCTAAACTTGCAGCTAACATATTAACATCAGCACTGGTCCCATGTTTTGGCAGTTGAACTTGAAATGAGTGAAAAACTCAATTCTCAATACTGACAGTCTGCCTATTTATTTCCCTCTCCCTGACAGACAATTCAGAAAGCCTGACTTACCTCTTCTCTCTCTACTAGGTAAATGAAAGGCAATTGAGATGAATCAGAATGTCAGAATAACAGAACCAAAAGAGAAGAAACACACCTTGAGAAAATAGAAACTTTGAGTTTCTTTAAGGAACTAGTCTATGAGCACGGTCATCTTCACAGCAAATCTGAAGCAAAAGTGCTTTCCGCAGACACTGCTATCTGGTATATTACAGAATGTGATTCACAGCTCTTCTTCTGGAAATTTGCCATTCTTATAGTTTTCTCATGAGTCTAACGTGTGAAAAATATTTTTTGAGTGACTGATCCACATTTTCAAGGTTTGAAATGCAGCCTGACTATTCAGGAGGTGAAATTACATGACTTCAATTTTTTCTTGAGACTTTGTTACCAAAATATATTTTTAATTATGCTGATGCTCTGATTTTTTTTTTTAAATTATTTTTTCTATGCAATTACTGTATTGTTTTATTTTATTCCTACACACAGGTTGCTATGGCTATATTACTTCAATACATCAGAAGCAACAACTTGCTTTTTTCTAATGACCACTTCAACCATTTTGGAAAAGGAGAGTCAAAGGACTCTGGTTACAGAGACAGGTTCAACCTACTTTAACAGAAACGTATCCTGTGTAAACCAGGTCTCATCATGAAAGACAGTTTTATGATGAAAAGTGGGAAGAACTAGACAAGAACATAGCAATATTTATCACTGCAACTTGGGAGCCAAAAACAGTCAAAGCTGGTTTGTGGTCACTCTAGCACAGTTCACATCATATTTTAATCCATACTACTTAAAATGAAGTAATTTTTTACACGGTTTTTTTTTGGACAGCTGGTGCTATAGCATGCCCTTGCTTCAAAAGAGTTCTATCTATTTACCTTTTTTATTTTCGTTGTGGTTCTCTAGTATGTGATAATGGATGGACAGTTTTGTAACAGAACAGGCCTTGAGCCTGCATGGCTTTGTACTCTGTTATGTCTATTGCACAACTGGGTGTAAAACACCTTTCATATTTGGTAATGTTGTCTGCACACTTGGGTAGGATAAAAAAGTGGTTAAAGGGTGAGAATTTTACGTCCTGAATCTACTACACTGCCACATGTTAGCATCTTCCCATCATTGGTATTTCTGGAAAACAGCTTTTAAACCACAGCCTGTACTACGTCTATGATATTTTAGAAAGCTGCTGTAATTTCTAGGATATTCATTACTCCTGACTAAATATTCTAATGAGTGTGCTAGATTTTGTAATGGCTGTTTTCCCTCTAGTCCCTTAAAAATCATAAAAGAAAACTTGTGGTTATATCTTAGTAATTTTTCCTCCAGTTTCCCAACTTCTAATTGTCTTTTTCATCCATTCTTCCTTCAGCAGCAAGTTTATTTCGCTTTTCTTTTCCAGCTTTGAATATTTCCAAATAACTTAGAAACAATTTGCATTTATTTAACCTTCCTAGCTGTTATACTAAATCTGTTATCTTTCTTCAGTCAAGTCATGATATCTCAGTCATTACTTTGATAAGAACAAATGAATAAACCTCTTATTGAGTCATACAACACAGCTCATGTATAGTTTTGCATTATGATGAGGATATTCTATAGCGGCAATCTTGATCTGTCATACACCATCCCCAGAAAACAAGCTGTTCAGAAAACTTTACTTCTCTTAAAACATTACAGATAAACTCAGCATTTCAAGTGTGTATGAAAAAATGCTGACTGAAAAAAAAAAAAACCAACAAAAAAACAAACAACAAACAACAACAACAAACCACCCAAGGTAGAGAAGAGGAATCCATTCTTCACATCCTTTCATCAAAGCTACTAAACAAGTTGGAGCAGCCTTCATGTAAGCACTATTCAGTATACAAAACCTGTACCTACAAAACCTCTGCATGTTATCATTTACATTTTGTGTGACCTATCTTTTACCCTTAAAACACTGCAAAAGAAAGGCTTTTAACGAAGGCTGTCCAAGTATGAGCTAGTATATAGTTGATTGCCTCCAAAGTAGAGATGCTTCCCTCAGCTCCTGATACCAGTGGGGATTTCCATCATGCATCTGTCAACAACACCAAAAAAAATATAGATCCAGACACCATACAATCTTCAAGAAATGCACTAGCATCTATTTAAGCTAAAGTTATTTTGACCATTATGTGTTTCCATAGACTTGCATATGAAAGAAATGTTGCCATGTTACCCTAACTGTAAAATAGGTCTAGGCTGTGCTTCCTCGCTTGTGATTAGTGACTGTCGTTCAATGAAATGTATTTGTTTAGCCTCTCTGAAAAATAAGGAAGCATTTTTTATCACATCTGTCTGTGTGATCACAGTCCTTGAATATGCCACATTCATTCCAAACTATATTCTATTGTGTACCTTCTACGCCTTTTCAAAATCTGACTCGAGTTTCTGACATATAACAGAATCGTGACAATTATTTTACTTTATTCTCCACAGCAGAAAAAGAGAGAACAAAACAAAGCTTCTTTCTTGTTTTCAGTATCTTTGCATGTTTTTGGCAGGTTGGGGATAGCAGGTTTGTGGTCACTTCACTTTTTACTAATTGTTTCTGCCGTGCTGTGTTGCAAAACTTTGTGATAGAGACTTCATCAGATGGAAAACACTTCTCAGATGAGCAGAAAAATTAGTAGAATAATCAACAAAAATAGACATAATATGTCTTCATTGTGTTATTAAGTAGCTAAATATTTATTTTTAAAAAAAGTCTGTCACTAGTTTCAGTTCCAGCACTTTTAAAAGTTAAATGAGTCTAGATTTGTAAAAATGTTCTTTAAAATAAGCAAAACTACAGTGAACTTTTAACAAAATATGTCAAAATTGTGGAACTATGAGTTAATCTTGTCTTGGTACATTCCCTGGGAATTATTTATTGTCTAGTGATAGCATTTGTGCAGCTTCCACAATTCACAGAGTTTACTCCATTAGGCTATTTTTGTACGTAACAATATCACGAAAGAGTTGTTTAGCCAAAGGAAATGAAAGTAACTTCTATTACAAAGACTGCTTTCTAGTTTAAATGTTCTCTTTTGAAGCACTTTTGTTTTTCACTTGCTTTGCCCAGTGCAGTATTATAGCCAACAACATAATTATGGTGAAGATGTGAAACTAATAGAGGCCAGGCTGTTTACCCAATGAGAGGTGGTTCTGCTGAACAGCTCAGCCATTAAATAAATGCCATGCAACCTTTTGTTTGCCCCAGATTTCAACAATATAATTTTACAAAGCTTGTTGTTTTGAAGATTGTTTACAGTCATTTGGTAATCTATTCTTGACCAGTCCAAATGATTCTATAATTTAAATGTAACCCAGTTTTTACACTAGGATACAAGTTTTGTAAAGGCTTGCAAGTGCAGTTCAGCTCAAAAGATAGGGCAGGTAAAACTTTGCAACATACAGTATGACGTGCTACCATAGTAACAAACACAGGTCAAAAAACCTGTAAAAGTCTAATTTTGAGTGTTTGAGTATCTGAGATCTAATCATGAAAAAGGTATCAGCACCTCATATTTTCAAATGCAGTTACATGTCTTATTTCCATTTCTGTTTCAAAATTTAGTTGGAATTGAATATTTAAACCTTAGTAGCTAGAATTAAAATCCAAATAATTGGGATGAAGCTTAGAGAAGGCCCATGTAGGTTGAATATTTGAGTAAATCTACTTGATAGTAAACTTGAATCTATAGAATATTTTTTCCACGTGAAATGAAGCCAGGTCTGCTTTGTGGCATATTTTAAACTAAATAAGATGACATCAAGAGTATTCTGAAACTTTTGAAATACTGAGTGACTGAATATACAGGTCATGAAAAAAATGCTTTTCAGAGACTTATGGTGTCCATTCTTTTGTAGTCACAGTCTTCTTTTTACAGTGAACAGATCATTAAAAAGTTGTTTCAGCACGCATCCGAGATTTGACTTCTAGCTGCAGCATTTTAATACTCACATAAGGAAAAGAAAAGTCATTACCCCAAGCAAATATTTGTTATTGCATTTGAAGTTGATATTTACTCACTGCTCATTTGGGTAGTTCTTTCTAAGTCACTGATAGCATGTTCCAATGATTTTCCTGGTGAGCAATGTACTTGGTTGCCCATGCATTCCAGCGGAGAATCTGGGGTTTAGGGCCCACTTTTGTGTGCACAGTGCACTCCCAAATCCATTTGTTCATGTGTAGGAAGAACAGGGAAGTTCCCAGATGATGACGCATCTTGTAGACTTAAACTGAAAAAACAGCATAATCATTCATTAAAATCACCTCTGAGCTGCAGATGCAAAGGTAGTACTCAGTAATTACATTCAATTTAATTCAGCCTGATTTATGAGTCAATTACTCATAAATCCAGCAAAGAAGAGCAAATGAGGAGATATGAAAGAAAAGGATTCCACAAATCTGTATTCTTTTTCTCTGATAATGGAATATATGGGACCAAATTACTAAACTGATGCAAATTAGCACAACTTCATTTAAATCAATGACCTTATCCCCACTTACACCACTTGAGTGGAGTAGCTGGCATTTAACAACATCATTGGAACCAACTACGTTTGCAATAAAAAGTGTCATTTTATTAAAACAATTTGTTGTCAACATGTATAATCAGAACATTGCTTCTTGATTGTATGGAACACAAATCAAGTTACTAAAAGATACAATGGTATTCCTGAGGACAATTTAAACAAGGGTACTTTTCTTGACACTTAAAAGGCAAGAAATTGCTTGCCATAATCTCAATTGCTTTCATGCCTGGGACTCTATCAGTACTTAGCAGTCATTGGGATAGCTCTCATAGTTTCAATGTTTAGTGACCTGGTCTGAATGCACATCCATTACACTTGCACAAAACATACTGAACTGCACTGCAGTCTTCTGATGAGGCAAGTGCCTGATTAAGTAGTAACGGCAGCCAAGTGGGAATCTAATATCCTTGGGGTCAGTTCTTAATTCTGATGCTGACAGTTTTTTTACATTTCCGAAATTACTTTATCCTCTCATGGTTGCTCCAAAGGACAGATCTGAGGTAAGTCCTGCATATTGCAGGAAATATTCAGCACCAGCCTAACAGCTGATACTAAAAACTTGACTTTTGCCTTTCCACAAACAGGTTTAAAGAAACACCACATTTAGCCCCTTCAACGTTTGAGCCCAGATCCAGGAATGCCTTTTCCTGAGGAACATAGTCTCATTAATGTTTAACAGTACTTCCCTCCTTTGCCCTGTATGACAATGAGAAGTACAAATACAGACATGTTGCAGAAGGCATTTCACTCACTTTGTAGGTTCGCTAAAGCTCAAACTATATCCCAACAAGAATTTTCTCCCTGCCTAACAGTAACCAAATGTCAAATTTCCAGCCCAGGAGAAGATGTATATTGCAACACTTGCTCTTTGCCTAGACAAAATTTAGAATATCAAATGTTTACACACAGTAAAAAAATTCCAATAGTTTTGATTCAAGTATGCCAAAAAGTTTCAAAAGTGCTGAGCAAAAGAAAGCTTCCAGTTCAGTCCAGGGCTGATGCACAACATTTAATTTTAGGTATGTTAAATTGCAGTGCTTTACAGGAATTGAAATGCAAGCCACCTCATCAAACATAATTATGCTCATCTCAGAGCCTATAACACAACATTGTTCAGAGGGGAATTCTTCATTATGTCTGGACTGTGTAGTCCTCTGGGGAGTTCAGCTCACAGGGAAGAGTGCACTCCCAAACAACACCCTGGGAATCGCTAGGAAATACCATTTGATGTTAAGCATTTCCAATTAACTAAGCAATTCAAAGTCTTTGGGTCTGGATTGAAACAAAACAGTCCTTTTTATTTTCTCAGTGTAAAAGGTTAGATTTTAGCACAACTGCTATTACATTTTCCATCCTGATTTTTAAGAAATAGAGTAATGATCTTTGCTAATATAATATTTGGACATTCAATTACATTATGGGGAATGGAACCATAATAAACATTTAAAGAGGAACAGAGTTCAGAATTGCCCTTTATTTTTCCCCATTTGACATCTTAGAGAAATGCAATGAAAAAGCAATGCAATTCAGGCATTTCATTTCATATGCAAGAGTCTGTACAAAAAACATGATAGAAAAATTTGGTCTCTGAGTTAAAGATCTCATTCACTTCCATTAACTGTATTTTTAGAGTACAATTCTACTTCTTTTTTCAGACAATTTTAATGAATTTTGCTATTTTGTCTCTGAACAAACCAGTCATTTCCTGTTTTGTGAGCAGAAACAGAGGGAAGGTTGTACATCCAAGGGCACCTACTCCCTTACAACACATGTAATTTTGTCACGAGACTACTGCTTAGATTAGGACTTTACCAGCTTTGCCAGAGCAGGTGACTCTCTGTCAAGTTTTCAGTGAGCACAGACTGATCACTGCAGAGGATGATACAGAATTAAAAAGTGATTGGATTATTCACCCATTTTAGTTTCTACTATATTGTCCATTACCACCTCTTAATCTCCATTGCACATATCTGTACGAGCTCACCTCTGTTTTGATACAGAGAACTTGGTGTCTTGCTAGTCCATTGTCATGGCACGTCACTGTTGTGGTTTCCAGATGTCCCTTTTCACCAGGGTTAGTACATCCCAGCCACTGGGGGAAACTGAAAATACAGGAGGTTTTTGACACTCCTTATGGAACATTATTGAGTTTGAAGAAGAAAAAGTTTTTCCACTCCATTCTCACAGGCAGAAGCACTTTAGATGATACATTCATTGATAAATGCATTTAAATTAACATGAAACATCTAACTCTATCTCAAGGAGCATGCAGAGTCTCTAACAAATAATCATTTCCTTCTGAAACAGATGATTCACCTTCTAAATTTAGCCTCCTGTGAGAACAAAAACTGAGGACAATATACAAGTTTTCAGACTAAGTCGGAAGGAAATTTGATATTATTCGAAACACATTATGTTACTTAGTAACACGTTAACTGAAAACTTAAGTTTCTAGATCAGACCTGTCTTTTCACAGCACTGACCCTCTGCTAAATATAGCTTTAACAGATGATATTTGGAAGGAACATTTTAGTTCGTTCTCACCCTAGAATTCAAGGTATGCAGATGCAGAGTAGTACCAATATCCTTTAATTATTTAGGCACCGTTATTTGCAATCTTGAAGCTCTTAAAATTATGCGCAGATTTGATAGTCATAGTTTTTTAGCTGGAGATGTTGCAGTAAAATTTAATCATCAAGTATTAATCAACAGAGCTACATTTACAGTTCAGGTCTTCTAACTTCCTCTGCCACTAATTCTTACTCCCAGTCATTTCTTACCTAAAGTAATACAAAATACATTACTTAAAAGAACATGTTCTCTTAAAAAATGTTACATATACATTATGAAACTGCTCAAAATACTTAGATATTTTAATTATTTCTAGATCTTATCTATTTTAAACAAATTTAGATGCATTGTCAGGGAGTTAAGACAACTACAATAGTTAACTTTTATAATGAACAAAACTAACGTTTTTTCTGCTTCACTTTTAATTTTCTTACATTTGACAGAAGAAAGTAACAGAAGTTTTCCCCAAATCCCTCACATTTCTGAAAATAAGTAGAGTTTTGGGTGACATTTCAAATTACACAAAAAGGTACAAAACTTATGAACATTCTTGCTGTTATTGCTAGCTTTTCTGACAGAAAAAAAAAAAAAAGACAGAGAGAACTTTTGCACCGATTCAGTGTTTTTATCTCTATTTAGATTACAGTGGGTGTAGAATAATGGTGAATCAAACTGCTAAAAAGTTAGACAAGTATAGAGCATAGCAATAAAATGAGGACAACACAGGAAATAACATAGCATTTTTTAAATTGCCCTGGATTTAAATTTAGGTTTCTGTTACTCTCTTGACCATGTCTGCAGACCTTTCATTAGTAGTAAAATGTAATCTGATTGGTTTACATTCTAAAAATTATTGATTCACTCCAATACTTCTGATCTTCTGGTGACTGGGCTGTATTCTTCAACTACTCCTTTTAAACATGCTACCATGCAAAATTACTAGTACAAATGTATGTGTACTGTCATTTCCTCAAGGTGTTGTGTTGCCATTATGTTAAATAAAAACATTCATGAAAATAACTATATTAGATACACAGGACAAGATAGGTTTATATACTGATTGTCTTCACAGAATCATGAAATCATCAGAGTTGGAAGGGACCTCTAGAGATCAGCTAGTCCAACTCCCCTGCTAACGCAGGATTGCCTAGAGCACATCACTCAGGACTGCATCCAGGCAGGTCTTGAAAATCTCCAGAGAATGGGACTCCACGACCTCCCTGGGCAGCCTGGTGCAGTGCTCTGTCAACCTTCTTGACAGACTTAATGTCTCTGGCTGTAAGGCAGCAGTAGATGTGCTTTATTGTGTGAGTAGCTTCTCAATTATTTCAAAAAGATAAACAACACCAGTTCTGTTAGCACCAGGCTCTAAATATACCTTCCTGAGCCTCAGGGAAGCTTCCTTTGGTTTAAGTCATCCTGCTTCTTACTTTAGGTTCTGTCCAATGTAAAACCAACCAGCCAGAGACTGTTGGTAGATAGGAGGATATTATAAATTATATCAGGGAGGGAAAAAACAGGCTGTAAAGAAACAATTGGAAGCAGAGGCAGTGGTGCTGGAAAAGAGGTAGCTAGGATGGTCAGAGGGTGTAGCTGTTTGAAGACATTTATGGCCGGGAAAGACCACAAGCATAACAATGCAGCATCTGAAGGAGCCCATGCAAACTCTAGGTTCCAATTTACCTCCTTATCACCTTCAGTCACTACAATCTCCCCCTGGAGAGACAGATCCAAGGGCTCCCACCACCTGCATCCCTGTCCACAGCCCTGCCTCAACCAGACTCTCTTGGCTCCAGCAGCTGTCGCCTGAGAAACTGTCCCCTCTCCGTGCTCTGGTTTATTCTGTTCTTAGTCTTCAGTGTATGTTTCAAAATGTATCGAACACTGAATTTGTTAGGAAAAATTTACAAAGGCTTACTATCTGTCCCTCCATCCCATTAACATTTTGGGAAACTGAGTGCATATCTGCTTGTAACAATGCCTCGAGAATTTCAAATCCTGTATCAAGTGCTTCTCATGTACCTTAATACCTGTTGCTGTCACATAGCATCTTTCATGACATCATAGCCACAAAGTACTTCTTAAAAGGAAGAAGAGCTGTTTACTCACTGTTAAATGAAGTCAAGTTTCCAGTAGTTTCCTTTATGTTCTGTTCTGGATTTGGCAGCAAGGTAAAAATTTACTGTATACAACCGAAAAACAATGGCATGAAAAAACTTTGTTTCATTAAAAACACTAGAATGTGAAGCCCAGTATGGAAACAGGAACTAAGATAAAGTTAAGGTGTCTTCATAGATAAGATCTGGCATCAAAACATCTGGCAGCCTCAGGAGATTGCTGTTGATTAAAATTACAGTGAAAGCTTCATAGAATTATCACAACTCTCTACGTAGCCATAAATAAAACCTTATAAAGCAGAGACAAACAGATGTTCTATTCCTTCATACACTTACAGCTGTTATATATCCAAATGTTACTATTAATACTTAGAAAGTAAAGATTAAGAAGTAGCATAGAGTGCAAGAATTCAAAAATACCTCCTTTGGATCAGGATTATGCAGCCAAGGTTTGTGGACAATGTGGAGTTTTGGACCTGCTGCCCATGGAAAACCAACATAAGTGCAAATGTTCAGAACACGCCAGTAAGTCAGGGCAAGCAGCGATCTTGTCAGCAAGCCTGTTTGGTATTCCTGGGTTTCTGCCATAAACTAGATCACCATTCAAACTAGTAGGCTACCAGAAAAAGCAGGAAGTCTGGCATATTTACTAAAACATGACTTAAATATTTATATATTGTACTAAGAGAAGACATAGTGAATATAAAGAAAATAACAGAAATTACTTAGCTGGTAACCAAACATATTAACCAAATTATAGACTTAATAGAGTCTATCTGTTACAAAGCACATTCACAGAGGAAATGAAAAGCTAGACACATTGAAAGTATTCATTCTAAAGCAGTAAGTGGGAAAAACTATAATCTTTGTTACGGGCAAATGCTACCTGTTCTGATTTTAAAAATGATGAAATGGTCACTAACATTTAACAAAAATGAAATAAGGAAGCAGACTGTGGTGTATTGTTCCAGGACTTGTGTTGTCTAATATAAAGTGGGAGCTGTTCAAAAATTACTAGGTAATCACCTTTAAGTCCCTCTCTATTAGGAGGTGTACTGGTCACTATTTACCAGTATTGATTAAGGAAGCATTAAATGGTGAATTCTACAAAATTCCATTCATTTTATTTCTCAAGTATGCTTCTAGGCAACGTGTCTTTTTTTTTCCTCACTTGTTTACCTCTACACTGTTTCTAAATTGTTTACACCAAGTAAGAACAAATAGCCTTGTTTGCAGATGTTACTAGTCGCCTTAGTATATATTACCATTTAGGCAGCTCCACTGAGGTAGTCTAAAGTTCTTTAATGTACTGAATTATTATCTAAAGAGCGCTGGAAGAACTAAACAGCAGCAGGTATTAAGCAGATGTAGCCCAGCAGAGCTCCCTCAACATGATTTGTGTCAGCTGAGCTTCTCCTGTTTTAAGTGTGTTTAAAAGAGACTCAAAAATCTGAAAACACATATCAAGTGCTTTTCTTAAAACGTGGCTCCACTTTTGATCCCACTGAAGTAGAAGCTTATCTGATCCGTCTGGATCTGCATAACAAGTTTTCTCATGAGGCTTCCCAGCTCTACAAACATCATCAGTGTTATCATTAGGAGCACAGCCTTTCTCACAGCACTTAGGAACTTGCTTTGCTAAAGTCAGGAAGGGAGGTGCTATAAAAATAGAAAATAACACAAAATAAGGGAAGTGACTCACAATATATCTAATTCTCAAAAGATCCTAGATGAAATAATAATAATAATAACCTTCACTTTCCAGTAACTGAACCAGACCTTTCATTGAGGCACAGACTGAATTTTTTTCACATAAATCGGCTTCTGAATCACTGAGAATCACTGCATCTGCTCTAATATGTCCTGCTTGATGACTTTGTTATGGTATGGAAACATATACATAACTCCCTTTAGAATTTCCAGAGCTATTAGAGAAAAAATATTAGCTAAAAAAGAAATCACTTCAGTCTTTCTTTCTTCCTTTCTTCCCTCATATACTCCAATGGACAACTCATTTGGACTTAAGCAGTGTAAGTTCATAGCTACTACTTGGTTGTCTTGTTTTTGTGTACAACTATGTTGGAAAGTTCAAGTAATACGGTGTTCAGTTTCTTTTCAAAGATAGGTTAGCAATGTTAAAGACATGAAGAGAGCAGGTAACTAGAGACCACAAAGATGTAGTTAAATATAGAAGCATCAATTACATTATTCCACAGCAGTTTGTTTTGTTAACTGGTCACTTGCAGCATTTTGTTCCTCTGTTAGAAAATTTCCTGTGGTGTCTATTCTAACTGAAATTGTGCTCTCTCACATGAATAATTCACATGCAAATCTTGAGTTAAATCTGGATAAACCTGTAATGAGAAATTTCTAATGCACTGAAGCCATGTAAGATTAAAATTCTCCTCTGTCGCTGCTGCAACAACTTGTATCTGGTGCCTTCACAGGGAGGCAGACCCAGGAAGCCAGTTTTGAAACAATAGTTTCCAAGAGATCTTTTCTCCTTGAGAACAGATTTTTCTCCCTCTCTACTGTGTTATTTGTTCTTTCAAACACCACAGCGCCTAATTTTCACAAATTATTGAGTTTAATGCACTTGAAAAGTTCTTTGACCTTTTTCTGAGTAATTGCAATTTACTACTCTCAGGGAGCTTAAAAAAGCAGATCATTTAAGCACATGCCTAACTTTAAGCACAAGCCATTCCCTGAGTCTAAAGGAATGGCTGAAAGATATAAACACCTATGTGAGTGCCCTGAGGATTCAGGACTTGTGGCTTCCTGCCTGGAAGTGCAGAGACACTGCCTTCTCACTTGGCAGGGATGCATAGGGACATATTCATGATCGTTTGCAACCAATCCATTGACTTCAGTGAAATGGCTAATGCTCTAAATTAGGTATCAGCTTGACTTTATCTGTTGCAATGAGGTCAGAGAAATTAAGAAAGATCTCTAGGTTATTTAATTTGACACGTCCAACTCTAGCTGTGTAACTCTTACCGTTAGCTGAGCTACTCTGAGTCAGAGGCCTTTTTCATGCTATCTACAGAGGGAAGAGAAGAGGAGGGTTTGAGGTGCAATCAAAAAGGCATGCATGCTGAATGCATAGGTGCTTAGACCCAGCCAGGAGGAAACAGGAGGCTCAAGGATGCATGTTCAAACTCCCACCCCTCCCACTAGGAAGCAGTCCTGACTCAAATCCAGAAGTCACACGCACTGAAGGTGCAGTCCATGGAGACCCAAGGCCCAGGTTGGGCATCGCAGGTCCCTGACCATTGCTGGTCTCTCTGTAGCCCTGCCTGATACCAAACAAGCTTCACCCACCTATACAGACAGCCTGACACAGAAATGATAAGGTTTTGTGTGATGTTACACAGCAGTCAGAGAAGGGACAGGTGACAATAAGAGTCACGTCTGTGCAATACCTACCATAACTGCACCTGGGACAGTGGCTAGGGGTCCCAGGCACCAGGCACCCGTGGTCTGCAGGTCTTTGTCTCTTGGCACAGAAAGCTGAAGTGTAGCAGTCCGTTTACCCATGTCAAACTCAGCTGTATCTCCCAGAACAGTGCAGAGCCTACAGTAATTTGAAAAACAGCAAAATGCAGGAAACACAAAAGTGCCTACAATTCTCACAATTCTCTGACAAGTTCCATCAATCATTCCATTGCCTAAGCCTTAAGGATTTGCTGCTGGTTAAGAAGGAAAAAATTCTAGAGTAAGGAGATGATGATAAAGGAAAAAGCTCTTAAGCAGGGGAGAAAACTTGCATTTAAAAGCTAAAATCAACTTCCCACATTGCCTTTTGGGTGAGAGTCATTCCTTGCCTGATGCCCAAGTTCCTGTGGGTTAGAATCAGGTCATGAGAAATATATTCTCCCTCCTCTCTTCCAACTCTCATGTCAGTCATCACGGAAGAGCTCTGCAGACTTACAGAGCTCCTCTTTAGCTTTTTGGACAGATCCATTGGAGAATCCAGAGCCAAGGGGACCAGGAGGTGCTTGCTT
The DNA here is from genome assembly GCA_026546715.1 of Gallinago undulata. Classification (NCBI taxonomy): domain Eukaryota; kingdom Metazoa; phylum Chordata; class Aves; order Charadriiformes; family Scolopacidae; genus Gallinago; species Gallinago undulata. The sequence goes on from JAOTQQ010000023.1 coordinate 40,265,107, forward strand.
CAGCCATCACGCTCCAGAGTTCATGGTTTATATTCCACCTCTGCAGCTTCAGAGGGAAGAGGAGGATGGGACACACAGAGACCCCAAACTGCAACAGACTTCCCAGAATCACCTCATCCTTCTTCTGCATATCAGTGATTTTTTCAGTCATCAAGAACTTTTTAATAACACTTCTGTGGCTAAATTAGTGCTGTGGGGTGTATATGGGTAGTATAAATACCTTTTTTGTTGTTGTTGTTCAAATACAGCAATAGTCTTTAGATACCAGTACTATTTCCAGTGTAGAAAACTAAAGAGATTGGAAAAGTACTCACAAGTAACCGAAACCTGTAATAAAATAGTAATTGTTACAAGTTTTCATACTTATACTTAACCATACTAATGAAGGATTGATTCCATATGCTTTGTCTTCAAAGTCACATTCTTTGTTTAAAGCAGAACAAGCAATAGAAGAAAACTGGCTGCTCTCATTATGGTATCACACGAATTTTGTAAAAGAGACCCAAAATTGCTTCTCTATCTCAAAAAGAAAAAAAAAAAAAGAATTATATAAGGTACAGGATAACATTTTATGAGTAATAATAATAACGGTCATCTATTATACTTTGCTTTTCATCAGTAGGTATCAGGGTCAGACTTTCTTTTCCTGTTTTCCAGAAGAGAAAATAAAGCACAGAAGGCGGAGTGATTGCCCAGGGTGATCCATCAGGCCGACACAGCTTTGGAAATTAAATCCAAGTTTCCTGAATCCCAGCCCAGTGTTCTGTCCTTAACAGTAAATAATTGGATATCTTAACCACCAGAGGACAACTTTACCCAATCATTCACACATCTCTCAAACCAGAGGTCCTCTGGAAAACACAAGTTATTTGCAGTTCAGCAGTCTCTGCAGTGTCTGACACTCCTTCTGTTTGCACAGACATTTTTTAATACAATTTAGGGATGAATTAGAGAGAGAAATGGCTGACCTCCGTAATAATATTACATTGTAACAAGATTCAACACTCGTAGATGCCTTCCTACATCTTAGTCTGTTTTTTAAGCTTTAAGTCTGGCAGCTTAGGTATCTAACCCTTCTTTTAGAGGCAACATTTTAATGCAATAATAATTCTTCAAGTGCAGCAGCAGATTTGACAAAGTATCTCTGCAAAATGGACCAACTAAATTGTACATGGGAAAGGCAAATCTGAAGCTGTCTGAGAAGAGATTATAACAACAGTGTGATTCCGAAGATAGAACTGTGGAATCTTTTGGAAAAATATCTTTCCTTTCTTCATGAAAAGGTAATTTGTAGGCAGATGTCTTTGCATTTTTAAAGTCTGGAGAATCAATTACATTATAGAGTAATTACGAGATAACAAAATTATAGTCATTGCCTGGACCGTTAAACTTTGGTAAAGGTGTCTGAAATAATCTCAGGGGAACCAAGAGCTTATTTAGAGCATGGATATTAAGAAGCAGTAATTAAGTAACACAGTGGGAGTGGGAGTCCCAGGAGAAAATATGTTACAATGACAATGTTATTACACATGTCAATTACTCTTTACTATCCTCTTTGGTTTTCTGCAGTAGAAATCTACCACTGTTTCTGACCTCGAGAAGCCTGAAGCGCTACACAGATGTCATGAGTCCCTTCTCTGGTCCTGATACCAGCTGTAACAGTCTGGTCATGTCCACCCAGGGATGGTAAACTCATCGTCTGGAAATAGTCATACCCAACCTTCCCAGGTTTAATAGAGTCTTCTATATTAATTCCTACACTGCCCCAGGAATTACCTGGAACACCGCAATTAAACACAACTGTGCATGGGACAGTTTGAACAGTTTAACAGTGCAGGCAGCCTACTTCTGCACCTCTGACTGTGCTCTGGCCCTGTTTATTTACTAGTCAACATAAAGACAATAATGACCTCCTAGCAAAAAAAAGACATTTCTGTCAGATGTGACAAACAAAAGAAGGATGGACAAAGAACACTGACACATGGAGAGGAAAGGTAGGGCCAAAGTATTTAACTGAGAAATCAGTGAGTTAGCAGTGTTGTAGATAAAAGTGAGCAATGCAGGGTGCAGGAAGAGAGGATGCTGCAATAACTGAGTTAGGAATGGATAAGGGATGGAGGACGTCTGCATTTTAGAGCTACTAGGCAGGAAGAATCTTTGAAGTTAACAGACACCATGGGCAGGTCCTTAGCTGAAGACAATGCTGAGGTCCAGGGAAGGTTTTGCTGTTCTCAGTGAGCAGAAACGAAGTGGTGAGGAGGGTTAAGGAGGCAGTGTACTATTAGTTATGGCACCACTAAGCTGGATCCCCACAAGGCAGAGGCAAACTGTGTGTTTAGCTTTCATAAATGACCTGAAATTCATCTGTACAGACTTAGATACCTGAGCAGCTTACAGAAAGCCTCACAGAGGTGGGGAATCCAGCAGCAGCTTATCTTCCAGATCATTCAGGATGTTCATGCTTCAGACAGAAAGGAGTCATAAAGGTCAAAAGAAAATAAAAAGTGCCCAAAGAAGCCTCCCAGATGGAGAACACCAACCCACATTAAGCTGATCATCACCCTCTCCTAATGATGTGCCGGTGAGGCAGAGCTTCAAAGCATCCAAGCTCAGGAGGGCATAGTGGGTGCTAAAACAATGCAAGCTGCTCTCTTGACCAAGCATTTGGGGTTAGAGGCTGTAGGTGCTGCATTCATGCAAGTCCTGGATTACAGAAGCTATCAGGAGCTCCAAAAAGTCTCTGAGAAATTGGTTTAGAGTCCCTCCACAGAATCATCATTACAGTAGGATAGGGCAACTAGAAAAGAGCCTGGGAAACTTAACTTTCTTGTTTGTGGGAACAGCCAAGCCAGAAAATATATATAGACCTCAGCATAAACACAGTCACTCTTTCACACATATATGACAGCATATGTGTGTGCATACACACTCTGACATCACTTGCATGTCAGAATTCATCTAGAAATCCGCATTTTCAGAGACGTCCAGCTCTTGCTGACTACATTTAAACTAGTAAATTCAACAATGCCAGCGTCTTGGTACATAATTGTAGCCTTTTGACTGCATAACCTTTGGAAGGTTATTAACATGGTTTTGAACTAGGGGCAACTAACACTCTCACACACTGGTCCTAGGGACAATTGGAGGTTTCTGATGAGTCAGGGACCATTCCTACTAGGCCATGGATACAGGGACTCTTTTTTAAATAATAAGGCAATTTAAAAGTATGGGCATCAGCAAGATATTCCAGTTGGTTTCAAGGTCAGAGAATGGGTCCTGGAACTGTTCAGTGTACTAGTCCAGATGTATCCAGACTCAAACTCCTGGGATGAATAACCATTTTGCTAATAGAAATTTTGCTGTTTCTCAACAGAAGTCAAAAATAGACAAACTGCATATTGCTGGCCAGAAACATCACCTAAAAGTGTGGTGTGAGTAGAGAAGAGTAGTGTTATGATACATTCAGTTGATGAACAGCTGACATTTTTCAGTTCAATGAATACTGCAATACATATGTAAATATTTGTGAAAAAAAAATTTATATTTATATATTTTTTTATATATATATATGTAGAAAATGTTTGTTGCCTGGCAAAGTGTGGTGCAATTTATTGTGTGTTTTACTTCCTTTCCCCATATTGCCAAATAATCACATAGACAGGCAGTGTGCTGGGGATTTCATTTGTCAAGAAGAGTTTCTAGGGAAATAGATCTTAAGGACAGAAAAACTCCTGGAAGCTTTTCATGCTATGAGGTGTCAAAAGAAGGCAGGAGACTTAAGAGTTGGATCCTGAAAGGGTCTGAGCTGGTAACTAACAGGTGACTCAATGCTTGCTGTTGTCTTCTCTCTCAACATGGAGAAAGAACCCTCATGCTCTGCTAAACTAGAAGTAATTAAAGGCGCTTTGTAATATTTCCTTCTGATATGTACACCCTTTAGTTTATCTTGACCAGTTTTTTAGTGGCTATAGCCACCAGTAGGAGGAGCAGTAGCTACAGCCTGGTGCTGCCACATCTAAGTAAATATATCTACAAGTATGTATCAATGGTGCTAATGTCTCCAAGGTTGGAAGGTGCTGCAGTCTATGTGCACACATAGCAGTTCCAGTTCTCCTCCTGCTTGTCACATCTTTAAGCCTCAAAGGGCTCCACTTTCTGATAGCTATTGTCCACACTGTTTGGTACCAATCACTTTGCTACAGACAAAAAACAAACAGACTGTGCTTTCATGGACACCTCTGCACTGCTCTGAAGTGTTTCACAGTCTCTACGTACAGTCTGAAAGAAAAAAATCTTGTTTGCTTTTTGCCTCTGGAAAGACATAAATCAACCCGATGGACAGATATTCAAATGCCATTGATTGTTCCAATGTTTTTCTGTGCTTATAAACATCTGAAGCTACAAAATTAGAGATTGATATGATCTTCTCTTCTGAAACTGGGAAAAATTAGGAATGATCTGAATCTTACAATAAATAATGTATCACTCATTACCCTTTAGGAAAAAGGGTGACTTTGATTCAAAAGCCTCAAGTTTATTTTGTGCTTTGGTCTAAGAGAAACGCTATTATTTATAGGACATTATGAAATAATGGTAATACAGAAGCTTTCAGGTGGCCAAGGAGGGATTTTTATGGCTCCAAGGCTTATTTATAAAAAACAATATTTATTGTCCCTGTAGAAAGCTCTTTTATTATTACCATGCCCAATATTTCTCAAGGATCAACATAACCATAAATATTTTCTGCCCTTTGATGTACACTTGGGATGAACTTCCTCCAAGTGCAGATACTACATTACTCTCTCAGCCTCCTTATGCTCCATGTTCCCCATCCCTTCCCATTCTTAGATCCCACGTTGCTCATTCACATGACCTTATCTGTGGGACAGTTTTTTCACTGCAGACTGCTTTGTTGACATAGAAAATGTAGGAGTACATTAGGGGAGGAAGGAGACAAGTCACAAGATGGGCTGCAGTGTTTTCAACTGGCTACAAGTGCCCACACATGAAATGAAACAGCAGTCCTGTAAAAGTCTTATATTCTGATTTCAAGTTTGGTTGGGTTTTAACCATCTCCATCTCAGGAAGTTATATACCAAAAGATTCTTCTGGCTTTACACAGGGCAGGCTAGTTAAGCTTCTTTGTATTTTAAAAAATATAATAAAGTCATACTTACAGCTACTTCATGGTTTAACATGTAGTTAAATGCTCATCTGTGGTTTTAGAGACGTAATTCCCTGCTTCAATGATATTTCTTTGTCCGGTGTGGGACGACAGCCCATCCTTCTCTCCTGCACCATACTTTATGTGAGCTGCCTGCAGAATGATGGCTATCTATAAAGGTAAAATACCTAGGTCCAAAGTTTTTACCTAAAAGCCCATTGGCAGAGGATAATATAGGTAAATAACTGCTAACCAGCTACCAGATTTTTTTCTTACTATCTGCATTCAAAGCATGACCTAGAATAAGGAAATTTATATCTACTAATTGTATGGCCGTTCACAGGTCAAGGGCAGCTCTGTTATTAGCCATAACGTAATAGTCGGAGTTTTCCATACGTCAAATGACTGTCTTGGTTGGAGCAGGAGCAAAATCTGAATAACAGTGTCACAGCAGACCAACAAATCCATCCGAAGACACCAAAAAAACACAGTGACTAATAAAAGATAGAGAACAAATCCCTCTAGATTTGGAAACTATGTCATCTCCTATCTGACTCATTGCTATCTTGGCAAGTTTGTATCTTTGTTTCTTGTTATTTGTTTGTATTTATGACTAGAAATTAGAAAAGCATGAAAGTTATCTGGGAAAACAGGCCTGCAAAACACCAGGTGAGTCACCAAGCTTTGTCCTCCATAACCAAAAGAAATTATGTCATAGTTAATAAGTCCATATAGGTTCAGAGGGATAGCCATCTGCCTCACGTATACACAAGCTCAAATGGTATCCATTATCCACAGCAAAAGAGTCAAGCCCTCAAGCGTCTGCAAAGCAATCAGGGAAGAGAGATTCGGAGGCTGGAGTCGGTGCTTCTGCCAGCTGCAGATTCACAAGTGGACAATTCTTGAGGCTGCAAAATGAAATGAGGCATCACCTCCTTCCCAACACCATGCCTCTCTCAGGCAGGAAGAAAAAATAAACAAACCTGATAGAAGAAAAGCTATGTGTTTTTGTGGTCAGATAATTACTTCTACTACTGATAGAGAGTAGCAATCAATAACTGTCTTAAGTGGGGACAAGCATTTCAGGGTTTCTGACAGGGCTGGATTTAGCATGAGCTATCGTCATTACCACCTAATCACACCACACTGCAGAAGAAAAGTTAAAAAAACAAAAACCACACCAAAAAACCACAACCAACCAATTGGAAAATCCTGCGCAGATATTCCTTGGTGCTGTAGCACCTGGTTTCTCTCTTCCTCTTCACTACCAGCTTATACAGCACCTTGTTCTGCAGCAATTTGAGCCACTGACCAGAAAATCAGGCATCTTACAAGACAGTTTGGAACATGTAAATTACTACAAGAGGTAAACTGAAGTGTAAAATTTGTATTCAAATCTGAAGGTGAACGCCTGGGGACACAGGGCAAGGTAGGGGAACAAAGAAAAGTGCATGTACTTCACTGCCCATCTGGTATCTCCTGGGGTTTCCTACAGTTGCTGGAGAGACTCAGATAACTCCAGTGGGATGATAAAAGTATTCAGATTTCCTACTTCAAATGTCTCCTCAATATTCTGGGATACTTGGAGAGAATAATAATGCCAGAAAGACCACATTTTCTCCTGAACAAAAGTCAGAAGTAAGCAACTGAAGTCTTAAGATCTCTGGTTATACCACAGCCCTGTACAGATGGTGTGCCTCATCTTCCTGCTGGGGAGCTCCTGCAATTACCTGAATTTAGGAATTACTCCAGTAAACAATCCTGCAGTATTAGATCCACAATTACAACATATGCTACACAAAACAATAAGAGTTAGAAAAATGTTTTTATTTCTGTGTTCCACGGTTTTCTGCATAAGATCTGTGGGGATGCAAGTGGTTTGATCTTGAATGAGAGGAATGAAGCAGAGCCACAAAGGTATATCCCCACTCGTCTTTAATGACATGCTAATTCCAGTCCTTATTCATTCTGCAGTCACAGCCTAAACTGAGGAGGATTATAGGTGGGGTGGCACCTGTTTGCTGAGTTCATACTGCAGAATATAACAACACTATCCACTGGTGTCCAAATAAATTCCCATTCATACAGTGCTGTCATTCCCAGAACGTCCAGAAAAACACCACACATACAGAGCACCTTTAGTTTGTGCAAAATCTCCTGATAGACATGCAACAAAGATATGCAAATATGGCAGGCAATGCAATGACACTACTGTCCAAAACCAAATAAATTACCATAGTCTTTGTCAAATCCTCTTACTCAGGCAAATCCTATTTTTCAGACAAAGAAACCATCTCCTGGGTTTGTTTTTTTTTAACGTAGAACTATCTCTGAAAATGAAATGCCTCTGCAGGCATAAGCTCAGGATTTCTTCTTAGTAATCATACCTAAATTTATTAGAGCCTTTTCTCTTCTGCCTCATGTGCCAGTATACCTCCTGGCTGTTGTGACAGCACCTGGGGGCTGAAGACACACACTCTCAAGCACATAAATTGCTTTTTGTTTCAAGTGAACTGAGTTGTGATTTGCTTGAACAGAAAATTGTCCATCTCAGAAAAGAGGAAAGGAAAAAAGAGAGCCTTAGCAGACTCAGGAGGGAGAACAGACTGCAAAGACAAGGTCCTTTCTAATAATAAAGCCCTGAGGAAAAAAAACATAAGTCGGTTTTACCTGCTAAGATTGCTGCCCAGTCTTTCTGTCTTGAGGCAAAGCCAAGGGGTCCTGGTTTCACCAGGTTTTCATAAGGGCCTGAATTTGGGGATGCTTCAGGGACAGCCGCAACCCAAGGTAAAGCAGAGGGTGCATGCTACCAGGGGACTACAACTCTATTATTTGGTGCAGGACTAAGTGGTGAACCGTGTCCAGGCTCCAATTATAGTGTGGTCTCCTAGGTAGAAATATGAGCACATACACCCTGGAAAAGTACTGGCAGTAAGCGCTAGATTCCCTGAAAGCACTGGATTTGCTATGCCTGCACCAGTTAAGTCTACACCTGCATTGCCAATTAGTCTGCTCATGGTAAGCATTTGCCAACACCTCTGCTATTAGCAGTCAAACAGGTAAAAAGAGCTAAAATATTCCCAAATAACCAACTTACCCTTCTGCCTTCCAGGCAAGAATCCAGGCGAAAACAGAGGATAAGGGTAGCAGGCAGCGTTAGCGAGGAGGCTAAGTAAAGCTTAATTGCCAATTTCCTTCCCAGCTCCTGAAAATAGCCACATCCAAAGCCTCTAACACTTGGCAGAAGCCTTTCAACCGTTGATTTTTATGATACACTTCCCAAAGACTTTTGCCAGTAGGTCAGTTTAATCAATCTTATACACACATATAGAGAAGAGTCATGCATAAACACTCATATATAAAAGAAGTCAGGGCACACTGTAGAAGTTATTGCTATAGTTGTTCCTATTTCTTGTCCTGTTTTACTCACATCTAGTCTGCCTTTGAAAATGTCTCACTTTGAAAAAGACATACTGTAATACCAGGAGCATGATTATAGCCTTGCACTTTCTGCAGACTTTGTTATGACCTTGAACGTCCGAAAGCTTAAGCACCACATTTAAAAATGAAGATTTGCCATGTAAAGAATTGCATGAGGAAGCAGCTTGTACACTTTGGACTTGTCTGAAGATGTTTATCCCAGATTCTTGAGCTCATTTTGGACTCATTTTGTCCATGTGACATCTCCTTGTGTCAATGACAGGTAAAAGGCTGCAATGGTGTACAGATGTCTCACCCCTACCAATGACTTTCATTACAATCCTTTGGTTTGATACAAATAATGTTGATTCTACATTGTTATAAAGATCCTGTGCAACAGCAGGTAAAATAGAAAGTAAGTTGGAAAAATACAGAGCTGCTCAATTCCCAAAAATCCTCTTCTGGAAGCTATTTTTTAAGAAAGATTTGAACCAATAACTGAAATTGAAAAAATCCAGAATCTCCCACAGATCCAACCTATGAAACTTTGTTTAGAATAAATTAAAACAAGTTGTAACAGTTCTGCCACCTTTGTTGGTGCTATAGAAATGAAGGTCAAAACCAATTACCTTTCTTGCTTCCTTACGGTAAAATGTTACACTAAGCCTTCCTCAACTTAGTAGAAGCATGTAGGTCACAAGAACTAAGAGCATAAGACATAGGTCAGATCCTAAGTGATCTAATGTGAAGTGCAGCATCATCAGTCCCACACTCTTTGCCCTTTAAATTTGTAAAAATAAGACTATAAAAAGAAAAATGTTTATATATATATCACTTTTATAGAACATATAAGATCGAAAGTAATAGAATCTATAGAAGAAAATTATTCTTGATGATAAATAAAAAAAAAATTCTGGTAGAAGAGAAATGTGGTGGGGAAATGCTGATTTGTGTGTAGAATGTCATCATAGAACAGGTGCTGTAACAGAAGGTGTAAGATTAAGAGGAACTTAGACAGACAGATTAATGTAAAATATACCAGATTGGATGCACGTTCAAAATATCATGGTGAATCAGACCATTCTGATTAGGAATTAAGCATTAGGAGGACACTGAGGGGCAAAAACATCACTAATTTTTCTTTGCATTATTTTGAATGCCTTTTTTGCAAAGACTTTTTTGCTTTTCTTTTACAAAGTTTTTGATCTTGATCATTCCTTCTTAGTGGTTATGGGTTAGCTATTTCTCCCTTGAAACAGTATGTTTCCAAACTTGGTTGATTAGATTTTTTCCTGTTTTGCATACTGAAGACGAGAAATGCCAGAAGAAAAAGTGCTACCTTCAAGAGAAAAATGGGAAGAACAGAGAACAGAGAAAGGAAAGATGGTGCAAAAATAAGAGAGGTAGTTATCTTCATTGCCAGCAGTGAAAAAGAATGGGATCTATAAATTCTATTTATATCTGTTGTAGAAGGATCTGCATTTTCTGCAGTATTTTCAAATAAACAGTACCCAAAATTTTGGCAAGAAACTCATACTTAAAAAGCTATTTCATCTTATCTTGCAAAAAATCCCCAAAAGGGAGCATACATTTTATGAAATAAATGACCAAGCCTTTCAATTTTTAAGTCAAAGAGTTCTCAGAATCTCCCAGTAGTGAGATCAGTGTAGCTTTAGTTATTTCAGTACGGTCAAAAATCTGACAGCAGGATAAAAATGCATTAGAATAGAATAGAAACTAATGGAAATAAATCCAGGTAAAATTATATTAACAGAACATAAATATTTTGTTTTCTTTATGTTCTTTATCACTGTACTTAAACTTACTGTACATTAGTAACAAATAATCTGATTTACTATGTTAAATTTTCAGTTTTAATTAGGCTATCTGGGAAATACCATTTTATTTCTCGTTAGTTCCTCTTTTAGGAACTAGATTCTAAAAGAGAGGAATAATTAACTTTAACTTTGATGTCACTTTTCAGTCCCATTCTTTTTGTCTTATATGACATGCTCTCTTCTATTCATGTCCTCTGAAGATTTTCTGAAGTTCAGAGATCTCTTGCTTTTACTTAATATTTTTATTCTCAGATGTAATAAACCTGAACAGAACAAGATTTTTTGACAAAAATTTCACTCACAGTTCATAAATAAAATTAGTGGCAGCATTTTTGCTTAAGTTAATCTTCTTGCTCACATAACAATTGTTTTCCTTAGCATGGTCAAATCCAAACTAAATTAGCTAATTGAAATGAAAGCAGAAAAATAAAATATTATGCTATTATGCTGTTAATAAATGTTGATTTTGAAAGGATGTTGATTTTAAATACCTGAAAAGCTTAAACATGAATGATCAGGCTGGACTGTATCTCCTTCAAAGTAGACAGATTTTTGCAGGAAAACCTAATTATAAGCTAATGTCTTTTTATAGCCCTAGTGAGAAAGTTTAATGCAATAGAAGGAGTATTATAATAAGTGAAGACAGAAAGTTATCAAACCTGGACTGTGCAGTATATAAAGGACAATCTGCCTGCTAACAAGAACTAGTGACTTTTGACAGTAATTTGCTGTCTTTTGCATAATTTGCTTGACCAGTTCACGTGAAACAGGGCAAACAATAGGGGATAAAGGAGGGATCCAGGCCTGCCTCCAGGAGGGATGCTTTCTGACTTTTAGTTGAAAAAAAATATGGTGTGTCTTGTTAACCATGTGTTCCCCAGATAGCCTGTTCTTTCTTCTCATTCGGTCCTCTGTCATGTTAATGAAAATTGTGATTAGCGTTTACTACCTGGTGTTTTTCCGCTGGAAATCATAGACACTAAGTCCACAGTGAGGTTAGGGGTTACTTCTCTGTCACCATCACCTTGGGTACCCGAGGGTAAGGGCATTTCAGTCTGCTCCCAGCCAATTCTGTGAAAATGAGCTAAGTTTAAAAATAGACTTTCTACCATTCTGCGTGTTTAAATTACCTGTATTATTCTCACAGACCCATAACATCTTACATGGTTCACCTGTAAGATTTCCTTTTGAACCTCCAATGAATTATTTCTTGACTATAGGAACATTTAGCAATTTTGAAAATCTTATGGGTAGTGGTTAAATTTGGATACTCTAGTAGAAATTTTGTGCAAGCTGTCCTTATGAAATTCCTTATATTTATAACGAAAGAAGACATACTGTTCTGTTGATGCCAATTTATCCCACTCTTTGAGGACAAAATACACTATGATAATTGTTTGTATGAAAGGTCGACAGCAGCGGGTCAGAATTATTAAAGAAAAACATCTATTCAATAGTGGAGAACAGAAAGATAAATTCCAGTCTGGGATATTCAACCCGGATCTGTCATTGATTCCCTTTATAAACGCAGGTGCTATTGCTGGTGTTCTAGCTGAGCTATCAAATGGGCTGGAGCATCTTTAGGTATGGCGGTTTCCCCATGGGAGGCCCAGCATCCCAGTAATGCTGTGGGGCCAGGACTTGTGCCTCAGGCTCTGCCCGGGTTTTGCCAGGGCTCATTCCCAAAGCTTGCCTGCTGGCTCTCTCTGCTCCTGCCAAGGTCTGTTTGCTTAACTGTGAAAGCATTCTTCCTGTGAGAGTAACACCTACAAAACTCACCATATACAGCACAATCAAAATGACCAGGACTTCCAGAGCAATGAAGAAAGAACAAGGTATAAAAACATTAGAAAACACACAAAAAAATAACTCCAAGCAGATCCTAAAGTGAAAACTTCATCATCTTCCTCTCGACAAAGGGTTCTAGATGCCAATGACTCCCCAAAACACACCCCACCATCAACCTTAGAACACAGAGGGAAAGAGGACCATAGCACCAGGAAAAGGATTAGAAATCAGGAAATATACGTAATAATTTCAACTTCATTTTTATTGTTGATACCTTTTCTGTGGAATAGCATTCATTCCTTTTTTTTTTATCCTTTCTCTTAGACCTGCATTAACAATAGCTTTTTATTAGAATGTTAAGGTTTCAGTTATACAAGTTCTTAGTTTTATATGCAAGATTTTTTCTTTTTTTGACCCAAGCATGACTTTGAGTGTAAAAGCAGCCAAAAGAGAGTTCCCAACTCAAATAGACATTAACTGAAATTAGCAACACACACTGTGTTACATTTATTGACTTGGGTAACCTATTGTGATCTGTAAAGAGGGACTGTTTTAAACAACTGTTTTCAACACAGAGATCACTCTGAACCACAAACTAATTTCAAGATTATTCCAGCTTGGTATTACAAAAATCTCAGAATGAAATATGGATCTGAATCAACTGGCTCAAAGAAATGCAGATGTGTTTTGTGACTCAGCCAGCCCCAAACTTCACAGCCCAATCCTTCATTCCAGCTGTCTAAGCTCATCATTTATGAGCTTCTGGATATCAATACCAAGCATAGCAAGTATGGCTAGACTGTGCTTGAAAAAACCAAACACAACTGAATCATTTAATGAACTGGTAAAATTATTATTATAGTTAGGCAGTGTATTGGCATGAAAAAACACAATGCTCTTAACCTGATAAAATACCAGAAAATGAAAAATTTTCATTGTTAAGCACTAGGTAATCTCAAATATCAACTTCCTCCAACAGATCAACCTTGCTCTGAAGTGAACATAAATCATGAACTTTCCTTATTGCCTTTTCAGTCTCTTTTAGATAAATCCTGAATTTGGTTTACATACCATAATTGAACCAAAGACAAGTCCCTTTCTCATATCAAGACACGTATCTCCTGGGAGCAATCAATTGTTTGATTGAGCAATCTATTACAAAGATTAGTGTTCGTTCGTCATTACATGACATGACTCTTTACACAAACCCATTGACCGACACACAGCAATCAAGATCAATACCATTTTTCCTCTTCCTCTCCCATAATTCCCAAGAGTGCCTATCAAGGACATATTCCCATAGAAATAGGTTAGTAAAATAGTAGACAGGATTCAGTTTCATTCTTTCTTTACAATAATCTTTAGGAAAACAAATCTTTCAGCAGGAAAGCCTTAAAATACAAATCCTCTTATTGTAAAAGAAAACCTCAAGGTGTCTTCTTCCAGCAAATTCAAGCATCGGCAGCCAGGACTTCTCCTACTGTCCTGATCTTAAGCCAGACAACATGACATTAAAAATGCCATCCTGTCCCCAAATTAAACCTCAGAAATTCACTGCTGGAGACCCTTGACATCCCGCTTTGTTGCAGTCTCCAGTTTCCAAAAGATGTAACAACAAACACAAATTATGGCACCTACCAGCTATATTACACCTCATACCTGATGATTTTACCTGCCTTAGGACAGGGCACTGGCAGACATCTGCCCGGGGCCGCATACCCAGAGACCTTGTAGGTGGCCCTGGATCTGCACCTGCACCTCTGCTCCCTCGCAGACGGAATGGGAGCCGCTTTTCACCCTCTCTCTGCAGCTGCATAAGTACCTTCCATCAAAAAGGACGACTGCATCGTCCTCAACAGCCAACTCTAATCACCTTCCAATTCAAAAAACCCAGAATGAAACATACAGGTGAAAACTCTGGGGATGGTGAATTGGCAGCAGTAAAAGTGAATAACAGGTCAAAAAATGATCCTGTCTGTCTGGCAGTGGAACAAGCAGTGGACAATTCCTCTGTCCTGTCATGTTACAATGGCACAGGATAATTATTTAGCAGCAGATTGGGGTTTTTACAGTAATGTCATGATTTATAGCTCTTTTAATGTGCCTCAGATAACCATTAGACTGGCACAAAGTTTATACTTAAGCGTAGTGGCATAAACTCCACTGAAGGCAATTTCATTTGAATATGAGGCCAAATGTTCAGTCTCTGGGGCCTATTTAGCTGTGAGCTCCAGTTATGTGCTAGAATTTTAACTATTTGAGAGTTTTCAAGACTTCAGAGCTTGAAGAAGTAATAATTATGTTGTAAAGAGCAATGATACCCCAGAAAGAGTGTGGAACACATGTTAATGAAACACAGGGCAAAAAAAAAACAGTGCCTTAGATCCTTCACTAGCAAAAATAGCACAGTTGCATTGATTTCTGTAATTTCTTTTGTTTAGCTATAACCATTTACATTAGCTTGCGAAGATGTCAATATGATTAACACCTCTTAATTTTATAGAGGCTGATTGATTTTCATGAAGTTTGTAAGTACTGAACACTACAGAAGCCAAAGCTCTGTGTGGTGTCTGACATCATATTTGTTTTCAGGACTTATTGTACTACAGATCACCGAGCAATGCATCCATCTAAAAAGATTGCCAGTCCTAAAAATAGAGATGTTAGCAGTCACAACAGCATATAATAAAAAATACTTACTCATTATAGATAGGCTGGTGACTTTGTGATAGTCATTATAAATAGGCTTTTAAAGAGAAACAACATAGAAGTAGCAATTTTTTAGAACATGAGAACTCTAGATTGATGAAGCTGCGTAAAGTACATAGAAAAAAAGGAATGCCTATGATGTTGTAAATAGGGAGGTAAATGCTCAGTGGACAGTCCTACTATTATGATTTACAAAGACAGTTAAACATCTGCATATCTAAAAAAGTAGCTTACTCAGATGTGTGACTCTAGATGATTTTCAGTAGCTTTTAATTATCTCTATAACACTAATTCCCTATTCCACATCTTAAAATATTGAGAAAATCTCATCTGAATAAGATGGTTTATTGTATATAGGTTTCAGCATTCCTTTATAATTTTATTATTCATTTTTCCTCATACATCTAGGATCATTACAACTCAAACAATTCTATGTTACTTTTATCCTATCATAAGATTGCAAAGGCATTTTTTATAGATGGGGATTCTGCCTATGTGAGAGATGCTACAAACACAGAATGTCGTTTGACAATTCCTTGATCTATAAACTGATCATTACGGCAGCTTTCAGCTGCACTCAAATAGTAAGTGAATATTTTAAAAAAGAAAAATGAAACTCATAGGAGACATCCATCCTCAAAGATTTGTAACAGCATATTAAAATGTCTTCTCTGTCCCACTAGTCTTCATTACCAATGAGCATGCCTTAAAAATCTTGATGAGAAAGAAAATGTGCAAAGGGCATGCCTGATGAGGATTATCTATGCTCAGTCCAAACCACTGGAATTAATTTCAGAAGCTTAAATGACAGACAATTCAATACTATGAAGAGTGAAAGATGGGAATAACCTTATCTGTAGTCTGCATTTTAAGGTAAAAATAAAAGGTTCTGTGGTAAGACAGACTAAGTTTTTGCCAGGCAGTGTCCTGAGCCTTCCACACCAGATCTTTCTGTTTCTCAGCCAATGGAAAAATATTAAACAAGTCAGAGTCTCCAACACATTTAATTTCCAACTGACTGGTGACTAACAAGAGAACTACTTACACAAACCAGCCCAAATGGGCACTACTGTTATTACAGTATTAACTGTTTCTCCAATCCAATTTATTTATAGATCCTCAAGAGCTGATTAACATGTGAACAAATCAAATGATGAGTTAATTACCCAAACACTCGAGATTTCCAGATTGCAGCCTCTGGTCTAACTACAATTAATTTTCTGAGCAGAGAGTTGTTAATGACAGATTATCTATAAATAAGAACACAAATTTAAATAAAAAAGAGGTTTTCCCAAAATACAATTCCCAGTGAGCAGTGGGGGCATTTAGCGTATGTATCTGTATCTCAGGATTTCTTTCCAATGCAATGCTATTTTTGTTACCTTGTTTTTTTAGCTTACGAAAAGTTTTCTCTACACTCTATGAAAGATAGGAGAATATTCTGAAATAGACAGTCAAGGACAAGTTGTGTTGATTCTTATCAGGCTTTCCAAAGAGGTCACTGCTGGATATCAAAGGACATTGTGAGCATAATTATTGTTTGAATCAAGCAAAATTTGAATATTTTTCAGTTACCTGTAAAAGAAACAAACCTGTTGGTTTTGTTTTAATGTTGAAAAATAATTCAAGTAATTCACAAATGTCAAACGCCCATTTCAAATCAAACATTTGAAACCTTAGTTTGCTTCAAAATAGGAACATTTCATTCAGGTTTCTTCCCCTCTGCCTAACCACAAACATTTAGTGAGATGAACCAAGTGTGTGTTTCTTTATTAGGAAATCATCACCTTCTCTCAGTGCCACTGTCAATTTCCTTGGAAATCAGGTTTTAAATGTCACATAAGGGGCTGCTGAATGCTGAGCTCTATGGTGTGGGCTGAGCAGCTGAGAATCTTCCCCCATGCAGAGGTGTGTATGTATCATAGTCCTGTTTTTATCCAAGCCTCCTGGTTCCCTGCCTCTCCCTCTTTTGAGCCTTATTAGCAGAACTTTTAGATCAGCTTCAACATCACCTGCCAGCCAAGTTTCTGTACATTTTTTTCTTCATTCAGCCTGTCAAAAAAAAGAGGCAACACTGAGAACTTCTGGGCTGATTTGAATATTCAAATGCATTGTGCTTCGAAGAGCTTAAAAGTAGGCAAAAAATAGTTGACTGTCTGCTTTACATTTATCGTTAAAACCAGTGGGGCAGACTCCAGGAGAATAATGTGGAAAACAACAGAATTCGTCTGATTTAAACAACTAAGGAAGAAAACTTAGAGGAGAAGAAAAAACCAGAATTAACAAAATTTCTTTTTGTCAGTACTTATTCAAAACAGCATTTAGCCACTTAGGTAGAACAGTAGAGGAAAACTTTTATGCATGTGTTAACTCTTCTATGATAAATAACTGGCTTAATTTTTCACAGCTATCTTTATAATACCATTAGTAATCACTCAAATGAAATTTGGATATCATGCAAGAACCCCATTTTCATACCAAAAGTCACCCCTGATGATTCCTTCCCAGACTTAAGGGATTTCCCTAAGTCATGAGAAGAACATAAGATTACCATCAGATTTTAATTATCCAAGGAGAATTATCGAAGCTGTGAAAACTAAGGAATACAATTTCTGAAGTGGGTGCTCCACAGAGGAGTAAGCACTCTCAAGCAGCCCTAGTGGTGAGCGCACTAATGGGATGGGTGGTGGCAGCCCAGATTTTGCATGCCTCACTGCCTGCAGCCTGTGGTGAGGAGGTTTGGAAGTCCTTGCTGCTCAACTAAATGCCTGCATCCAATTAAACATTTTTCTGTAACAGAGAGTTAGACAGGTGGAATGAATTGATTTAACTTTAAAACCGCCCCCCCCTGTGTGTTTTTATGTCTGGTATTTCCATACTTACTTTCTTCCAGTTAGACACAAATAGATGTGGCTGGCACAATGCCTCAAAGGCAGAGGACTGGAAAACATCACGTGTAATTTGTCTGAGATTTTTTAAATATTGGCAGATTTCAAAGAACAGATCAACTAATGATGGCTTAATAAGCACCAGGATGATAAAGCTATGTTAACACCAACAAGTCTTGCAGCCCATAAGAGCAGATCTAAAGACTGGCAAAAGATAGAACCAAATTTCTAAGATCCTGTTGTCTGTTCTTCACACATCTCTGGGGCAAGGGGATTACTTCAGAGCAGATTTAGTCTGCCCCTGTTGGCTGAATGCCCATTAATGGGGCACTTCTAGTTTAGTTTAATCAGAAGAGAACTCTTTTGCAGATTTTAAAACCATTCTTTGATGTAAGCCAAAAGGCCAGATAAGAAGCTTGTCCAATGCTGCCACAGATGTCATTCAAGGAGTCCATCTACTCCCCAATGTAGTATTGAATATCTTTAAATCTTAAATAATTTCTGTTTTAAACGAGTGGCAATCCAGTAAGGAATTATTTCATACATCTAGGAAGAGTTGTTGATTTATTGTAGCCCTCTTGCAGGACATTAATAGTTGCCATCAAAACACGATGCACTCTGAAAAATGCCAGCACATAACTAATCTCTGTTTACAATTGGTTTGTTTGAGAATTGCTGACAACTGACCTATACCACTCACAATAAAACAGTCATGTATTAAGTGCCCAAAGACTACGGCCAAAAAAAGAGATAGACGAGAAGGCTAGGTGATTACTGTTGCCTCTTGCAGCAGACATGATTTGTGCTGGGATTTTTTGCCACTTTGTAGTAAAAAAGACTAGTTTGATGGCAGTGATATCACTACAGACTGAGTGCTTTCGCTAGCAGCAGCAGCCATCTGTAAGGCGTGTAAAGACTCCAGGTAAATTCCCAAGCCACAGGCCTTTGTGATTAAAACCTGTGGGCAGGAATGCAGACCAAGAGAAAATTATGAGGTGTCCAGCAGGCACCCACAGTATTTACTGCAAAACCTTACGTGCGTAACAAGATCTGCCTTTTAGCAGGGGATTTTGCGAATTGCACTACCCTTGAATACGTGCCACCTGTGCTCCTGTGCGTGAATCCCACTACTTCCCTATACAAATGATATAAAAACAAGATAAAATCTAAGTTATGGAACAAAGACACTAAGTAATCAAGGAAGATGAATCATCCTCTGACTTGTTATGTTTTGTAATTAACCTATATTTCTAATAAATGATTAGATTATTCTCTCTGACAGTGCATTATGGCAGGGAAAAAAACCTTCACAATTAGTTTTCTCCATAAAACACATCAGGCATACTTTGGAGTAACTTAGGTCACTGAAGAATATTTCAGTTAAAAAAATGTTAATACTTTGCAAACAAATCTTTTTGTATTCCTGGCTTCAGGCTAGAAGAGCCAAACTGACTTGGATAAAATTGTCAACATGGAAGTTTGATTTAATGGATTTTGTTTATTTAAGAAATCTAAACTTAGTCATTTGATACTGCTGACTCTAGCCGTATGCTCCAATGTATGAAAAGTGTGCAGAGAAAATCATTGCTGCTGCTAATCAAGACAAAGAGCTCAGTTGGGAAGAGGTTAAAAGGGAGGTGATCCCCAAGCTCAGGGCCATATTGTAAGAGTTAGTGGGGACAAATTTTATCCTGCTCTCTTTTTGTAGCAACTCTGATTCAAGTTTCCATTAGACAATCCTAGATTCTGACAGGGGCATTATAAACTGTGCTCAAACACACGGTCTAGCTACTAGTTCTGTGCCGCTAGAGGTATATGCAAACAGTTAAATCACACATTTCTTCAGTGTTTTTGAGTCTGATTGATAAGTTATTAGCATATAGAATTTTTAATTAAGTTTTGCTATGAAATTACTGAGCAGATGAAATGAGACTTATGATAATAATAAAGCTACAAAATTGTAGGAACATATGTCCTAGAAAATATAAGTACTGGCATTTGGATGAATATTGCAAATAAACAACCAAATCATATCCAACATAGAGTAATATAACAAAAAATAGTAAAGGAAAACATGTACAATATGTGGACTGAGGGCAGGAATGTACAAAAACACATTCCAAAGTTGGTACCTTGGCAGAGAAAAAATTCATGCCCTCAGAGTGGTGCCTATTTGGCACCCAGCCTGTCCCATGCCAGATGAGATCAGCTTAACAAATGGATGAGTACATGAACAGCTGATAAGATTTGCAATTATACTGTTTATGGGTTTGTCAACCATGTCAGTATCATTAGCTGTTATTTCCCAGATCAAAGGGCTATAAGCTGTTTCTAACAATATTTTGACATCATTTTGAAATATTTTTTAGGGCTAATCATAAATGATACCCTAATTAATCAGTGTCAAAACTAATTGTAGTTAATTCTGGCATCACCAAAATGTGAAGATACTGCTTTTGCTTCAAGCTGGTGTTGGTGCCTACCAGCCATAACAAAAGGGGCTATACATAGATGAATTGCCTCTTTAGGACAACTGCACTCAACCTGGAAAGTTTACCAAAATCTTCTGACATATAGTATGTAGGAAAGCTAAGAGCTAATTAGTAGAATAAATAGAGACACATTATCTTTTCTTGTTCCATAATTTGGCTAGTGCCTTCTCACTTTGTTAAGAAAGGTCCATGCTGGAGAAGTTCTCTTCAGAAGTGCCTGTGTGAGTTGGGTGCTTGTCTTGTTATTCCAACACACCGACTGCTAACAATTCTAGGCAATGAACATACATCTCTTTTGCTACCAAACCTTTATCTTGATAATTTACAATAGTCAAGCACTAAAGAATGAGACATTTTCATAATATGCACAAGGGTTTTAACTTGAATTAAATAATGGTCTCAATTTAAATTTACCTTGCTGTAAGTCACACTTAAATCAAAACCTGTCCTTAGCTGAGTCGCATCAGAGCTAGAAGTGCCCAGACAGGATTTCCAAAGGGAGGATGGATCTTCAGAGGTTAACTGGGCTCACCCCTTCAGCCAATTTTTTTCAGACTTGCCATGGACCATCAGTAAGCTACTGGAGGGTATATTCTGGGAACTACAGACAACAGCATAAATTACATCAGGTCACAGAGAAACTTCAGCAACCACAGAATAAGAATCAATATAAGTGGCTTCTTGACAACTCCAGACACTAAACAGAGACATCTACATATGCATAATTATGGCTCAGTTAATAGAGGGAAAAATATTTAAAAAGGTGAGGGGGTCAGCATAGATCTGAATATTCAAAAAACTAAAGGCATGACAGAAGAGACTTACAATGAAACTACTCTTGCTCTCAAAGTCCAGTGGAAAGTACCAGTTTACACTTCAAACATAACAGTGGGAGCTGTTAGCCCATCTCCAAGTGGAAGAGAGCAATCTCCAGGAAATGTCTATCACTTCCAGTGATAATTTATTTTTAAAAACCAGTTCAAATTATTTCTTGATATACTTATCCAAAAATATTAAATTATCTTATTCCTGTGTCTTAGTCCATGACTAAGTTTTAGGAAGAAATACAAATCTCAGATGGGTCAAAATACACAGTGTATCATGACAAATAAATCTCACTGTAGAGATACTCAGGAAAACAGTTTATTCATTCAGCCTGCTAGAAGGCCAAAAAAATGAGTCAATAACTTATGTAAAATAAACTGGAAAAAAAGAACTGACATAACATGCATCAATCCCAGCAAAATTTTCAAGTCAATGTAGAGCAATACATTTGCTCTCCTGATTTTTTTCCCATGTTTCATGCAGCTCTTTCACACAGCATGTTTAGAGAGCTGTGAGGAGACTGGTATAAGGCTGGGTTCCCCATCCCCAATGTGGAATATGTCACTTGATGGGGAATGTCTGCCTGCACATTTTGTGGTCTCCTTGTCACTGTCATTGAAGGAATTTTCAGTGTTCAAGTGCACTCACGGAACTGAACTCGAGGAGTTCAGGAGACTTTCTAGTAATTGCAAAGGATTTTAGGCCAAACATTCTGGCCTGCATTTTTCAAAAATATTTCAAAGGTTGATTATTAATCAAGTACTGGATATTCACAACACAGCCGTCCTGCTTTCTGAAAATCTGGCTTTTTACCTCCACGCAGCTCTAGAATTTAACCACTTTTGAACATTTTCTTCATAGCAGGGATATGTTTTGCTTTTCTTCATGTAAACAGGGTATTTATACCTAAGATCAAAATTAAAAAAAAATCTACATTTTGTTAAGTGCTTACCAGACCAGGACACATTTCTTGTCTGCACAGCAAGCTACTCATGAATTTTGCTTTGTAGTTGAGCACTGAGATTGCAAGTCATCACTATGAGTCTTCCCTATAGAATGATTTTCAAATAGGTAATGGAAATTTTTCCTGCAGATAAGAGACCCACAGGTATCTGAGCAGAGGAACACTTTTATTTTACATCTGTACATGGCAAATTTCCTGGCAGTTTTGCTGGCAGAGTAAACAGTGCAGGGGTAGGACCTGTTCCAGAAAGCCAACACCTCAGTGGTCCAGTGTGGGATTTCATAGCATTTATGTCAAGCTGCTTGAGAGCTAGCAGCAGCCCAGCAGTTTTTGCAGAAAAGCATTCAAGAGCTGAGGAAAAAAAAAAGCAATGGTGAAAATCTCTCTGTAGCTTAATGTTTTGATAATACTCTCATTTACATCAGAATAAATTTTTTTTAGGTGCCACAGAGTCAATGGAGTGTAGCCTTACACTAAAGCCTTTCCTTTGAGTTTTCAAGTAGCAACAATTCCATTATTTGTCCTGTTGGAGGGTTGGAAACGGAAAAGCATAGAGGCGTCCCACCTGCAGGGAGGAGCGGTCATGACAGACAGGTGACCCAAACCTGAACAACAAGGGGTTCCATCCCATCTGCCCCATGCTCGGTATAAAAGCTGAGGGATCAGAAGGTCAGCCCTTTTTCTTCAATGGCCAACATCCAAGGAGGACTCTGTTTGTCTTCCCGTGATCCCAATCCATGTGTTCCTGATTCCAGAGCTGGAATCCTGTTCCCACCCATCAAGTCCAATCTGGGACTTCCCCAGGGCCAACCGTGACATCATCTTGGGAGCTTTATATGGTTTTGTATATATTGTACCTATTTCATTATTTTCCTTTAATTTTATTATTAATATTTCATTAAAGTAGTTTAGTTCCTTATAAACTCATAAATATCTTTATTTCTCTCCTTCCTCTCCTCAGAGAGAGAGGTGTGGGAGAGCATCTGACATTTTGTCATTGACCAAACTGCCCCTAATCACAACATTTGGAAAGGTGAATATGAGACAAAGCTATGATTTTTTTTTTGTTTAATATTGATTTCCTTCAGGCCCAAAATAATACCAGCATTTTATTTCATGTCAGAACATTGTTGTTTGCTTAGAAGTCAAACCAAAAATGTACTAACTGGTAAGTGCCACTTCAAATACTAAACTAGTTTTGTGATAATTGTGTATTTAAGGATAGTAAAAATATTTGAGAGAAAAAGATTTTATTCATATTAAAGGTTACCTCAAGTAAAATATTTTTCTTTTTCTTTTATTTCTTTACTTTTGGTTTAATTTCAAGGCTCTAATTCCATGGGCACCTTTGTCCTGTGTATTCCAATTAGTCCATTCAAAAACATCTCTATTTTGTTCAAAAGCAATCTCTAAGGGGGAAGGACTATAACATGTATGGTTACCTGCAATTTACATTAAAACTCAGCTGTTTTCAATATAAAATCTCTGAATGCCACTCCTTGTGGTGCAACCCTACTCTCATCCTGAAGAAGAACAGGGAATCGTGCAGTTTACATTCTCAATACAGAGCATGTTTGTCCCCAAATCTTGATCTTTTACCTGCTGCTTTCTTCGGTTGTATTTGTTGTTGATTCTTGATCTGAGCTCCAGCTTCAGATTTGTAAGAGTAAAATACTGCCCAATGAGAGAAAACAATCTTTTTAACAACAACTTTCATGTGAAACATTATTAAGAGCTCTGTGGGTCTGATTCTCATCTCTACTGACTACAACTGAGCAACTTCTGCTGATGCAAATGAAACTAAAATACAGTCACACAGAGAGTGACTCCATGAGGGAACTTGAGAGCTTATTACTTTGGGATATGATTTATTTTTCCCCTTTATGAACTAAATTAACAAGCCCTCTTCATGCAAATAATTTGCTTGACTATACTGAATGCACAGAAATGCCTGTTCCCCCTTGTGGGCTGTTAACGTTTGTATGACTGCCAACATCATGATATTTTCATTTGGATAGAATTGAGCTGAACTCAAGGGCTTAATACTTGTCATAGCATCCCCAGCAGAACTTGACACCTATCCCCACTCTATTCTTGTGCCTTTTGGCATTTGCAATCAATATTTGTCTTGTTCATCAGCCTGCTGCCATCAAGTTCATTCATTACAAATCCACCCTGTAAAGAAACATTATGTGACAACATTTGCTGTAAGTCTTACTATAATTTAGATGGGAGGGATGTTCCCCCTTCTAAATTAACAAACCTGAAAAAGTGACCAGACTTTTGTTCTCCCTTTCAGTCATCCTTTCTTCCTAATTCTTACGTAGCAGCATAGAGGTGCCCAAACTGTTGTCCAGGTTATTCCTCACATTTTCTCATAGGGGCATTCAAGGAGCATACAGCACTGCAAATGTTCAGCTTGTGACCAGATGTGTGTTTGTCCCAGGCACTCCTGATAACCATTCATCCAACCATCATGTCACATACTATTATCTAATGAGCTGGGCGCTCCTCTCTGGATGATAGAGCTGTAGTGTGATCTGGGGTGGTGTATGTGTTGGGTCATGCTGCCATGGGCCACTAAGGAAAGAGAGCAGATAGGAGTCAACCATCAGACAGCTGAACTGTTTGTGCAGACTGGATTTGGCCAGTTGACCACTATTTCTAGCAGTGCAATGTCTGGTCCCAACTTTGCAAATAGAGAACCTTCAAGTTTTTCACACACTTTTTCTCAGAAAGCCTATCAAGGTACCTCCTTAGGGTGCTTAAAGAATAGCAGCAAGGCTTCCCATCTGGGCAACTATGAGTTAATTGCCTCAGCATAGAGGGAGGTTTAGCTATTGAAAATAAAATAATCTAAAAAAAAAAATCATTAAAACCTAAGAAGATGAAGGGGTAGAACTGCAATGGTAGCTTATTTAAACACATTTTATTCTCGGGAGCCCAACCACCCATGAAAACAAAAACTTATCAACCTTTTCAAATATAAGTTACTAATCCTAAAGAAATACATGTGCATCCTGATAAAAAACTATATATCAGATCCTCTCTTGCTCTAGATCAGCAGTTGTCTCTCATATCCCCCCTTTAGTCAGCATGAATGTTAAAAAAAGCTAAAAGCTGTAACCATGAATGCAATCCTGCTGCACCCATGAAACTTTCTGGATCAACAAATCTCCTACCTCCAAAATGTGAAATTCTGCTTTTATAACAAATACAGCACTGTTGAAAGGATCACTATCAGAGGTTGGAGTGAAAAACAATAGCATGGGTAAATTGGAGATGTAATAAACTCAACAGTGAACTAAATTCCCTTCACCTCCTACATTCTTTCCCAGACAAGTGGGAAGAAGAAGGGCATATAACAAAGCCACCATTTTTTCTTGTAAGCACCAAAATACTCACAATGGTGTGGCAAAAGTGCAACTGAAGAGAATCACAGAATCACCTAGGTTGGAAGGGACCTTTTAAGATCATCTAGTCCAACCAATGGAGGGGAAAAAAAAAAAACACCCAAAAAACCCACGACAAACCACACACGCCACCACACCCAAAAACAGCAATCCACTACTAATCCATATCCCCAAGCAACATGTCAACTCATCTCTGGAATACCTCCAGGGATGGTGGCTCAACCACCTCCCTGGGCAGCCCATTCCAATGTCTGACAACCTTTTCAGTAGAGAAATATTTCCTAATATCTAACCTGAACCTCCCCTGGCGCAACTTTAAGCCATTACCCCTTGTCCCGTCATCTGTGACCTGGGAGAAGAGACAAGAGAAAATTAGTTCTGTTTTACCTCCACCCAGGACACACACGCTTCACTGAGGCATGGAGCCTGTTACGGATAAAATTTAAGTTGAACATTTATCGATCACTGTAATACTTCTATATTATTTTTAATTGCTAGTTTTTCTTTGCAATTATACTCACTGAAACTGTGAAATAAGAAAACACCCAAGTAAAACAGGCAACACCAGTTCAGCTAATTAAAGTTTAAATTAGTGCCAACTCCATGTCTTTTGCACTTTATTTATCATTCTAATACCTACAACAATAAAATCAAATTTAATCCATGAATCACACTGGATTATCTAGTGATAATCACAGCAATAAAAGGAAAACGATACGCAGTGGGAACTTGGTTCTCAGCACCAAACAAGCTATCAGCAATAAAATACTAATGAATAATACACTTCATTATAGCCAAAATACTGCTCCTCATCAAGAGTGCCATCAAATTATACAGCATTACTGGCAATGGTATCTGAAAAGACATATAATATACATGAAATTCCAAAAAAAAAGGTTGAGTCATTATCTCTATGTTGCTATTGCTCAAACATAATCATTTCACCTTTAGAAATCAAAAAGGTCTCTAACAGTAAGAGGGAACTCTTCAAATATTTCCCTGCATGTGGGAAGGTAAGTATAAGCAAAACCACTGTGTCATGCTGGTTTTTTTCTCTGTCATTCATATTTTATTTTTTCTTTTAACTCTGGGATAAATCAGGCTTCTTACAGATTTTTCCTCTCAGCACAGATGCCAAAAAGCAAGTCTGCCAGAGACTAGGCTAATCACTTGGCAACAGAGTCAGTCTCCATTTTGTTCATTCTACAACTAGTCTAATTATTTAACAATTTTGGATGGACTATGTTCTAGCTTCAACCAGACAGCATGAAGGTATCCTGCTGCCTTATCTCTCACTTTATTGCCTGGAGGTTAGTGTACTTTTAAGAAGTTTAAACCTCTCAGTGCTGGGGTACCTGAACTACTGTAATTCCTGTGCTGAGAGCTGTCTAGCCATTAAGATTGTTAGTTTATTTCACAGAATCACACAATTTTAGGGGTTGGAAGGGACCTTCAGAGATCATCTAGTCCAACCACACTGCCAAAGCAGAGTCACCTAAGAGCAGACTGGGCAGGAACGCATCCAGGCAGATGTCTCCCAAGAAGGAGACTCCACAGCCTCTCTGGGCAGCCTGTTCCAGTGCTCTGCCACTCTCAAAGTAAAGAATTTTTTCCTTATGTTCAGATGGAATTCCAGGTATTCTAGTTTGTGCCCATTGCCAGGCACCACTGAAAAGAGTCTGGTCCCATCCTCTTAACAACTGCTCTTTAGATATTTATAAGCATTGATGAGATCCCCCCCTCAACCTTCTTTTCTCCAGGCTAAAAAACGTCCAGGTCTCTCAGCCTTTCCTCATAAGAGATATGTTCCATTCCCTTTACCATCTTCATAGCCCTCCGCTGGACTCTCTCCAGTAGTTCCTTTTCTTTCTTAAACTGGGGGGCCCCGAACTGGATATAGCATGCAAGATGTGGCCTCTCCACGTCAGAGCAGAAGGGGAGGATAACCTCCCTTGACTTGCTGGCCATGCTCTTTAATGCACCCCAGGAGACCATTGGCCTTCTTAGCCACAAGAACACCTTGCTGGCTCATGGATGAATATACTAAACAAGACTGGAGCCAATACTGACTGCTGAGGCCTCCAACTGGACTCTTCACCACCAATCACAACTTTCTGAGCTCATATTTCCAACTGGATACTTCAAGAAACTTGCTGATTAAAGCGTATAGTTTTCATCTCATCACTGGGCACCTAAGTCTTCCCATACACATCCTAAAAGGATGAACACACTTCCCAAGGAGGGATCAGATTTGTCACATCTGTTTACATGATTACCCCAGTGGCTACTAGCTTTAGACAAGCTCCTTACTCAGCACATACCTTTAGGTCACCTCTCTGAAGGACCTTATCCATTCTGTGCAACCTGCTCTAGGTGAACCTGCTCTGGCAGGGGGTTGGACTAGATGATCTCCAGAGGTGCCTTCCAAACCCTGTAATTCTGTGATTCTGTGATTTTCTGCAGTCATTGCACAGAGCATTGCACAATATGGGCTTTGAATTCCACATGAACACATAAGGATTAGGCACCTTTTTTTTCTCCATTGGGAAATACACTGCAATGGACTGTAAGACAAATACAAAGCACTTTTTTCTTATCTGCTATAACTGATGTTTTATGACAAAGAAATGAGCAATGTATCACTATTTTGACAGCTAGCTAAGCTAGTGATGGAGCAATCTCCATACTTATAAAGAGGGTTTGACCTCCATTAATGAATTATACTTTAAGCTATTACAGAACACATCTCCTACCGTGAGTTACCAAACTAATGAGGTGCAAAAGTGACAAAATCTTAATTATCCCAAGAGCTTTGGCAATTTTAATGAAGCAAATTGAACACAGAGGATGATGCAGTATCACATTTCTTTCCTTTTTCTTCTGGGAATTATGTTTCTGGGGATTTGGCATCAGAGGAGTGATTGTGCAGATTGTTACACTGTTGGGTTATATTCTCTAATCACAGTGGGCATTTGTAGGAAGTTAAATTCAGAGTAAGAGAACATAAAAGCTGTTCATTAGGCTAGGAAATGCCTACTGTGTCCTTCATGTGGGAGTTAAGAGGAATGAGCACAGAAACTACAGAACACTATGCAGGTCTACCTACTGGGAAAAGTGTCCTTTGGAAATGCCTAGCTGCCTTGCCGAGTCCACTGACTGCAGAGAAGCCAAAGGTGGTGGTAATCTCCAGTGTTCTGGTTTGAGAACAATGGCAAATCCATTCATGGAACTCTTTTGCTCAAGGGCCCGGACATACTTGGTGGGTGATGCTTAAGACTGGAGAAGTTCAATGTGTACCCTCAAGGAAATTTAGGGTGAGAATATGAATTCTCAACTGTATAATATTAAATATTACATAATACTAACAGTGTTCAATAAGTTTTTTTCAGGATAACATAGTGGTGAGGAAACTAGAGTTAGCTTCATCAAGCTATCTTCATCTTCAGGGAAGGGAGAGAGACATTAAAGAGAGTATCTGTCATTCATTTAGTGGCCATCCCAGCCTAAGCCGCAACATCCTCAGGTCCTACAGCTGTGTGGAAGGACTTGGGTCACCCTCCCAGCTGGTAGGAATTTGTAGTTGACCTCCTGATTTTTCCCTGGTTCCTGTTGAAGTTAGCCAGCATCTTTGAATGGGGTCTTGAATCCAGAGGAAATACATGGTGGAGGCTGAACATCAAAATGATGAAAACCTGCTGCTTGGCGTGCTGGGCTAAGTCCTTCTCCTACTTTGAGCTTGTCAGAAAAATCTGTACTACTACAGAGAATTATTTATTTGGCAAAACTGAAAGGTTCTTGTATGAGACTATGCCAGTTTTGGTGAAAGGAGTTTTTTTCAGATTCAGCAATGGAAAACAGAGAGCGAATGAAGAGAAGACCCAGCTCCAACAGTGATGGTTTAGAGCTGCCTGCTGGGACATACAGGGCTGGATCCCTGCCCCAGCCCTTCCAGACCTATTCAAATAGAGACATGCATCTCTCTCCACTCCTTGTGACTCAGGCCTATGCCAAGCATCACACAAGGTTTCTTTTTTTGTTTTGTTCTGATTTCATGCCAGCCTTATTATAATCAAAGACTAGATTTCCTTTCTATCTTTAGGGCTGTTAGCATCACATTTTGTTGAACTCATGTATCAAAGTGGGAAAGAACAAACACCAAAACAAGAAAGGATGCTGGATTTCTTGATGTACTCAGAAAAAAAAAAAAAAAAGTGGTTTTCAGGCAGAATCTGTGCTACATAATAAATAAAATAATATTTCACCATAGGGTTATATTAAGGAAAAGAACATGCAAAGACCTTCCAGCTTCCATAATTATTACTAAACCAAAAATATTATTTACATGTTCCCCAGGAAAAGAAAATGTTTTTAGTTTTTATAGTTTATTCTTTTATCAGAAAATTGAAGCAATTTGTAACATAGACTTACCCACTCAGAAGATTTAACAAGAGGTTTTTTTGTGGCTTTTTTAATATAGTTTTTAAACCTACATGTACCACAATTTATACAAAGAACTAATAGGGCTGAAGTCATTTGATCAGGTGAATTATCACGTGCAAACTAAGAGAAAACTCTGTTGCTGACTGTAATCACTTTGTTAGTGGATTTCAGTTCTATCTACTGCTAATGGTTCTAGCAGTACATAGCACAAATGGGCTGATAAGTGACAGATGTTTAGATAAGTATTCCTCTATTAAAATAAAAGCTTAGTCATTGAACTCAATTAGAAAGAAAATATGTCCTAAAACTCAGCAAAGCATCTAACCTAAAAATAAAAATACATTTTTTTCTGAAGAAAGAGATTTAAACCATTGCTTAATTTTGGTTTTGTTTCGATCTTCTAGATTGCTTTGACAATAAAAATGCCTATTGTACCTTAACCGGCAAAATCCTGAAATTGGAAAACTGTCAATTAATAAAAATAAATAGAGGAATAAAATAAAAAGTCCAATTCTTTCAATTCAACCCAATCTAGAGGTCTTTTCTGAACCTTGGGAAAAAAATAAAAAGGGGCGGCATTTGCTAAATCATTTTTGCCACTTCACAGTGAAAAAAAAGCACATCAAAGACAAAGATCATCTCTAATTTTCACAGATAACTTTTCTGATTATTCCTGCTAAAACAACTCATTACTTCTTTTGATCCTCCTGATGCAGAAGAGAGAAAGCTTAAGACATATCCTTCTTTATCAAGAAAGAATTGAAATGTAATTTTCTTGATCTATTCCCAGCAGATGGGGGATCAAAACTAAAATTCTCAGAGGAGAGAGAGTAATGTCTTCTCGGATCAGAATTCAAAACAGAAAAAAATCAGCCAAAAATATTACTGAATTTCACTGCATTGTGTTGTTGCAGAGCCAGCAAGGTGTCCAGCATAGTGAGCAGATATCTTTCTCCTTTTTATCCAGCTTGTAGGGGAAAAGACCAGAAAGCCAACCAGCCCAGGGGACACCTGAGCCAGACCATGTATGTCTGCTGCTCCCTGGCCACTCATGCAGGTGGTCAGTGGGGCACGAGAGCTTGCACACAGGCCATGCTGGTGCCTTCTGCCTCCACAGCAGCCTGTCTGGCTGGGACCAATGGGGCAGAGGAGCACCAAAACTTCTCCAAATAGGTAGAGGGGAGAAGAAACTCCAGGAAACCAGGGAGGGCTGCTTGGAAATATATGAGGCAGGGGACAGGGCCAGTTGACACATCTTCCCACTTGCTTTTCTTTGAAAGTTTGGACAGAGTCAATAAATTCTCTTGAAGCACTTAGGTTTTGTCATATTGGTATTTTGCTGATGAGCTTTGCTGAGGTAAGGAAAATGTGCAGGCTGAGCAGGAAAAGAGGTCACCATGGGCTGCGGTGAAAAAATTCATGTGAAATGTGAAAGTTACATGAAAATTCACGTGAAATTCATGTGAAATTCATGTGAAAAATCATTTATAATGATTTAAATAGTTTAACAGTGAGTGTCCAAATGAAAAGAAATGTTCTTCATCGCATTAATTTGACCTCACTTTCAAAATGAAGGACAAGTGACAACCAGGCAGGGCACACGTATACTACCACACTGGTATATTTGAGCAGAAGGCAAGCTGGATGCTCTGCTTAATTGAAGTTTGAATTTCATATTGGCAGGAACAAAAGTTCCCAACTTCCCTGGAGAAGACAGAGAGATTGAGGAAGGAAAAAGAAGACAGAGGTACCTATCAAGTAATTTCCTCTTGATTTTTTTTGCAACCTTGAAAGCAAAGTAAGACAAGTGACTTACCCTTGTGCTGGTGATGACTGCTGGTGTCCTGCCCTCCTGAAGTCTGTCAGCTTTGGACAGGAACAAATCATCTCCACAACGCATCTGCAGTCTGTCCTGTAGCAGGGCACTTCTGTCAAGCCACGGGAAGAAGCAGAAAAGGACTATAGATCTCCGTGTAATGTCATAATTTATTTTTCCCTAGTGTAGAGTCTTTACAATTAGATCCAAGCTGGGCACGTTAAACTTGCTGTAGTAATTAAATAAATGCAAGTGCAAGTACTCATAAGACTTACTGTTATGGTTGGTAATTTAGGAAGCTGAGGAAGGATATAGGATATAGTTTACGAATTCTATAAAGGGAAAGAAAAGGATCAGCATACACTTTCCTATGGCGAATAAAAACATATCCATATCTAAGAATACCCATGAAATGTCATAGGTTATTACAGAAAATATGCAACCTTTTCATTAATACATGAAAAGGATTCTTGAATTTGAATACTAATCAAGACAAATACACTGACGTGAAGTTATTTTTTATATACTAGAAACATAATATCAGGTCACGATTATTAGTTCATTTACCCTTGTAGCACAAAGAAGATAGCCTTTGAGTTTATATAAATATACACAATGACCTATAAAAAGGCTTAGAAGGAAATTTAATCTAAACCCAGCACAAGGATACTACTTCAGTGGGTGATGATTACCTTATTCTGAAAAACATTTCTGCAGTTTGGAGACCAAAAATGCTATGTAAGTAATATTATTTTATGATGACGGTATCTGTTTTGTAGTCAACAAATCTGTGATGACGGTATCTGTTTTGCAGTCAACAAATCTGTTTTGCAATCATATGTTTTCTCTGTGTGAGCCACAGAATATCTGCAGATCCTAACTTTGGGAGGTCAGGGGTTTGACACAGACTGCTTCTATGGAAGGTTTTTCTCAATTTGCCTATGCTAGTATTGGCCTTTTCTTGCAGCCTAAGTGAGTGAGTCCAATTAAGGAGCCCTGCTGAGATCAATAAACACTGGAAATGTTGCAAGTATTTGGGGAATGAGATATGAGGTTTTCCAGCATGGAGCTTTTTTGAAATAGGAGATAATGGAGTTGCTGAAAAGCCTATTTCTAAAAAAGAAAAGTCTGTTTATTAAAATAATGCAGTGACTTGAGGCTTTTTTTTAAATTTTGTCATTTGAAAGAAGTCACTCTTATGGCTGATGAAAGACTTTTTCAGTGTTCTGTATATTTGTAATAAACCAGGAACCAAATAATAAGGACATTAAAATAAGCTTGACAATAGCTTTTGGAAGGTCATTTAAATGCATTACCATATCCTCCAGTGAAAAAAAAAATATTTCTATCAAGCATCTAACCCTTGGTGCTATTTGTATTAAATATTCATTACAGCTACTAGAATGAATGGTATACTATAAAGGGACCAAGTTACTCAGCAATTGTGAGGATCAGCCTTGTAGTGTAAATGAAAGAAAGAAGGGTAAGATTTTTTCCTGTTCAAGGAAACTAAGCTCATGAATGTTATCCATGTTATCTTATGAAGAGACAATAAGTTGCACAGCTATGGGAGCCATATTTTCACTGTATTTTCAGGATAGAGACTGTCTGGATAGAGAAAAAGTCACAGCAGAATAATGGATTTGTTGGAACTTTCTGCACTGAACTTTGGGGCTTATGGAGAGGTATTTAATCACCAGATCTTTAGGTGGACTCTACATGCAAGCCCCAAAGTCAGTAAGCCTTTGACAAGCTGTGAAGCAGAAAAGATACGTCTGTCATTACTGCAAACAGGCACGTTTTAGATTTTTAAATATACAAGGCACAGAAATCGAAAGTAGAAGAATTTCAAGCAGCACAGAGCTCCTCTCAGGCCCTCGACAAAGGATCCATTCATCATTCATAAAATCATACAGAATAAAACTCGTTCAGCTTTAAAATTATTTTTAATGTTTTGCCCCCCTCCATCTACCTACCTGTGCATACATCTTTTCAAACTGCTTCTCCTAAGTGGTTGTGTGTCAGCTCTGGTAAAGACATCAATAAATCTCAGAGATGATAGTTAGGATTCTCCCTGATGTCACTGTGAGTTATTCACTCTCCCACAAGGACTGGTAGCCAACTAGCTGTCACGCTGCTGCTGATTGTTTTAACACAATGGAATAGGAAAAAACAGGCTTAGGAGAAATGGCTTAAATAAATCTCTCAAGTGTCATGAATACATTCGGCCAACAGATGACAGTGTAATGTATGGCAAGCAATAGAATTAGAGAAATTGCACTTTGGGGGGCTAGATCGTCACTCGGTGCAGTTTCTGTAGTGCTTTGATAGTACTGAAAGAAAAATTGCCTGAACTGCAGCATATGCATTTAGCAGGGAATATCTCTAGCCAAGGTAATGCTACAGTAAATCCTTTCCGATTTGCTATGTTGTTTCAAATGTCCTCAGATGGCATCTTCAGTGTAGATCTAACATAAACCAGTCAGACTCTGCCTATCATCGTTCATCTGACTGAAGATCCCATGGGATTTTCCTGAAGTAGGTGTTGCTCTTAGTCACCTTTTATGGGGTGGGAATCAAATGCAGGGATGAATGTGCAATGTTCCTTCTGGGCCACAACACATTTTAGAAATTATATCCATCTCTGGTTAGAAACACAGCCTTCACTCTGCTCTTTTGTGCTAACAACCTTGTTCCTCTTCAGTCCCACTGAAAAAATGGCTTAAAGTGGTACCAAAATCATGTATTAGGGGAAATATTCTGTCATAGATTACAAACCACATTCTATAAGACACATCTGCAAACTCTGTAAAAGACCAGTGTGGTCCTGTATGTCAAATATCTGGCCACCACAGATTTGCTCCAGAGCAGAGACATAAACTGGCCGATCCCTGGTCTGCAGGTTTCCTGTATTCTTCTTTACATGTTTGTACTCAGTGGCTTTATGAGACAGACCTAACATTTTTTACCATGCTTCAACTTTTGCATACCTATGAATTTCTGAGACTCTGCCCTGCCTTTCCTAGTCAAAAAAAAAATAAATTATACTTTGGTGTATTCAGCGGTATACTGAAAAACAGGAGATTCATGTATGACAGCAGATAAGAGAATGGCAAGATCAACCAGAGGCAAAATCAACTTCTGATGGAAGCCCTCACCTGGGTGCCATGCCACCACTACATCTTGTTTAGTCAATGAAGGGGAACATTTACTGCACCTGAGACAGGTAAGAGGAGATTGGTAGTGAAGAACTTAATTTCTAGCTCTGACAGCTGGTCAGCCCTGTCAAAAACTGAGAAACCTGTGGATATAGTGCAGTAAAGGCTGGTGAATGTGAGATTAGGTGTTTCCAGAATGGATTTTCATGTAAATCTTGATTAGGTGCCAATTTAAACAAACAAGTCCGGATCTTAAATCCCTTGATGTGATCTAGGCCAAGACACTCCTCCTTTGGACAAGAAAAAGGAAGTTAATCACCCTTTTTTCTCTTTGAAAAGAGGAGAGACCAAGAAAGAGTTTTTTCCTTCAGCAGCATCTGTGTACAGGCAGCTCCTGCAGCACCACAGTCAGGAAGGTGCTTGGCTTGTGACCAGGTCTCCTATAATCAGGCAAAGCACTTCTAGCAGGTGTTGTCCCATTTTTCTGGCTACATATTGAAAATCTGATACTTCTAACATGGTAGACTGCTAAACAGCCCAGGCTGTCTACAGAAATGGGTGTCTGTATCTCATACAAGGGAAGGAAGCAGCTACAAAACAGAGCATCCTAACTTCTACTAGAAAAGCACGACTGTGGTTTTTGAAGAGAATATCTGCCTGTCCCAGTCAGAGAGACTGTATGCTTGGTCAGCGTGAGCACTGGAAGTAGCGTGAGTACTCTCATTCAGAGCTCTGTCCCAGCTAATCCGCAGTGGTGGCCAGGGCGAGAAGAGCTCTGTGTTCATTCAGCCATGATTTGGAGCAAATTTTACAGACTTCCCCCTCCTTCTCATCTTCTTCCTTTTATTTCACCATTCTTCAGCCATGCTGACAACCACTATTTGTGGGACTGCATTGAGAGCTGTGAAGTTTGCTGTTATTGCTCTACCATTACTTTCAAACCCAGGGCAGTTCCCTGATAAATCCCTTGATTTTTAAAAGTTAGGCTACTTTAAACTTTTTATACAGATATAAATGCAAACAATTCTACTCTCTCATCAATGTAAAATCAAAGTCATA
The DNA here is from genome assembly GCA_026546715.1 of Gallinago undulata. Classification (NCBI taxonomy): domain Eukaryota; kingdom Metazoa; phylum Chordata; class Aves; order Charadriiformes; family Scolopacidae; genus Gallinago; species Gallinago undulata. The sequence goes on from JAOTQQ010000023.1 coordinate 40,301,081, forward strand.
TCAACAAATTAAACACTTTACTCTTGAAGTTATATAAATTTTGAGAAAGTAGGTGTCTCACTGTAAATGATATTAAATAATTTGACTAACAGGTTAACACTGAGGCCAAAACTATTATTTGATGCCTAGACCATGACCTCAGTACCAGTTATAATGCTTCCTATGTATAATTCAATTCCCATGCAGTAACTAACCTTTTCTTGCCTCTGCTCTGGCCGTCTAGTGATATAGTGTTCCCTTTGACAGAAGGCTTTTGATAAACACATTTGATAACTCTTACATACCAGAAATTAAGGATGACAGCTTAAAGTGCCTCAAGTCCTTAAGATATACCAAACACTCCAAATACTTCAACAACTTTAAAGCTTTTTTTAAAAATGAGAAATGATCTCTCAAGCAACATCTTCCTTACGCAAGATCAAAATTGAAAGCAAATCCTTGCTATGGGCTAAAATGCTGAAGGGGAAGTATGCCTTGCATATTCTGCTCAGCAGATTTCCCTACTCTCTCCCTCCCTACGACAGAGGTATAAAGGTAGGTTTGATCCATACATTTCAAATTAAATATTCCCTGGCCAGGAACCAGTTCCGTTCTGACCTGACCGTGCGTCCCGGTTTGAGGTAAAACCGAACTAATTTTGTGTTCTGTAATTTTACATTTTAGCTAGGCCTCCTCTAACTCTCTGAAATTAACGGCATATTGTGGAGAAA
>JAOTQQ010000023.1:40301890-40397814 GCA_026546715.1 Gallinago undulata
GCGTAGAGGGGTCCCACCTGTGGGGAGGAATGGACAGGACAGGTGACCCAAACCTGACCAACTGGGGTATTCCATCCCATCTGCCTCATGTTCAGTATAAAAGTTGAGGGATCAAAGGGTCAACTCTCTTCCTGCAATGGCCAATGTCCGAAGAGGACCCTGTCTGTTCATCTGCCTTTGATCCTGATCCGTGTGTTCCTGACTCCAGTTCCCATCCATTGTTGAGTCCAGCCTGGGACTTACCCAGTGCCTGCCAGTGACAGGACTGTCATCCTGGGAGCTTGATATGGTTTTGTATATATTGTATCTATTTCATTATTATCTTCTTTTTTATTATTATTTTAATATTAATTCTTCATTAAAGTACTTTAGTTCATTCTAAACTTCTGAATCTCCTTATCTCTTCCTCTCCTCTCTTTTTTTTTGGGGGGAAGACCATCTGTTGGCCAGGTTGCAGTGATTTCAGCTGAAACCACGACACTGTGGCAGTTACACAATCACAACACATAACAGAGAAGTGTGTGCTGTGCTGACTGGTACTCACCTGCCTGGAAATCCATACTTACCTCCATTATTTGCAGCCCAGAGAAGTCTCGCTTAAGACAGTAGTTAAAACATAAAATTAAAATTAAAACTACTTGATTTTTAAAAGATGTGGTGTCCCAAAACAGAAAGGGTCATACTAAATACATTTTTAATAAAATTTAGTGGAAACTGTTGCAATCTGTGATTTGGAAAAAGGCTACTCATTCTGCATCCCCTCATTGCCACAGGCACTGCAATCTGCAATCTGTCCCTTACCTTGCTCTCTCTGACTTAAATTGCACCCTATTGCATCTCCATCCCCTGACAGAATAAACAGGCAGAGGTGTGGAACTCCTTCTCAAATTTGTGGTGGATAATAAAAGTTTCTCCAGCCTGAAAGCGTCACTAGACAGGTTAATGGAAGTGTGTGATATTTAGAAATACATAGAAACATCACCAACATCAAGAACTCTAAGCTAGATGAATATCAAGAGGGAAATACACATACCTTACTCTGAATCTTTGCTAGGTATCAAATTGCAGCTGTTCTTACATTCTTAGATTAAATTCTCACGGAACAGGTCTAGGCAGTTAAATACTGGTTACAATTGTGAATACAGAGACCTTGATCTCCTTTGTCACTGGGAAAATAGTAAAAAGTGTCTGTTATACTAAGCTGCAATGAAATTAAAAAAAAAAAGCAAATATTTCATTATTGCATATTGCATTTTAACTGTACATTGTGATTCCCTATAAATGTTGAAGCTAAGGCTTGACAGAACAGGACTAACAGGCATAATTTTGTTGAGCTGCATGTCTCCTCTCAGCCCAATTCTCCAGCCTGTTGAGGTCACTCTGAACAGCAGCACAACCATATGATGTATCAGCCATCCCTTCCGGTTTTGTATCATCTGTGAACTTGCTGAGGGTGCACTCTGTCCCATCGTCCACATCATTAACGAAGATGTTGAACAGTAGTGCCCCAATATCAACACTTGGGGAACACTGCTAGGTACTGGTGTCCTGATTGTCTTTATGCTGCTGATCACAGACTTTTGAACTCCACAGTTCAGCTGTTTTCAGTTCACCTCAGTATCCATTTCTGTAGTCCATACTTCATCATTTTTTGCATGTTGCACAGACTTATGCATGTCCAGTTTGTTTAAATACTGCTTACCCTGTCCCTCGTCTCCCAAGAGTAAATTATCCTTGTGCCAGGATCCTGAATGCCACCATCTCATGGTCACTACAGCCGCCACCATTCTTCACATTCCTGAGGAGCTCTTCCTTCTTTGCAATTGTGAGGTCCAGCAGAGCATGTCCCTTATCACTGTCTTTATCTATGTTAGTAAGTTGTTCTCAATGCAGAAACCTCCTGGATTACTTGTGCCCTGCTATGTTGCCCTTCCACAGAGTGTCACGGTGGTTGAAGTCTGTCAGTTGACTGCCATATCTTCCAGATGTTTAACTATATGTGAATTTAGGGCTATTGTTAAGAGTTTTCTGTGTGTCAATTTGTTTGTATAGTCTAGTCCTCACCATTTTCCTGATTTCTTCAAGCAATTTCTCCCACGTAAAAAACAAAAGTCCTCCCAAACAAAGCCCCTTATGTTAGTTGAGTACTTCTTGGAAAGAATTAAAAATTTCTTAGGATGCACCCAGTAATGGAGCCGCTGAATTTCTCTTGCATGTACCTAGTCATATTTATTGTTTATGGAGGGATTTCTTCTTAAGGCAAGACAGCTTTAAGAGGTTAAGTACATAGAACAAGGATTTTTTGAGTTATTGTTTTATATTATCTCATAGTTCTCTTTGATTCAAATAGCAACAATTAATGTCTAATGCCTGTTGGATAATATAGAAATCTAAAAAAATATAGATTGAGTATGTTTTCATTAGCAGGATTCAACATTGAGGCAGCACTGCTTAGAATTTCAAATTATACTTTTTACCAAGATACTTACCCCTGCAATTCAGTCACATAAATATTTATATTACAGGAAATTTTTTATTTTGTGCTCTCTGTAAAACTATCTTGCTGCTAATTAAGTATGAGCAAAACAGTTATAAAAATACAGTAGAGGCCCCAGTCATTTTCCCAGGCTTCAAGGTGTGTTTGCTGAGGTACAAAATCTCTTTACTGTGCAACACTGTTTCTTTTGGTCAGATGTGAATAGAGGAGAACTTTATGGAAGATTTCTGGCCCACTTAGATTTCTGGCCACCATACCAATTATACCTATAAAGCCTTCACTGGCCGTTTGCCTCTGCCTTCAGGCAAAGCTCTGTGGCTCCTGGCAATCCACAGCCTTCTTCTCGACTCCCCTACCCCAAGGCTTCTCAAGCAGCTGAAGATGTCCAGAGCTACATTTACACTTTTCATTTCCAGGAAGGTGTTTGCTCTTGTAGTTCTCTAGCACTTGGGGAACTCACTTAGGTGAGAGGGAAACTCATGTGACACATCAGTTAAAAATTCTCTGGCTCCTCTGTGCCATCAAGAAAATATAGGATGTAGCCGACGGAGCAGAATAAGACTGTTTCCCAGCTTTTTGTTCACTGTTGCTCCCAGTGGTTGTCCTGCTTTGTTAAAATAGTAGGGTCTTACAAGGGACAAATAAGAGTATCAGAACTGGCAGCTCTCAAGGGTAGAGTCTCATTGCCAAAGGGACTGCTCTTACCATGAAAGTGAAAGGGAAAAAACACTAAATAAATTTATTTTGTTTTCCTAAATGAGGTCAGGGAGTCACAGTCACTAAACTCAGTCAAGGCATTAAAAACAAGTGAGTTAGTCTCTCCAGTCACAGTCAATAGTGAGAGTTATGTATAACTAAAAATAGACTCCTGGGTCTTTTATCACCTTGAAACTTTATCACCCATCAGTTGAAGTAAAGTGAGACTCCTTCAGTGGCTTTCAGGCAGGCTTGTCACAGGCAGGCCACACTCACCACCATCCAACAGGCCTACATCTGCTTTCATTTTTAATCACATCACATTTTTCGTATAGGAATGCTGACCCAAAAGTCAAAATACAGAAAATGCAACTCAAGAAAAAATAACCCCATGTCCTGTTAAGATTTCTTTTTGACCATCATCTTCTATGTATATATTCTAAATGGAATTTTAAGAATAGGATTTTAATCTTCCATTTAAATTCATAAAAATCTGGTCATTGTTTACTACTTAGTTTTAAAATTATATAAAAATTTCTACCAGTAATAGACATGGTGAGTTGCTCCCTGAACAATCAGGTTGGCAGAGAGCAGCCTGTCAGAATGCTATTTGTTCATCTGGAATGATGAACCAAAAAACCCCTATTAAAACAAACAAACAAACAAACAAACAAAAACAAACAAACAAAAAAAAACCCAAAACCAAAAACCCAACCAACCAAAAAAACACCCAAACCACCCTACAGTTCTGTGCAAACATGGCAGAAAAATAAAACCAGGGCTTTTTCAATCTTCCCTGACAGCTGTAGTTATTTTATCCATTACATTTCTTACTCTGTAACCCAGATAAATCTTCCTGTCTCTTGGGTTCATGAAGAAGTTTTCTTTTCTTGCAGAAAATGAAGGCAGCTGCCTCCTTACCTGTAAGGCAAAAGGGATTAAAAAACCAAAAGCAAAAAAAGAAAAAAAACCTCTCCCTTGTTACTGCACCTCTGATAAATGATTATGATCCCTTTCCTTTGAAGGACAAAGATAAGGGGAGTGGGTACCACTGGGGAAGAAAAGAAAGAGCTACAACTGGTCCCCACCATCATGCCCCACCCACATGTTTCATAAATTGTGCTCTCAAACCTCCATTTTAAAATGTACTTCAAGCTCATATCTCAGGACTAGAGCAAAGTCACTAGAAAAAAGGTAGACTAGTCAAAACTCATACTTAAAATAAATACTTGTCTAACTTGAAGACTTTCCCTCATTCCTGTTCATCGCACTTCTTCACTACAGACACCAATTTTAAACCTTCATTACTGCACTGAATTCAGGGAAGTCTCCTGAGTTGACAGCAGAGTCAGGATAAAGAGCTACCAAAACATATGCAGGAATTTTTGAGGTGTTTATTTCATACCTAAGAGCTTGATTTGGAATTTGGGTTCTCTATTTTCTCTTGGCATGACAGGAACAACAATGAGTCTACTTCCCTAAAAAAGGGGTCACAGGCACACAGACAACACATGCAACGCAGGGCTCAGTGCTGAGAAGTGCAGACTATTTTCTGCCAGACTCTAAATCCCACCACTTGTGTTGACTGCAAGGGTTGACAACTGTCAAGATGGCAAAGAATTAGCACCAACTCATCATATTTGGTTTTACATTAAAACTGTGATACTTCCACCTGGTTTTATCAGAAGGAATGTCTAAACTTATACTCCTCAATGGTAATCTTATTTTTATTTACACGTAAGATGGGTGAAAAATTATTAGAATACAGCACTTTGACATGCTGATTGAAAATAATTGTTATTCATAGGCTTTAATTTAAAAGAAGCTTAAACAAAATCAAAATAAGAGCTATCTAAATCCAATAAAACACCATGTCATATATATTTGCAGGACCATACATTCCATTATAATTGCAAATTATTGCAAACATCTTCAGGTTACAGAAAGGTATTTCTGTAGGAGGATAAACTGAATTTAAGCTAGGTGCAAACAGAAAGGTAGAACAGTTCTAATTTTGTTCATGGTTTGTTTTTTTAAATAAGTAAAATTCATCCTTCTTTATCAGCAATAATAATAATAATTCAGACAGTGAGAGCATAATTCAATTCCTAAAGCATAAGATCCATTTGGAAATAACTGAATCCATCTGACTTCAGCACAGGCCTTGTAGAGGGTTTGGGAGAGGCCCATGGCCTGCCAGAGTGGAGGCTGGAGGACAACCAGGATGCCTTAAAACATCAAATGCAGCGTTTAAGCAACTGAAGTCCAACCTGCCTAGTGCATCTACTTCAGTGGGAAGACCTGCTTAAAATACAATAATTTCTCTGTGGTCTGCAGATTAAAAGCCCATTAAAAATGAATTGGTGACTTTCTATTGACCTGAAGAGGCATTGAATCAGCCTCATAAAAGTCAGTGCTGGGCCATATTTGCTGTATTCTGATGTAGTTTCTTAGATTTGTTGGCAGAATACAGCCACTTGTCTACATTGCAAGAAACCATTTTTTCAGCTCAGTAACAAGTGAACAGTTTTTTTGAACAACGGGTCCACAGACATGAGAGCAGAGGGTTACAAAAACATGGCTACCATATTAGATGATCAATTTTCAGTTACACAGATTAATGAACCAAACAAATTGGCCAAATTTTGGTATTTTCACACTCCTCTCTGTATAAGAATGTTTGAATCAAGGCTGAAAAGAGCAGCTAGTTCACCTTGTCAAATTTTAGCTTTCACATATATAATAAGAAAAGTAAAAAGTCAGTTTTTTTGACAGACATTTCTCCAATTGTCCTACTTTATCTCCTTATATTACCTTGCATTTGTTTTACAGGGGAAAAAATTCATTAAATTTTAACCATATAAACTAATATAAATCATAATAAATAAATGACCAGAAACACCAAAAAGTAATTTTTCATGAAAAAAAAAAATCTTGTAAGAGCCAGGCTATGAAAAATACATGCTATAATCTTTCAGAAGTTTTACTCCAGTGCAATTATTCGCAAGTATTATTTATTCTTAAAAGTTGAAAACATATACATTAAGCAAGGAAACTCATAATTCATCTCATATTTCATTATTTCAAACCATCTCTTTATCCAATTTTGAAGTCATTGATTTGATGAATGAGTTTCATTTTGTGATGTTTCATAATCTCAGCTCAGAATCCTAGATGAATTGCAAGCCACTTTACGTACATGCCTGAAAATAACTGAAGTGCAACGTCTTTAAGAGAGGATAGCAAAAAGAAAACATCAACTGCGTGGTTTAATATTAATGAAAACAAATCACAAAGCCACCAGGATAATCATAATACCTTGCTCACTGTTAGTCATCTGTGACTTTAGGACTGCAGAAATATTGTATTGTTTGGTAGCATTGACAGTGATCCACTTGTCAGAAACAATAGATGTCTGAGGAGAAAATGAGGAAGATGGTGTCCTAAAGAAATACGGTAATTTCTCTGTAAGAAAGATTTAATTTTAATCTTCTTTCATTCTAATCCAATAAAAAATTTGGAATTGTTTATGTTGTGACAACTGAGGAATATTTCTTCTAAACATGTGAACTTACTTTGTTCTCATGTTTAATGTTATGAGATAAAATTACAGTCAATCTATGGTTGTAATTACAGCCAATCTATGCTCATTTCATATTTCATCTTTTTGAAACTTATTAGGTATGTAAGCTAAATGACTTTTGTAGGGAAAAACAATTAAGCCGGCTAGTTACTCATGATATAAAAGAACTTTCATTGATCTACTGTGTTTGCTTCCTTCTGTATTTTCTAGTAAACCCAGCTATTTTCCAGCATTGCCAGTACTGCCAGCTTGAAAGCTTATTGCTACTGGGTGATTACCTTCTTTTTTATCAGCTTTTTCCCCATTATAAAGTTATCTGGGGATCTCCTTTCCTCTTTGCCTCATGAAACATTTCTTTCTTCAAGAATACAATGAAACATTTATTAAAAATAATGTGTTTTTTTCTGATCTCCCACAAAGAAGATTCTTTTGTTCGTTCTTTCTGAAATGGACAGTATACAACACAGTGGAAATTAAGCAATTACTCTAGTAACTCATGTCGTTCTGTCTCACAGAGGTTTGACCTGCTCGGCCCAGTTGATCTTTTCCTCTGGGTTGTCTCTGTAGTGAGTCCAAGTGCTATGACCACATGGCTGAGAAGCATCAGATGATAGAAAACATGACTGAAAACAAAACCAGCCCTTTGGGATTCTGTTCTCCTGGGATGCATAAGCTGTTATTTCTTCGTTGTACCATCAGAGAGCACAGGAACTCTAGTGGAAAGGGATTTCGCTTTTCTCCCCTCTTTTCTCCTCTATTCCCCTTATATTAATACTTTACTGAAACATCACATTGAAAATTCAACACAGAATACCCCATAGAAAAAAAAATTAATTCTCCTACTTGAATTTTGGTAAAATTCAAATTCTGAGATGGTTTCAGAGTGATGGATGAGAGAGGAAACATGGGAAAACTGGGCAGTGTCAGGAAAAGAGAAGTGGCTTTCTTGCTCAGAGTCACAGCATGAGGACAAGGACTCCCCAATCACGCCTATTTCCAGAGAAACACCACATCAGCAGAGCAGGGAGAAACACCTGTTCTTTTCACTCCAGCTTTGTTTCCTCATAGTCAACATGTTTCTCTTCAAAAATCTAGTGCCACAGTTTGACAACTTCTTAAACAAGAAGCGTATGTTGGAGAACCTCTTCAACAAAAATAGCATTTAGCTAAAACAGACAATATGATGAAAAGAGAAAGTAATAGTCCATGTTTCTTCAAGTGAGCTAAGGAACAATTAAAGAACCTTTGCTTCATGAAATTAAGATATGACTCTTTCCCATTTTATATGCAGGGCTTCATCTATCATGACCAGGCACTACCTTTCCAGTCATATGAGGTGAAAAAAAATGTAAGTAGTTACCCAATAAGTCAAATATGCAATCATAAAGTCACAACATCATAGAATGGTTTGGGTTGGAAACAACTTTTAAAAGTCTAACTAGTCCAACTCATCCAACTCCCCTGCAAACTCTTTAAAGTGTAATAAGCATCAGCATTTTTAATCGGCTAAAGGAAAAATAAACAGTGTTCTACCCTGCCAAGTCTCCCTGGCTATGCATGTTAACATTAAATCCTCTAAACCAGAGGAGCTTATTACTCTATCATTGAGCCCACTTACCTCACAATGTACTAAATAAAGTATGAAATAATATGCATTATTAACCTGCAAATTGACAGAAGCTTGTTGATGTGAGGCACAGTGGCTTATTAAGTAAATTTAAAAAATCATTACATGGCAATAAAAAGCTTTCCAGGTGAAAGATCTTTGCTTCATTCTTCTAATGGGAGATGAAAACTGAATTTCTACCAAATATCTGTTTCAGTTGCTGCGTGCAAAAAAGCAAAGATCTCCAGAGTGTTAGCCTATTGTCTGCCTTATCCAGGAGAAGAGTTTTTTTCATTACTCTGCTTTGTCCTCAGAACCCCTTTGACATGAGCTTAAGATGCACTTTCTTTAATTTCAGTTTTCAGTTAACATATCTTGAAGTGTTCTTCACAAAAGCTCCAATGTGCACCATTACATGGTTCTACAGAAAAAAAAACAAGTGTTTGCAGCATGTGCCACTGCTAACGGTTCCTTCTGACTCTGGCGTCTCACAGCATGATGCTCTGGGGATGAGTTGTTTCCCACAACGCTCAATTGGAGTGAAAGCTATAGCTTAATAGGTTCATGAGAAAGTTAACCATCCATAACATCACAGACACACATAGTGGGTTTTGTAAGTACTTTAACTGCCTTTTTCCTCGCAGAGTCCTTTTCTCAGCTGCAGCTAGGCTGAAAATCCCTGGCAAGCTGGTGGTTAGATGTTATCTCTTATTTAGGTGGAAGAGCACTTGGGTAGATCACAAATGACTTCACATCAACATATATGACACACACATAACAAGCAGGGCTGAATGAACTTTGTGGGAGACTAACAATAGAATTCCATGCTGAATCTTCAGTGGAAATGAGAACTTATCTACACACACAAACAGAGTAGCTCTGTCCATATTAACACTGCATATCTTTTGGTTACCAACTTTCTTAGTTACATTTTCTGCTAATATCTCGATTTAGTCGGTAGAAAAAACTATGACTTCCGGAGAGTAATTCCAAGGACACAAATTTGCCTCCTGCTTAGGTCCACTGTTGATAAAGATTTACATTTTCTATTGCCCATCTATACAACGCTGATTAGCCGGACTGCTTAGCCAGCAAAAAGACGGCTGATATGAATATGAACAGCTCAGTTGCATCTTTCTATACACACTGGATTGCAGAGTCTAGTGGTACTGCTGGAATCTTGATGGCCCTAAAAAGGAGTTAAGAGCAAAACCAGATGTCAAAAAGTGGCATTGCGTTATAAACTCTTGCACTAAGGAAAAGAGGACTTGGAAGCTGGCTGGAAGATTTCCTAATAAATTCCTCCCATTAATCATCCTTGTCATGCAAAAAAATCAGAGTTTATTCTTTCACCTGGAGAACACTTCCAATGAAATCATTATTTTGCATTAATTCTGATTTTTCTGTGCTGTTAAGCTCATGACAGCCATGTTGAAAACAGGAAAACTTTGAACAGACTTCTGGCACAATAAGGAAATGGTTTGCAAAGGACATGTAAAGTAAAGGAGGAATAACTGGATAAATGACATGTTAAAGATCATCACTCAGTAGAGTTCCTGCCCTTGGCTGGGGTCTACTCAATGCCATTAGAAATGCACTGGAGGGCTGTCCTTTGCCAGTAAGGACAAGCAAGTCTAGCAGCTGAGGAGCAATTTTCTACCATTCAGTGGCTATTAGTCATTTGTCAGAAGATAGAAAAAGAAAATGTTTGGAGCATTGTCTCAAATTCTCCTTATGGTTCACAAGATCGTCATCAATCTAGCTTCAAAATAGGAAAAACAGAAAATAATAGGCTCCCATTCAATATCATGGCTATGAATTTTCCTCCATTTCTTCCCTTCTCAGTCGTGTATGTAGGAACACAAATCAGCCAAAAAGATTGAGCAAATAAGTCTTTCAAAAAACATTTTTTTAAAAGAAAAATCTTTTTTTTCTTATAAATCTTAATTCCATTTTTTCAGATTATTTGCACTGATAGTTTCTATTTTTAAAGTATATGTGTATGTATGTTATACATACTGGTTCATTATGATAACATAGGCTCCAAATCAAAATCAAAGGTTTAGTTAAAATATTTTCAATACTATTAAAGCAGAGTGATTATGTATGCTTAGAAACCACTGTCATCATTTATTCTTATTTTCAATTGCATTCCTAATTTTTCCACGGGTATAATTATTCTAGGTCACACAGTGATTCCAGATGTCAAGCACCTCTGTACAAAAACACACCAGTGAAAAAAAAAAAAAAGAACAGTAGAATTATGAAGCCTTTTCGATGCTTTATATTCCTGTATTCATGCTCCACTATCCCCCTGCTAAGCTTTTGTTTCCAAGGTCTGGAGAGCAAGAAAGCAACTGTGAAAAAGTTGTTCTTAGCTCTGAATAGCCAACTGCTACACTTTTGAAAGCACCAACTACAGTCTCTTTCTTTCATGACATTCATCAAAAAAGTAGGATTAAGCGAAATGAATACATTAACAAAATGAGATTGCTTGTCTCCCTTTCATTAATAATTCAAAAAGAAGAAAAATGGACTAGTTTCCCCCTATGCCAAGCCTTAACAACATACTTTTCTCTAACCACTACCATATTCTAGAAGAGAGAAGTGAACTTCACCTTCTGATGAATAACCAGAGATTGCAAGATGAATCAAAGGCTGGGATTTTATCACAGCTACTACAGGGGATGCAGCAGAAGTAATTGCTCTTGAGTCACCTATGGGAATTACACCAATAGCTATAGAGCAAGACATCTGTTTACTGAAGCTCACCCAAGTATGTACCAAATGTACTTACTTGGATTTGAAAAAATTTGAAGATATGTGTATTGCTGCCACTTTTCAGATAAGAAAGAAAGGCTCCTGAGCACTGCTCATTATTGATAGATGTGATTTTTATTTATTGTAACAAGAATAATTGAATTACTTATAAATTCAGGAGGGTGTTATTCAGAAGTTGCTTACAGGAATTCTACCTATAGGTCAAATTATCCTCTGGTGTATTTGTATTAATTTCAGTGGAATTGTAACAAGTTTGAATCTATCCCATAGATTTCTGGAGATGCAGTTTAACCTTGGTCTCTGAATTTTTCAGGTATTGTAGGTCAGTCATTTCAGAGTTGAAAAATATGACAGTGGTATAAAGCTGATTTAATTAGATAAATATCTGAGTCAAATATCCTATAAGGTCTCCAGTGCATAATCAATAACACCAAAGGACTCCTGATACAAATCTGTTATACCAGAACGACCAGCTGCATTTTACTTGTGCTATTATCCTACCTGTTATGGTAAGTCTAAAAGGATGTAGCTGTCTCCATTACCCTCTACCATCCCAAAGCAGCTACGTACTGCCACATCTGTTTTTCCTCAACACTCAGAAGGTGTGCAATGTTTATCCATATTAACAGGGTGACAAGATTGCCTCCATATTAAGGAAGGAAAAGAACTGAATTTTCAGGTCGCAACCCTCTAGAAGATATCAAAGAGGAGATTGGCTATGAAAGCTAACATGATCCACCAAGAGCAGAGGAACACTCTGACTACTGCCATTTCAGGCAGCAGACAGTATGATAGTTAATGAGAGAAAAATCTGATATAATCTTACGCATTTTGGGTTATTCATATTATCTAGTGCAGCACAGGTATAGATATCTGTAAAAAACAACTGAAAGCATGAAAGAAGACATGCTAAAACACATTATCTATCTTCAGTCATCTGTTGTTCTTAACTTGACCTGCATGTATGTTAACCAAATAAAAACAAGGCATCCCTCGCACAAGAGTACAGCAATACAACAAACAAGCATCTGGGTCTCTGTATCTGATTTCTCCAGCAGAATCAAGATGCACTGAAGGTGACTGACCAGACCTCCATCTGAACCGCCCAGGCCAGGCAGAGAGCAGTGCCGAGGGTCAGGAGAGGAGGCGCAGAAACAGACTGCAGAGGCACTTGGTGACACCTGCCAGCTCGCCAACCTGCGGTAAGACATTGGAGGACAGATTCAGCCTCGAGGGTATCCATGAACATACATCTCCATGCCTCTACTCTGTTTAGCTGAAATATTATCTCTCATTTTTTTCCTTAAGTATGACATTTTTTCTTTCTATATTTATGAAGTTATTGTTGATGTCATGAACTAGACTGGGGTAGGAGTTAATGACTAGCATAATACATATGAATGTTAAAACACTAGAACACTGGTTACAGTTGAGGTCAAATTCCACAAAAGTTTTTGAGAAAAAATAATGAAGGGAAGACATTTTGACAGTGTCAAAATATTGTGTTTCAGCATGCTGAAAATTACATGCTGAATTTCAGCATTGAACGCTCTTGTCATTCCATGGAAGTTCATAAGAGTCAGAACAAAAAATATAGTTCAAGTTAAACTAAACCTTTCAGAGTGACCAGCTACAGTTCTTCTTTAACTCAACTCTCTTTCAGTACAGTGTAAACAATATTTTGTATGCTATTTGAAATAGACCTCATCTTCATTCAGATCTATACACGAAACTGTCTCTCTGTGCATCTGGATCCTTCTCTGTTCTGTGTTACAGTATTTGCAGTGTATCACAATGGGAGAAGTGATGCACTTGAGCAGTAGGCTAAGAAAAATAAAACAAACTTTTATTTTAACATTGTTATAACACAATGTGTTTCAGTTTTGAGGCTGATTTAAATCACAATTTTAAATCATTGAGGAGAGGGGAATGGCTTAAGTAACACCAGCTCTGTAAAAGGAGGAAAGAATGTAAAAGAGCTAGAAAATTGTATTTTGGGTCAACTGAAAATATTTCATTTAAGCATGAAAGAGAAATATTGCTTTCATTTCTCTGTTATGTAACTTATTTCCCCACCTTCATCTTTTAAGGGAGATGACTTCAATCATATTTTACATGAAAGATGCAATTTCTAATGAAAAAAAAGTCAAAACACTGTAATTGACTCAGAGCTGGAAGGGTAAATATTTATATCTCAACTGTAAATTATAGCCTGTTCTTATTCCTTTCCTTGAAACAAAATGATTTTTTTCTGATTCAGGACTGCAGGAAAATAGAAATGTTGAAAGAGGGTAATTTCCTCAAAAAATTCTGAGAACTTCTGGCCTCCTTTTTCTACAGCTCACATATGGCATGGCACTTACTTCCTATACTCCCAGGTTGACTGCTGAAAATCATTTACTGTATGTACAGGTTTTCCTTTCTTTGAAAAAAATCACATATTTATTCTTTTTGGGAGGGAGAACTGAGCAGCAAAAATTGCATCTGCAAAATAGTCTCAATGTAAATCTGAGGACTCAGTGAAGAGTGGAGGCCCCTTACCTCTAAACCTTGGAGTAGCTATGTGAAAAAGCTGCCCAGTATACTGCTTGCTCATTCTCCTTCTTCACATTACAAAACTCAGAGCAGACCCAAGCTACCACTGTGCCTCATTATCTAATTTAACCTGATTTTTTTTCTTCTTGTGTTTCATTTCCACAGTTAGCTCCAATTTTGCCTCAAATTCTTGTTTTCAAAACTCCAGGTAGCACTTGACAGCAAAATATTCAATGTTCCCTCTTTATTGTTAGCAATGTTTATGCATCCGGGTCAAATCTCCAAGCCAGAGGAAAGGAATTGCTTTCAGAGGAGTTGAATTTCAATTTTTGAAGAAATATTTTTCCTGTAGCAGCATTTAATTTCTTGAGTGGGTCTGTAAGCCTTTGCTCTCCTGGCTTGAAGAGTTCCTCTGGGCTTCTCCGTGACTGGCTGATGTGAAAATTGTTCAGTTGCCTCATCCTTGCTGGAAGAAATGCAATCTGTGTTTCCATCCACCTTTTATTTCTGTGGATTTGGTACCCTTTTAACTTTTCAGTCCCTGTACACCCTGCTGTTTCTGCTTCTAAGATTAACAGTGCTCCGAAATGCGATTTGGGTTATAACTACTGGACTAGATGCCCAAGTATAGCAAAGTAGCTTCTAGCATATCTTCTGGGAATAATATATATATATATATATATTGCTGTAGAAGAGTTAACACCCCCCACCTTTCCCATAATCTCTGCATATCTCAGATCCTCACAGATTCTGCTAGACCAAAACAGAAAGGATTTTTCACTGTAGTCCTCACACTGCCAATGCAGGAACACGCTGGAAGACCTGCACCACCACGACAGTTATCTACATTTTTTGCTTTTTTGGGAGAGACCCTCACAGTAGATTTAAGACAGCCTGAAAACTATAACTCCCACAGCATGAAGCTGACACTAGACTTTTTAATGCAGCACAGGCAATGCATTTGAATGGTAAGACAACAAAGCTTTGCTGTCTTTTAATGTGAGTCACTCTTCAATACACAATCACTTTATTTTCCCTTTACATTTTCACCTATGGTGAGAAATGTTACTGTAAATTTGAATTTTTCTGTCCTAGCTGCCACCGCCAGCAAGGAGGAGTATTGCAGGCAAACACAGGATTGCTTTTCACCTCTTCAAAAACATTCCTATCTGTAGGACATTAATTTTTTTTATGACCGCAATTAAAAAGTTGTCCAACAGCATACAGATGTCAGCATACAAAATAGTCCTAAAGGGTGCTATAATGAGAATGGACTTAGTAATACTTCAGCTGTTTATATAGGTTATACAATTTGAGATTAAAAGTTTTACAGAATAATTTTGCCATGTGGCTTATTCACAGTGAAATTATGGATTCCCAGTTTAGTTATTCTAGTCTTTGTCATTTACACCACTTAGAATTCAGTTGCCTGACAATTCCCATTGTAGAACTTTGTTTTCAGGTGTTTAGCTTTGCCACATTTTAGTATTCAAGATGGATGTCTTCTTTTAGATTAAAAATTTATGAAAAGTTTTAACTGAGATCACTTAGCCATTTCTGAGGAAAGCGATGAAAAAAATCTTTCAAGATTTTACCTTCAATAATTCTCCAGTCCCTTCCTCAGTTTCCCAATGAATTAATTTTCTTCTATCACTAGATAACCTTCAGTCATTTCTTCCACATGCAATATCCTCTATGTCTATGTGAAGGAAGAGAAAAGAAATATAAGTGTAAATGTTAAAGATGAGGTGTCACAGGAAAGGCAGTACCACAAAGAGTGGTTAGGACCCGAGAGACATACACATTTTAACTCTCTATTTTATAATGTAAATACTAACAATGAAGAGAATCAGTTAGTAAAGCCATGTGGTTTTTAAAGTTATGTATTCTTTGGGGGAATTATGACGTACATCAGGGATCTCACTTATTTCTGTTTTCCCTTCCTAGACATTTCTTTCCCATCACAGCTGACAAGATCACATACTGTCATATCTTTCATGGTTGTCTTTGAAAGAGCTCTGCCTTTAAAAGGACTCAGTTTTATCCTAATATTTATGATATACAAATTTACTTAAAGTTCCTAAATTATTTACCTCTATAAATTCTTAAAGCCAAATAAAACATATTTGGGGTGGGGCAGTAAAATTAAACTGACAATATAAAATTAGTTACTCCAAACAAGTGTTAAAAGGTACTTGGAAAAGGAAATATTTTTCTTAGTTCAGATTGCTTATATTTCCAGAAACTGTTTCTTTGGGATTTTCTTGTGCATTACCATTACTTTAATACCTGCATGCCTCGGTTATATATGGATTTAATTATACTCAAAATTACTCAAAACATTTGTAGATATTTGTGATTGTGAATACACGTGAATATGTATAAAACTCAAAAAATTGGTAGGTGAAGGGAGGTAAAATGTTCTTCCTTGGCCATATAAGTCTTATTCATAGTGCATCCTTGCTTTGGCTCAGATTATTGTGCACTAACTAACTCTAAGCATTTAAAAAATATTAGCCTTGGTCTTTTAGTCTCAGAATCCTTTTGCACTCTGCACCTCCACTTAAATTTAATTCTAGGCAACAAATTTTGCATAAAGTTCCCTCAACAATTAACATCAGAAGTTGCTGCATAGAACTAGAGAGAAGAAAATGCACTGAAATCCTTAGAAAATATTTGCTGTGAAGATTAAAATGCAGACTTTTCCCTATCACATACATTTTGGCTTTTCTCAGCAACTTGAGCAGCTTTTAAGGTGGAGAGTAAATTCGTATTTGGATTAAAATAAAGGCAGATTCATTATTTCCTTTACACTTCCCTGTGCTTCAAGCTAGCCGTAAACTTTATTTAAGCATTTACTTAAATATCTTTTACTTTGCTGAAATATCTTTTCAGTAGCACAAATGAACTTATGGGTACCAAAACTCTTTGTCTTTGGGTTCTTGTGTGTATGTCCCCATAGGCCATGAGCAGTCAGCACTCTAATATACACAGTCACAATAAATCTTTTCATTTCTAAACTATTTGGATTACCTAACTGGTACAGGTTTTCTCACAGCTCTCTTTATCTGCATTTCTTCTGGTATGCAAGGATTCTTTTGCATATCTGCCAAGCCATCCTTACAAGAACATGCTTCCCGTCCTTTATTTGCACCATTGCCTACAGACCTAGGGTCAGGTTCCAGGTGCCAATATCACCAGCTGTCTGGTAATTCACATCAGCTAAGTTTCAGTCACCTGATTTTCATTTCTTTTCAAAGACACAAAGGAACTTGGTTTTGGAAGAGGAGGTTGTTTACAACGAGAAAAAATTGCAGTCTTTTTGACTGTTCACTGTTTTGGAAGAGTCTGGGCTGCTTGATATTTGCAACAAGTATTCCCCAAGTGGCCATAACCCCAGGGTATACATATTAGAGACAAGAGGAAAAGCAGCATGACTTACAATTCCTACATAAGCTGTATCTTACTCTCATGCTTTTCCTGTCGCATGAACTAATTTTCATCTCCTAGTCCCAAGGAAGAAGGGCTTACTTCCCCCCACTCCCTCCCCCGAGCTGTAGCTCATCTTTTGTCAGTAGGGCTACTGGCAATTTATTCCTCTTGCTTGTGAAAGAAACCAGGATGATATTTTTTTAAAAAAAAAAAAAACAGCCGCACAAAACCCTCTGCTCCCTAGTACATTTCAGCTACTAATTTTCACAAACAACTGGTACCTGGACTAAGATCAGGACTTAAATCTATTTACTGACTCCTTACCACCAGCTAATGAGGTTCATTTGCCTCTTAAGTTTTACACACAGGTGAGTAAAGCAAGATAATTTTTAAATGCATGAAGCAAAAGCTCAAGAAGCAGTGAGCAGCATGAGTAATGGAAACTAATCATTATTTTAAACATATGCCATATTTCTCACCAAGAGTGTTTTCTCTGATAATACTAAGTGGCTTCACTTACCTGTGATCTCTGCCCTTATTTCATTAGGAGTTCTGCCTGAATCTCATATGAGAATAATATGTTAGAGTGAGAAGATATAAAGGCAAGAAGGACAGAGGGGAGAAGATATTTGATCACAAGTAGAAATGAAGTGAGGGTCTCCCGACTCTCATTATCCAGAGGATTAGCTCAAGGGGAAACATCTGTGATGGGCTTGACTTGAAGCTGACTGGGCACTTTATGGTACTTACTCGGAGGCAGATCACGAGACCAGGAGCCAAAAGATTTTAACTGTATCAAAGCTAAACCTGAAATTTCAGTCCTGGGAGACATTCTGATATTTCAACTTTTGCTTCTGTTCTGCGCAGAAAGGAAAACTTTCCATTGGAAAACTATTTGGTGGCAGATTAACAGCCCATTCTTGTTAGACTAAAATGCTGTCTGATATTGGCTAAACCATTTGCCTTAATAATGCAAAACACCACAAGCCGTTGTTAAAGTTTCACAGATGCATATTAAAAATTTACTGTGTCTCAGTGGCCCTAAAAAAACAACAATGCTAACAGTAACACTTACTTTCCTAAAGTATAAGAAAGAATTAAAAAATATAACCACCTGTTAAAACAAAAAAAGAGGCAAATTCAATATTTCTCTATTTAAAAAATGGTAATAAATATATAAAATAATTGCAATGGAGGAATGTAAAATAACACTTAAACCCAGAGCAGACTCAGGTTTGTAGTACACCTGTTATAAGTCAATGAGGAAGCCAAAGGCCAAATGACAGGACGTTTTCACCATAAGTATTTGAGGATGAGGTGAGGGAGTGTCACAAGAACAGTCAAGAAACTATTGGGAAAAGATTTACCACTGGGCCTTAGATAAAATGTCTCAGCAACAGTAGCAAAAACTTGAAGAAAGCTGCAGAAATTTCCCTGGATGTTCCTGTGGCTAGGCAAGCCAGGTAAGATACTAAACAGAAGGTACTAAACCAGAGAAGATACTAAAATTCCAGCTTTTGAAGAATAAAAACAACAGATCTTTTTCTCTCTGTGGACAGGGCTCTGAGAACTAGATCTGCCAGAGTCCCTCAGAGCTCCAGCAGCTACCACCTAATGCCTCGGGCAGTGAGGATCAAGCAGAGCAGCCAGACCTGGAGGAGAAAGAGGATGAGATGTATTTATGAAGAAATGAGGAAGAAAGGAGGAAAGTGGCTCAGTTATTACAAATAATAGCAAATATTGTTTTAAAATGTTTTCATGTTTTCATCGCAAAGTTTTCAAGAAGGGCAAAGTTTAAAGTCTTGAAGTTTAAAAGTCTTGAAATGCTTTTGGTTAATTTTCCCCTCTCCCTTTCTTTTTCCATGCCTTTTTTTTTTTTTAATTAGCTGATTTAAATGGCAATGGGGGAGGAAGAAAAATGAAAACCAGGATGAAATGTGTTTCATTTTCATATTTTGTTGCAAAGACGGAGCATACTGTTCTTTTGTTCTTATTACTGAAGGTGTGAAAAGGAAAAAGCCTTTTCCATCCTCAGACAGCTGTGCAGCCTGTTTTTTCAGCAACAGGAGGAGAGTCATCAGTGTGGGAAACGAATTAAATGGAAAGCAGGTCAGGACAAATGCATAAACATAATTGGATGCTTCAGGGATCAGGGATCTAGATCATCGGGGAGGGACTCCAACACACTTCCAGAAAGCAGACAGTACTGTGACACAGGAGAGGAGATGATGTCTTTCCCTCGGGTCTCAGAAAAGCAGCTAAAAAGATAATAGGGAGGAATTAAGGAAAACCAAAGTCAGAGAAGGGCAAAAAGAAATTAGGCTGAATCAGGAAAAGAAGCAAATGGATCAGGAATGTGAGATGCTAGCTAGGGAAAGAAGACCATCAGGGAAATAAAAAAATTATTTGATGTTGTTTCCAGCAGAAAAGAAACAAAAGAAAGTTAAGCCAAAGAACAGAAAAAGTGATAGACCCAAGGAGTCCTGTGAGTAGTGCAGAGTAGCACGCTACTGCAAGACAATCAGGCAAATAATGGAGGTAGGTGTCGGTAAGGAGTCAGGCAAGAGCCAGAGTCAGACAAGAGCCAAAGTCCACATGAGAGAGGTGGCAGGAACCCATGGGAGAGGAGATATGTGAAAGCAGGCTTAGACACACTTTGAAAACCAAAAGCTCTTGCATCAGATCAATTCTAGTGTTGAAATTCTACTGTCAAACCTAGAGGTACAGCTAAGCTACAGGCCACAGAGGATGTAAACAGTCACAGAATCACAGAATGACAGGTGTTGGAAGGGACCTCTGGAGATCATCTAATCCAACCCCCCTACCAGAGCAAGTTCACCTACAGCAGGTTGCACAGGAACCAGTCCAGGTGGGTTTTGAATGTCTCCAGAGATGGAGACTTCACCACCTGTCTGGGCAGTCTGTCCCAGTGCTCTGCCACCCTCAAAGCAAAGAAGTTCCTCCTCATTTTTAGATGGAATTTCATATGTTCCAGTTTGTGCCTGTTACCTCTTGTCCTGTCTCTGGGCATCACTGAAAGAAAAGACTGGTCCTCCTGATACCCATCCTTTAAGTATTTATAAGCATTGATAAACCCAGCCACTGACCCATCTTTCAGGTTGAAATATATATACATATAACCTGAACTCAACAAAATTGCTTTCAGAACAATGGAAAAATAGGCTGAATGATTTAACCACCTATAAATGACGACACTGTGCATAGATTGGCTGCACAATCAACAACTGCATCTAGACATTTAGCATGCTAAGTAATAATTCCCCTCCATTAGTCAATTAAAGAATCTCTAAATTCACATTAACATAACACACACTAACTGCACCCAAGGAACCATTACAATGTATCACATTAATATTCAACAGTCTAATGACTCCCCAGGCAGGCATTGTCAAGATACACCCAAAGGGCCTCACAGGGCCTGTTACAGCATTGTAGAATTACAGAATCCTGTATCCAAAATCTGTGGATTAAACACTCGTTTAATAGGCTCCAATGTGAGAAAATATAGCAGGAACTGCCCATAATGTCAGTCATCCATGGGTAATGGGAGAAACTAATACTCTTCCAGTGGGAACGACAAACCAGATTCAAACTGATGGCAGCAGCACAATCGTTCTACCAGTGCCTTTCATAGACTGTAATGGGCACAGACTTCCCTAGAATAGTCTAAATTAGATAACTGATTATATTATATTTTAAAATTACAGAATAGTCACAAAAAAAGAAAAAAAAAACAACAACAAAAAATCTTCTCAGAATAATGGAGAACTTGACAGGAACCATCAAAAAGGAAAATTCCTAATTAACATAGCCTTCTGCTGTGATTTTGTGGAATACACGATGGTGGAAGAGATCATGCTGTATAATTTTCCCCAATACACATTCACTTGCACATTCAAAAGCACATTTACTTTCACTCAGAAGCTGTTTAACTCAAAATACTGGCTTCTAAACGTCTCCTGTGTTTGCCCCTGAAAGGAGATGCTATTTTGGAGGACATGGGAAATGGTAGAAATGCAAAGCACCTGACAATAAGTTTGAACCCTTCTGGTTTTACTGGTAACAATTTGGCTACCTCTGCAGTTCCTGTGACTATATATATAGCCTCTTATTACTGCAAAAAGAAACTGCACCACCTCATACTGCTGGATGTACATGATTCTTCTGAACCACATTCAGAAACTTCAGAGAGCGGATTGAAAAGATAAGAGAAAAACGAGAAAAGAAGGAAAAAGCCCTTTTCCCCAACAATGCTTGACCTAGATGAAACACATAATAGGAGTTACAATGCAGACCTAAACCAGCACCAATACAACTGATCTCAGTCTACTCAAGTAATTTCACTACTAGTGGTATTATAAAAATTGTTGCAGTGCAATGACCCTTCTCTGGCAACAGCGGGGCAATTTATAAAAGATCAATTTTAAACTAGGCTGCAGAGTGAAAAGCATGTTTCTAGAGCTCTCTTTGCTCATGAGCTGTTTCAATATTAGCTTTGCTTTTTGTCAAGGACCATGGTTTTGGTGTACTCTGGTTAAAGTCTGCTAGCAGAGGCACATGAGCAACCCCATATAGCATAGAAAAAAGTAGTCCTGACCAAAAAGTGCTTTTGCTAACAATGACTCACATTAATCAAGTGAGCTAAAGCTACTATCTTGAGAAAAAAATAGTTGAATCACAGTAAAGGAAGCTTTGGGTACCATATCACTTATATTTTTACAGCAGGCAGAGTGGAAATAGCCACAGAAATGTAAAGCTACCGGAAGGTGGTTTCAAAGTATTGCGGTTATCTAAGGTAGAGTTGATTTCCCTTTCTACCCAGTTTTGTCAGCAAACTATTTCTTCATGACGTCTGTAGAGCTGCCATTCCAACAGTTTTTTTAAATGTCTGAAAGAGGCACTTTGGTGCAGAGGAACAGGCACCTACTGAATTTAGAAATTTCAGTCAACTCTTCAAAAGGCATATATTTGAAGTCTCATCATATATGTAAAGGTTTCCTTTTTATTTTTCTTCTGAGCTTTTAGAAATCAAGCTTTCCAATTAGTTTCTACAATTAGAAACTTATTTTGAAAAAATTATTCCCAAAAAATCACATCCTTCCAGGGTTCAAACTCCAAGTGTCATGAGACTTCTGATAAAGCAAGAAATGGCAATGTTGAAAAAGGTAAAGCCCATACTTCTCTGCTCTTGAGGTGCTACAGAGATCTAGATAGGCTTTATTTTACTATTTTTTCTTTCCCAGCAAAAACTGTTTGCAAGGACATCTCAAGGAACCTGTATACTCCAGTCATTTTTCCATTCACTTTTGCATGACTTCCCCAATAAATGTAGTGGGGTTTTTGTGCTTGTTGGTTGGTTGGTTGGTTGGGTTTTTTTCTTCAGTGTTTTTCTAATTAAAATGTTAATTTTTCTAATTGGAGTTAGGAAAAGAAAGTGTGATTGTTCTCTACACTTGAAACTGTTTGCGCAGATACTATGCAGCCACGAAGTACCAGAAGTGAGTCTGATAACTGTAGCACAGTGGAATTTATTTTCTTTCTGTTTTAACCAGCTTCATCCACCAGTGCTCTGAATTTCCTTAAGCCATTTAATTGAGCAGTATCTATAAAGCATGAGACAGTCAAGGAAGCCAGACTGGACTGTGGGGTGCTTTTTTGGTTGTTTTTTTTTTTGGTGTTACAGCAGCCTGTATCACTTCGTGGGAAAAGAAACCATTGGGCACTGAGGTTCAGTTTGAACTCCTAATGTGAGCAAAACCACTTGCTTGCTGGGTGATCTGAAATAAAAAATCTTTTCCCAAAATTTGTTCAAGCAAAAATAAGTTGCAACTAGTAAATATAAGGGAAGATTCATCCCAGGGGCTCCTACCACAGATAGATTATCCTAGGTAATAAGTGCAGCCATAGACACAAACTGATTTGCAAATGTTAAACATCTTCAAAAGTGCATGAGTAACTTAAAAGTCTGAGTCATATATTCAAAAGACAGTTAGACACCTCGGTTCCACCAGCTTCTGGTGAAACTCAAGATATGTCTTTCTGAATTAGTGGTATTCAGTGCAGAAATATCAGCTTGGCCAAGCTTCATTCTTCCCTGCCTGGCCCTGCCTTTTATCACACCCTTTGTTTCCCAGCTAGGATAGCTAGGATACCCTTCTTCATCTAAGAGAAACCTTACTATCATCTTCTCTGGAAAGCCCTGAAACCTGTCCATTTGTAAAGAAAACTTAAAGGTAATGCAAAACCCCTGTAAGTCATTATGGGCATATCGATGCCTATGCAAGCTTCAGTGACAGATTTCCCAGGCTGTAACTGAGCAAAAGTCTGTGAGCATAAAGGGCCATGCAGATATATTAGATGAGGTCTGAAAGCTGGAGGGCTGTGTCCCAGTTACTCTGCATTGTGGAAACATGGCTATGGTACTGCTTTGACTACAGTCTCACTCTGCAGCCATCTTGTATGGCTCTTCTTCCATGATTTAGATATACAACAAGAAAGAACACACTTTTAAAAAGTCTTTCAATAAAAATGTCTATAGCTGATGTCACAAAGACATCAGAACAGAACTTTTTAATACATTTTTTGCAGGAAAGATTAACACAGCTGTCTGAGGGATACATGATAACTCAGAGAGGCATCTCAACTGAATGGGGCATTGGGACTTAAAAAGACTATATAACCAAAAGAAGCATCTTTATATCATGACATAAAGGAGAATCCCACTATAGCAGTCTCCTTTCAGACTCTGAATACTGCAAGGACTTGACAGCAGAAGAGAAGACTCAGTTCTCAGCATGCTACCCCCCTCAGCAATGTACCCAGTTATTACACCTCCACTGGGACACCAGAAGCCAGGAGAAAGGTTATCTGCTCAAACGTGACTACTTATTTTTCTTCAGAAGCATTGCTTAACCTTTATTTCCTGCAAAATGTCTTAAAACTTACACTTCAGGTCTATCACCACACAAAAACCTGCCAGACATTAGCAGCAAGTCTGACTGTACTAGCTAGAGGCACAAAAGTGAATGCGTAATTATTATTTCTTTCATGCTGTGAGCAAGGGTTACTTCTTTTGAACTTAAGGTCTCAGTTCAAGTCCTACCAGGGAATCCAGCCTTACATGTGGTTGAGGTTCATGCACAGCCTGATCACAGAGCTGTCACTGCTTTAAAGTCTAACACTTTTCAATACTCCCCACAGAACAAGATCTGCAGCTATGCCAGCATGGTTGCCTGAATAGCAGAAATAGGAGAAGCAGAGTCAAAGATAAAAGAAATACTTTCCTAGGCACTGGAAACTGAAGAGCTTTCAGACTTCGGGTTCTTCATAAGGTCCTTGATAACACAGCAGCTCCAACATAGAAGACTTCACTGCTACTAGCTGACAATGCAGATATAACCTCATGTGAAAGGATGCAGAAAGATAAACACATTTTTTTGCACACATATCCCAAGAATTGTGCAAATGTTCTTACTTTGCTTCTTCATTATTTCCACAGGGAAAAATAAAAATAAAAAAAAAAAAAGAAGACAGACAGAAGAGAAAAGGAAGAGGTGCTTCCCTTCAGAACTGACTAGCTACTCTTGCATACCTTTTCCTAATAAAAATTCCAAAACCTGAAAGATTGACTTTTAAACATTTTTGTTCTCCCTTCTCCATATTAAAACATAAGAAGTGAGGAAAAAAAAGGGAAAAAAGACGGGAAGGACTGGCGTAAAAGGAGTGGAGAGACAATGGAATTGATGGAAGAAAAACCAGAAGATCTGAATAATCCTTTACGTCATGGCTACCAAGCTACATGACTAGGAGAAAGTTATCACCTGTTACAGAGTGACATTTTAATCATCAAAATTTCTTCAGTGGTAAATTTTGATCACTGGACAATTACACTTGCAAACCTCTGTAAGGTTATTTAAGACAAATACCTAAAAATGCTTCTGACAAACAAAAGATGTCAGCTCTCCCACACAAGTCCCATGCAAATGTCCTGAAGCTCATCAACCCTTAAGCATCAATCACGATCTTTGGGTGCTAGCATTTCTGACAAATGACAGGTTCACTTTCTGTGCCTTTTGTCTTCTCTATGATTCAAATGGGCTGCTGGTAACTGTTTCTTATCTTTTATCTTCACATAGAATTTACATTTGAATCCCTGAGGGAAAAACCTACTGTTTTATTAGAGTACATTTACAGTATGCATGTGTGAGGGCTATAGTTGTGTTTGGGATTTATGTAATACTAAAATAACCAAGGTTTTGCTAAGACTGTAGGGTAAGCGCTGCCCACATATTAACCTGTGTTGGTCAGTGTGTCCTAAAAACTGCAGACATGTTAAAGTACTGACATGTTTTCCCTCTAGCCTACGAACACAGTTTTACTTCTTATAAAAAAAGGTGCAACAAGTAAGGGTGAGCACTCAGATCTGGCTGCAAATGGGATAAGTGCAGAACATGCACTCAAACCCAAGAGAACATCCCCAATTTCCACAGCACAAGCACACCTGCACTGAACCAAAATTCAGTTTTCTAGGCTGCTTTAGATTTGAATTGCCTCGGACCTTATCATGTGTTGGGCAAGAATACACCCTGGAGAGGTGAGGAATACCACAGGGGCAGCAACTCACTCTGTGAATGCCCTTGAGCTGGGGCTAGAGGGTGTTCAGTCTAGTCCAGACAACCTGCTGTCCCCGGGCTAAATGAGGACTCCAGGCACAGATTCACTGAGCTGGGATGTGGGGGACGAGGATTAGGGATTTCCCCTTATCCATTATCTCACAGCTTCTTCTAACACAGATGGTCAGCACCTGTGCTCCCAACAGAACCTTGCAGCCTCTTGAATGGGAGCAGCCCTGTTGTTGTTCAAATGGAGCAAAACAAGAGGGCTGATAGACTGAAAGAGAAGGAGGACAGGGACTAAATCTCTCTTCATTGCCAAGACTCTTGGCTATGGGGTCCCTAAATAAGACCTTACTAGGACAACCTGGCTCTTACCAGGGCTCAGATGCAGAGGTATGATTATGGGAAATACCCCTGCCATGTCCGGGTTTATGTGGCCTGTCTTTCCCTGTCACACTGCCCATGTACTGACTGGGGAGACTCAGGTCTCCCAGCCCCACTGGAGTCCTTCTGCTCCCGCACAGTGTTCCTACAGTTCAAGACGTTACATGGAGGGATGCAACATGACCCTCTTTTGCTACTCTACACTCAGTGTGACAACACACCCATTAATCAAAGGTGAACCTTGCCAAACAATGTCTCTGCCCATCTGCTTCTAAGACACAATAGAGCAACAGAAGAATGTTTAAATCCGCATGAAAAAGATAATTATTTTCATTCCTTTTTTTTTTTTTTTTTAAATCAGAGGAGAATTTGTGGTACAATTTTGAACCTCAGCTTTGACAAAACGGAAAAAGGATGACTATGCTTTTTGCCTCAGTACGAAATGTTACTGCTGCCAAAATATGAGCACAGCAGAATAATGGCACCCACACCAGCTCCCAGTGGAGATTTCTGCCCGATAACAGATGTGTGTGTGAAGATGTAATGAAATGCCTAGCAAGGGAAGCCAATGGTGCAAACGCACTACAATAAAAATAACAAGCAACATCAAGAGAATCATGTCTCACTAAGTGATGTCAGATGGTTGGAGCTTAGGCCGTTTATGGGGTATAAAGGGAATTGCCTCAGCAATGAGATTTAAGGGCCTGCTTGTCAACTGCTTTGTGGTTCACAGGGCTGTTATTGCCAACACAAGGCAAGCAAGACCCAAAACTATTGTGACTTCATGGCATTTTTCAGTTACAAAAGGTCTATGATTCTATGATCTAAAGTCTGACCCAGGAAGCCTGCCACCACTTCTGACATGACTGTGCCAAGTTAATTGTTTGTTCTGTCTCTGCTGGTTAATTGCAGAAAGAAGAACAACAGCTTTGTTCTTGAGTGCTCTCTGCCCAGTTGGCATCAAAAGCTCACAGGAACACAGCAATGTTTGATAATTATCCAGAGAAATCCAAGGAGGGTGGACGGCAAAACACTGCTATTGTTACTCATCTTAATCGACAACAGGGAAGGAAAACTGAATTAAATACTCAAAGGAGGACAACAAGGCTGCCACTTCGAAAAAAAGCAGAAAGCTCCAGATGGTTGTCATGTCACAGAGCTGCCTCATCTGTTCATGACACATAGCCTGCATTAGTGCCAAGCTGTCAGAAACACAGTTTGAAATGGTCAACCAGAATCATAAATGGAGTCCTTGAACATACAGAGTGGAGTGTCAAATTCGACCTTAACAGTTCCTCTCTTGAGATTGCAGTCTAGTATGTCAAAATACATACATCAAAGTATTTCCAAAAGGACCGAAAAGGGCAAAGTATCATTCAACCCACAGGATTATATACATCGGAAAACTGACCTATATTATTCACAAAATATACATCACTAGCAATTTTCTTTGTGCTTCTATTTACATACATGTTTGTCTGTCTGTGCTCTGGCCCTTACAGAGTTAAACCCCACTTACAGTTCTTTTATTTTACACAGATGTTGTTTTCAGATACTTAGCTGTGACTTTCACACTGTTTTAAGAAGTGCAAGAGAAAGGAACAGAGATTATACCCATATGCATTGACTGAGGGTTTCTGCAAAGAAAGTATCTACAAAATGATTCATCAATGACATAATGGAAAGACCTGATCTGCACCATTAAGAAGAAAGTATTTCATCACAATCAGGTATCTGGGTGTGTAATCAGCTCTGGGTTGTGTCAGCCACAGCAGGGATTTTGTCAGGAATAATTACCCAAGGGACTAGCCACAAAACCCAGACTCATTTCATAGAAGCCACCAAAGGATAATCACCTTGCAGTGAATTTTGTTGACTACTCATGCAGAACAAATCTAAACAAGCGTTCCAGTGGTGAAAGGCTGTAAATATTTTTTCAAAGCTGTGAAGCTGTCTTTCAGTCACCTTTAAAATGATTCTTCTCATATTGAGCAAAGGATGTAAACAAATAATTAAAAACGTGAAATCCTGTTACGTATGTATGGAATTTTTAAATGACATTTAGGATCTTGAAAGAGTGGCAATTAATATGTTCAGAAAATGAAATCTTTGTTTAATTCCATGATAGCAAAATTTCTGAATAGTCAGGAAAATCTCAAGCATAATATAGCAACATGCTAAGGTAAAATACCCTTAGAAAAAAAGAGGGAAGTCAGAAGACAGCACATCATCAACTTCAAGCATCAAACCATGCCAGGGAGTAGCCCAAGCTGACATTTCCCCACCTGGCTGATGACTGCCGTCCCAGCAAGAGCTTGCACTGGGGTTGTCTGCTCAGCAATGTCCCCATCTCAGCCATTCACTATGTGTGTTAACCAAGAAAAAGAGCAACACTGTGTGGGCTTATAGTTTGGGTGTGATCCTGTCCCCACGCTTCTGCGTGTGTAAAACACACCCAGATGAGTTCTAAAGAGCTACAGTGTCCAATAACAACAAATATCATGACTATTACTCTGTTTTCCTCTCATGGAAAGGACTGGATCCTACATACTGCTGAGCAGTCTGGCTGCAACCCAATAAAGCACTAAAAAGAGCACTAAACTTAAGTCTATGGGTAATCTACAGGGGGGTTATTTGCATACTTACAGAAAGTAGGTGATTAAGTTTGATGGAGGTAACACTCATCAGTGATTCTTTTTTTCCCTGCAGACTTGAAAGCATGAAGTTTCTCATTAGTCTGACTAACCCTTTTAGCCTAAAAGGAATACAAAATATGAGGAAAAAAAAATATAAAGTCCTCCTGAAAAATCACATACAATATGTAATTTTTCTCAGACCATCTACATGAATTAAGTGCATTGTCTTCTTCATGGGGAGCAAAGGCAGAAAATTATCCAGATAGAAGTATGCATTTTGCTACCCTCTCACCGTGCTTCAGTTCCAGTTTCAGTTCTGGTTGGCGTCTCTGGTACTATAGCAATACAAACTGCAGTCCATACAGAAATTTTAAGAATAATAGCTGACATCTGTCAAACTGGAGCGCCTTCATCCCATAAACCCAAACAGCTAACACTCACGGGATAAGTGTTTATAAAAATCTTTTCTACAGAAAAATTACTGTGAGGTCAAGATTCAGAGTTACATGCCACTGCAAAATGGGCTATCTGCTCCGTGTACTAGGAGAAAAACCAGAGGATATATAGCAGAGAATAAACCTGCTTCCGCAGGGGATTAACCTAGATGACCTGACAGGGCATCTGTTTCCATCGGCAATTCTCATTCATTATACTGCTTCATGTGGCTCTCCTGAATCTTGTGCTGAACCTGGAACCTGTAATTTACCTTGGGCTCAAACCCTAGGCTTCAAAAAAGCAAATCCTTTTAAAGAAATTGGTTTATTTTCAAAAGACAGCTCCTTGGTTTATAATCCAGGAGTCTTAAAAGGTTCCCTAAACTTGTGGAGGACCAGGGCTGTGCTGTACTGAGCTTTTGATACTTTCCTTAGGAGAAGAGTTGGTATTTTGACCAGTCTTGCTTTCTGCAGCACTTGTGTGTCTGTGCACATGCAGGTGTGTATCTACGCATGTACAACTGGAATAATATTTTCGATTTAAAAGCATTTTAATTGCAAAGGCTTCTATGGCATTGTTACTCACAACACATCTAGTTCAAGGAAAAGATTTTGCTGCAGGAAATGAATTTAATTGAAAATCAAGTAAAGATTAAAGAAATAAAGGTGAAATATTAGAAGTTCTAATTTGTGAAGCACATACAGTCTTACTCTGTTAAGAAGCATTATTAACATGTGGTAGTAACAAATAAAGATCAGCTAAGTAGGAACAAGGGCTTTGTTATTCCTTAGCTGTTGAATTCTTGTACTTAATAAAATACATCTACAGATTAAATGAAACAGTAGCCACTAAAAAATTTATAGAAGATGAAATATTAACACCTTTCAAAATTTCATGTGTTCTCCCAGATATCTGACCTTTGCCAATTTTTAAACCATTTTCCACACAGATAGTCTGGAGTGTGTCAGTGAGGTCAGAGTCATGGTTTTTCACAAATCAAGGTTTTTATCGTTACTAGGCTTTGGAAAATCTGCAATACCTTCATCAGATTCCTTCTCTAGCTTTTCCAGCAAACTAACTTTTTGTGGATAGCAGATTGGTTCTCTTATCCTCTATCTTGTTCTTTCTTTCCTTTCTCTTAGTAGAAAGTATGTGATAGGATTTTCTCTCCACTTCACTATGATTTAATTTTTTTTTGTTACTCACCTCTTCTTTATCTTTGAGGCCATTAATCTGTCATCTTCTATACCTGGTGAGATGGTTTATAAAAGACAGAGTTCTATTGACTACTGCCTTATTGTTATTTTGTATGTCGGATTTCTACTGGGTTACGAGACTCTTAAATACTGTTCTGATGTTATAACAAATTCAAAACTTCATAGTTTGATTTTTTTTTTATGTCTCCACTGAATAAATGTTAGCTTCAATTAAACCCTTGGCAAATAAAAAAATCAATGGGACAAAAGTTTAGGTTCATCAGCTAGTTTACCAGTTGCTTAGGAGTTTATTGTGACATTATTTTGTGTACTAGAGTTAAAACTTCATGACAAAGAAATGGTACTAAAGGATCAAATTTAAAAAAGGAGTATTTCAGGAAATCACTCAATTATTTTCAAGAATCTGGTAGGCCTTTTCACTATCATTATATTTGCCTAATGATTTCCAATTCAAAAATTATAACAAACTATTATTGATTCACTACATACAATTTAATACAGAGAAAATATTTGTGTTTATTTGATTATGATGACCTACTGAAGTACTGATTATTCCGAGTGTGCTTAGGGAAAGTAACTAATAATTTTTGATGCACTTAGTGAATAGTCTCCTATCTGAATCAAATAATCCTAAAGCACACAGTTTCATTAACTTAATCTTTCTAACCAGGACAAAGATCTATGTTCTGCTGCAGCAGTTTGTGATTATCTAGCACAGTCCAATGTATGATTGAGGACATTCTAATAAACAGAAACATTAGATGATGATAAACCCTCTATGAATTCTTTAGAATACTCAAATATCTTACTGTAGATAAAAGATCCCACGTTATGACATGGCTTTTAAAATTATTTTATTTTGCTGTTCTGACATCTCATTTACCCTTGACATTGGTGTAGATGTGTATAACCTGAACTGATTTCATACTGGTTTCATATCAGTGTAACCTCACAGAGTCAGATTTACTGCCATCTTGCAGCTGGTTTGCTCTACTTCTGCAATGCAAAACAGCTGTTAACTTTCATGTCATGTCTTTTATGTTCAAGCACACATATATAAGGTGATTTGGCAGTGAAATTTTTTGGTCTCTATATGATTTTTAAACACAGTAAAGATTTCTTTCTTTGTTTCTTTTTTACACAATATGGATTTCTCTGGCAACAATGAGGCTGAAATCCTGCACCCTAAAATCAAAGTTCAAGGAACAGCTCCAGTTGCACTCAGTGGGACTTCACTCAGAAATGCAACAAACGTCCAGAAGAAACCTTGCAAATCTTCCCAAAATATCTACAGGTATTGTCTTCTTGTAAGAATGCATAGAGTATAGAGAGCAGAGAATTACTTATTTTGTTGAATCTGACCCAAATTCTTAGTCTGTTTGCATTGCAATTATAAAACATGCTATCTGGTGAGCAGTGGCAGCGTAACACATAAACTAAAAATTCTGCCTATAGAGATATCATTTATATGTCTACATAAGTTTTAAATCATTAATTTATTGCTCAACTCTGATTCAACTCTTTAAAAGCTCTCAAGTATACTATTCTATTCCCAGTTCAGCTAGGAATAATCAACAGACTTTTCTTTCTGCAGTTCAACAAACTATATTTGTAGCATATTTGCTTATCCATGGACATACTTTCATTGACTATTCCCCTGTAAATTTTCATTTATATTAATGCTTATAATTTTTTCCTAAAAATCCCATTTGTAGTAAACTCATATTTGGACAATTCTTTCACATTAAAAACAATGAAACCTAGTTTTTTTGGTTCACCCAGTGCCAACAACGATACACTATTCCTCATTTCTCAGAATCATGACTTTGTCTTTGCGCTAACCAATACAGTGAGAAAATCTTTAATTTTCTATATATATTCACTCCCCAGCCTTACTTGCCAGCTAAGTTGGTAATTTGAAAGTCTCTCTGTTGGAAAATCCTAAATTTTCATTTTCTAACGTACACTCTGGATTCCTTTAATTCACATTGCGGTAGACTCTGGATCTCAACACCCAGCCTTCAGCTTGGGGATAATGGAAATTAACAGTTAGTTCATAAGTACTGTTTTTGCCATATGTTGCCAAAGATACTTCCTTTTTAATGTCCCATTGATTTCAAGGGCACCTGCCTCAATTAATTGCTCTCCCAGCTGATGTCACTTTCAGATCAAAGAGCTAAATTTCATCTACATGCACTGCTTTTCTTCCTCAGCCTAACAAGATAGCGACTACTACTCCTAGTTTTTCCATTTTAGGATGGAAATTAGGAACAGGAATTTATTCATCGCAATTCAGGTATTGTTGCAGGATCACTGCAGAACAGTGCTGAAAGGATTAATTTATTTTACTCTGTATTCAAAGTTCATATAACCTTTGCTAAACAGAGCAATATGAGTCACTTTAGTGCATATATGCTGTATTTTTATTTTGGCTTTCTCTAACTACCAGTTTACCTACTCTAAACATTACTTTGAAACAAGGAGGCCTAGCTGCCATAGAAGCATCACACTTCCACGTTTGCCATCCTGTCAAGGCCTGAGAGAAAAGTTATATATGGCTTTTGTTTTGTTTTGGACAACCACAGTAGGAGATAAAGGAACAGAGCCTGGCCTCTGGTCTACCCACAAACTACAGCTAGAGACATGCCCTTTGTTGATGGTCTAACTCTGAGCCAGTCTCCCTTCACAGAAAAGAAGTATTCCCACTCCAGTGGGAACTACAGATGGAGCTGGAGCATTCAACCAAAGAATGGTCTTAGGAATAACTCTAGCCATTATAAAATTTGCAGCATTATACTGTGCCTTGGATCTGTTCATTTCCAGTCTATGTAAAGGTAGCACTGAGCCATGGTTTGCTCTCCATTCTGGCACCTGCCAGGGTAGTTGGGCAGTCACCAGACCTGGCTCAGTTACGAGTAACTTTCATGGACCCACAGGAGACCAGGATATAGAAATAGAAACACATCATTTCCTCCCCAGCCAGCCATAAACAGAGCTCACCAGACAAGTACAAACAGGTCACACTTGTATTGGACATCTATTCTTCATTAAGATTAATAGATTAAACATCCAGAAGGGAGCAATGGTATCATGTACTCTGGTCTTCCACTGGGCCTTTCCCTGAATTCATCCTGGTGTCAAGTCTAATAGCTGTGCTTTGATCTTAATTTTTAAATTTCAAGTGACAATCCATCAAAAACCTATGGGAGCTGTTCCAATGCTTAATTAACTTCTTAGCTAAATGTATTGTCTGAATGCATCTTGTTTCAGATTTCACGCACTGAATCTTATTATACTTGTCTCTACGTATGACACCGAAGAGACTTCTCTTAACAATTTTTCTGTTTGCAGAACAGTCTATGCCTACCATGACGAAATCACCACTGAAATTTCCCTCTGAAACGCTTTATTTATTTAGGGTATATATTCTGTCACTTTAAGGTGTACTGTCTGTATTGGTTAGCATACTGATCATTCATGCAGCTTCTCTTTGAAACTTTGAAATTTTTCCTTGAAATTGGAAAACTAGAGCACAGAGCTTGTTAAGTTAACAAAATATAGGGGGGCAGACCTCCCTGCTCTGCACTCTAGTCCTGCAGATCACACTGACCTTCAGCACTTCAGGGGTATCTGCGTTCCTGCCAGTGCAGTACAAGAGGGAAATCAAACACACAGAGGTTGGATTTCACACACTTTGGTGTGATTACAGATCTGCACATCCACAGGGTATTTTTACCAGATAGATACCAAAATAGATTTGCCAACCTTAGGCATGTGCTGCATGGATGCAGAGTTAAACGCTTCAGTATCTTGTGTTCAAATGGCAAGTGAGGTGCTCTAGGCGATGGCCTGAACTGTGACTTCAATCTTGATTCCACCAGAAGAGAAACTACACTGAGAACAGCAGCAATATGTTTGGATATGTACATCAAGACTCCAACTACAGATATAAGGTAAATCCACACCTAAAGAGTACTCCTCCAGCTCATGGAATCACTAACGTAGATGCACCTAGCAAGATCCCAGGTCTCTTTCTGAAGAACAGATTCCCTTAACTGAGGCCTGCATTCATTAAATTGCACTAAAATGGAGATTCATTTAATGCAAACCTGTTAAAGTGTCCAGTTCATAAGGAGGCAACTGTACTACAAACAGTCTCATACTGTCAGTTAATTCATCTCACCCATAAAACAAATCCTTCTTGATCGGCTCCCTGCTGGAGATTCTGTGAAGCTCTTCAATTTCTCCAGCTAGCAAGAATTCAGTTTTGATATTATGAAACAATTTCAAGCTTCTTAAATTCCACAGGTACAGCAACAACTCTGCCTTCAGAGACGGATGAACAAAATGTTGGAACTTCTAATGATACCTTGGAAAGACTTGCTGAAGTAAAAGAACAATTTATTCTGCTCTTTAAAGTACGTATAAGGTGAACATACATCCTGTGGAAGCCCTGGAAGGGATGGGAAAATGATAACCTGGGGGTATGTCACATTAAATAGTATGACTTTGATGGTATGAGAGTTAAGCCATACACTGTTTACAGCCAAACATGTAACTTCACAACAGTCTATTATGAAGGAGTCAAGCCACAATCATACTAAAACTCCCAAAATATTGTTTGTGCACTAAGCATAATCTTGGACTTGCTTATTTGTTTTGAACTGGTATCTTCTAGATAAGATCGACTATTGTCAAAAAATGCCCGAAAAGACACCAAGATGTTACTTAACATAGTCTTAGCAGACTGAACTGCTGACAAATCTTTGATTAAAAGAAGTTAAAAGAAAACAGAACACAGTTCTTCTCCCTCTCTAGAAATAGTGGTAAATGTTGAAAATATCTGCAGGTCAGGTTAAAAAAAAAAGTACCTATGATTTTAGGGTATCAGAGCCAAACAGAAAAAGATGCCTCATAATCTGCAATGCATACAAGTAAAAAGTTGCTTTCCATCAAGCCTGAGTCAGACTCTATGCTATATTTTATTTCTCCTCATTAACCTCTGGGGTATAATCCTACAGAAGTTTAACAGCAGTGTCACCCTTCTACCTTCAGTATGGTTATTCTTCTTTTCTACCAGCATTAAGCCCAAAAGAAATTTTGTTGTTCATTCTGTTCCCAAACCAGGAATAAATCACATTACAAAAATACCCACAATGTCTTCTTGCTTAAACAGAGATTTATTATTTGAAAACCGGTTTGATTTTCCACAGCAAATGACTAAGAGCAGAAATCTATAAGCACAATGATTGCCTCCTTCCTCAGGGCCAATTTGGATTTCATAGTCAGACAAGTTCACAAAACAAGTTCAAAAGAGCAACCACATTTCTTCTTGCCATATAAGAGCTAATCACAGCCATAGACCTTTTCTCTAACAAGGTACTATGGGGAGAAAACGTGGTGCTTAAAAATAAATGGCATAAGAAGTTTGAACATTTTTTAAAAAATCATAAAATTCAAGTTTTATTCTAGCTTATTTTAGCATTTCTTTGATGAAATAACAATATATAAGTTAGTACATTAATATGGGTTAACCTTATTCATTTAAGAAAGCGAGGCAAAAGCAAGCAGCTTTTACATGCTTAATATGCTGCTTATTTTTGCCTCACACAGCTCAGTAGGCAGCTACTGTAGTACCAAGGCATGGCACCAGGTCACTTCATTAGTTTTTCAGCAGATAAAGCTGGTATGCTATGTCCCTAAGGAAGCACTGTATCTGGAAGGAGATAAACTTTCTCCTAGATTTGCCTAATTTTAAGCTAAAAGGTATAATAACTGTTCTCTGGTAGTTACAATACTTTATATCCACAGTGAACCACCTTCTCACAGGCAAGCAGTTCACCCCCACCATGAGTTTCACACTGCTTTAATACAGTTGCTGCACAATGTTTAGCTGTAGTGCATCTGTCAAGGGCTCACAGAGGAATGTTTTG
This sequence comes from Gallinago undulata, assembly GCA_026546715.1. Taxonomy (NCBI): domain Eukaryota; kingdom Metazoa; phylum Chordata; class Aves; order Charadriiformes; family Scolopacidae; genus Gallinago; species Gallinago undulata. Next base: position 40,338,262 of record JAOTQQ010000023.1, read on the forward strand.
TCTTTAGTGCTCTGCTACTGAATTACTAAATATTCACCAAATAAAGTAAAACTATTTTTTTTAATTATTGTTAGTCATTGTAAATTTTTACGCAAGAATGTTAAGATTTTCTTTTGAAATTTGTAGGGAATGCTACGTAGTGTGAGGAGGCACAGTTACTTAGGCAATCAGTTGTATGGGAGGCATCTAGGAGACTTTTTGTCCCTTAAATTTCAGTCAGTAAATTATTGAATAACCCACTGCTCTAACCATGAATTTTGTTGCATCATATTCGTATCTAGAGGAGTGGATGCTCTCACAAATGGAGAATGATGATGGGAGGACCAGGCAAAAACAGCAGATGGCCTGTGAAGGAGAATGTTATTAACAGAATCTTGACTGTCTGACATTGCAATAATACAAACAAGGATTGCTCCAAGGAAACGCTTTTCTGTAATCATATTTTTTCATTGTAAGATTACTGTATCATGAAAGTCTCCTTTTCTAGGAGCTGGGCATAGTTCACACTTTTTGTGCTCTGGCGATGCAGTGTGGAAACTGCATGTTTTCTCTAAACCCTAAAATAACCCATCTTCACACAGTGACCCAAGCAAGCATGGCAGAACACCTTCTGATGTAGCCTTTTAGGGTCCAAAGGTTTACAGTGATGGAGGAGATGGGATAGGGGATGAACAGAGTTGTATCATATTCTTTCTTATTTTGGTTGTGCACTCCTCTAAGGCTTTTCAAAACCATATTGTGCTTGAATTCACCTTTGAAAGAAACAATTTCAGCAGATATTGAGGTGTCCTGTTCAGCAAAGAAGTGGGCAAGAAACTAGAACTAATACAAGAATTTCTAACTGGCTGTGAGAGAGCATATTTGTCTGGTAGAGGTCATTATCTCAGTGACCAAGCATGACTTTATCATTCTTTAAGTATTATCATACAGCCTCCAAATGATATTTTTCCTTAGTGGTAACTTTTTAATAATAAGGCAGGAGGGAAGACAGCTGGAGCACTTATGGTGGAAGTACAGTCTGATCATCAAGACCATAGCTAGACCAGATGCCATACTTGTCAACACATGTCATACCTCTAACAGTTACCTAAAACAACAGAGGACAAACAAGTGAGTATTGTTCAGTAACCAAGGCTGAGATTGGCTATTAACAGTGATGAAAAAAGCCCAAACATCTATACCCAGCCAGACTTACCAGATTGGAGCTTTTCTTCTCCTTGAGAAACGGGGACTTGAAGACACTTCAACAAAAGGAGTAAATTTCTTTTATTGAACATTTTTTCTGTTAAGGTTTTTTGTTGTTTTTTTGGGGTTGGGTTTTGGGGTTTTTTTTGATAGCCAGAGCATAGCCAAGTCTCCTGACTGGCAGCTTCTAGAAGTCATGTTTGTATATTATCAAAAATTAGGAAAAACAGATGTTACCTGATTAAAACATCATCTGTAAATAACAACGTAGTCTCACTTTTTGCACAGTGGTAACCTTTCTTCTGTCTCATGTCCTTGATTTTATTTTTTACAGAATGTCTTCATTTCACCAGGATCACCAAAGCAATACTTTTAGCCTGTGAAGGTTTGTCAGCCTTCACATTTGTAAAAAGATTTAAATGTTATTTGCCTTCTCTGAATGCAGTCCCACTACTGTTGCAGGAACCTGCATATCATTTGAACTTTCCTTAATGCTTCAGTTGAAAAGGTTCATTTCTGTAAATTTTAGTACATTTCTTTCTGTAAGTTTTTTTTACCCTTGTGTTGTTCTCTTCATTTTCAGAAAACTTAAAAGGGAGATTTGAGAAAAAATATATTCCAAACTTAATAGTTAAAATTTTTTTTTGAGTTTCACATACCTCTACTCTGTCACACAACTAAATTATCCAAAATTTGGACCCCATGCAGTCATTTACAGTTGTGCAAAGCTCAGTTATGTTTTTACATCTGTTTGTGTAAATCAAAGTAGGCATGCCAAGATGAATGACAAAACTGGTTTTGTGTATGTTTAATTCACCATATCAATTGTTTACTAAGGTTTCTTACAACAGAAGTGCTTAGAGTATAATTTAGTAAGTCCCACAGGATACCAGAGAGCTAACATTTATGAAAGTTAATAAGTTGTCTTGTCAGAAAATCAGACAAACGTTTGTCTAAAAGAGCAAATATATTTTCAGAGAGAAAACATCACAGAATTCTCAAATTTTAGATATTATGTTCCTTATCTTCAATGTAAAAACATATATCGCATCTGTTATGACTTGTCCCCTTCTATGAACGTAGTTCATTTAAAGATTGCAAAACCTAGATGGATATTTGAGGGGCTTGATTTTTACTTTTTCTTGAAACTTCTACAACTCAAAAAGGAGATGTGCACATCCAAAGCAAGCTTCTTTTTATACTGAAGACCCCAAAAGAGTAAACGGAACAGTAAAATACTCTGCAGTGGCAAACAGAAATCTGTCTCCTCTTCAGAAGGGTCTTGTATCCACATCATAGTCACCCTCCAAAAAAAATGTTATATTCACATTGGAAAACATTATTTGTAAATGCACATAGGCATGAACCCATAGAGAACAAACACACGTTAGGAGTAAGTTTAAAATTATGTTCCTTAAGGAAAAAACCACAGAACATGTAAAACCAGAGGAATTATCTTCAAAACCCTAACATGTATCTCTGCTCTTCAGTAAATAGGTGGCATCCTACTGGTATCTCTGCTCTTGTAAATAATGCATTTGATCTTCTCTCACAAATAGCAACCTGAATTATAAATATCGACTGTACTGAGTAGTCAGCTACATAAAGAAACACTACCTTTCACCTCAGCAGCAAGCATGTCTGATTTTGCACACTGGTGCTGTGCAACAACCAAAATTTTAAGTAGACTTAATTATGGCTAAAATAGGGCACTCAAATGATTCCTGAAAATAAACAATTCCTTACATGTTTCATTCTCTATTCTACACGTATATTTCTGTTGCTTGGCAAAGCTGCTTTGCAACCATAATCAGATCAGAGCCAAGTTTGTTCCAAAACTCTAATAAAAATCACCTATATTGCCGAACTGTATCTGATGAAACCAAGGGTGAAGTAGGCCTCTAGTAAGTGCTCTACACACAGTACACATATGCCACAATTTGTCCATACACTCAACGTGGATCCTTATTGCCTCACATTGGAGCTTGCGAAGGAGGAGACGAACTACAGCATTATGGAAAAACATACTTGCCAGATTTTTCAGCTGATGACAAAAATACATGGAATCTATCTCCTCTTTCATAAAATACTGGAAGTATGAATGGTGTGCCTTCGAATGTTATTAAGCACACACATTCCATTCAGTAGCACCACCAGTATGCCAGGTGTAATACAAATAACAAAGGTAAAGAACATGCCTGTTTTGGAGAATGCAGTTTAGCCACAGGCAAAATACACAGGGAGAAGAAGGGAGACCCAGTATGACAGATGTGTCTTTCTGATTATTTTCTTTTGGGTTAGGTAAATTACTTTTATTATGAACACAAGTACTGCAAAAAATATTTCTTCAGAGCAATTTGAGCTTTAAAGAATTGGTTTTATATGAAGTTTTCCTCTTGCATTTGGAATGATCCCAAATTTAAATAGTTGCAAGCAACTATTCTCTCATTATTATACAGGTCATTTCTTCTTCCTGCATCACCTCCTTGTTATCACCTCCACTAAGCTAATGTATTCATACATTTTAATTTTCAGCTGTGGTATGCAGGGAAGCAATATTTAAATTAAGTTATTATGCCATTTTTATTTACAAAGTCTTTTAACTGGAGTGAGCACAAGTCAAATCCCTCCAAGTTTTTCAAGTTCAGACCCAAGGCCAGATCATACCACTGAAGCCAATCTCTTATACTAAACAAAGGTGCTTGCACAAGCTAAATGTGACAACCCTCAACATTTTTGGAAGTTCATCTTTTGATTTAATTACAAGCAACTCTTGCCCTCTCATTTTCATATCCCACTTTTCAAATATACTTCATTTCAAGAATCTGGATTGCAATGGAGGGGCTGCTGGCAAATGAAGAATGCTGCAAATCATACAACCATAATGGAAGTCAAGAGCTGCATTAAAATTCACAGTGCTTTTCTACAAAGATTTGCAGCAAAGAGTTGAGTAACGTAACCTCACACATGTCTGAACTAAATTGGTCTTCTCTGTACACCCATCCATTACTGTAAAGAAAAAGAGCGGTGCTTAAATAATGCATAGAGATTCCACAACTGCTTGGGACAGAAAGTAGATAACAATGTCAATCAGTTCAGCCCACAAAAATGAAGCTGAAAACTGTATAATTTCAAATCATAATTTTGTCAGAACAGCAGGACTAGCCTGGTTCTTAAGTAAAAAAAAAAATAATAAAAAAATGCAGTGTACCATGGTGAGTCCTCAATAATGCATCTAAAATCAAAACACTAGACATAAGCAATATGAATTGCATTAATACTAGCTCAAGGTCTCATAAGAATCAATTTACCCCATTACTGTAATACATGCACAATGCCTAGGAGGTTTTTTACCCAGACACTGATGGAGCTTGACTTTGTTTATTTAGGAACTAGTCAATACTGCAGCTTTATGGAAATGAAAGAAAATAGGAGATGACTCATGGAGCAGCCTCATCAAGAACGCTGTGTTATTTTAAAGTCCTAGTGGTTTTGTGAACTTTGAGTAACCCATGACTGTTTCATACATTTCTCGCCTTTTTATTCCCTTTAATTTTTCTTCCGCTCCATTTCACTCTTTTTCGTTTCTCCTGCTTACAGTTACAAAGACATCACAGGAGACAGTTCTGCATGACAGGAACTCAAATTGCACAAAAGTTAAACTTAGCTTTGTTGTAACATTATTCCACAGATTTCAGAAACCTTGAAAGATCAACATCTTTTACAGTGCAACAATGCCAAAATATGAAGATCAAAGTATGGCTTCAAGTGCAAATAATTAAAAATTTAAAAGTACAGCACAGAAGTGAAAGTCAGAGGCACTAACAGAAGGTGTATACAATTGCACCATATGATCTTGCATGGCAATAGCCCGGTAAGTATGTTAGCTGTCTCCAGCAAAGGACTACTTCACACTGGGGAGGAAGATAGCACCCCCATCCACACCATTCATCTGTTCAGAAGAGTAGATTGCCAGAGTGAGACCTTTCATGACTTCTCAGTTCATGCCCTGAAGTATGGGTTTGATTTCCCCAATTTTATTTTGAATAATATTGCTGGTAATAAGTCTACCATTTTTCCAAATCTAGTACAAGTATTATGTTGATGACCTCCAGTGGAAACATATTCTGGATTCATATTATGCACTGTGTGAAAAAGACAGTGCTTTGTAAAATGGTGTATTTATTACCTGTATATTCACAAATTTGAAATGTCTCCCAAGGATACATTTCACAGATATGGTTACATTACATGCATTATACCTCTTTTATCACCTCACCTTCTGTGACTCATGTCAAAGTTTTCCAAGATGCTTTTTATATTTCCAATTCTGGACAGCTTCAAAGCGTCATCCTTAAAAAACACCTCTCTGATATAGATTTTCTCCCTCACTGACTACATATGCATAATACTATATATGGAAGGAGGAAAAGGAAGATAATACACGTACCTCATATACACCAGTAGTAAAGCTTCATGCTTACCTTAATATCTTCAGTTTCACCCATCAAAAAGTAATTGCTATGATCACCCCTTCAAAAACACAGGTATATTCCTGTTAATAAACTAACTTAAAACAGCTAACAGTAAATTTAGGGTACTTAAAAGGTACTTAAAAACAGAATTTGCACTTGTGTTTGTGGTTGCTAAGAAAAATGTTATTGAGGCTTTATACCTTTTGGCAATCCAAAGATTACACACTCCTACTGACATACCTTAAAACATGTGGAAATACAGGACATTTAGGGCCCACAAGAAATGTAAGGTGACAGCCCTGAAAATATCACCTCTTTTCACTTCCCAAGGTCATAGACAAGGCTGAGAGGTTCATAAAAGCTTACTAAATGATCCCTATCTGCCTTTGTCAGGCACATCTGCATTAAAGAAAAATGCAATTGTAATTATAGTCCCTAGCATTCTGTAATTTCTATGCAAATTAGACAAAGGGCTTCAAATTATTCACTGAGAAAGGCTTGAAATTCTCTTGCACTTGTGAGTTCCTGTGGCAGGTGTCATCTTCAATAATCATGGAGAAACCAGTCTCTCCCAAGTTCTGTATTTTTTTGCCCTTATGCAGTAAGGCGAAGGTTGCTCTTTTTATCTCTTGCATGCTTTATTGTTTACCAAACCTTTCTTCTGGAAACTAAGAAACACATTTCCACTGATTATCAACATTTCTTACATTTCTTTGGGAGTGACAAATTATATCTTCACACCTTTTATATAACTCCTCTTTCTTTAAGGTATTAAACTGGAAAAGTGGGCTGGCTTTTCTAATATCTGAACTATGTAAGGAAGATGTTATTTCCACTTGGAAGAGTAACAGAGTCTTTGTGTTAGAGAGAGGGGTATATAATAAAATGGATGATGATTATGGGCTTGAATAGGTCAGGAGAAATGGACTCCTAATGCTTTTTATGACAGATGTAATTTTTAAGCCATATCTGGAGATACTCTCTCGCACTTCTGTTCCCTTCTGTTGAAAGTGCATCTATCACCCAATAAAATTGTTATAACACCACATGCATGTTCTTCCCATTTACCCCAAAGCAAAGAAGAGACAGAGTAAATCATATAGTAACCCAGTAGTATTTATGTAACTTCTTGAATGCTGACAACCTGAGGCATTCATAGGCCACGCTGCCTTCCTTCTGCATGACAGAAAGTCAGTTCAGTCACCTGAGCAAAACGTGAGTATCTGCAACAAACTTCCTTAAAAAATTAATGGCAGCAGCTGTTTCTAATGTGGTTGGTGGTCTCTAGACTTCCAACCTGTATTTATCCATTCGAGAAATGCAGCTAAATTCCCTGGGTTAACCCACAGAACAGCAGACGTATTGGATCTGGAATGTCCTGTCATCACCCTGAGCAAAAGCTCCATATCCAAAACGCTCTACTTGCTTCTGACAGATATAATCTTCGTCATGAGTACAGTGAGGCTCATTAGTCCAGCTTATTACACTGGCTGAGAAAGCTCCGTACTCAATGTGCATAAACAGCAACTCGCACTTTGCAATTATTGGTGTCCTACCCAGCAGACGTTTGTCTAGTAACACGTTCTTGGATTTAGAGATTTGCCAAACCTGACAATGAAAGTGACAAGGGAAGGGAACAACATCTCTTCAACTCAAGCTCTCCAGAGCAAAGGAGAGGAAACAGGAACCTAATAAAACTTTAACAATCTGTCATGGTTTATCTCCAGCCAGCGATTAGGACCCACCGCCGTTTGCTCACTCATTTGATTGAGATGCGAGAGAGTAACGGGAGAACAAAAGTGAGGAAAAAACTTGTGGGTTGAGATAAAGACAGTTTAATAGGCAAAGCAAAAGCTGCACACACAAGCAAAGCAAAACAAGGAATTCATTCACTCCTTCCCATTGGCAGACAGGTGTTCAGCCATCTCCAGGAAAGCAGGGCTCCATAATGCATAATAGTTACTTTGGAAGACAAACACCACAACTCCAAAGGTCATCATGACAGCATAATGTCATATGGCATGGAATATCCCTTTGGTCAGTCAGGGTAAGATGTCCCAACTGTGTCTCCCACATTTTGTGCACTCCCAGCCTACTCACAACAGGACTGTGTGAGGAGCAGACAACACCTTGGCTACTTAGCAACAACAGAAACATTAGTGTCCTACCAACACTATTCTCATTCCAAATCCAAACCATAGCATCACACCAGATGCTTGCAAGAAAGTCAACCCTATGCCAGCCAAAACCATGACACAATCCTACAGTTTTCAAAATGGAAAACATCCTGAACAATTCTTTAGTAGTTATGTTTAAGTTCACGTCTCGGAGTTATGAATCCTACAAGTTGTTTTAATGAGAAATTTTTATATAAAAACCATCTATTTTTATTTTTCAGTGAAGTTCTCCTTGCAACATGCTGCTAATGTATCTAATTTCCAGTATTGTTGTCTTACCTTAAAAGAAAAAGTTCTGCAAAACTCTGATTTCTGTTCTTTGGTACAGATAAAAATACTTGTTATTTCTTCAGCAGCTTCCCTCTGAATGCACCTGAATACTTATTAAGGACACCTTGTGCTTTGAATCACCTGGAAAAAGATTTCTATTACATTACAGTTTTAAAAGCTAAGACACTGAGACTACAGCTTTTGGAGCTGAACGCCTCCATCTTGAATCAGGAGGATTATAGTGAATGAAAAGGGAGATCAACACATCTTATGACCAGCTCAATTTTAGCTACTTTGGTTATCTAGCATTAGATAACTAATCTAAACACACATTCAGAGTTAGCAAGTAAACAGAGAATCTTGGGCCATGCTCTGTAATTTTTTTTTTCAGTGTGAGATGTCTTGATGAGTTCAATACATGAACTCACTAAGAAAACAGTTTCCATATTTTAAGTGACAACTCAATCCACCATCATTTCTGTCTCCTGATGTATTAAAACTTGCAGTATCATTCCAGAGCTAAAGTTGGAGCAGCAGGAGGAGGGGAGAAAAAGTGACTTCTCATGCCAGCTAATACATTCTGTTTCCTACAAGTTTAGCCTTATGCCATCTAAATTATCTCTGCTTTCACAACAATGCAGCTTCTTCCCATACTGCATAGGTCTTCATCTTATACAGTAACTCAGTCATCTCTTCTGCCTCTTACTACACCCAGTAGCATCTCCATTTTCTTTTCAGGTCACCCGAGTTTTGGGAGCAAGAGCCAACAAAATACCTTCTTAGGAAACAAACCTAAATATAAATCTAATGTGACAGCTGCTCATTTTGAAAAATAAGATGTAACCCAACACATGGGATATCCCAGAGACAACAATTCTTTTACTTTTCTCTGGTTTCCAGGAAGCCTCTTCTTGTGGGAGGATATTCTGATCACAAATAGCAAAGCAAAATGAACAAATATACAACAAACCAGATACTGCAGTAGGCAACCTGGACAGAGATAACCAGAAAAATTAAATGGTCAGGGAAGCAGAATTATTCACTACATGATAACCTGTCCGAGTCAGTGGGCAATACACTATCAGTGCTATTCACACTTTATCTGACCTCTTAAAAAGGGAAATGGACCACAAGTCAAATCAGATGTTCATTTTCCCCTAAATGTGGGGGACACAGGAAGCTTCATAAATTTATTGGTTGTGATATTCCACAGAGAAAATAAAATATACAAGGTCTAAAAAATGAAGATCAATCTTTCAGTGCATCTTGAGAAAACAACAGACCTTTCTTCATGTCAAAAACTAAACTTTTTTTGAGTCATTATAGATTAACACAGCTTCAGAAAAACTGGAGGAGGGTAGGCAACAGTAAAATGAAGTGTGTTGCTAGGAAAGGAAAAAGGTGAGGTTTGGAAATTATGTCTTGTTCTTACTTTCTCTTCTAGGGGGAAAATGATATTTTGAGTAATAAACTGAATTATTAAAAAGAGTATATTGATTCAGCCTGCCAAAAAGACACTGCAATATTCATTTTTCATTAACAGCTTTTTTAATATACTGTGTGATGTATCCAACAAAGGTGTTTATCAAATCAGTGCCAGTGTGGGGGATTTTAATAAGGCAAGCCGTTAGTGTCTCATAGATTACATCCATTTGTTATCTAGTACCTCAGCCAATTTGAGTCTCAGATCCCAAAACAATCTGCCTCCAGCTGTTATCCAAATTGGTCCTTGTAAAATGTTTTCATCAATCCTGAAAAACTGTGAAAAAATAGTGTTCTACCACAACATGATGAGGACAAGAGAAAAAAGGCATATTTGTAGCACACGTAAGGTAGGCCTTTCCTTTGCAAAGTCCTCATGCAGATATCAAAATCTTTAACTGCAAGTACATGCTCAAATGCCAGTGACTTCAGCAGCGATTTATATGCCACTTAAAGTTAATATTTGCTGAAATATTTTTCAGAAGATAAATGGTTTTACTCATATGCCCCAGTGTTTTACCAAAATCAGGATTGTAGTGCCTCTGTGTCTTGGTAAAGTAAATGTTAAAGTAAATACCACTGGCTATGGCTTTCCATTTTATAAAATTGAAGCCATGGTAGCCAAAATATGAAAAGAAATAGCCTCTTACTTCTCTCCCATGAAACACAGATAATTCCTCCAGCCAGCTTCAAGTACAGGATTAAGGGGCTGCATGTTTTCAGTTCTTAATATTTCCAGTAGGGTAATAACTTTGTCTATGCATCCCTTGTCAAGATGATGTTTTTTGCTATGAAGCTTTAGTTCCCTGCCTTTGTTCTACCTGTATGCATTTCACATGAACTAAATAACTGTATGTTCACTTCCATTAGTTTCACTGAGAACTTCACCCAAGTCTTGCAAGCCATGAGGCCATACTCACTATCATAATAAAATTCCTGCTTTTTTGATGTTTTGGTGTTGTTTTGAACCAATTAGGTCTAGGCATAAGAAACTGAAAGTCCCCATGAAAACTTCTTAAGCCAAGCTCAGGAGAAAGCTGGCAAATTTCAAAGATGGCATTTAATTTCCAGTCCATTTTGAATGAGTATTTTTGACAGGTTGCTGTCCTGCCACACTGAATCTTTCATAGAGTATTTTGAGATCATGTTGTCTTTGCCCTCTTAACATGTCACGAAGTAGCCACAGAGGTCAAAACTTCCCCTTCAACTCCGATGAAGAGCAAAGAGGACTTCCTAGCTACATTATTTACTTAAGAAGCTGATTACTCTTTATTGCAAGCAAAGCTAGGGTCTCCTTTTAATTTGTATGTGCTAAAGGAGAAATATATAAAAAGTTAAAACTAAATTAAGGCTGACAACTTCCTCTATAACAGAATTTTACTAATTGCAAATAGATGATGATTGCAGCTGGATATCATCACCTCTCTCTTTTATATACACAATGACACAGTGAGTTCACCTTTTGGCAGGTAGCAAAAGTGTTGAATTTTCACTTTGGGAAGAAGGGTAAAGGGACAAAAACTGCATGTGAAAAGATAGTTCACAGCATGGATTTCTCTTGCTGGGAAGAAGAATCACCCTATCTCTACTGAAGGAAAGGCCAACCTATGTAACTATTAATCAAGCTGAGCTCACTGACAATACTGGCAAGAGTAAAGGGTCATGGAAAAAGGACACTGAACAAAAGTATTAAAAATAACAAAAAAACATACTCAAAACATGGATGATACACACACAGTGAACAGCTATTAAATATTTTGTTTAGGCCTGGTGGTTAAATGTGCCACTCTCCATGCATTGTACTCGAGCCCTGTTCATTATACAGAAGTATTCACCATGAGTTTTCCAGGGGTAGTCCCATATATCGTGATTTTTGTTTTCCTTGGATATTCCAGCTGCAAAGGTCTAACAATTCTCTTGTAGGTATAAATTCACTCCAACTCAGGGTTATGTGGTTGGGATTGCCTTTGCAAGGCCATTTTCCAACAAATTTCACAACACTTCTCCAACTCACTGTATCTCTCAGATTTCTTTTTAGATGGAAAGGCATTACTCTACTATCTTCTCTGAAGTAGCGGAATATATAAAAAATATTTTTGTAGCCTGCCTTGGACAGTCACTTAGCTGGAAAGTTTCAGATCAAACAGCTAAAATCTTGCTAAATTATATATCCCAAAATAATACCTGAACAGAGTATGTGGTATGCAATTACAGTTGCCTACATTGAGGGAAACTTTTTAATTTTTTTCTCTGATCTAAAGTTTCCTCCTCTATGGGACTTGACAGAACTTTTTTCTTCCAGCATTTAAGGGCTTCTTTCTGGGGGGAAATTCCTTCCAAAATATTCTTTTTTAAAAGGTTTTCCTCTGAGGTTCTCTTTCATTTAACAGCTGGAATTGAAGGTTTTTAATGTTGGGTCCAGACTTGTCCTGGTCTGCTCTCCAGTCTCTCTGCAAAGTTAGAGCCTGACAGTGATAGAGTGAGCGAACCAAGCTTTGTGATCAGAAAAGATGACAGCAGGACAATATCCAAAAGATGATGCAGGGGAGATAATCTATACATACACCCACACATCCCTGTATTTATCTATGTGTCCTTCTATACTACTCTGCTTTGCAAACTTAGTTTTTTTTTTTCTTTTCAAAGTTTCAACACTTTAAGTTAAATAAGTCCTTTTCTGTTTTTTTCTGTGTTATAGCATCTTTTTAACATCTGGTGTGGTAGCATATGTTTAACATCTTTATCAATGATCTTGATAAGGATATAGAGTGTATCATCAGTAAGTTCTCAGATGACACGAAGTTAAGCGGGAGTGTTGATCTGCATGAGGATAGGGAGGCTCTACAGAGAGACTTGGATAGACTGGATCGATGGGCCAATGTTAGCTTCAACAAGGCCAAGTGCCAGGTCCTTGTTGGGCCACGTGGGCCAAAACAGCCCCTTGCATTGCTACAGGCCTGGGGAAGTGTGGCTGGGAAGCTGCCTGGCAGAAAAAGACCTGGGGCTTCTAATTGACAAGAAGCTGAATATGAGCCGGCAGTGTGCCCAGGTGGCCAAGAAAGCCAATGGCATCCTGGCTTGTAATAGAAATAGTGTGACCAGCAGAAGTAGGGAGGTGATCATTCCCCTACACTCCAGCACTGGTAAGGCCACACCTTGAGTATTGTGTCCAGTTCTGGGCTCCTCAATACAAGGGAGACATTGAGGTGCTGGAGCGAGTCCAGAGGAGGGCAATGAAGCTGGTGAAGTGCCTGGAGCATAAATCTTATGAAGAGTGACGGAGAGAGCTGGGACTGTTTAGTTTGAGGAAGAGGAAACTGAGGCGAGACCTCATCACTCTCTGCAACTACCTGAAAGGACACTGCAGAGAGGTTGGTGCTAAACAGGCAATTCAGTAAATTCACTGTAACACCTACAAAGCCTTTAGCAGTTATATATATGCAAGTAAAACAGGTTTGTGATCTGGTGCTTTGTGCTATAAATAAAGCATTCATAGCACAGCCATTTAAACATTTAACATTTCTAAAAAGGAAATAAATACTTTTCCTTAAATACATATGTTCTTAACAGAAGTCCCGTGGGTCAGATATTCTGAGCAACTAATGAGAAGGTAGGAGACAAGTTTTTGTCTCTATATCTGAACATGTCTCTGTGGCAGTTAATTACCATCAAGTGGTTTAGTCCTTTCCAGCAAAAAGCTATAAATCTTCTCCTATTGAAATCAATGCCAAAGCCCTCCCTTGCTTGCAAGTGGTCCATGCTTAGAACCAGTAATATGTGCAATCAGGCAGTTAGCAAAATGCAGGTTTTGTGGATGTCTAATTACACTTAACCTAAGACAGAATTTTAAGATTCTGAACATGAGCATAAATATCATGAATGTGTGTGTATGGGAAACAAGGTATTTATTTGTGTTAGTAGAATGAAAAGGTTCTTTTTAAACACAGTCCAAGGTCTTGATATTTCATGGACCTCTGAATAGCCAGAGTGCATGCATAAAAATAACATATTTACATAGGAGGGGGGAAATCAGTCCCTTGGTGTCCTGTCACTTAATTAATGACTTAATGGCAGCTAGTTCCTTCCTAGAGAGATAAAATATCAATAGTAATTGAAAAAGAAGCTAGATTTAGCTGGAGACAGCCAGGGGCGTGAAAAGTCAGTGTCAGAAGGAAAATATTTAAAGTATGAGAATTACGTAGACAGCGAGAAAGGATTTTCTGACCTCTGTAAATATTTAGAAGACTTTAGACCCTGAGGAAAAAAAGTTATTTTTTCATACACACAGGTGGCAGCCTATCAAAGAAACTAAGTAAAAAACCAAACATTCTGTTTTCACAGTCCATGGTTAATTAGCATTTGATTATGAACAATTGATTTTGACCACCATTCTCCTGTTCCTTTGTTATTATCAAGTCCGAACTTCACAACAGTCACTTCCAGTTATTGAACATGTACCATTTCTCCCTATACCTATTTCATTGTATTCCTAGGTTACAATATGCAAATGACTTGGCATTCATGCTTAGGAAACTATTATTTAAGCAACTTTCAGAAATTGTCTTTTGTGACAATGACTTCTTTGAATCTGAGCCCTCGGTTTAGTTGTTGAGAACACTTCAAAATGCATAGGTATGAAACTGATGTGGTGACCCCTATAGGGAAAAAAAATTGCCTTAGCAAAAGCCTCACAAAAACCAAACTGATAGCGTCCTCTCACGATAATTACATGGTTGCATGTGATGTCTGATTCATACTGATTCCTTTTTTTTTTCTACCTCAGGACATGTATATTGGAGCAATATTAACAACTTTAATATACTTTTTATCCTACTGCAGTCCTTTTGAAACCCTTAATTTCCATAGAATCTTCATTAAAATAGTTTTAGAGTCAGTATTTAGACAACAGATTTTAGTTTCTGAAATTGATGTGTGCAATTTTATCCCTAGAGCTTAAATAATACTATTTCGATTTGTTCTGTTTCTAATACCTCACAATCTGCAGTACTATCAGACAGTCAGGGGCTCATAACACATGCTTATCAGCATTAAAAAGATAAAATATTGGGTTAATTTCTTAAACTTCTGACAAATGGTACCAAGAAATTAAATACATGACCAGACATTTGTTCAACAGCCAGCAAGCTGAGGAAGGTCCCTAATGTAGCCTCCACCACCTGGGTGACAAGAAATACATTATGTGAACACAACAGTCACACAGTTTGCACTCCACTGGGAAGCACCAAAGAACTGCACAGAGAAGAAAAGACTGAGGATCCCTCTGATGGCTAAATTACTGTAGCCACACTTTTTATTCTGTTCTAGCTATCAAGTACAGCAGAAGAGAAAAAATGACCACAGGTCAAACACAGAGACTGAACTCCCCACACATGAGAGGTACTATAATATAAGATCAGCAACAGAGGGCTCCTGTTTACCCACCCTGTCAGATGCCAGCCACCAGCTCCTTCCTTCCCCACACCCTACCCAGCAGCTTTCCTCTCTTTCTGTACTTTGCAGCACTGGTACATTAGTTGAATCTTCCACTGAGACCAAATAAGGCATGTGTCAACCTGAGTGTCACATATAGATTCCAAGAATATGTTACAGATGTCACCAAAATGGAAGCAGACATGGACTGACCTCGGAGTACACAGAGCAAACACCTGTTCAAAGGAAAAGGGGTTATGAACAGCTTAGGAGGGGAGGCTGGCAGGATTAGTAACCCAACTCTGAATCAATCAAACAGAGGAAAGATCACATAGACTTGCATAGTATCAGTGAAGAAGCAGTAGAGAACAACACAAGCCTTAGCTGTAATTTCAGGAAAGCTGAGTGTGAGAAGACACAGCATTTATCTTTTCAGCCTCCTTTGCCCTTGACACCTGTTCAAGCCTTTGCATGCCACAGCACAAGTTGGACGAAACCCTGTGGATTCTGGCCCAAACCTTTTTCCAACCTGCTTCCACCATTACCGCATTTTTCCTCTCTTTGTGCACGTCCAGTTTCTTTCCACTTCTCAGCCTTTCTGAAATCAGATTCTCACCTGGTTCGTCTCCACCTGTTCAGCACGTTGCAGTGGAGGCTCCCCAAGATTGCCAGCACAGGATGACAGCCAGGCTCTCAAGGCTTTAAGCAGAAATATAAATGGTCACTTAAGAGTCAGAACAGGAGTGTAACATTGATTGCTGAGCAGAAAGAGTTTTAGAGCATAACAAAGAAACCAAAGAATAAATATCCAAAGAGTGGGAAACAGAATCACAGAATCTTCATGGTTGGAAGGGACCTTTGAGATCATCAAGTCCAACCATAAAAAAAACAACAAAAACAAACCAACACCCCATCACCACAACAATCACCACACACAACAATCTCAGGCACTAGACCATGCCCTGAGGTGCCACATCTACAGTTTCTTAAATACCTCCAGGGATTATGACTCCACAACCTCCCTGGAGGACCACCCTCTCAGTAAAGTAATTCTTCCTAATATCCAATCTAAACCTCCCCTGCTGCAACTTCAGACCATTTCCTCTAGTCCTGTCATTATTCACTCGGGAGAAGAGGCCAGCTCCTACCTCTCTACAACCTCCTTTCAAGTAGTTGTAGAGGGCAATGAGATCTCCCCTCAGCCTCTTCATTTCCAGGCTAAACATGCCCAGTTCCCTCAGCCTCTCCTCACAGGACTTGTTCTCTAGACCCCTCACAGCCAGTATGTGATAAAAATTCAAAGAAGATAAAAACAACAGTGACAGCCCCCCTGAGAATGAAGGCAAAAGAAAAAGAGGTAGGTAATGTTTCCCTCAGGTGAGGACACTGTGCTGATCAGCACAACTATAGCCTCCTCTTTAGGAGGAAAAAGAAAACTGCTTTGTTGATTTGCCAGTCATCACATTTTGCCACTCTAGATTCAGCAGTCATATATAAAAGTAACAACGTTTATTTTATAGAAGAGGTTAGGTAAGTCAGAATTTTAAGGCATGTATATGCACATTTGTGCTTTCTGCTTCAACCTTTAGACACAGCATGGTAGTGGAGGCTGCAGCACTAAAGAGTAAACTCGGATGCAACACTGTCTCTTGCCTACTCTATACCCTCACATGAATGTTTCCCCAAATCCCATCACTGTCTAATCTCTCCTGTTGAACATGCTGACATCATCTAAATTCTGATTGCTAACCTCTGTCTGCCTCTCTGCGCCCATTCTCCAGTAGCACAAAGACTCAACCCAGCACAAACTCACCTGTGATCCTCAGCTCTGCTTGATGAACTTGCGTCCTGAGCAGTCTGCACAGGCAGACTGCTGGAATGAAGGGTACCATAGCAAGCCCAGGCTGACATTAGAAGATGGGCGTGGGGACATGAATGACCTGGGTGACAAAGTTAACAGAGGCAGGGGGAGAAGAAAAGGAGAGACTCCTGTGCACATGTAAGATGGACACTTTGGACAGGAAAGGAACTTCTAGTACATGAATGGGGCTGACAACAGTTTGAGATGTGAGGGTGGAGGGACTGGCACAACTTAAGGTAAGATGTAAGATGCTTAATTCCTGCATGGAACATGAAACCTACCCTAATAGTGCTAGAAAAGAACTGTAGGTTTTATTTTAGTGTATTCTTCTAGTTTAGTTCACTGCAGGGCTTGGCTTAACTTTTCAAGTCAATTCTGTCTTAGCATATAAAGGTGCTCCACCTGGGGAATACATTAATGTGTTTCCTATTTGACCAAAAGATTACTTGACAATGAACTCCACAAGAAATTATGAGGAACATAGAATTAGAAACCTTGAAATACTGCACATTTAGACATGTACAATTATGAAACAGAAGAAACAATTTAATTTTTAAAATGTATTTTCATACTTCTTTTCCCCATAAAAGTATTTAAACTAGTCTTATTATTATGACTAGAGAGTACTATATGTTAAACTTATCATAATGTATCTAATAACATATTTTCATTTGTCACATGCCAACACTAATTTTTATACCCAGTGTGATTGCACAAAATTGTAGCGGTAACCATAGTGGCATGATAGAGTCTATAAAGATTCCAGTTGTCAATTAAATGTAATTTCCCTTATGTTCCCTACATTAAGCTGAGATCCTCTTTGTTCTTTAATGAACTTAATTATTCATTCAAAGCAGTAAATAACTCAAGTTTCAAAAACACACCACAATAATAAGATATGGCAGTAGGTAATAGGTCCTATTACGCAAATGTCTTACGTTTTTAAAATACCTTGATAAACTGTTTACAATAGCTTTGAAAATGAAATTTACAAACTGACACCCATCGAGTTGCTTTTTTCCCCCTTCCATTTCTGATTTCCCCTACTGCTAAAGTTAAAACGAAAAGATAAAATGGCCTTATCTGATAACAAAAAGAGCTGTTTAGCCAAATTTATGCTCCTGATGTTTTTTTCATATGTAAATGTATATTTATTTTTATACACACTCACACAGAGGTATGAATGCTTATATATCCAAAGGTAATTTCACCAGTAATGAATTCTAGGTGAGCTATGTATCGATCATTTAATTTTCTATATTTAAACCAGACCCACATATAACAAACAAACCTGAACTTAATTATTGTTTTAGCTCCATCTTTGCTCCCTCTCTTGTATTTCTCTAAGCAAAGCCTTCATAGGAGCCACATTTCTGGTCTGAAGGAGAAAGAATGGCAGGTGAGGGGGGAGGAGGATATCTATGCTTGTCCCACTGTCAAAGAGGAATGGAAGGCAGAAGAAGCTGAAATTATTATTACCAGAAGAAACTCTTCACTGCCCCCTCCCTTGTACCAATAGACTTCACAAAGCCATAACATGAACTGGTTTAAAAGAGTCTAAAACAGCACTCATCCATTGGGTTATTACATCCCTGCTTATAAAACACCATAAATCAACAGACCAAATGGAATTTAACTCATCCAGAAAACCTTCCAGTCAGGATATATGACCTGTAGCTCCACAAAGACTTAAAACAATTTCCTTAAAATGAAGTGTTTAATCTTCACGAGAGGAACTAAACGTAGAAAAGAAAATAGATTTAACACAACAAATGGTCTGCATGTACTTAATTTACTTAATTTAGTGGGTTTTGCAAGCTAAGACTGATCTATGTGCTTAAAGAACTACTGCATAGAGTCCCTTTATCAGCCTGTTCCCTTGAATCATGCCCTGACAAGCCTCTATTTCAATTCTTCTGGGACAGGCTTTCGCCTTAAAATTTCTTTGTTCCAGGTTTACAGTCAGAATTATTTTCTCTTTTCACCTCCCCAAGACCATCAATCAAACCAGCTTACTGCTCCCAGTACAACAGATATAAAATTTCAAAGGCATCAAGTCCTACTCCAGCAGGTGCAAGCTGAAAAGATGAAAATAGAAACAAAGCGTAAAATTTCAGTAACACGAGTTATTTCTATGGGCTCTGCATAATGTTTGAGGATTTTTAAAAGCGTGTAGCTAAGTTGTTTAGATTATTGAATGTCAATGTTTTTTAACAAAGTCAGCTGTTTTAAAGGTAAAATCAGATTTTTGTTCCACTTTAACCACAGAGTCACAACTACTCTCTGCTTCAGAGCCAAAATCTGTGCTTCCACCTGTCTGGCAACTCTCAGCACCATTTCTCCTCAACCGTGTATATGTCTAGTAGATATGAATGGTATTGCCTTATCTGTAGAAATCTGCTTTAGAAAAATTTGTAAACAAAGTACCAGTCTATCATATGAACACATCAGCAGCAACATGTTCTGCCGTTACACCCCTTGCAGCGCTTTCCCCAGCAGGTGCTGCTCCAGCAGCAAGCAGCAGTATAGTGGGGATGGCCAGTGATGTTCTGCTGGGACCCGACAAGACAGCAACCAACAGGTAAATCACACTGTGAGAGCAAGTGTAACAGGATTGAAAGCAATTTCAATCTAATTCTCTCTAAGTTGAGAAACTTAGATCTTAAAAACTTCAATTACCTTAATTTCTGTTACTGATTTTTTGGGGAGGTGGGGTAGAGGTGTGTGTGTTCTGTGTCGTCTTAGAGATTTCCTTTCCAAAGCAAGGACTGTCGTCCTATTAGTTGCTGCACACTCATAAAGCTAATTCCCCTAGTAGGTATTTTCACAAAACAATCTAATTATAAGCAGAAAGAGTATAAACAGAATAGTCATTTCCATCATTTTAATGCCCTAAAACAATTTCAGACTCTCTACTTTTCTGTAAACATCACTTCACTGTATTGACTTTCTCTGCAGATATCCCAGTACAGAGGAGCCAAACAAAGTTTTCCCAATCATTTGTGTTCTTTGAGTGAGACAACATAACTATCATTTTGGCACAGAAATTGAGAATTTATATCCTTAAAATTTACTACTTCATCCTAGAGCTACCTGAAGCCAATAGGCCCTTATCAAATTGGACGTATTAATAGTGGTGATTTTCATTTTTAAAATTTATTTAATTCCCAAAGACCTGCATGAGTCTTGACACTGCTAAGCATGTTGGTATTTCTCTAAAAAGAGTAATTCCTACAACTACAGTGTGAGGTCCTGCACAATACATGGTTTAAGTAAGAAAAGTTACTATCGCTTCTGTCACCTTTGCAGGCCAGCAACTATTCTTCCCCAAACACTGGAAAAAAGCCTTCAACTTACCTGCAGAATAAATGTTATAACCATTACCTACTCTGGATTTGGGTTGCTCTATCCTTGTTATTGCAGGCTTCCATCTTCTCTACCTCACTACTTATTGGACCAAAAAAAGAGAGAAGGTACAAGAGTGACATTATAGCCTAGTAGTGAGATCTACCAGCAGGCATACTGGAGTTGAGATCCTCCTGTTGAGTCATGGTCTAAGAGAAGTGCTTACATCAATACTTACATCAATAATAGGGCTGTGGAGCTTCTCAGTACCTAGATGCCACTCAGTAAACCTTAAAAAAGGTACTTAAGCCCTAGTGACTATCAGCATTTCATATTTGCTGCTTTAGACCATTGCTTTCCAGCTCTGGTGGACTGCTTGCCTCTTATATTAAACAGTATTCTATATTCAAAACATTTTCTGCGTAAATTTTGTAGACATCCTATCTCAGGACCCATGTTATTAAATTCCAGCGTGCCTCAAAATTAGGTACTGTGACAGAAACCTTTTGTAATTTATTCCTAGCATTCAAATCCTGAAAACTGGAGCATAGCCTGAAGATTTTTTTCTCTATTCTATCTTTTGAAGCCCACAACCTCAATGAAAAGGCCAACAAGGAGAATTTTTCAACCACAGGAGATGGGTGACAGAATGATGCTGTGAACTAGTATTTGCATTTCTCCCAGAAGACCACAAAGGTGAAATCCTTTTCCCCTGAAAGTCAATGACAGTATCTCCATTTCATTACCTTTGGGGACAGAGGCTCAAACACAGCCTTTAAGTGAAAAGAAGTTATATTACCATGGTGGTTTTGAAGACAAGGGGCAGCAAGGGGAAAGATTTGGATGGGAAGGTGCCCCTGAATTCAGGTTACTAACTAACATACGTAGTACACATAGACAGATATGGGAGCTCTGTGGAGTAAGGAGGCCCTGGGCAGAAGGACTGTTCTTACCCATGGCACAGATATGAAAAGACACATCCTGCATTCTTCCACAGAACTCCTCATCATAGACACAGGCAAAGCTGTCCCACTTGTAAAGATCAAGCTGGAAAAGTAAGAGCAGATGGCTACCGTACATATTCAGATATTGGATTTAATTGCTGGTGCTAACTGTAAAATCTTTCTCTTAACAGGATAACCTGGACTTAAGCTTTCCTATTCTTTGAGGACAAAATATTTTTAAAGGATATATGGACTGTTGTTGCTTTAGTTAGTCATTCCCCTTTAACCTAACGGCCGATCCTTGAAATTACATTAACATACCATTAACAGTACAATTATATAGTATAGGTATCTTAAACCAGAAGTGAATCTTATGGTGTAGAGTTCCAACAAAACTGCACTTCTCAGCATTAGATGTATTGCAGATGAGCTAATGTAAAACCCAGTCTGATGTGGGATTGTGATCATCATGTCAGTAGCAGTCAAAAGAGTATAAGCATAAGACCATATGGGATCAAAACAATGATTTATATAGTTTAATAGTTCTGTTAGTGATTTCCAAGAATAGGTATCCAAAATTTCAAAATACCTGTTCACCTATACATATTAACACCTTCTACTAAGATTTGCCTTAAATTAGAACTTGATTAGCATATTTGCTTTGTAGGAAACTCACCAATATGTCTCAAAAGAAAGAATATGAATTCACATCCACAGGACGGAGGTGCTTCCTAATTCTAATTCTTTGGTAATCTTCATGTGAATATAAGCACTCATTAGTATATCTTTTACAGTCTAACTAAGAAATTTACTATGGTATTCGTATTGCTTATCCAAATCTATCACTTTATGAAATAATATTAAACTCCTAATAACTAAACTGAACTTCTCAGGTTCTTTTTCTTATTGCAAAAAAAATATTTCTTCTGTTATTTCAAAAAACATTGCCTTTTACTGTCCTTGGGTAACCTCTGATGTTAGCCTTTAGAAAAGGTCAGCACTGTTAACCCCTTCTTGAAAAATTTATTACTACTTTGATTCCTTTCTTTATCATTTTTTCCCAATTTTATCCAATTGCTGAAGATATGTTTTTAACAGCAACCTCTGAAAAGCATTATCAATAAAATTCAGTTCAAATAAGCCAAATTAACTGACTCTTCAGTCAATTACAAAAGAGGAAGATAAGTCATCCAAACATGGAGTATGCCCTACTGTTTGTTCTATAAAGTACTGGCTTTTTGCAAGCTTTTGGATGTTGTAAAAAGAATAAATCCACCAGGGTTTTTTTTGTTATAACTGATCAATAGGTGTTTCTGTTGTACACAGATGATCAAGTTTTTTTTCCATGTACATGAAAGCCAAGAGCATTCAGAAAAATCACCTACACAGATTAGATTTTCTTGCTTATTTCATATGGAATACTGCATTGTGACTTCAGTGGACTTAAATTTGGCAGTCATTATGTTTAGATAACAGGTGCTATGTATGTGGTTGTGCCTAGTATTTAACATAAATAAACCTTATTTATAAAAGTTAGATTTAAAGCAAATTTTTAGCTGCTTTGGTGAATGTGCAATAAATATATTAGTAGCATGAAGAGGATTCGGGAGAACCTCCATCCTCTATTGGATATGGGAGGTAACGTAGTGACAAAGGATGAGAAGAAGGCTGAGGTGCTGAATGCCTTCTTTACCTTAGTCTTCAGTAGTAGAGTAGGGGGTTCCCTAAAGTACCCAGACCCCTGAACTAGTAGAAGGGGGTGAGGAGCAGAATGAAGCCCCTGTAATCCAAAGGAAGTTGGTGAGGGACCTGTTCCAGCACCTAGATACAAACAAGTCTATGGGACCAGATGGGATCCATCCAAGGGTACTGAGGGAGCTGGCACAAGTGCTTGCAGAACCACTTTCCAGCATTTACCAACAGTCCTGGCAAACTGGGGTGGTCCCAGCTGACTGGCATCTAGCAAATGTGTTGCCCATCCACAAGAAGGGTCGGAAGGATGATCCAGGGAACTACAGGCCTGTCAGTCTGACCTTGGTGCCTGGGAAGGTCATAGAACAGATCAACCTGACTGTCCTGTTTAGATCAACATACATAAAGAAATATTCAAACCTGCAGAATTAACAAAAATAAGAGTAACATTTTTATGGACAGATATCTTATTTTGGACAGAAAATAACAATCAAGTGGAAATATTAAGCAAATCTCTGCAACAGCATAGTGAGTCCATTTGTCATATTTACTGTGGGACTATTCAAAGCACTTCCATCAGATGCCAATAGACAGTCTTTTGAGCCATTCTTTTGATTCATACTGTTTGCAATGCAATGATCCTTTTTCATAATGAAGGCAGTGATTTCACATCTCTATAACATCTTTCATCTAGGTGAATCACAAACCACTTAAATTTCGTAATACTTGCATGTATTGCATATAGAAATTGTTTTGTGGGCCACTGAAATAAGGCCATTATTTCTCTTTATGCCAAGAGAAAATTGAAACAGATGGAAAAACCAGTTTAGTAACTCCCTCATACAAATCTCTCTCCCCACTCTCCTCTACAATACAGTAACCAAATTGTGAAGCCCCTTCTTTTTGCAAATAATTTATGCAGTTCAGAAAAGTAAGCATTAGGAAATATTTTTCTTGGTGAATCTTATGTTGTAAGTATTCAGCCATGACTGAGGCACATACATGTTGGCAGAAGATAAGACATGCAAATGGTTCTGTTTTTTCTGGCCTCCTATATAACCAAGACCAGACTCCTAGAATAACATAAAACAAAGAGCAGTAAGTTTGGGCTGACAGTCTTGTGATTGAGAGGCTGGAAATCAGATCTATATCTCTTACAATTTCAGAATTTCTATGAGTATTGCTTCTCCATTTTTCCTTCACATCATTTCAAAACTTGCTTTCAGATTTTGTACCTTATTGACAAAATAAGTCTGAGTCATAAAAGCTTCACAGTTCTTTTTCTGACTTCTATTAACCAGATAACTCTTTACGTTTTCTTTTTCAGAGATGTTTTCCTTCAAATTACATTTCCCACCTTTGAGCTTATTTGTGCAAAATAAGTCCAAAACTATATGGATTTTATTTTTTCTGCCATTCTACCTACCTAAAAAATTTCTACCCATGCTAAAATAACAGCCAAAGGCAAGTAACATCTGTTAACTTTTGCAAGCAAATTTATCCTATTCCTGTTTAGCAGCTCATTATTGTACCCCTGAATAATAAGGGAGTTTATTTCATAAATCACAACAAAATGCCTTTCAGACAGTTATCACCCAGGTACAATAATCATCAACCTGCCAGTATTAAAACAATAAAAGGTCACATTGAACTGAACTTCCATCATGACAACAAGCACTACTAAAGGCCATTGTATCTAATGAAAGATATGTATGGCTGCTGAATTGGACTTAATGGAATAGTAATAACCCAGGAAAAACGCAGGTCCAAACCAGTTTACATGCAGTCAAAGACAGAGTTGAAACAAAATTGTTTTATTTTTGTTCATCGACTAAAGCAGGATATTGATTAGCAAAATCCCAGCAGCAACAATCAGCCTCTACCCTCACAAACTATCACATATAAATTATCAAATTCTTTTGTTATATTTTAGCATGATGTTACAGCTGTTTCCAAACATACAAAAGTTTGGATGTTACTCTTTAACTACCATAAATTCTGCATAATGACATGGGCTAGATTAATTGAACTCAAAAAGGCAACTAATCCAGTTGTTGTTGAATAAATATATTTCTTACCTTTGACCTCACCTGGAACCTCCAACAAGTGTCATAGATTTCAATAGGCATGTTTCATCTTCCTTTTGTGTGGAAACATAATGGCAAAGAAGGAGATTGCCCCAGTAGTGGATGCAGATAGTTCAATTTGGGGTAGTCAGAAAACAAATTTCATTCATTCATTTTCACAAGCCAAGAATAAAGTAGTTATATATCAGATTTGATCTACTGAAATTCATTAGCATTAAAATCTATCTGAACAGCAAAAAGTCACAATAAGATCCACGATAGCACATCCCAAAAATGTAGTAGTTTCATGTCATCATACCAAGAGAAAAAAAAAAAAGTTTTTTTAAAACCTGAAATTTATTTAACAAGCTTAAACTTCAAGAACCTTTTTCTTGATGGAATCTTGTGAAAAAAAGACTTGCTAACATGGGGTCACTGAAAAAAAATATCTGTAAGTGTTCTTTCATAGTAGTTTTTATGTACCGTGTTAAAGACTAATTCAGAATTAAAGTGGTCTTAATTAAATTTAGCTTTATGAATTAGCCAGTGAATTCAAGCGACTAAAATTGCAACCATTTCTATTTTGACTTGGGGCATCTATACAGCAATTCAACATTACTTAACTAATCTACTTAGAAAACTAATTAGGCTTAATTATCCTGGATGTTCTCAGATAAATAGGCTCACAGATATGTACTAAGTAAATCCTACCTTGTATAAAACAACAGAGTGGAAATACAAGAGTGGGAACGCCTACATATTGTTCTATGACAGGCAAGAAATCAGGCATTGATGGTTGCAGTCAGCATCACTTTAAAGAGACAAGCAAGGGGTAGTTGATAAAAGTCAGTTCTGTTGAGAGAAACCAAACTCTCTCCAGTTCAGACCTGCCTTGTCACATTCTTTGGTTATAAAACAGTAGGAAATTTTGAATCAGAGCTATGCTTCTAACCAATTTCATTAGTAAAGAGGAATTTGAGACATGACTGGAGACCATCAGGGAAGTAAATAACAAAATTGAATAGATTCAGAAAAAATAGAAAGCATGAAAAAATAGAAAGCAATAGACATTAAGATAGATTGAGCTTCTAGGAAAATGGACAAATAACTTATTTACCAAAAAGATGATCAGAATATGGACTAGATTTTCTAAGGCATGTAATAGAAAATTGGTTTCAAATAAGAACTGGGGAGAGGGGAGGGGAAGCACACAGCAGGAGGGACAACTTTTAGAGACCTGCAGATACCTGGGCTTTGATAGACTGTGTCAACACCTGATGCCTTAAAAAAGCCACTCATTCCTTGCAGAAAGAGGGAGACAGGCTGAGGATAGCAAGCTCAGCAGAAAAAAAGCTTACATAGAGTGGGTTTGAAGGAAAATCTTGATTCACTGCTAGCAGAAAATGAAGTCTGCAATAAATGGACCAGGGTGAAGAGAAAACATACTCATAACTGGGAAGCTAACACTGAGGCTTAGGGATGAGCTGTTTCATGACAATTTGAAGACAGTCTAGCAGTAACAGTATATTAATTTTCTGCATTCAGGGTGAAGTATGCTGCTTATGGGAAAGAAATACAATAATTGCAGCAGAGCAGTTGTCATATGCTGTAAGATCAAATGGAGTATACAAAGTTTGGAGTAAAATAGAAAGTGGAAAGGAATGTTCTGCAGCACCTGAATACTGTTTTTCTTTCAGATTTTTTTTTTTTAATTTTGGTGGAAGATTGAAATATAAATCCTAAATTCCATTTTAGATTTCTTTATCCTACATGCAAGTTTGGATACTGTATATATAACTTGTTAGGAAAATCAACCAGACAGTTACAAACTAAAGAATTAGAGTGGTGCTGATTCTAAAGAGTAAAAACCCATCCTGAATAATGAAAACAGATGTACTGAGTTGTTTTTCCCTGATATCAGACTGAAAACATAATTGAGACTGCATGTGGAAAAAAAAAAAAAAAAGGCAGTATCTTTATATAGATGTGTTTATGTGTATATGTAAATATTTATATACCCAATTCATTAATATATTACACTATTCCCCAGAAAAGCATTTCTACCCTTCCCAGTGATTGTATGATAAGAATTGGATATGTGCAATATTACTAAAATATATCTGTTATGGGAAAGGGAACACTTGGAGCTAGTGCAGACCAAGACCTTTCTGCAACTAAACAAGCTAGCAGAACACATATTTATTGCCTTTTCATAAGTGATAAGATGTCTGTGAAAGGAATTTCTGAAAGGTACAAAACATGCAGTTGGAACAGGTTTCAGAATAAATGGCATTACATTATCACAAGTTATAGGTTTTTAAATTAACAGCAAATTAATCTGCTATTAAAAGTGGAAAGGCAGATGGCAATTGTGAGCACCATCATCTATGCTTTGCATCCACTAAGGAAATGGAAGATGAAAGAAACATTTCATCCTATAAAGAACTAGAAGGAAGAAATGCAGGTTTTCCAAAGCATAACAAGGCAGTTGTCTGTAATTATTATAAGGCTAAAAACAGAAAGTCAAAATTGTAATGAGAGACTTTTTCCATCCTAGAGCTGAAAAAAATGGAATAAGAATAATTAGTTCCGTCACTCAGAGAAGATGATACTTAAGAGCACGATGTTTCACCAAAGAAAGCTCATCTGGGTATTAAGAAATTGTGTCATTTCCAAACATAGTAGGTAATGGCTACATTACATTACCAAATGTACTACGTTTATAACATAATGATTCAAATCAGAAGAGATACAAAAGGGAAATCAGAAGCCCAGACATCTGTTTACCAGTCCTGTCTTGTAAAAGTAATTTTAAGTTTGCATAGTAAAAAAAATGAACTGAAATTAGTTGAATCTTTTAGGGAATGTAGAGTCTTAAAGCAAAATAGAACATTAAGGATTATTAACAAGTTTTGATCACCCCACGTGTGTTGGCACATTAAGTACTTTAGATTAGAGTTCTCCATTTACTATACCAATGTTATTTAAAGAAAGATTAAAAAAAATTCACAGCAAGATAAAATGTACAGCAAAGTATCTGGAAAACAAAAAGTGTTACCCAAAAGCCCTTAGTGCAAAACAACAAAAAATATAACTGAATTGCTCTGTCGAGTGCTTCCCCTGCAATGCAGTTTTGTCAGTTGTATAACTACTATGCTTGCATTGGTGACACTTTAATGACTGAATTTCCTTTTGTCCCAAACTACCAAATAATTAACTGCAATCATGCCTTTAACTGGAAATAAAATGGATTTCTAATACTGAGATGCTTAATGTGAAAGCCTTTTTGCACATTAAAGCTGTACAATGTTTAGCTAGCGAGGAAATTAAATGCTAGACTCAGGACTTCCATTCAAGTAACCATCTAAGGATCTTATTACACTAGAAAAAGGAACACACATTTTTCTCCCATTAAGGTTAATAGAACTTATGAATGTGAACAAGAAAATTGATTCTAGACTGCTTCTATTGACATATGACCAATTAATTAAAAAGGCCATGGTTTCAATGGAAAGTGAAATATTGTCCATAAGTAAAAACGCTGGTTAATATATGACCACCGGGATATCAATAGTATAAGAATAAGAACAATGTTGGACTTCTTTGGCTCCACCCACACTGTTGTGTAAAGCCAGTCCCAGGCCAAAATAAGTGCCTGAGTCAATTGCTTCCATGTTAATGTGCCCTCAGGATTGACTAGTACCCACAGAGGAAAAAAATCTCAGGTGTATTCAATGCCTGCTGTAACCTCCAGTGCACAGTTATTAGTATCACACATGGTGTGACATGCAAGACAGCCTCCATCTCTCCTATTGACCTTGCGGTGACAGCCTTTCTAGATGGTGAAATATCATCAGGCCTACAGATCACTGCAGGTTGACTACAGCAGACAACACTGGTACCAGAGAGTAGGAGCACCTTTATCAAGAAAAAAAAAGAAAAAGTAACATTCCACTGGGTTATATGACCAGATGACATGATATTGATTTGATAAATCTTTAGGAGTGGTTAAATTAAACCAGGCAAACCTGAAAACACAAAGGGCCATTATAAATTGTTACCAACTTTCTCTCTTGGTCCAGGGAGACAGCCTGGTACAATGATGGCTGCTCTACTGCTCTACTCTATTCTTGTAAATTACTTCTATTCCTACTCCTGTGGGGTCACTGCCCACACCTTGCCTCTGCCCATGTGGTCCAAATAACTGGACAACATGCAGTGACTGTGAGTCCACCTCTGGAAAGGGTTTATTTCCATCAGCTGCAGAATAGTCCAGGACATAGTGCAGATTCAGGGAAAGCAGCCCTGAGGAGAAGGACCTGGGGGTGTTGTTGGATGAGAAACTCAACATGAGCCGGCAATGTGCACTGACAGCCCAGAAAGCCAACCACATCCTGGGCTGCATCAAAAGAAGTGTGGCCAGCAGGTCACAGGAGGTTATTCTGCCCCTCTACTCTGCGCTCGTGAGACCCCATCTGGAGTACTGTGTCCAGCTTTGGAGTCCTCAACACAGGAAGGACATGGACCTGTTGGAACAGGTCTAGCGGAGGGCCACAAAGATGATCAGAGTGATGGAGCACCTCTCCTGTGAAGACAGGCTGAGAGAGCTGGGGTTGTTCAGCCTGGAGAAGAGAAGGCTCCGGGGAGACCTTATAGCAGCCTACCAATATCTGAAGGGAGCCTACATGAGAGCTGGAGAAGGACTGTTTACGAGGAAGTGTAGTGACAAAACAAGGGGCAATGGTTTTAAATTGGAAGAGGGGAGATTTAGATGAGATACCAGAAAGAAATTCTTTACAGTGAGGGTGGTGAGGCACTGGAACAGGTTGCCCAGGGAAGTCATGGCTGCCCCATCCCTGGAGGTGTTGATGGCCAGGCTGGATGGGGCCTTGAGCAACCTGTTCTAGAGGGAGGTGTCCCTGCCCATGGCAGGAGGGTTGGAACTTGATGATCTTTAAGGTCCCTTCCAATTCTAACCATTCTATGATTCTATGATTCCTCTTCCTCCCTTCTCCACAGTTAAAAAAGGCAGAAGGATTATGAAACAAGTGAGTGATGGACATGGTAACAAATGTTACTTTCTTTCACTGTCCTGCATTTTTCTGGGAATTATTTGGAAGCGGTGAATGATGTTTTGATGGCTGTTTTGAAAATAATGTATAGGGCACCTAGAGCAAAAGGGTAGATGTTGTTTCTGTGAATGATAATAAATACGTAATAAGAAATACATGGTCACCAGAGACGGTTATTTTTCCTTTTTCTGCTAATTGCTGGTTAAAGAAATAAACTTTCAGAATCCTATTTCTCAGTCATTGAAATGTCAAGGAAAATTATGCAGATAATAAAAGCCATAGGCAGTGTAAGATCTAGACAAATTACTGGTGGGTTTTGCAGGCTGCAGAAATTCCATTCAGGCAAAATCCCTTCTGGTAAAGCAATCTCTTAAGTTCATCTCAAAAGCCTGGACCACAACTAACTATACGTCCAACAATCTCTCAGAAAATCTCCAGAACCCCACTAAAGACAAAACCCCAAAGAGCAAGTCATTGGAAAAAATCCACATCCCTCCCTCATTATTCATTCATTGTCTGTAGGTCTGTTAAAACTAAATTTAGCAGCCAGCAAGCCACGTGGAATTTATTTTGCTTGTCTGAGAGCATGAACAGCAGGAATCAAAGCTGGGTGCACCTGCAAATCAACTTCTGTGTTCATTCCTAGACAAGGAATTTCTAACAGTATTTCTCTGCTTCATCCTCTATGTTGTGTTTCAGGTACCTTGGTCTCACTGAAGATTCATCTTTGTTTTTAACTCCTTCTTTAAGTACAATAAAGGTAAAAAGAATCAGAGGCTTCATATATTTCTGGCCATTGACAAAAAGTACGTATCAGAAATAACACAATATGAACTCTAACTGAAAAGAGAATAAAGTATTTATTACTATTTTATGCCTACTTTGCATCTGGACTTATATGGAGACTTTTTCATGTTTGTTTATCTCACTTGGTAGAACAAGATCGTTCTTTGACAGCTTGATCAACAAAGAGATATAAGTATCTAAAGTGATAGACACAAATCCTAAATCTGATGTTTGTGTGCACCAAACAGCCGCTCTTGGGCCACTTAATCCTGAAGTTAATTGTGTGCCTGCCAGTAAACACAATCGTATGACAATGCTAAACAACTTAATACCTGCCTCATTCCTCACATAAAAAAAAAATAAATAAAAATTAGATAAGGCATTTTCCTGATCTCAGACTCCTCCAAGGCATAATCTAATATTTCAGGAAAAGGGATTCTGGTCTACAAAGTGTTTGAGCGTGAAAGCACTTCTCAGGAAACCCACTAAAACTAGAAGCGAGACACTTCTCTTTATGAGGCTATCATAATATGTAAAGGCAATTATTTGCAAGCTTAGAGCTAAGCAAGTGACTCAACTTCATGACTAGTCCTCCCACGCAGGAAAAATGTCATTGGGTCCAGTTCCATTAAATATGTCTCCTATGCAAAATAACAGCTTTAAAGAGCAATATCCACACCTTCACCACACTCAGAAGTTGTGTTCCAACCAGGTCCAAACCTCTGCTCTGTTCAAATCTCTTACTGGCTGTTATGTATATGTGTTTAGTAGCCAAACTCGGCTGTTATACAGAGATCTTGTATATTTATTATGCAAATCTGGACTCTGAACGCCTCAAGTTAAACATTACAAAGTAGAGCCTAAGTGTCCTTAATGACAGAAAATGATCCAGAAAGACTTTGCAAGCTGCTAATACAGGACTTTGTGGAATTAATATTTTAAATGCAAGACTGTGATCTTCAAATTCCAGGGTTCAGGAGTCAGAAAACTTAAGGGGCTTACATAGATTTGGCATTTACATATCAGATTGCAACATTTTCCTTGACATGAGACTCTTGTGCAAACAAGCGAATAGCACAGGCTGAATAGTGAGGTGATGAGATGTCTCGTTCCCAGTCAAAGCCATCTGCCAAACAGTGCAGACCTGAACAGGTGCTGGGCTTAGTAACTGAAATCTGGAGTTACACCGCACACTGATAGGAACTAGAAGTGAGGTTGTTCAGCCACTTTCATTAAAAAACTGCTCACCTCTTGCATGAAATGCCACTCTCCCCAGCCACAGAGAGATCACCTTTAGGGCACTTTCACCACCCACAGTGATTCCACCAGGACATGTGGTCAGAATACAACAGCAAAGAGCTAAAGAGAGAGAGGTCTGAAATCTGCTTCCAGACAAGTTTTTAATGCAATGTGCAATACATTAAATGCAGAAGTTTCCTTCCCACTCTCAGACATAGACTTCAACTATAAAGCTACACAGCTCTATCTTTTCCCTGCTCAAAGTGATATCTAACCATCTGGAGCAAGGCTAAAATTCATTGAAGTGGAGAATAATACATTTTAAGCTATTGAATCCCACAAGGACATATATTGTCCAGGCAAAATGAAAGACAACAAACAAGATCTAAAGCATATTACTTTAAATCTTATCAGAATCAGAGAAAGAGGAATGTTTAGAAGTAAAATGTAGAAATATATTTTTTTCCAAAAGCATACACACAAATATGTATTTCAAAAAAAATTAGCCTTTTGCAATCTTCTAGTGAGAAACCTAGTTCAGCTATAACACTAATTTTACACACAGTAAAAGATGCCTAAAAATAGACCATGAAATAAATACAGATTTTAGCATTGTCTTTTCTAAAAGACAATGACAGTTATAAGCAATAGAAAATGGTGAAGATGTCAGGTTTTGTCATTTCTTTTCCAATTTTTCTCTTAACAAGGTAACTGAGGCAAATTTAGAGTACGATCAGAAGGCCCAACATAAATCACTTAAGCTCTTTAAAATTACATTGAGAGGAATGGAGGAAAAAGAAAGAAAATATAGTAAAACTGCTTCTCTGACTTAATTATCAAGATATATACGACTCCTAAGCCCCAGGAACAGACCAGCTGGTTTTAAAATTAAGCCTTTTTCCATCAGGCATTCCTCTACTCTTTAAGGCTAATTGGCAGTGCACACAGAAGAATTATTGAATCTCAAATTATCCGCTTCTGATAACACATCACATCTGTTTGTCTGTCATTCTGGTGATACACTGGCATTATTGAATAATTTGTTTACAAATAGGAGAACAATCTGTGCTAAAAGTTTTGCAGATGAATAGGTACATCTGGAGAAGAGCAACATTGCATTGATTGTCTCACAATAGTCCAGGCATACTGAAATACATCCTTTGCAGATCATTAGTCAACAAGATGGTTTGTCTTCACAGCTCTTTTAGCTCGAGCTATAATTCAAACATTGGCTCTAACTCCAAAAAATAGTGCTTTTTTTCATTTACAACTAGTGATTCCTGTAGTGCCGGTATATTTTTTCCCACTCTGAGTTTCTATCATCAAATTTATTTTTGTGGAATTGCCTGTACATGGCCCTTTGGGTGACTTTTGGAGGAAAGATACTGAAGATGTTTGACTGGAGAGCAAGCTAAGGACGTGTAAGAGACAAGAACTTTAAAAAGAAACCTCTGACATGGGTGGAGGAAAGCAAGCATCACTCAGCCAAAGGGACATCACTGCTGAGGGAAAAGAAGCATCACTGTGTAAACAGCGAAAGGAAATAAAGCAGTGATTTCAATATATCCTTCTGTGTTTAATCACTTCTTACTGTAAGAATTATTTATATTCTGTCTCTGATGACTTCTTACCATAATTATAAACATTACAGCCCATCACATTATGTGTCTTCAAAAGGAAAGTGTTAGAGTATTTTAGTATTTTTCCTTTAACCAAAGTGTTTTCTTTAAATGACAGAGTTACTATTCTGTGACATTAGCAGCAACAGAAATCTTTTCAGTTACTGTAAAGTTAGAATAAATCCCGGAGTCACTGTGTACCTTTACGCATTCAAGCAGACTTTGTTAAAATCACTGCAACTCATTATCTAACTATTAAAGAAAAGAAATCTAACGAGGATTTGGCTCACTGTTAAGAAGAGATACTGCATTCTATTTACTTTCAAATTCCTTGATATGCTGCAGATTTTTATACTTCACTAAAACATGATTTCAGAAACACTGAGATTTCAATCTCATTCTGGTACCTATGTACATTGAGATATTTGATCAATAACAAAGCACTCTGTACAATTAATCATCATATCCTGAGCTGGAGAAAAGAAACATATTCCTATTTCTTTGGTGTTTCATCAGACATGAGGAAAATTAATTAATTCATTAAAAATCTTCTGCGATCATCAAGATCTCCTAAGTAGGATTCTGTACGGTGGAGGTGGATGCAATGAAAATCTTAAAGACTAATTTCAGGACTAAGCTATATCAAATTAGAAAAATTGCTTACACTTTATTATAAAGAGAACTGAAGTCCATTTCTTATTCAAAATCAGCTTGAAAACAAAAACTAGCAGATTCCTGTGAATCCATAAAAAAGAACATGTGCTCGTAAGAGGCCTGGTATTATTGCTTTATCTTATTTTTGCCTTATTTGTCCAGTATATTGCTTCATTTTTTTTTTTAATAGTTACCTTGCAAGAACTAGATGCAATTTGACTAGCAAGTACTAGGTGGGATGAATGGAGTTGACATGGAGCAGAAATACAGTGGTGAAGGACAGTATAGAAAAGTGAGCAAAATTGCAAGAAGTTGGAGTCCAGAAAAAAATTAGATTATTCCCAAATCTCATGGTTTTTACCATACACCATTATTACACATTACCATGCCTGAATCCCAGTCTACCCAGGTCCCTGCAAGCTACGGCTAGTTCATTTAGTTCTATCTGTCCTGGTACCGAGACTTTACTAACATATAACTAATTCCACTGCTGCTGACAGGAACAAAGCTTCTGAGCATGACAAAATAATGTGAAAGATTAACAAGGCAGAAATGGAAAAGATAGTAAAAATCCCAAACAGAGAGACTTAACTGTTCTCAGGACGTTACACCACAAACCAGAAGCACGGAGCTCGTTAATCAACAGGGTCACCCGCACTGGCGTGAAAAAGAAAACAAGTAGATTAATGACCTGAAGTTTCACAGATTGAGTTTACACAATGGAAGACATACAATACAAAAGGCTGCATGTCAAAAACAACAACAAAAACAAAAAAAAACCCACACAAAAAAAAAAAAAGAGAGAAAAAAAAAGAGAGAGAAAACCTCTAAGTCCCTTGGGTAACTTTTGCAAATCTGATATACTGCGGAACTAGGAGAGCTCTTTTTCAACAAATGCATCAGTAAGCCCTCTTCTATCATTTACAACCATACATATGAAAGCCAACCCAAGAGGTGTTAATGGTTAGCACTGTGCCACCTCATCAGCATCCTCATTCCAGAGGCATCATCAGGAAGCAAGATTTATGTGCTAAGCACATTCTGGATGTTGAGAAAATCATTATCCTTACATTGATGGATGCACAAAATGAAGCAAGGTCAAAAAGACAAGTAGACAGATGTGAGAAAAGGGGAAAATAATATGTAATTCATATATGTCAACCTGATTCACATAAAGCAGTACAACTATGGCTGTTATGAAAACGCAATTTTACATAAACAGCTGAGGTGTCTTACAAATAAAGCACAATAAATTCTCTGGTCAGAGGAAATTGATAGAACCAAAATGGAGGTATAATTTCCACAAAACCACAAAAAAAAAAAAAAGGAGGTATAATTTCCAGTCTTTTTGTCAAGACCAAAAAAGTTCAAAGTTAAAAGGTTCAGTTACACATAAGTACAACATGGTTTTGTTGTTACTACAGATAGTAGCTAATATGGATAAAGAAAGATACAAAGGAGGTCACAAGTAGGGGGATCTGGAAAACTGCTTGTACTGTCCTCAGTGAAGCTAAAGATACTCTGGTTTGCTTCAGTTCACAAAACACGATCAAGAACAGACACCCAAGAGACAGGATGGACTGCAGGACTGAACAGAGGTAGATGAAGTAGTGCTGGAGAGAGATCATAAATCATCAGTGAGGAAGACAGCTGACCAAAGTCAGCTGAGGATAAAACATGACAAATTAAGCATTGCAGAATTGTCTGCAGCGGAGGACAGTGTTGGAGGATGACTTCAGTGGAGCTGGGCACAGACTAGGGGTACCCCTTGACTGTCAGTCAAGCATCCAGTCTGGTTTCCACAGGTTCTTTCAGGTGTCCAGCCTGAACACAAACCATGGTATTAACACTCACCCATGCCTTTCTCTTCTTGCACAGCTTCAGCACAGGCAGCTCTGCTCCACTGTCAGCTTTTGAGCACCACAGCAGCTCCCCAGGCCCAGAGCACGTTTGGAGTGAGTGGCTGCAGCCTTGCCGCAGACCTTGCGGAAACCAGCCTCTACAGCAGCCAGTGCAAACCTGGGAAAGTGGAGCTGGTGCTGCCTGTTAGGTTTAAAAAGGGTACATCCAACCTGTAGTATGGACTTTTTCCTGAGTGCAATATTTAACACCAAGTTATTGTTTGCTTGAGGCTTAGATGTAAGAATGGTAATGCTTTATTCATACAGAAAAATACTGAAAAATTACTATTACTTATCAAATGAAAAATAATTGACATCAACCAGCACAGAATCTTTTTCTGATCCACAACCACGGATCTTTCTTTGATCAATATTAATTTATACAACTATAGCATCGTTTCTTTTAAATGAAAGATAGCAGTAAATAACAGTAAATAACACAACAAGAATACAATTACCTGCTGAAAAAATCCTGCAGGTAAGCTTGAGTTTATTGGACAACTATTTTATTTGCAGGAAAGTACCAGTAATAAACAATTGTTACAGACAGATATGACAATTTAAAAGACATTTCAAACCTGCTTTTTGCTGTTAAACAAATGAGATTTACCTGTAGTGCAAATAACACTGCTAAGACTGAGCAGTCATTCTCCATACTGAGAAAATACGTATCAATTGAATTTCACACACATATACATTAAATTGTTAAATGAAAAAAAAAAAGTGCGTACCTTTCATTTCCAGAATACTTCAAGATGACAGAAAATCCTCTGCTATGGTAACACATTTTCTCGGTACTAATTACCAAGAACAAAAAGAGCCACACACCTCAGTAATTATACAACTTCTTCTAGTGCAAAAAGCAGAAAAACTCTGATTCTTGTTTGCAAAAAGCCTCTTTTCAATGCTCTGTCTCTGAAAAGATAATTTGTAGCTGTTGCAATGCCCTCTTATCCTGCCATGTATGTTTGAGTAGATTTAATTTAAGAGCATTTCCTTGGTTCCAAATAACTTCTCAAGTTTCTTGTACCTGTTAAAAAGTAAAATTCAAAGTAAGAAAATTGAGACTATCTTTTAAAAAACAATCTCTTTTGAAGTGAATTTATTTATTTTTTCTTTTCTGGAATAAAAAGAATACTTTTGTTGGCATTTTCTAGAGTCAAATACTACTCCAGCCACCTTTAGGTTTATTTCACTCCAAAAGATCTCATTAGGCTTTTCTGTTTGACTTTGTGTAAGCACACATTGAATTTCTTTTTTGCTCATGTTTAAATGTTATTGCAAAGGCACAAAAAGCTTATCACAAAGGAAAAGGCAAAACAGCTAATTTGACCATGGGTAAATCCATGCTTTAGAGAAGTTTAGACCAAAATCAATGAAGAGATCAAATCCCTTTTTAAGTATATGCAACTGACATCACATTTAACTGTTCTACCACAGCCCCTTTACAGTTTAATGATGTAAAAAATGAAATTTTCCCAGATCTTGCCCTTCCCAGACTCTTAGCTGTTCTGCTCCCTAGGCTATGTTATGGAAACGAAAAGATTCTGAATTGTGTGATTTTGTGTGTTTCAAAAATAGAGTCAGATAATTAAAGTGAGTAACCACTGGGTCTTGTTTGGGGGAGGGAAGGCGAAGAGATGGAAAAGAGAATAAACTTTCTTCATTATCTCAGAATGATTCATGGTTTGAGAAATACTGGGATATCACTTCTTGTTTACCTTTCTTCCAAACTGAAGTGCCTGAATTCTGCTCCTCCTGACCATTTCTGTAGGTTCTCTTTGTCCCTTCCTAACTTTGCTTTGTGTTTTGTAAGACAGGAGATTTACAGGTGCATTTAGTACTCTTATCTTGGTAGACGGACAGCATTTTCAATTGTGTGCTCTTCCTCTTCTATTCCTTGTCACTTGTCTCCCCAAGCACTTCTAGTCACGTTCAGATATCACAGTCAATGACCTCTTTTCATTTAGACTTACGTTAAATACACTTACAAGTAAAGAATTAAAACTGCAAATATTATATATCGAGATCAGATTCAGAAATGCCAAATATAAAGTATGCATTTACACTGCTCTAAACCAAAAGGAATCTCTTTTTCTGTCAACAATAGTATGAGCTGATAGTGACAGGATAGGCATAGACTTCCTAAAAACTGGAAGGCAAACTGATTCCAGTTTAAGGTATAGGAGGCCACATATCTCTAATCCAGGAATAAAACCCAAGCATTCCAGAGCTGTTACAAGTACACCCTAACATTTCCAAAAGCTGCATATCTTCTGCTTAATATTTAGCACAGTAATTAACATCAAGTCCCTGGTAAGCACATCTTGTACTTAGGTTTCACTGCGTTGAAGAAGAACCACCCCTCCTCCCCCCCTGCCTGACTACACATTTTGGCATCAATCTATAGGACCACTCTCCTTCATGAGACAGACCAAATTCCCAAGAACCAATCTCTAATTCAGCAAAATAGCTTAGGCAAGTGTTTCAGTATAGATACTCGTATTATTGGGGTCAGGGACAGAGACAGAACTCACAGGTTTAGTTTACATACTTGGGCAGCTTTTGCAAATAGAAATAGGCATCCATGCAACAGGCCGAGGATGTGGCAATTACTTTCCAGAAAAAAGCATACCACAGGGTTGGTAATAAATTGCAGGCTTGATAATAAAAGACAAATAGATTTTACTTGTTTCTCTTCTGCTGATTTATTGCATAAGGTTGGACAAATCACTCTGCCAACCCATACCATAGTTTCTCAGGTACAGGACAAAGACAATTATGGTGACTTAAATTTAGGATGGAACTTGGAAGGTTCATTTAAAAGGTTTTTATGCATGTCAAGTAGGAAGTTTGAGTAAAAAGTAATCTTGATCTCACAGAAACAATATAAAGCTGCATACAAACTGAACCATACCTTCCACAGTCTGTACCTCTGTCATTTGGTTATTGTAATCAAATGCATGTCTGTGAGCAGCTACTGCAACATATACAACTGAAGAGAGAGATAACATACATATCTTTTTTTGGTTCATTTAAGCAAAGATTGCTTTTAAAAAAGGAATGTTCATTTGTATCTCCAAATTTTATCTTTATCTTGCCAGTGACTATACTAATAATTAAATAGAAAAGATAATTATAGAGCTAATGGGAAATTTGCAGAGAGGAGCTGTTAGCTTATAAGTTGATTTGCATTCTAACGGCAGTTTTATTATGAGGGCTGTGTAGCTGTCGGGAGCAGGCACCTGGAATATGGTCCATGGCTTTCTGCCACCCTCAGATTTTAGACCATTACAAAGCAGAAGGCTTGTTAGGAGGTGAGGAGGAAAAAGGCAAACAGTTGTCTTTGCTAACAAGAGCAGTTTCCAACCAAGTATCATTTTTAACATCCCCCTACAAGTGACAGAAAAGTGTAATGAAGCCAGTGAAACAATGCTGCCTGTCTTCTGTTTTGCCAGTGGGGGTCATTCATTCACTATTATCCTGGGCTGCAGCTGCCTTGTCTAATGAGGCTTAATGAACTGTCTGCTACATCTCTCTGACATTACTGACATATGAAATTGAATAACACAACACCACTTGTAAAAAGTAGATGCAAAAATGTGTTGAAGTAAAGGAACTTGCATATCTGAAGAAGCACAGGAGGCATCACGGTCCTTCCTCTTCTCATTTGAACATTTCTTCTTGCAGGTTTCAAAGATTTCACTTGCAACATTGTTCAGTTTCTCACAGTGTTATTAAAGATCTTTTCCTTTCTGCCCAAGTTCCCACACTATATTCATCGCTGTAGGATCCAAGTGTCTGCATAAATGAGTAAATACCTAGTTCTTAACCAAAGCTTTAATAGCAGTGGTTATTAAACATTCACCTTAATCTAACTTCTCCGGCTGCCAAAAAAGTTGCAATACTTTCAGTGAATATTTTCAAGAATGTTAATTTCTTGGTAACTCAGTTAGAATACTTGGTAACTCAGTGATTTCCTATTGTGCAGAATAACAGGACAAAGACTACTTAAAGGACACTTAAACTTTCAGATTGATGATTATGTGAAATTGAAGTAACAAATAGGTTTGGGATTAGTATTATGAGTACCAGTCTTCTCACAGACCTGGAGTAAATTGATTACAACTAGAAGGCTATTCCACTGAAATGGGAAAAGTCGTTGGGCAGGTTGTTGAAAACACCATGGCTTTTCCTATCTGGCTAGCCTGCTTTGAAGTCGAGCCCAACTGCATGCCCTTCCCTTTACTCCAGCTACACAGAATGGAGAGCAGAAAGACTACTCTCAGTGAGACCTCAGCTGGTACAGAAACAAGCAGGACTTGCAAGATAGTTCACTTTGTCTACCTGATTCCCAGTGAGAAACCACTACAGTCAGAATAAGTTTTACAATAAATTAATTTCCACTTTAATATAACAGCAAAAGGGACAAGTTTGCCCAAGACACCACTAAAATGAGCACATCTTATAAAGCCAAGATAACAGCATACGAATTTTACATGTGGAAAAAAGTACTTTGAAATACCTGACTATAACCAGTTAATCTAGCTAGATCCATCTCTGTTTAAGGGCAATAAATTAGTCTAACACATGCAGACTAACTCAGTTCCTACTGAATTAAACAGTGGGATCCAATTTGTCTTTAGTTAGTATCAATCCATGATATATTACCTCTGACCACAAAACTAGAACTCTGCTGGTATATTTATGTCTATAAACGCACAGAAAGAGCATTTATCTAAAGGGCACTATGTCAAATTCTCATTTTAAATTATTTGTTGACCCATTTTGTTACAGGAAAACCTGACACACTTTCATAGAATAAAGAAAATAATAACAACATGGGGAAAACAAGCTCCTGGTTCAAGAGAGAAGATGAGGATAAATCAATTTGTCAGACATTAATGAGTATGATTTGACAAACATTCCCCCTTTTGAGATTCTGAATAAGTAAAGCAAAGCACAGGGAATACAAACCACACAAGAACATTTTAAGACAGAGTAACACCACAAAAAAGCATAGAAGGGAATGAGCATTATTTGAGCTCTACTGTGATATCCTTGTGCTATTGACTCAAAATATACCATTACTGCCTATATACAATAAGATATAATAAAGTGTTGTATTTCCTGTAATTTTTTTCCTGTTTTGAACTACTATTTTCCACTGAGTTAAAAACCTATGCTGAAACTACAAACAATTCACGAAGAACTATATGGACTGAATTAACCCTAAAACCACACCCAGAGAAAAAAGGCCTTCTCCAGACGACAGAGCAGATAATCTAAAGAAAGCTCCACAGACACAGCCTACAGAGATCACTTTTCTCCTATCATCACCTCAGCAAATGACTAAAGGTTAAGCAATCTGTTACTTTCAACCTGAATAATGTAGAACTCTAGAAAAATTCAGTTAATTCCCAGGGCTTGGTTTTGGTTTTCACAGAATCATAGGATGGTCCAGGCCAGAAGGGACCTCCAAAGATCATCTAGTCCGGCCTCCTCACAGTCAGCAGGGACATCCCCAACTAGACCAGACTGCCCAGGGCCTCGTCGAGCCTCGCTTTGAATATCTTCAGGGAAGGGGCCTCAGCCACCTCCCTGGGCAACCTGTTCCAGTGCTTCACTACCCTCATTGTAGAGAACTTGTTCCTAATATCCAATCTAAATCTGCCATTTCCCGACTTAAAGCCATTGCCCCTCATCCTGTCACTGCAGGCCTTCATAAACAGACTCTCCCCAGCCTTCCTGTAGGCCCTCCTCAGGTACTGGGAGGCCGCTATTAGTTCTCCCTAAGCGACCTCCTCTTCTCCAGGCTGAACAACTCCAGCTCCCTCAGCCTGTCCTCGTAGCAGAAGTGCTCCAACCCCCTGATCATTTTTGTGGCCCTCCTCTGGACCCACTCTATCAGGTCCATGTCCTTTCTATATTGAGTGCTCCAGACCTGCAAACCTCACCTGCTCAGGTGAGGTCTCACCAGAGCAAAGTGGCAGAATCACCTCTCTGGATCTGCTAGAAACACTTCTTTTGATGGATCCTGGGATTGGGATGTGATTAGCCTTCTGCACTGCAAGTGCACACTGTCTGCTCATGTCCAGCTTCTCATTCATCAGCCCCTCCAAGTTCCTTTCTTCAGGGCTGCTTTCTACTACCTTGTCCCCTAGTCTGTTTTGGTGTGCGATATTGTAATCTGATTCCAGAAGAGTCTAAGACATTTGAATTATTGTTCTCTTAATATCTTCTGGTCCTTAGCTTGCCACTAAGTTAGGTTTTGATCAGCTCCCAATGAAATCAATGGATACCCAGAGGAATAAGCACCCAAAATCTTAAGGCACACTTCAAGATAACGTCTACTGTTATGTACAAATATAACTTTTAAATTCTG
This sequence comes from Gallinago undulata, assembly GCA_026546715.1. NCBI lineage: Eukaryota > Metazoa > Chordata > Aves > Charadriiformes > Scolopacidae > Gallinago > Gallinago undulata. Next base: position 40,380,845 of record JAOTQQ010000023.1, read on the forward strand.
GCCCTTATTGTCTCAATTTTTCATATCAATTGGTTTGAAATTGGAATAATAATTACCCATCTTTCAAATGCTTTGATATCCTCAAAAAGAAACCTCTATAGAAATATAAATTCTTAATATTTCTCAACATTTCTGCCATTGAAAGCCAGTATTTTAATTATCATGACATATCCTCTAGGAACAATCACCTCATATGTTTCATGATACAAGTAATTAATGTTTTTATTCAACTTACCCGAGCTCATGAAGAGTATTTCAAGTGTGTACCGCCCTCGCCTACCTGGTATCAACCATATGGTAGGAAGAAATAATTACTGTTTATTAAGTCTACATTAAACTTTTCAGAGAACAATTTTATGAGATGCCATAAGGTTGTATACTTACTGCAGTCATTAATCTTCTCTGGGTGTCTTTAATCAAGCAGCTCTGTCAGAACCATTAAATGATGTTAGGCCTAAATTCTTTAATTATTATGCAGGTTTTTAGTTTTAAGAACCAATATGTTACTGAATTATTTTCACATGTGAAATTGCTCTGTTTCAAGCTCTTGGACAACCCTTAGAATCAGGTTCACCTTAAAAATATAAAATACATTTTTAAAATGGTTTCTGAAACTGTAGTGAAAACAGTGTATGACCACAACATGCTGGTTTTAGAATCACAGTAGATTATTCATGTCAAGAGGTCAGGAGATGGATACCACATTTCTAACACAATGAAAAATAACAGAAATGAAATAACATTTAAAATTGGTAGCCAAAGTTCATGGAAGAGATAGGTATAAAATATCAAGATGCAAAACAATGAATAGAGTACTTTAGGGATTATTGACATTGTTGCATGGTACTTACAAAGGAGGCTGGAATGAAAACAGTTTTAATTCCGATTAATGATATCGCTAGTTAGATTACATTTAACCTTTCAGTTCATTAAGGATTCTCTTAAAGGAATCCTGGGTCCCTACAGCAGATTCTGGTTCATAAATTCTGGCTCCCTAGAAAATATTGCAGGTCTAAAGTAGCTCTTATTTCACATAAATCAAAAGGTACTCAGTGAGACATGACAATTTCTTTCTAATTACAGATCTGCAAATAAAATATATGCATTGCCTTAGCATCTAATTGAAAAATAGAGTATGGCAAAGGAACAGAAGAAAAACCAGAAAGATCCAAAATATGACAAATAATTCAGGATATATTTTTCTTAAATAATTGAAAAATGTTTAAAAATCTTGAGGTTTGTGGAAGAAAATAATATTCTTAGGGACTTTTGAAAGACAAATTATTTCCCAGGATGATAAACAACAATATTAAGACATGAAGAATGACTGTTGGGATTTATTTCTAGTTGTCTGCTATAAATTCTGAATGATTACAGCAATATATTCTTAGGAATGAACTTCGTCATTCATTATCTCAAGTGCAGGGGAAAAACAGATCTCCTTATTAGTGTTACGAGCACATGAGTTCAGTTGTTAATGTTGCTGATGCAAAATAAAACTGTTCATAAACATAAGATCTAGAAAGTGTGTATTGATGATGTGCTCTACATATTACTTCTTACACTTCCTCTTACATTTTCTGGGCCTTTTAATGACAAAATTTTCCTAGTAATAAAAGTATTAGAATACTTTTTGGTAGATATTCATATTTTAAATTGCTAAGAAGTGTGAAAAGTACTGAGAAAAATTTCTTCCATCGCATATTTCTAAGGAGAAACCTGAAGTTTTTTAACCTCAAAATCTTCTAGTGATTTTTTTGCAACTGTCTGCATCTGAAATTTAAGAAAACACAATGAAAACTTTTTAACATATGCTGATTTTTGTTGTTGGTTTTGGAGTTCTAGGTTACTTGAAACCTAAGACAGGCTCTCAACCAAGCTGAAGAACCAGATGTTGAGTGAAGTAGTGGCCACAACAGACATTTGCAGTCACTTCATTCATTTACTTCAGCCACACCCACCCACCCAAAAATATTATTCCCATCAGCACTCTGACAGCTATTTTGTTTTGTATAAACAAGACCAAACCAGGTACTTCTCCTAGCCAGAGGGAAGGTGTGCTTGCAGCCACCTGCCAAGGGCATGCTCCATCTCACGCTTTCCACAGAACAGGTCTGCATGCAGTCATAGCCTGCTGTGAAGAGAAGCAGGGACAAGGGCTACTCTTACTCCAACCTGCTGAGGGAGTTTTACACTGCCAGGGGTAAATATGTGTCTTGTGAGAGGGAGAGTAAGAACAGAGTATGGAGGAGGGAACAGTGCTAGCAAAACACCTCTGCAGTCCTGAACAGGGTACTGCAGATGTTGATACCTGTGTCTTCCAGCTATGCTCCACCATGGGGGAAATTTGGCAGAAGATGGTTCTGTTGTTACTTACACATGGATATTATAACTTACATGCACAACCAGTGAGAAAGCCTAGAGGAGGCAGGCAGGTCTGGCACTTGGCCATATGCTTTTTCTCACAGGCAGTACTGCCTTTCCTGAACAGGTTGCTGTGACTGCCACACTTCAACAGGGAATTCATCTTGTGCCACAAAATATCAGCCAAAATACCAGTGCAGTTAAATACGCAGGAATTAATTTGAATGGAAATAAGAATGATGGGCATCCAAAACGGAAGAAATTAAATAAGTAAAAAAAAAAACCTGCCTTCCAAATGTCAGCTAAATGTCTTTTCCTCTGGGCCCCCTAAACATTGTTAGAGGAATTCAGAAGGGGACAATAACAGATGTCAATGGAAAGATCAGATCCTCTAAAGAGAAAGTGTCATCAAAAGAGGTGAAGTATGGGTCCTATTCATAATACGATTTTGGAAATGCATAATCAGTCCCTTTGAGGAAACTCAGCTAATGCTAAGTGAAGGATCCTTTCCATGCTAATGAAGTTCCCAGAGCTCCCAACATCTAGACGTCATTACCAAAATGTCCTCCAAAGGCACAGGAACCATACAGAGCCTGCACAGTACATGAGAAGTTTTTCTTTGTGAGAGAGACATTCCCTGGCAAGTGCTGTCTTTTCACAGAGGTAGAGCCTCAAATAAGCCAGAAAGGTCCTTTACCCTCCTCTTTAGCCATTTCCACAAGAAAAAAAAAAAAAAAAAAGGTGAGAGAGATAGGAGATCAAAAGGAAAAGGAAGAAAATGCGAGTTTCCAGGGACTTCCATGTCTGTTAAGATGGGGCTAGAGGTGCCAGAAGACAGGATGCCTAAAGGTCCTAGGAGAGTTGGACCAGGCAAGGGTGGGATCTGTTGGTTAGAATGTTGATATTCAAAGTTTTTTCAGGTCTTTCGGTCAAAGACTGATAACTTGAATAAAGATACAGCATAAATTATCAATTATTTTCCCTTCATAAACTGAGCTAGAACATTTTCTTGCAGGTTTTTACAAAGGGAGAGCTTCCATATGGGATTCCACTGGAAACAGCATTTGGTAGCCAGCAGTACCTTTACTGGAATTTAAATTTAAATATCAATGCATTGTTATCAATGCAAAGGTCACATAGCTCAATAACTCTTACATGATGAGAGCAGGACAGTAACAAGGCCAGTCATAAAAGAGTTCGGATTTTGACTGTTTGGTCATTTTGAATAGTTCTAAAGTTACATATTCAAGAATAAGAAATACAAACTTACCTTATTCCTGAAAGCAGTGGGTTTGGCAAAGATGCAAATGTCATATTGTTCAAGCAAATACATTCATCATGTTTTCAACACGGTGCTTCATTAAAAAGGATTTAAACAAACCCTAGCAGCATAAATAAGTCATATGAGTGCTCACTTGATTCTCCCTGTATATGAAACTAGGTACACAGCACAATACTTCTACAATGCATATAATTATATTTTGCTACCCATGCTTGAAAAAAATATGCTTTTCAAAACACACAGTTAATGAGGTCTGAAGAAATCATCTAAAAGAGAAAGATGTGAAGAATTCAATGGGATTAGTTTATCAAAAGGAAATTGAGAGATGGCTCAACAGAGAATAAGCACTTTTGTGGGCATGAAAAAAAGGATATTAAAACATTTTTTCATATCAGGAACTGGGACCCATGCATAAGAGAAAACCAACCCCACATCAACACATCTGGAATATTTCCAAGAATATTAAATGGACATTAAATAAGCTTTCCTTGCATAACCGTCAGTATTAGAGAGTTAAATGAACCATGAAAAGCAAAAGAAGCAAAACTTCTTACTCCTTTGTTGTTCTCAGTTGTTTTTTCTAAAGCATGAAAGGAATCTTATAGAGACAAATATGGCTAATTTGTTTATATTGAAGCTTTAAGGGAAAATGTTGCATAAATAACCCTACATACCCTTGACATTGGCAGAGCAGGAACACTATACCCCAACCCTACTGAAGATGTGCTTTTTATTGCAGCTTTAAGTATGTGATAATATTCAAACTTTAGTGGCTGCTGGAGGTAATAAAGAATTGGGAATAGTGTTGGATTATTTATTTTGATTACATTCTCTTCCTTCATGTGATGATGATACACATTACGTTCATTAGAGTGGTATGTATATTATTCTGAAATTTTTGTTAGAAAACTTTGCGACCCACAGAGGTTTTAGAGATTATCAAATAAACAAAAAAAAAATAACAGAAATACAAAAAAATACAATACATAAATGAGAAAAAAATTCAGGTGAAAAAGTCAGAATTCCATATTTCCCAAAGACAGCTGAACAGTCTTGTGACTGGCAGAATCCTCAGAGGAAAAAGGTTACCCACTAACCAAAAAAAAAAAATATGATAAAAGAAATAGAGTTAGGATTTGAAACAATGAAAAAGGATGGGAAAAGAAAGCATTTGAAGCAAATTCAAAGAAATTTGCAATGGAGTTTCAAGAAGAGGTTGGTAGCTCTGAACAGAAACCTTTTTCCCCCCCTTTTAGTAGTCAAGAAGTTTGAATAAAAGTCAAGAAGAATTACCAAAATTCTTACATCAGTTTTCACACATTGAAAATCAGCAAACATGAAAAAAAAAAATCAGAATCTCTTTGCAGAGCTTGGAAACAGTGGGAAATGGTTTCTAGTCAAAGAACAGAGAGAAAGTAAATAATGTGTAGCTACTTAGACAACACAGTCATATAATGTAATGTTTTCATACATATTTAGATCAATGCTTTCTTTATGTAACACTCATTTTCTGCCCTTTGTAGAACGGTCCACGTTGGATTCATAAGTACATTACTTTAAAATTACTATGATAGGTATTATAGTGTTGTCATATAAAACAGCTGAACACTGTACCATGTAAATCCATTCTGTCCCAAAACATCAAAAAGACAAAGAACCTTGGAAGTAGTCAGTACTGAAATTAGTCATGGGAGGAAAGTAAAACTGGTTGCTCAAGAAGCGCTGTAGAAGAATGTCAACAGCTAAAACCAGTGAACACAGAAAGCATAGGTGTGCACTTATCATTAACTCTAATCAAGTAGAGAGATATGTGACCAGGAGCATCTGGCCATGAGTAGGTTGAGGACATGGTATTTTGGGGAGGTGGGGGACAGGGAATTTCTCTTGTCAATTTACATTTTCCTCTCTCATCATAATCTTATATGTTTCTGCTTTTTCTTAATTTCTTGAAATCTTTTCCTATAACCCTCCTATTTTAATTTCAAATTCTCTCTTCCCTAACTCAGTTTTACTTCCCATCTTTTCTCTATCCATATAAGATGAAGAAGGGAGATTTTTAGAACAGTGTCAAGAAACTTTCTTATTGTTAATGGCACATCATCAGGTTGCATTATCCCCTCTCTTACCCTTCAACTTCAAATTAAAAAATTAAGAACTGTATCTTTCTGTTCTGAGACAGAAAACTGACAAATAAGCCAATCCAGGATGCTTAAATGGATTCAATTCCACACTCCTTTGCAGTTTCAGAGTAGGATCTGGTTTTCAACAAGTTAGTTGGTTCATGCAGTAAACCTGACGGCAACCAAACAAGAAAGGAGCAAACATAGTGTACCTGCTTTGACCCCTGACTACATACTCCGTTCGGTGTTTCTCAGTACCGTTACATGCTTAACATTTTTCACCAAAGAGCTGTTTTCTTCAGCACCTGAGGAAGCATAAAGTGTACTTCGCTTGTAAAGCACTTGGTAGATTAAAATCAATAACACCATCAATTCTGATTGTCCTCTTGTCCAACTTGCAGGAATCTACAACTGCTTTTAAAATTAATTTCTTTCTGAAATGGTGGAGGAAAAACTAAAAGCTGAATAGCTGGGCCAAGGCGTTCTTCGTTTGATGTACCACATTCATCTCAATGAATTGTGCAACACCGACACACCAGGGGTGCCCGCAGACTCTATGCAAGGGCCTATATTTATTGTCTGCAGATACCAGGCAATGGTGCACACCTGGGTCTCAGCCTGAAGGATGTTCAGACTCAGCTGGACACTCACCTTACTCTGGGAAGCAGACATGCCACAAGCTGAATGGGCTAGATATAGACTGAAGGAAAAAATAACAAATTTATGGGAAGTGAACAGAGAAGCCAAAAAGAGAGTACAAATCTCAAAATTCCTATGGCACTAACTAAAACACCACATTTTCCCAGTTTAAATATTTTGGTTAATATTTTGTCCTAAAGGCTCTATTGTCTAGACTGTGCCTTTGGGGGCTAAACTCTACTGTTTTTTAAAAACACTGCTATGCTTTGCTTTAGATCTGCTTAATATTAATCAGCATTGATTTCACATGGATGTGGCAGAAATGCAGGAATTGATAATAATGTTTTCTTTCTTTTAATGGAAATATTAAATACATGGTAATTTTATGGTGAATCGTTTTCCTTAAAAAAATATATTTCTATCTCATTCCTAAAGCAATAATCATGCTATTAAAAGGACTGAGGTTACTAACAAATATCCAGCTTCAAATTTTATATGAAAATAAATATGAAAAATAATTTTTTTTCATTATCCTTATAAATCAGAGATGCCAGGCTACCTTTATATTATTCTGTCTTGGTAGGAAGCATTCACCAGATTAATAAAGAACCCGTTTATTGTCCTTTCAGAAAAAAAAAAGATGTCTCCTCATATTTCTTGCTATCTTACAAGCTAGCAGTCTGTCGAAAAATCTGTAAGATGTGTGGAAGCCTTCTGTTTTTTCAGCTTTCTTCCAGAACTCTAGTAGTGGGGCTGCAGTGGTTCAGTTGCTTTGGGGCATCATTTTGGTTACAAAGCCTCCAGAGCTCCCAGTGGGTAAATCCCAGTAATAATTGTATTGTACCTGTGTCTGCCACAAGCCAGAGAAGCTGAGAAGATCATGTTTGTGTCTCTTATTCCCCACCAGTCAGCCTTTGCTGTGTGCCTGGTGATGGCATACAGTCAAGTATATAGAAGGGGGCAAGTGTTTCTCAGCACGTGGGCCTGCTACTCTCCAGCCTTTGAATTGCCGCAGCCACAACGAGAAGGCAGGCTGGAATACTGCCACACAAACAGCGCTGAGGGACATAACTGCCCTCTACCAAATTCTGCCATTTCTAAAATTGTTGCAACACAACCAATTTTCTCATTTTATTCTAGTTTTATTTTGCAAGCCCTATTTAGCTAGAAGTTTCTCCCTGTTCTGCTTAAAAAGACCCATTCTAAGTAAGTGTAACACAAAGTATTTTAAATGTTTTTCCCTAAGGCAGCAATTACGCCTCAAAAGTTTTACTGCTTTATAAATGAGCTTTCAGTTTTGACTGCTTTTCTGTATAAGACATCTAATTAAGTCATTAATATACATTTTCTAAGTCATTCCCTTTTTCCAGAAAAAAGTTTTGATCATAATTACATAACACTTTTCTTTCATTGGATGGATCTTTCAGTGGATCTTGTTTTACTGAATTAGCGTACTTATTTCCGTGATCCCATGAATGCTTAGACTGCCTCCCAAGACAATCTATTCTTACAATGTGAGCGCTCATAATTTGTGATTGATCAATGCAACAAACCAATCTCTGAATTAGCACCAGTATAAAAAACTTTTCTAACAGCTTCTTAAAAGTGCTTACATCTTGAAATTGCAGAATAGCCAGATAAAGTAGATGTACTAATAGATCTTTTCTAGAATTGTTTTCCACTAACTTGACCTTAGAAGGAAAACCAAAGTATTTTTAAAGAAAAGGAAACCTGAATTGCTAAGGAATGCGGCAAATGAGGGTGCCACCGTAGTAGTATTTTCACTTCTTGAAAAGATAAGACTGCAAGGAATCAGTAAGAAGTAAGACATCAGTAATACAGTATTCAGACCAATTAAAATGAGGTCAAATACACCACAGCCAAAAGGAGAAATTACTATGGAAAATCATTAAAACGCCTGCACCATGTCAAAGACATATTGGATGCTTTTTAAATGTACCAGAGAAAGTTTCTGTTCCACAACACAGTAATTCATAGAACTGACTTTAAACATTTTTAACAGAAACATGTCTTTACACTACAAATATCTAAAATTCCTTTAATTCACAAGGATGAACTGGAAAGAGTAACAGAAAATAGGATGTTTTCAGTCATGCCTTTACAACAGCAAAAAGGAGTACACAATCTTCCCCCCACACCCTTGTCCTGCAATTTTCCTTCAGGAAATCTGAGGAAACACATCCCTTGGCAACAGAAACTGAGCAGTTTTAAATGCATTTGCTTCCAGTTCTGTTAGGGAAATTTCAGGGGTATTGCACTCCCCAGGCATTCTCCTCCCCCTGGCACTACAGGGAGGGACACCACAGCTCAAAGTAACAGGAGTTACCTTCGCTTCAAGAGCTTCAGTGTTTCCAGGCATTTTCTTTCTCTCCTTACTGAGCATCAATGGTCCTCACAGTACCTGACATCTAGCACTCACATCAGTTTCAATACTGGAGGCGTTTGTATTTTCCATGAATGCTAAAACAAAAGCACACAAAATGCTGAAGCATCTACAGCGTTGACTGAGAAGAGATTCTGATACGGGTATTTATAATTGCAAATTTATATTTAATTTATAAGTATTAATGACGTGATGTTGGTTTCTAAAGAGATATAAAAGCTAACTGTGAGTCACATGAAAGACACAACTTGGCTTGCTTTTTGTGCCACAGTGTCCATACACATTTCCTTCTGAGTAAAGGGGCAAGATTATAGGACCACAGCCTGAGATAGAGAGATCAAGAAAATGAGAATAAAAGCAAGATTTTTAAATTTTATTTTATTTTTCATCTGAACCTTATATACTCAGATGAGGATAAGCATTTACCTTATGTTAAATTCCTGCAGAAGATACCTGTAACACTTTGCTGCATGACAATGCAGTCATTATACTGAAGTAGTATTGTTACTACACTTTCATTCCATGACATGAGAGATATGCATAAGACACAATAAACTGCACATCTGGTCTCTAAGGAGTGATATTATAGCCCTTACAGCAGCTTTGTCACATCCCAAACACTTTCAGAACAACCTTGTGAACTTCTAAGAACTGATTTAGCAGGATCTGTACAGCACTAAATGACGTCCTCAGTGTTGCTGAGGTCTGTGCTGTCATCATCGCCATATGCTCTTCCCCACATGGAAAGTCTGCCACTTCTCAAAATATTTTCTGATTTTTTTGTAAAAGTTACTGTTATTGGAGGCAAAATACAAGTTAATATAAAATAAATCAGTGTTTAAAATATGCAAAAATAATTTTAAGTGGATTTTTGTATGAAGACGTTTATTAATCTTCCATCACAGAATCATTTGGCAGCTCACAGACATAAAGCCCTTATTATCTTCTGTGTGTGTGTGTGTTGTCTTACAAATATTAGACAGAACAGAAGAAAAAAATAAGACCACTGAAATTAGAAAATTGTGTACATACTTGGCAGCCCTCCCTGAGGGATAAGCTTTTCATTAACAAGGGAAATGAAACCCAAAATTGCTGACCTAATAAGAGAATGCAGATAGGAAAAAAAAAAAAAAAAAGTACATCTAAATTGCTTAACATTAAAATGTCAATTTCTATGATATTTTTCTTCAGAATAAGGGTTCATCCTTGGAATTAGCCAGAAAAATTAATTATTTCTGCTTTTAATATGAAATCCAAACATTCTATTAGTGTACACATTAAATTAGTTTAAGGAATACATGACGCTGATACTTCTTCTGAGTTGTCTAATTAAGAGTAGCTTAAAAGTACTGAGAATAAATATGTACTGATGTCAAACTATAGAGAAAGTCAATTTGTCTATTTTCTAGTCTTATGCCTTCAGGAAATACTAACAATACATTTTGAAATTAATTCTTGTCTGAAACAAAGGTTTTTCTATACAATAAAATTTGTTTTCATTGTAGGACTCATAAATGTATTTTGCAAGATCAATGTCTGACACTGTACTTTGTGGTAAATCTTGACAAGGTGACAATGTGCATTTGTTAAAAGAATATTCGACGATTTAGCTGGCTGTTCTTTCCAGATATAAGTATAAACAGGGTTATACTGTGATAGTGATGTGATCAGTAACAGAAGGATCTTTTGGGAAACAGAAAGGTAAAGGTCATGACAGCTGACGAGGAGCAGAAAACAGAAATGAAAGCAGATTGTCAAATTTGTTTCATAACAGACTTCTATTAGGAGCACTAACGCTTCTGTTAGACAGCACTACAATAACAGGCACAGAACCACAATCACGGCTTTGTCATGTAGAAAGTATATGCTCAGATTATTACCTTTCCAAGGGAGTTGCTCTATTCCTTTTCATGGTTGAAAGTCATAAAATTTAAATCTTAGAATTATTTCCAAAATTGTTGAGAAAAAAGATAAAAAGCCCTGCACAGACTTTTAGGGCAGATATTAACATGGATCAGTGGAATGGCAGTACTGTATCTGACTATACGGACATGCAGCCCAGCACACTGTATTCAGAATGAGTTTTCTCCATAACTGGATGCTTAGGGAAGAATAAGAACATATTTGATGTCTCCCTCTAACAGAATCAAAGAAACCTTGCTTGGATAGGACTTCTCGATGTCATTTACATTCACCCTCCCACCCAGAGATGAACTTTGTAAATCTCCAAGGGTTAAATCTCCAGGGATTCCTGGATAACTTGTTCTAGTGCTGCACCATCCTGCTAGTGAAAAGGTTTTTCCTAATCTAGGCTAAACCTCAGAAGCCACTATTTAGTCCCTTTGTCCCTTGTACATAGTTAGCACAACCAATCCCCATCCACTCACACCAAGAAACTCATGATTTTCTAGACTCTGTTATATCTTTATCATATTCTTTAGTAGTAATTTGTATATATACATGGAGAAAAGTTGAGATGTTTCTATCACACAAACTATGACTGCAAAACAAGTTTCCACAGAGGTTCAACCATATACAGAATCTGAACTTCATTAGGAAAAATTAAACAAAGCAAGAAAGCCAGTCACGGGCACAATTTCTTCTAAATGCTTCAAATGCTAACTTGCTGATGCAAAACAACAAATACACCCACTTTATACAGGAAAGGTGGACAAATGATGAGCAGGTACAACAAATATAAAACTCAAAATAGCAAATGAATTTTCACATCAAAAGATGGTTATTCAAACCTTTAACAAAACTAGGTATGAAAAGAGATAATTATTTACAATTATATTATTCCTTCTGTAATGAAATTAAGCTTTGTATTTTGCACTGTTGACTCCCCTCCTAATAAAATTGTCTTTAAAAACACAATATAGACATTTTTCAAAGGCTATTCTCTTTGGAGAAAAGCAGAAATATTTATCAGACCAATACTGTCCTCATGAATTTTTAGAAATGAACATGCTATTTTCCTTAGAAATTGGTTAACTTTTGGGACTGTACCATATTATTGTAACCATTAATTTAAGAAAATATGGTGGATTCATATTTTCACTTAGAATGTAAGCACGTATGGTTTTTACAAGCCTCGAAATAAAATAAACCTTTTTTCCTAATTTTATTCTTAAGCTTATTTTACACCTCCAACTTAGACCAGCTTGATTAATTTGTATCATAATAAGAATAGAGGTGAGTTGCAAAAGCAGTATACAGAAGCATCAGCACTTTCAGGTTAAATTTTGAGTAGGTCATTATCATATTGAATACGCCTTTTAGAGGGTACTGTGTAACTTCACCATGCAATAACATTAAGAAAGTAATTAATGGTATGTATCAAACAGGCTCCTTTTCCATTACAAAAAGTGTTAATTATTTTCCAGTTAACACTGATGCCAGAATTTCCCTTTTCCATCCAGAAAGGCCACACAGACTATTGCAGACAGGAATGCTTTCACTGCCATGTAACCAACTCTGCCACACATGCATAGCACAGACAGTCAGAATACATACAGTAGGTCTGAGACCTCATCACACACATTACTACTTATATGTTTCTTGGTTGTCCTTGGGTAAGCACATACCTGGAATAATGTTAATTTTGTCATAACAATTCATTTTGCCCACTCTTGTTCATTTACTTCCCTGAGGGCCACGCAGGATTGTGTAAAAGTTTTGTAGGTTGGTTCATTAATTTGTTCAAGTATGCCACCTCCTGCATACTATATTTATTTGGAACCCTTGATTGCTCCTGTGCAACTGGACACGTACGTATCATCTCTCTGTGCACGTCAGGTCCACAGAAAAGAAGGGAACATGTAACCTAGGAAAATGGTACCCTCGATCCAGTCACCCGAGCCAGAATTTGTTTTGCCCCAACAAGTTTTCCATGTCAGGTTAATTCTGGTGCCTCACTTAAGCCCCACTGGCTACAGTCTTGAGTGTTTCTGAAGCATATAATAATTTACATATGGTAAAGAAACAGGGTTCTCAGACAACAAAAATAATCCAAACCCTGTGAACACAAATTAAGCCACAGAAATATACAATGAGCATGCAAAGGCAAAAACAGCAATCAGATACTGAGACTAGGACTCGGGGACATCTAAGTTTCATCAGTCTACACACCATAAGCACAACAAATAAGTTTGCCTACTGGTTCTAGGTCCAGGTTGGGCAAAACAATCTCAGCATAGACGTTTCTACATGCAAGTCATGGATAATTGAACATGCAAGCCAGATAATTGAACCACAGTTCATCAAGAGTTGACCATATATGCAAAACGTTAACTGTAAAACAGTCTTGTACGTAAGTTCCTTTCACAGCTCTAGTTTTTGCAGCTTACATTGCCCCAGTTGATAAATTAAGCAGCAAACAATAAGAGGAAAATTTAATGTGAATTATATTCTAGAAGTGTTTCCAGGCAGAAGCACATTTTGAGCAGTATTATTCAGATTAGCCTGTCAGAAGCTTATTTTAGGCAGCCTTTTTTAACTCTGTTGGATTCCTACGGCAATGAATTTATAGCCTGCATAGAAATGATCTGGGTGAAATATGCATATTAGTCTTGCAAGTAAATTAATTACCTTTATTTTTTTAAAAAAATCAAATAACTCCAGATAAGAGGCTACTGCAATTGTAGGCTGCACAAAGATTTCTTACAAAAACCTTATCTTTATGACAAAAGATTAATTATTTATATGCTTCATGGAACTGATGTAAGCAACCATTTTACAGACCATAAATTATATACTTTGCAGATCATCATGAGCAGTCAGTACTGGAAAGTCTCTAACTATCCTATATTTGCATACCATATAGATGTCAAGGGTCATCCACACAGGTAAAGATTTAGAAAGAAATAAAAATATTATTTCTATCTGGATATTAACCATAATGCTCTGTGACTCTCCAGAGGGAATCTGAAATCATCTGTAGAAGTAAAATTTAAACAAGAAATAGGCTTGCAAAAGACTATCAGACTATCAGTTAAGAAAATTATATTACATTTTCCTCTGAAATAATCCAGAATTAATTTGGCTTTTTTTTATATAATCACTTCCAAGTACTGCAAAGTATGTGATATTAACCTCTTGATTTGGGGCAGAAGTCTTAGCAAATAGAAAGCAGACTTGCCTCATTACAGTCAAGAATATTGAAGGCTGAGCCACAGACAGGCAAATTCTGAGATGATAGGTCTATCTTTACGCTCTTATATTTAAATTATTATTATTTCTGCACGTCTTCAAGCATAAAGAACTAGTGAAAAAAAGAAATTCAGTGTCTATATTTCCTACTCAAGCTCATTCCCTTCTGCCACCTTGATTTAAACACTGAAAGATTTTCCAGGTGTGTGTAGAACACTACAGACACTACTTTCTAAAACATTGTGCTCTGGAGGAAGATAAATAATAATTTTGCCTATCACTTGAATCAGCTTAAAGCAGGGCACATCACTGAAAATCAAGAACAATGTTTTTAAATAGCTAGGAACTACACTGAGTTTTGGGTTTTAACATTATATCAATATTCAAAAGCAACAACTTGGATTATTAACACCTTAGTGTAACATTGTGAAGAAGTTAAAAACAGCTCAGTTAAAAAAAAACTCATCAAATATCTGAGCCCATGTATTCTACTATAGATTTAGATACCTAAAATTTCCACAATGTTTTACTTAGTGCCTGAAATTTTATCTTTGGAGAGAGCCAAAAATCAACTGCCTGCCTGGACTATGGTCCAGTCATACTAGTAGTTTATTTTCCAGTCAATGGATATACTTCTTTCTTTCCATTAGGATGGACCCCATGATAAAAGGACATGCCTTGTTGTCAGCACTGAGCAGCTGCTTAATTAATTTAATTTCTTCTTATGAGGAAGCACCTGCAAGTGTGTGTATCAGCAGCTACAGTAGTACACAGTCTGCTGCCAGAGGGCAGAGCAAATAACGCAACTGAGCAAACACAGATGGTCAGTTGTCGTCCTTTCCCTGGCGCTGAGGTAGAAAGGGAAGGCACTTCTTCAAAATGGGATGCACTTAGCCTAGCATGGGCTCGCTACCACAGGACAGAACAGCCTCTCTAGATGCCAGCCATTCTGCTACTTTCCCACTGATCTGCACGATGGGCACAGTAGGGCTCAAAGCTGAGAATGACACTTTCTTCACAGTTCCTGCAATTTATTAATCTCCTAAGAAATATAACAAGAGTTCATGAACTTTTCTTTCTTCCACTTAATTCACACATTGTTTTATTCACTAGCAGATTTTGCAAGATTTTAAAAAATTTCAAGCCTTTTCATTTTACTTTTCCATTCCTTGAACTGCAGGAAACAATTCTGTCCATGTAGAATTGAGAGTGTCCACTTACTAGGAGCTCCTTAAAAAGTTTTGATATTCCTGGATGTTACTTAACTTCAGTATCTACTTTATTATAGTAACATGTTATAGACACTCAAAATCAAATTACCCATCTTTTATTACAATGTGTAATTGAAACATAACACAGTTAAGTACACATTGTAATACGCATTGTACTTAACTGTCAGTTGTCAGCAGCTTTTCCCAGTCAATACAAGTTATTTTCACATTCCTGCCTTTTCTTTGGAAAACCTTCAGGCCTATTGACATAATCATCACATGCTAAAATAAAAAAAAAAAAGCCCCTCCTGCTTTGCTGAATTTTACTTTCTGGCACCATGCATTAGAGAATATAGGCTGCAGGAATTGGAAGACTTTAGCATAGTAATTGTTGGGAGAGAAGGGACTGGGACAGATTTGGGTTAACGCCCAATACCTAATCCTAAAGCAATTCATAGCATTGGTCTAACATAGCTCAAAAGCTGAGTAGGAAGGAGAAAAGATGCTAGTGCTAGTCAGGTACTTCTTTTGCTCATGAACTTGGATTGGTTAAATAGAAGGATATTTTCCTTTCAAAGACACAGAGTGAAGAAACAATTGAAACGTGTCTTTGTCTGACACAGCAAGCTATAAAAATGCTAATGTTTTCCAAAGATTAAAAGCAAGCTTATTCTCTAAATCTCATACACTAAGTGAATATTGATTAAAAATGTAGAAAAACTGTAGGTAAAAAAGAAAAGAAAAAATTAATATACTTCAAAAAAGCTTGCTATGCATAAGGCCAACTGACTTGTCCTCCTACACATTTTTTTTTTCTTTTCAGTTATGTTGCTTTCAGATGACCTGGTAAGTAGGTAGCCAATGAATTTTTCACCTTTACCTATTCTGTTCCTGATATTATCCTATTGTAAACATGACCTTTCCCATCCATATACTGAATCTATGTATAGTCTTTTGGCCTTTGCTCAGGCTTTTAGTTCTTTAAGGCTAGAGACTATAGTTTTGTTACTAATAGGTATGGCAGTTGACACCTATGACCTAAATTCTCAGTTTGAATCCCCAAACTCACTTATAGCACAAAAATAACTTTTTAAAATAAATCATGAAAAATCATGCTTCATAAAAATTCTAGTTTTCAACCCCTTTCATTTAGAAAGCTGTTTTTGGAAAAGCATGTTATCTGTGTACTTTCAAGACACTGTATAGTATCACAGAAAAATACTGGAGATATACTTCATTTCACATGCTATTTTGTTCATCTTGTGATTTTTTCTTTTACTTCTGGACTTTCATTATCCCTGGATGGTTCTATTTTCTTTAATGCATTCAATTCATGCAGTTTCCTTCTGTCCTACTGGCACTCCATAAAGAACAATTAATCACAACCTTTTGATCTCAAATTGCATGATCCACCATTATTTAGCCACCTTTCAGTGTCTCAAAGGTCCTTATTTAGCATATATCTAAGAGACATATTTAGTCTATATAACTGCTTCTACTAAGCAACACAGCAACTAAATCTCGCATGCAAACTTGGATCATTTACACAATGGATTGATAGCAAAGTCCTTTAGTTTGTTCTAATTGTAGATTTTTGAGCTTTTTCCCCTTACATTTCAGAAATTTCAAAACTTTTTCCAGAAGAACTTGAAGTCAGATCTTTCTTTGCAGCACCAAAAATGTATAGGTCAAAACTTTGTAACTGCACATCCGGTCATGGTTATGTTCACAGAATCACAGAATCACGGTGGTTGGAAGGGACCTCAGAGATCATCAAGTCCAACCACAAAAAAAAAAAA
>JAOTQQ010000023.1:40397914-40502567 GCA_026546715.1 Gallinago undulata
AAAAAAAAAAAAAAAAAAAACCAAACCATCACCCACCCACACAGCAGCCCACGACAAACCAATAATCTTGGGCACTAAATTACACTAAATTATTACAAAAGCAAGCTGTTCATATAAAAAATTGCCTCAACTTTTGACTTCCATTGGCTCAACAGAATGATGTGGTTTGGCTACAAGAGATCTTCAGCAACTGTTGAGAAGGGTCTTCTTTACCACCTAAGAGAGACACATTAATTCACCTAAAGAAATATCCAAACAAATAGAAAGATAATTGTGAAGAAAACTATATTGAAGAAATCACATAGGTAGTTAAAGTGCTATACAGATAACAGAAAACACATTAAAAACACATTAAAAGTGCCTTCACAAAACAAAACAAAAAAAAGGAACAAAAATGAGGCAGCTGCAAAAAAATCTCACCTATAAATGGACTTCTATGCTTAAATATATAGCATAATTTGAATAAGAAGTGACTGTAAGATGTTATAATTTGAAATTCTATAAATTCTATCTGCAACCAATCCTCTATGGTTTAACATGTCTTTAGAAAAACTGAAGAAAATTGAAAGAAGTAAATATACATATAAAAGTGACTATGACTTAAGAAAACAAATTGAAGAAGCTACATTTATGAGCCATTACTTTCTTTGCCAAAATCAACATGTATGCACTAGTACCACCAGTTTTAGAGCTCTTCTCAATTCTCTGGACACTCAGAGGTAAACAGCAATAATTGTTTCTCTGCTATATTCAATGAAGGGTAAGAATTCCTCCCGAAAATTACAGTTTTACCGACACAATCAGTAAATTCAGCTAAAAGCTTAAAAAACCACAAGCCTACACAAATATGTGTTTAAGTATAACCTTAAGTATCACATGCATAAGCACTATAACTTAATTTCTTGGATTTAAAACTGCAGTTTTCAAGAGACAAATTATTATCTGCTCTTGTACGTTACAGTAGTACACAGGATACATAAGTCAATATCAATTACAACTATTAAAGCAGTAAATTGTCTGTATTGGTTGGCTGCGTTCGTATTACTACATTGCTTATTCTATGGACTCTTTTACAACACAAAACTTTGAAGAAGTCATGTTTCTCACATTACACTAATTTTTAATAAAATCTAAGAATTCACTTCAATTTTGTTTAAACCAAATTAAACAGTATTAACTTGGACACCACAGTCTGTATCATGCCGTATGTGGCTTGCTTGAATAATATTATCCTGTTAAAAGTGCACATTAGTGTCAGAAACAGTATGAGTCACAGGAAATGCATACTTTTAAAATAAATCTGTCTCCTATAACATATTTTTATTTTTAATTTCAAAATTAGTTTCTTTTCTTGAATTGCATGTGTTAAGTGTTAAGCAAGAGGCTCTTAGTGGCAAGTTTTTATGCACTGAATGGAAGAGGAAATGCCAAGTTTCAAGGACTTAAAAAAGTCTACAGCCATTGCAGAGGGGACAGCATGAACTGGGCTCTGGAGGTCTGTCAAAGCCAATTAACATCCTTTTTCAGCAGTGAATACTAATCTTGCAAACTCTAATGAACGAGTTCTTAGCTGTAGGAATTTGCTTCTGTGGAAGCTATAATTAATTCAATAAATGAAGATTTTTCATACTTAAAAAGAAACTTTCTGCATCACCATATAATCAGTAGATTTAATCCTGAAATCCTGAAAGACTCTAATGTTTAAATGTGGCTTCATATATATTTGTTCAACAGCATATTGGATTCAACAGCAAGGATGCCCCAGAAGCTTTGTGACATAGAAGTTGAACTTAAAGAAACATGTTACTATTGTTCTGGTACATATGTACCTATAAAGCCTATTTGAATTTGTTTTCAAGTCAAAGGGATCTTAAAGTACCAGTCAGAATCATCAGCAACACATTTCTCAACAAAATGGGCAAACCCAAAATAGCATTTAAGCCTGTGTGTCACATGAAAACTATTCTCATGTTGTACACTCAAAAAGGAACATCATTACAATCCCCCATTTCTAAATCTTACATACAGTTCCCAGAAAGCCTGATGAAAAGTGTTTTATGCAGTTGTGCCATATAGGGAGGAAACAAAGCTGGAACGAGTACTGCAAACTGGGGGCTGTGTGGTTTAAAACCTGAACACAAACTGTAACTGCTGTGCCTGCCCCTCCCACCATCAACCTTCCCAGCCTCTGGCCTCACATATTGTAGAATTTCAGATAATTTTACCAGAATCCTCATAAGGACGCCAATTTCAGAGTAGGAATATTCAAAATCTGCTGAACTGAAAGTCTACCTTTTAAGAATACAGAATTAGTATTTTTAAAGAATTATTTCTTGAGTTATGATTCCTCTTAGTTATGACTGAATATTGATACAGCCAATTTATTTTATGACAAAACTGTGGCCTGCAAAGAAATGAGGTGGAGCAACAGAACAGCAAGAAGTCCAGAGAAAAAACCAAAACCAAACCCAAACTCTTTCATTAGGGAAACAGCAGCTTGATCCTGTTTTGATTTGGATATAATTAATTCAGGGATTTATAAAAAGACTCCATAACAAAGACCCCAAATTCTACAAAAACCAGCTTGCTTCCATTCTGAATCTTTCTTTTTATTTGTAAAGACTGGCATTACAATTGAAAAGGACTCAAAATGGAGTGATGTACACATCATTGGTGCTTCTTGATGCAACTGATGGAGTCCCTGAATGGATATTGCTTCAGCTTTGCTTTTAAAAAATAATTTAACGAGAAAATCTTCAACTCCACTATCGATCACAGGTGGCAGAAATGAAAGAAAGAAAAATAAAATAAATGATAACTACCATCAAATTCATAACATATACATTGTTGGCTGATGACACTTGTTCCAGATGTACAATAAAGCCCACAACACTTTATTACTATGGATATAATTATTGTGAATGTTTTTTCATGTTGATCAACTTGTTTCTGAAGGTTGTTTTTTTGATTGTTTTAAACTTGCATAATAAACATGCAATGAAACATTTCTTGTTAAAGTGTTTTTTTTTGCAGTCACCTTGTTTTCATACAAAGATTTCATAAAGTTGCAGTGTTGTATCAGAGCATTACCAAAATAAGAGCAAAAGCTAAAGAGAAAGGTAAATGTGAAATGGACTTGATGAGAATAACCTAATCTTGTCCTGAGACACTCCAGTCATATTAAAAAGATGTGCACAATCAAATCCCTTCCTCCCAAACTTACTAAAACCACAAAATAAATATTAACTTGGAAAAAAGGGAAGACAAAGAAAAAAAAAAATGATGTCATCATGCACTCATCTTCTGCATAGCTCAACCCACATATAGTAAGGCACTATTTCCCCACAACTTAGTGTCCACAACAATCTTTTACAGTGCTCTGTGAACTACATCCTTCCAGGATGATGAAATAAACATTGAATGAGTGTTGCTACCATGTAACCCCAGGTGTGATCTTATAGACAAGGGCATCATCTGGCAGTTTCTGAAATAAGCTGTCTCAAGTCTCTTCATGTGTGTGCATGTTATGTATAGGGTTATTTTTTGTGTGTGCAAGTGTTGGTTTGTTTTCCAGAGTTGCTGTTATTTTTAATTGTTCTTTACTCCAGTGTTCTCAAAGCAAATACACAAGAAAATAAAA
Source organism: Gallinago undulata (assembly GCA_026546715.1). Taxonomy (NCBI): domain Eukaryota; kingdom Metazoa; phylum Chordata; class Aves; order Charadriiformes; family Scolopacidae; genus Gallinago; species Gallinago undulata. The sequence continues at coordinate 40,401,555 of JAOTQQ010000023.1, forward strand.
GCACAGTTGGGTCATTAAAAACAGAGCTTTGGTGCTCCAAAAGCACACAGCATTGGGGGTTTAAGAAATCTGTTAGACATTCCCAAATGAGTTGGGAAATCCATGGACATATTTTTGCCTGGAAATCCTCATCTCTGTTTAGTTGAGCTGGTCTTCATATTGTTTTCGGAAGCAATCACCAGCAGGGAAAAACTCCCAACACCGTTCTTGATACATTTTCCATACATAGGATTCCTGAAAGAAAAAGAATTTAAATTATTTAACTTGATTCAATGAGAAACCACCACTATGACTCTTTTTTTCCTTTTTTTTTTTTTTTTTTTATATACTGCTTCACTTTTTTGATCCTGTGCATATCAGGTTGTTGTATATCAATCTACAAAATCATGTAAATGATCTTGTCATGTAAATGATTTTGATCAGTTTAGAGTTGCTTTTAGATTTTTGTCACTTAGTAAAAAAGCACTAGAGAAACACATAGAAGAGGACCAGGTAATTTAGTTCTTATTGCACATCCAGGAGCATTGTAAAGCTCAATTAAAGCTGGTCACAAGACAAATACCAGGACAAGCAGAATAGTTTCTGTCATAGAAATTTGACTGAATTTCTGCATCACTCATTTCAAAACATGCCTAAACACAATACATAAAACAAAATGGCCTTTAAATATATATCTTAGAAGAGCAATTCTTTCCGAATCAGTGGTGGATTGGTTTTGAGTTTTTTTCTCATAATTTGTTCAGGTAAGGGTCTGTCTCTAGGCAGACTGGAGAATAGTAAAGGATTATGTCAGTTTATTGCCATTTTGATCACACCACTTAAATGTGCTTATTGTTATACAAATTCCATGGTAGAAAGGACATGTTATATGTCATGTAGTGTACTCTCAATTTTCAAATTATCAGCCAGTAGTACAAAAACTGAACAGTTAGTAGAAATCTGGCTTTAGTGAATATAGTAGGACACACCCCAAGCCAAGAAAAAAAGAAAATGCAAATAAAAAAGACTTTCTAAAAAACCCTGATTTAATATCAAATTCTCAAACAACAAATGGATGTTCAATAATAGCAAAGAAAATACATAAAATCTGATACTGGAAAAGGCTGAGAAGATTTATGCAAAGATGACTATAGTTGTCCACTACATATATCAGAGTTCAGAAAGAGCAAGCTACAGAGATTTATAATAAATCATCACTCCGACCCAAAACCTGTAGGGCTATGTATATGGTGCTCTTGAGATTTTTTCTTTTCTGATCTGCTCCATGGGAAAATTTGCTTAGTCAGTCACACGACCATCACTAGAAAAACACAGTAGTCTGTAAATCTGATACATTTTTTTTACTGACTTTAAGTATAGTTATATTAAATTGAAGGAAGCACCAGAAGTTTAATAGAATAACAGCAAAGAAGAAACCTCCAGGGAAAACTACTCTCACAAGTTTAATTTTGAATATATGCACAAACTCATTCATATGGACTTATTCATATGGACATGGAATAGTATATATAGATAATAATAAGAACAAAGACTATTAAAAAGAATCAACAGGAGAGAATCAAGGAGAAATTAAGAGTGCTATTTTCAAAGAATGTTTAAGTGTTTTGTTTCTCATTTTTATTTATAGTCTGTATTATATTTTGTGGAAGCAACAATTTAAGAACAATAGGTTAGTTAACAAAATACGAATAGAAAGTACTATGAAATAAATAAATATCTAACATTAAGCAACCAAAGTCCTAAGAATTATTTAGAAGGATGAGAATTAAGTTACATACCACATAAGAAGCTATTCATTAGAATACTCTTAGTTTTGCCAAGCCTGAATTATTTTTATTTTAGTATCAGTGTTATTTAATAATTGTTAACATCATAGAATCATTTGAATTGGAAGGGACCTTAAAGATCATCAAGTTCCAACTCCCATGCCATGGGCAGGGACACCTCTGCACTGGAGCAGGTTGCTCAAAGCCCCATCCAGCCTGGCCTTGAACACCTCCAGGGATGGGACATCGATAGAGTTCTTCAACCTACCTGTCCTGTATGCTCTGTTTCATCTTTGTTAATAAGATACATCAGAAAAAACCTACAAGCAAAGAAACAGCTATTATGAATATAGTGTTTGGAAACATTAGGCAATCCAGAGAGGGATGGATATTTTTCAGAATGTTGTTTACAGTGACAATGCTGTTCATGGACTTACAATTTCCAGAGTTCTATTCATGACAATATTCCCAACATTAAATATAGTTTCCTGACACTGTTGACACTCACTCATTGTTCAATGAATATTATGCTAAAATGAAAGAGATTCAGTTTGATTTACAGTAAATAACAACTCAGCCAAAATGAAGATTTTCTAAGCTTTCTAATTATAATAGACATTTTCTTGCCCATGAACACCAACTTGGAAGTCAACAGAAAACAATCATTAGAACTTTTTTTTTCTCCTCTGCTCACAATGAATAAGATATGCTGAAGATTATTAAGATATTTCTCCTATTGAAATTATAGATTGGGGATATTTTATTAGTGTATGTAACTCAAGATCAACATAAGCAGAAAAGAACTTGCATTTTTAAAAATACATTAGTCTTGAGGTTTTGAGATATCTGGTGGACACTAAGTGATGATTTCAAAATTTCAGTCATAAAAAACTCTCTCCAAACATATGTAGAAATATGTAATATGAACATGCACAAAAATATCAAAAAACATTTTCTCAGCATGATGCAGTTATAGTAAGTATGCTGCAACATGTTATTTGTATAGTACTTTGTAAGCAAGAACAAAATCTCTCACGGTAGTCTTCTCAACATTTTTTTGCACATCCTGTTTTTCAGGTGGAAGTCAAAGATCCCTACAAAGCGAATACAGTGCCAGTTTATAGACACAAAGTCACAATCCATCCATTGCTTCATATCGACAGCATTAGTATAAAATACACTTTGGCACTGGATTTTCATATATATTTGACAGGAGAGGAACAGTGTGATACAGTGATTGTGGACCTGATCAAACCAAAATGGTTTAATTTCCAGATTTTCAAAGATTGAGTTTAGTGGTTACTGATGTTCTGCTTCGATCTTCCAAAGGCAGACCTGATAACCTTGGTCTGATCCCTCTTCTCCCTAGGCTCCTTGTTCCAGTTCCCTTACCTCCCTTTGTCCCAGGTTCTCTTAGCCAGCCTCAGGACTCCATTCAAAATATTGTGTCCAAATGTAAGTTTTCCCTCTTTTGCCTTATTTTTTTACAGCACTTCCACAGCCACATACTACGTTCCCAGTTTCCGTCTCCTAGTTCATACAAACTGGGTGTGTCCAACCAAGCTGGAAACAAGGTAACAAAGTTTGTTCATTCCTTGCTCCCATCCCCACAGAATTATATATTCAGGCAGCATGAGTGCACATCAAACCCAAACAGTACTGATTCTTACTTATGCAAGAGAGCTAATCAGGTACTTGCAGAGGCTGCAAAGTTCACAAGTTAGTGAGGAGTTCATTTTTACTGTACTCACAAATAATTGGCCAAGTTGTGCTCCTGTAGTGTGTGTGTTTCAAAGCCATGGGGAACAGTATCAAAGTAGTCATTTCCTATTCCACAGATAAAGCACTTCGTCTAAAAGAAAGAATACAGAGCACTTCAAGAGTATATATAACCCCGCCCCCTTTGACAAAAGGCCAACAACAATGTAACCATTCTTGAAAATGGCAATGCATGGTGTATAATATGTGCTGAGCAAAAAGGGGTTTCTTTTAACAATTGGGATGGGATATCTCAGCCAAATAGAAGCTTAACTGCCATCAGAATAGCTTCTTACTGTGAAAAAAAAAAAAAATCTTTGGCAGCTTTAAGTGAACAGGTATCAGGAGAAAGAATTGCATACAGCCATCAAAGCTGATTTCTCTCTTTTTTCCTTCAACACTGTAAGTAGCATTTACTGTAACATATGGTGATATTTACCTCTTTGCCTTTTGTGCTTGTGCAGGTAAAACTGAATATGCTCAGTTTAGACTACAAAACACAGCGGGTTTCCAACAATTTTCTGAGTTCTTATTGTCATACTTAAACGACAAAATAGAAAACCACCAAGTACAGGATATTTTCACACATAGATTAACCAAAGAAAATTACTTCTGAGATGAACTGTGACATGACAGTGTTAACACGCTGTGTTAGAAACCTCTAGGCTGAAGATCCAAAAGACTTACGTAATTCATACAAAGATTTTTCTTGTTCACAAAACTGAAGATATAGGGATTAGTCTAAATTTTAAAAAGTCACAAGATAATAAGCTGTTAGCCTTTTTTTTCTGATTTTTTTTAACTTATCACTGACAGCAAAAGCATGTCCACACTTGATCTAGAGGCATTAAAAAACATAAATCCATACAAGGAACCAGAAATCAAACCCAAAATATGCTTAGAGCAGAATACCAGTTTAGACAACCTGGGTTTATGTTCCAGGTTTGCAAGGTAGCAGCTAGCACCTGTCAAAACATAGCATGCCTTTTTCATAGGAGGCAGGAAAGAGTAGTAAATGCTATTCAAAACCTGGACACTAGTGGAGCTTTCTCTTCATAAAATTCTCTATAAAGAATTTTATTAGGTACTAACAGAACTATTTTCATAAGATACTATATTTTAATACATATCAAAAAAAAGTTTTTAAAAAATTTCTCAGTTATTATTTCCATCTAATGAACTGGGGTGTGAGAATAGAATCTTAGCCAGGATATTGTATGATATTGGACCACATACAGAACTGTATTTTCCTCTTAGTTTAAAAAAGTATCCACTAGCTAGATCACATTTTGATTGAAAGTAGACCTTCAGGAAACCTGAAGACAGAGTATAGTTCAGCACTTGGATGTTCTTACCTCCATGTCTTCCTTAACTTGCTCTTGTTGATCTCTTAACTCACCAAAAGCATCAATAATTAAACCTAGGGTTTAAGTTAAAAAGATAGTCAATGTTCAAGAACAGAACTGTGACAAATAATGTTTGGAAATCCAGGAGTAACTTTAACAACGAATATTAAACAAGAATCTTGTGCAAAAAGAATAGAAGTCAATATAAATTCTAAACCCCACAAAACAAATGCAATATGTGAAGAAAACTAAGCAAGTTAAAGAAAATGGCTACCAGTAACATGGCTGGCAGTACCATTTGGCATTATAAAACGGGACATGCCGACTTCTGTTTTATTCACAATGCTCAAATTTTGATTCACTACATGAAGACGCCTGTGGTTCTACAGCGATGGAGGCCTTACTATAGAAAGAATACTGCTGCACATTTAACAAAGTTCAGGGATTTATTACAGGGTAAATGCAGAGGCCCAGAGCTCAGTGCATCCTCTCTCATTATGGTTGTCATGTGGTAATACAAGGTTCCACTTTCAGAGTTCTACAGAAGCAAGAGGTTCAGGGAGAGGTTCAGGAGCAAGAGGTTCATTTCAGGGAGATACAGAATGAAGAAAAAACACAATAGTAGTCTCAGATTATAAATTCTCTATGATTCTCCCTTCATTTACACCAATGCAAATAAGGACCAACTTCACAATCATTCCTGACACTACTGTCCTTTAGAACTGATGAATACCAGATGAGAATTACGCCCAAAGCTTGACAGCTGAGACTACTCTTCAGCCACTCACAAAACGTAGAAACAAATAGTACAAGATACGTCGCTTCAGGCTAGAAAACATTTTGCACCCTCCCCAAGCCCTTTAAAAAATTTGTTACTTGAGTAAGAGTTATAAATGATTTCCCACAAGCTCAGAGTCGCCTTCTAAACTTCCTTGTAGTAATTGAGAAAATCACCATAAATCAATAAGGTATCACTATTTATAACAGCAACTGGACCTAGCAAATATCATTACATGCTTTTCCAAAATGAAGTATATATTTTCATTAATTTGTGCAAACTTTAGTAAGAGATGATCTGGCCATTCCTGGCAATCTTTCGAAGGTATAATATGTAAACAGAAGGAGCTTTTAAGTACTTTAGGCAATAATATTAAACATCGTTAATACAAACATAATAGAAAAAACCCTAGAAAATTCCCAAAATTCAGTACCCACTATGCAGATTATAACAGCAAATCATACTATCAGTCAAGTATTTTAACTCAAATTCAGAAGCTAACCCAGTGGCAACTGACCTTCCATTATCATTAATCACGAAATAGTAAAGCTGTTTCATATCAAGCACCTTTCTTTACTCTTTGATATCATTCAAGTAAGTAGCCATCACACCAAACAGGGGGGTTTACGTAAGAAAAATGTAAACCTCTTACAGCAATGTTCCAATTTTCACATGAATACTACCATTTTGAAGATTTGCCAGACAGTCAAGAACATTAGATGCTGGCAGGGGGAATATTGACAGCACTCACTACTGATTTTGTCCACAGAAGCTCACAAAGTATGGGTTATGCTGAAAGACTATTTTAAAGTGATTTCTAATCACTTCTCTTGCTGATTACTTACAGGAGACTTTTAGAAAGGGCAATGAGAAGATAAAAACTGTAGTGACACCAGTATTCTCACAACAAAGAGGGTTTGGGTTTTTTTTGTTTCCACTGATTCAGTTAGATCCTGTTGATTTTAACTAGGAAGAAGAGCGTATGGATAAAAGCCAGCTGGGTGAGATTTACTATAGAAATCTGTGCTTCATGGTCTGTCCTGGTTGAATCTTACATGTGCGATTACTGTAGCACTAAGATCTTTGTGCTGCAAAATAACATTTTCAGTCTCACTGTGGGTTACAAACACATACCTTGAATAATGGCAAGCAGGATGACGATCACAAAAAAGAAGAAAGTGATGTCAAAGATAATCCGATAGATTTCATATTCATCTCCTGCTGGATCCTCTATTTCATCACCAATGCCTCCACCTGCACGTACTCCAACGTACATGTGAAACATGTAGCACTAGAAAACACAAAACAAAGGGATAGAGAGTTTGTCTGCCACTAAAAGCAAAAACCATTGTTGCAAATTCAGTAGTTGGCAGAACTGGTCTGTGGTCTAGCAGCTGTACTATGTCAAGTTATCTTTTTCTCCCATTTGAGGTTATGTGTATTTCCTAGGGAGGTGAAGGTGCAGTGTTTCACGTTCTGTCATTATGTAGCAGCAAAAAAAGATAAAAGGTTCTACTATCTAAGCTCAGCACACATCATGATTCACATACAATCATTTCAGTAATGTGCAAATAGGAAATTCCATTACCATCACAGCCTTCTTTTCCATTTTCCTAACTCAAAAGTGAATGACTTTCGCCATCTTCGGTGCCTCAAACAAATATTAAAAAAAAAACAAAGCAAACAGAAAATCTTTGAGAATGTTTATGTAGAGAACAGGCTAGTGATGAAAAAAGTCTGAAATTAATACTATGAAACTATGGTCTGAAAAGTTGTGCAATAGGTCTCAGTATAGTTATGTGGGACGCTAACAATGCAAAATTTCCAGTTTATCACACTATAACTTAATAGAAAATTAGATCACTCTACAAGGTCAGAGGATTGTTTTTTCTTCTTTGGGTAGCTTTGCAAACTACAGTTTCAGGGTTCTCACTCCCTATCAAAAAGTCACGATGACAATAACCTAACCATACCAAAAATCCATTCTGTCATTTCTATGCCACTCTCTCCTCCAAATTTCCTTATGTAAGAAATTGGTATAGTAACATACAGTGCTGAGTGACCAATGGCTGAATAATACAAAAATTTTTAGAGTTTTTATTTCACCATTCACAGTCAATCACTAACTTCAAGAATGAATGAAATGTTAGTTACCTAAAAAGTTTTAAAAGTTACTTTTCTATTTCTAAAACTAAAAATATATTCCCTGTATTTTTCTTTTTTTTTAGCATCACATTGAAGTTTTATTGATTTTACAATTCTGATTTTATACCATATCACACATTATTCTAACTCATTCCTGTACAATACTGTAGCCTTTTTGTAAGTGTATTTTCAGAGAATTACAGAGCAGATCAGGTTAGAAGGGACTTTAAGAGGTCTCTGGTCCAAATCTTGCTTCAAGCAGGCTCTACTATAACATCAGATAAAGGTGCTCTAGGCTTTATTCAGTCAGGTCATTAGAGCCTCTCTGAGCAACCTGATCCACTGCTCGGCTCTCCTCAGCCAGAACACCTTTTTCCACTTTATATCCATGGTCTCCTGCCCTGAACTGCTGTAATGAACCTGTATTTGACCTCCCAGAAATCTCCCTGCAGGTACTGGGATCTGCTCTTACACTCCCCCCGCCTGAAGCTTTCTCTTCTCCAGGCCAAACAAACCCAATTTCCTCAGCCTCTTCTCCAAGGTAAGTGCTTCAGCACCTGACAATTTGGCAGCCCTCCACTGATTTACGCTCCAGTTTATCTATGTCTTTCTTGTACTGAGTGTCCCAAACTGGACAAAACTATGCACATATTAGTCTGCTTCCACAGTTTATCTAAATATTGGGCTTTTCAATTCCCTGAAGTGATTCATATTGCATAACATACTGAAATATATATAACTTGTTGTAGATGATTATTTGTAGAAGGATATTAACAGCAACACATCTTGAAATTCTTTGTTATTTAAGCTCTACATACCAGCCACAACTGTAAAGCCTGGCACTGTCTCAGTAAGTACAAAATAATTTTCAGTGGTTCTGAGCACAGGAGAGATTTTAGTAATAGAATTGCCAACTGAAGATAACCATGGCAATTCATGCTAAAGGAAACGGATGGATTTCCAAGCTTAAGCAAGCATTTCAGTACCTAAATTGCTTATGAAATCATTGCCTATAACTGACCCTCCTCCTGAATGGCCTGCAAAACCTAAAGATTCAGAAGTACTGCCCTTTAACTGACTCAGCTCAGCTTCACAGCTTGTAGTTGTGTTTATTTTTTTGAGAAACTATAGCAAAGAATACCATTACATTTCTTCTATTCATTTATAGATGTTTAACATACACAGGGTGTATATATATGTAGTTGTTAGGGATGTTAATTATACTTGTTCCTTTGCCTTTAATTATAGTCTTTCCTGTTTCTGGATAATGATACAACTGCATGAATTACAGGAAAGAATTTACAAGAAAGGTCAGGACAAAAACATAACAGTTTAAGAAAAAAAACCTAGAAAGTACAAAATGAGACCTACTGTTAACATATCATCGCATTTCATGTCTGGCATATCACCATCTTCACTCTTGTTGTAGAACTTGCGGAAAAAATTGAATGCCACTACTGTGTACAAGTATACTACTACTGCCAGTAATCCCACTGTTAGAACAAGCTGGAAGACAAAAATAAAGAATGGATATAACACCACCATGGAATTACACTATACAGTTTTCTTTGCTGTATAGCAAAAAAAAAGAGAATGAAAGTAAAAATAATTTATATTTATTATTAACTTTGTCTCTTTGACATGTTTGTAAAATTTGGTAATATATCTGCATATTTTCATGCAAAAATTGGTTTATTTTGAAGTAAAACTATGCTTTAGGAACAAAGACAAACCTTGCATAATCTAGTGGATACATAAGCAATCAAAAAATCTATTAGAACCACAACATAAAAACCATACAATAATACAAAAATATCTGAACATTTACTACCTAAGATTACTACTATTAATATTACCTATTACATAATTGCAATATGGTATTTCTACTAATTTAATACCAAAACAACCTTTGTTACATCTATGAAATCACATATAAACCAAATTGTTCCTAATATTTTAATATCTACCTCAGAGAAGCAGTAATAAATATCCCACTGCTCAACTGCATCATTAAATTTTTGTCTTGAGCTTTATGGAAAGCAGCTGGAAGTGAGCTGCAAGATCCTGCAAATTGATATTTCACTTGTATAGCTGCCACATCTAAAGTGTCTCCCCCCTAAATAATGCCCTCTTACTTGATAGATAATTTGCTAAAAATTCAGGACTATTTTTAAAAGGTGCAGACTGATTTTTGTTTGCCTTTTTTTTCTTTTAAGAATTAAGAATTTAAGAAATTCTGTTCTTGTTAGGGCAAAAGATGCAGTATGTTGATCTTTACAAGACAATTATTTTTATACAAATTAAATGTAAGTTTGCTTTAAAGTAAAACAAATAACAGCTTGTCGTGGTGAGTTTACACTTAAGAGTCTTCTATATGTCATGTGCTGCACTAGCAATTTTGGAATATAAAGCGTGTCCATTTAAATGTCTATTACTTTGTAAAAAAAAGTTGATGAGAACAGTGTATTTGAAGGCAGGCCTAAAGTTGCAAAAGAATGCCTCTCAATCACCTTTTGCATTTATAAAAAATCATTGCTAATGATTTTATATCTCTCTAGTATCAAACTTGCTTAAAACAAAAGAGAATAAAATGAAAACCCTGAAAAATAAATTGCTGCTTATAATTTTCCAAATGGCACTTGCCACCAGACTCTTAAAGCACCTACACTGTACACAGTCAAAACTGAAGTTCCATCGTACTGTAACTGCACATAAGTATACACAAATGAGAATATATTTATAGTGCCATTCCCGGCTCAGCTGTCTTGCTGGAAAATCTTATAAATAGAGTAAAGACAGCTTCCCCCCCAACACACACACCAACATTAAAAACTGTTTATAAAGGTCCTTAGAACTAGTAAGGCTATCAGACTTGAGGAAGACTAAATCTCAGGTTACATGAAATGATATTTCTACAACTCATCTCAGTAGATGAAAAGCTTTGGTTATTTTCTTCATTTAAATCAGGAATGCAATTTCCAATTTTATAACTTCTTAATACAATATTTATTATTATTAAAGAGTTTCTCAAACAGTCCTCTAACAAAAAGAATAACTGCGTCTCAACTGGACCTTTCTTTAGATGAATCTTGAAAAAATTTTAATCAGTAACTTTATAACATAGTTGTTCAAAACAGCTAGAGACTGCCATACATTCTAGTCCTGTTTTATTATGGTTACAAATCCCACTGGCTATTTTTCACACTGATCCAAGTTCTAAATGTCATGACAAAAGAATAATTTTCTCATCAACAGAAAGATAACAGATGACAGTTGATACCTGTTTGCCATTATGGGTCACCGATGACAGGATAGTTCGTAACGTCTTGAATCCCATTGCAATGTCAAGGAGATGAGCAGCGAAGAAAAAATTGTTGTAATGGCCAAGGACTGACATGGTCATGTACCAAGCTAGGTAAAGGAAAGACTAACAAGAAAACAAGTACATCACAAAATCAAACTCAGAACTATTATCATTAAGTTAATTCACAACACTAAGGAAAGGTAAAAATTGCTTGACTGTACTTTTCTTTAAATAGAAAACAATGATTTATTTTTTTTACACATATTTTGCAAGAGATCTTTGAGAATTTTTCTTTGTGCAAAAATATTTTCACCAAATACAGAGATCACAAAGAATGATCAAAATTGACATATTCTAAATTGTAATTTGAAAAAACTAATTTCAAAATTGCTAAGAAGTTATTTGTTAAAGTTTCCAATGTAAGAAGTTTTTTCTGATTTAAATGATTTTGTTTATTAATTTCTAAATAATTACATTAAAATATTAAACCCCCAAGGTGGTTAATGACAAATGAAAGGACTTTGCAAGCCACAAAATGAATTTTATAATTAATTCAAGCTACTAAAACTACTACTTAAACGTATGTATTATTTAAGTAGTTTACAATTACCACAAATGTTAATTTCCTTTTCTTCTCTAATTTAATTTTTATTGGAGTTAAAGACAAATACATATTTATAAGGGAAATTACAGGGCCTTTTTAGAAAAAAAGCTACTCCTGAACAAACTCTCTTTACAGATCATGCTGCCTGTAGACCCGGAGAGTTATCACTTCACTTTTTCTGACTGAAGTCAAATTACACTTATTTTCCAGCAGTCCTAGTTCCAAAATTGTATGTTCCTCAACCATTTTTTCCATCAGTAAAATAAATTGAGTTAGGCAAGTGTCAGGATTTCGCTTCAGGTGGCAATAAAGAACCATGCGTCTGCTCTCTCACCCCCCCTTCACCTCCCTTTGAAGTACATTTGGGTTAAAAAGTGTATATTGCTCTTTAGAAGGGGAATATAAGCATATATATATATATATACTGATAAACTCACATTATCAGTGAAAACAACTCCTAATTTCCACATCTGATACTTAACATCAATGGAATTTAGCCTGTAAAAATAAATAAATTGCATCTTATATCAAAATGCAATAGGAAAATAAGCAACACAATCTGCAGAAAGAAATACCAAACTACTACTTGTATTATATTACTCTTTAACACAACCAAAAATTAACACCATTTTTACACATAAAACTAAAAGGCAAAAGACGCAAGTTGAACCTTCTGTATAAACATATAAACACTACATAGCTATAAGTGGAGCTACTACAATTGAAAAACAGCATTAAATCAAACTTAGATCAAGGTCTCTATTTACATAGTCTACCACCTATTTTAATTAAGGACTTAGTTTTCCTTCTGAAGTGTATTAGTCTACTTGAACAAAAAGGGAGAAGCAGACCAAATGTAGAATTTTTCTGATGTATGAAAGATTTGACCCTTGCTCTCAAATTTACACAAGGCAGGTCTTTCATACATACATCTTACTTTTATGCAGAAAACATTTAGATGATACAGTAACTCATTCAGGGTAAATTTTTTGTCCCTTTATTCACAGTGAATTATACTGTTCTGCCCTCACTGAACTTCCACAGGACTATTCATTTAGCTCAGAGCAGACAGAAGAGCACAGTTATATTAATAATGCTCTGTAAAGACGAAAATAACACAAGCACAGAGACTAACAGTGAATTTGAGAGGCTATTATCTAGTTAAAAAAGATTCAACAGACTTTAATTTTCTTTTTTACCATTTCATTTGTTGGTGTTTTTTTAACCTATGCAAAGGCAACAAATTACCAGGTTAACAAATCTAAAACTTCTCATAAGGTGGTATAAAACTTTATTAAAGAATGAGAGTTGATGACAGTTTACTAGGCACACTGATGGGCTGGTCAGCAACTAGTTTTGCTTTATTATTCCCTTCATGGTAGGGAGCAACTCTGTAGAAACTAAAGCATATGGTTTCACCTGAGTTTCTTCCATAATTCCGGCCATAGTCACTGGGCGACATTTACTGTCTGACTAGGATTGCAGGGATGATATTTGTATAATAAGCAAACTACATACACTAGAGAGATAAAAGTTGTAAGTTCTTTTTCTAACAGGCTTTTATAACAAGGATGGACAGAGGCACCCATAACAAAATTTGCATTTGTACCTTGAAATAAATTATTAGAATCATGCTAATCTCAAAGGTCCCCAAACTGTGCTATACTCCAGATACCAAAGAGCACGCAAAGATAGATCTAGCATGCTGCCATTTCACCAAAGACAGTAATGCTTCTTGAACAATCAAATGGCTTCTCCAACAACAATCTAGCACAGCTAAGAGCTGCTGATACCATTTTCATCCACAACTTTTAAGAAAATTTTCTAGCCCCATATTTGAGTTACTGAAGAAAACAAAATTTATAAAAAATTCTGTCCTAGAAGGAAAAGGTAAAAGAAGGTCACAAATGTTAGGAATAGTTTCTCATTCAAGTATTTTTTAATAATATATTCAGGTGGTAAAATGAATCAAAACCTCTTCAAATTTATTTCTGAAAATATTACTGTAGCAAGTTAATGTCTTACTTTATTCTGACCCAATAACACTCACTTTTAGTGACAGGTATATTCTTGTAACTACATTCCTCCTATTAATAGATATACTTGTCTTAATGTGTGAAACACCATGGACAGGACTGCTTATCGACAGGCAGGATACTCTCTCATGAAATGGGAAAAAAAAACAGCACCAAGGAAAATCATCTATAGTTGATTTCATGTGATGATTTTATATTTTGCAAACAGCAGTAGCTATAGAGCTACTAAAAATAATGTGAATATTGACCTATATGGAAAAACAAACTGTTTATTTTTCCATATCTTTATTTTTTAAGGTGAGTCTGATATGGATAGAAAAACAATATTACATGCATAATACTGCCTTCTCCTGTTTATTTCTGCTCGCTACCTTGATCAAGCAGCTCAAGCATTTAGAAGACTGAGTTTATATAAAAATTAAGCTCTACAGCTGTGAATCAAAAAGTAATAGTGCAGTTTCCAGTTTCCTGTGGAATATCATTAGTTGGTATGATATTGGATTAATTTTACTTGATCTTTTTCTGCGCCATTGAACAGGTCATCATACACCATAGTTCTGTAACATTACTAGCTGAGTTTAGTGATGGTGAATGATGACACAGAGTGAGAATGCACAATTTGAATAAACAGTAAGAAAAAACTTGTGAGAAATTGCCGGTATTACATCTGGCTGCAAACTGCACTAGTATTTCTTTACCTTCAACAACACCCAGACTTTTTATAGCTTCTTTCTTAAGGATTCTGCATTCAGCTGTTCGAAGTATAACATAGTAGGTTTTCAAAAGTTATTTTTTCTTCACTCAGGCAATCAAATAATACTAATATTATCTGGAATCAGAAAATTCTGAACTTTTCATTCTGAAACACTTTAATGTTTGTACATCAGAGTTGTTCCAAACAGCTACAGGGCATTGCCAGCTGAGCAACAACTATCATTACTTCAAGTTCAAACTGAAAAATAGCCTTGTAGCAGCCTTTAACCTTTTTCCAAAACTGGGAAGAGTCAGCTTTAATTATTTTTACATTTACATTATAGCTCGTTGCATTAACTTTCTTAGCACACACAGAAATTTTCTGTTAGAAGTTCTTTCAGAATGTTTCAGGAGGCTAATGTAACAGAGAAAACAGTTCAGAAAGATAACTCCTCTTTCTGCAAGAAAAATCATTAATGAAAATGTGATCATTCTTACCAATTAATGAGTGTAGGTGATCTTCTGTTAATGTTACTATTTGTACAACAGAAAGCATCCCATCAGATTAGAAACATTCATTATTTATTAATTGGTCAACTGGGTACAAAATATTAATATTTTTATCGCACTGTGTTGAAATAGGGATCCTTCTGTGCTAGGCACTGAATGACATCAGCAGGTAATAGGTTACAGAGAAAGGTGCCAGTTGACCATTGCAAAAAGAAAGAATTGAACCAAACCAAAACAATGAGTTACTCAGTGTCTTTAAGTTATCTGTCTGCCCTGTAGATACAGCACGTAGAATAGCTTATTACTATTGAAGTATTGTACACAAAGACTCTGCAAGTATCCACTAGGCTTAAGATTCCCAAGGAAATAATCAAAGAAGTATCTTATGCTAGCATCTGTAAATGGAAAGGCTTGAAGATGAGTTTCTCACACAGGAGTCATTCATCTCAATGGAACAGGCTGGGAATTTGGACATTATACCTTCATGGTAACTACACCTGCCTATTAACCATGAAGGCTGGAGCCAATACCCACTTAGAGATACACACTTTTATTTGGACAAATAGGCACATCCACAGGTTTGTGGTGATATCATATATAGTAGAAATCTTGGGACTTCAGGTGTAGAAACAAACTACCTCAATTAAAATCCGTTACTTTTTTACCAGCCAGTATGGCTGTCACCTGAAGGAAAATTCTACTAGTTTATCAGATGGCAATACTGTTCTCCAAAGTACTATGTTACTAACAAGGGGGTAACTTCCTCCAGAATCTTTTGAAAACCTAGATCATTGTTTCTCATGACAAGGACGAATAAGACCTTTTATCTTCTCTCACTTTCTGAAGCCAACTGCACTCATTCTTTGTACACTTTACATTTATGATATGGTTCATCTTCTCGTCAAACTATGGAAATCTCACATATTCCAGGAGAAAGTTCTTTACATTTTTTCCTCTTCTTGAAAGGGGAAGAAACGTGAGCATCCAACAGAAGCCTTGCTTATTTTCCACCAAATTAGCTTTATGTCACTGACTGCTGCAGATACTTGAGCTTCAGTTGCCTCTTCTATTGACTCACTAGACTAATGACCACAGAACCAAGAACAGCAGTTAGGAAGGTAAAGGGACTGAGAGGTTTATCCTCACTGTGACATCTCTGATAAATAACTTTCATATTATTCTCTTAAATATACTTCATCCATGCTGCAGCTGGTTTAACACCACCCACTCCGGAATGGAAACTTATTCAATGGAAAGCCAGTGCACTGTCTCAATTCCAGTGTGCAAAATTTAACTGTCTTTACTATGTTATCTACAGTAAAGCTCCAACTGCATCGTACTCCTTAGTTGGTTATATTATAAATAATACTGCAATATATTTAAATTATCATTTAAATAGTCAAATACATATCTATAAATTTAAATATATATCACTTAAAAATACTCAAGACCACATCCATAAGCTGGAGCTCTTCCCAAGTTAAAATATAACAGTACACTGAGGATTTTTTTATGCAGTATATCAGTGGGACGGGCAGGAGCTTCTGAAGGACTATGGTCACTTGCAAGTAGAGTGCTCCGAGTCCCTTGCAGAAAGACAGATGGGAGGAGACCCAGATGGAAGGCTGTTTGTCCACAGAAAATGGGAAGAAACAATAGGAGCTAGGGATCAAGGAGACAGAACAAAAACCTGGTTTATTTGTACTAGGAATGGAAATGCTTCATGCTGCATTTCCCTTTTTTGTTGAAAGAGACATAGGTCTGGGCGACCACCTGCTGGCACATGTAGAAGCAGAGGCATTGCAAGTAGGATCTGTACCAGGTCATGCTATTCTCCATTTTTTTGCCCAAAAGTGATGCAGTAAGAGTTCAACTCCAGCACCTCTGCCAACTCTCTCTTCATTACACTGTAAACATATTTCAAATGCTGAATCTGGAATATGCCTAAGTTTTAATAGTTTCTTTAGTGTTTCATTTCTGAAATGGGTAAAAAGGGGATACATGTACCTTCCTGAAGCATATGAATTTTATGTGAATAGTTCTGTAAATTTTTGTCATAGTAGTTTATTTTCCCATGGCATATTCATCTGTTACAAGTATGGAATGATTTCTCCACGAAGAATGTGAGAGACAGATGAGTTCATAAATTATTTTTTTTTAACATATATAACATGGAACAGACACTAGAGATGTAACAAAAAAGTGGCATCCTTCAGGCCTGATTCTGAAATTAAGTATTTCATCAGCCCTGTGTTAAAATATATCCTACTTGTTTGAATATCTTCTTTTATAATGTAGAAGTGGAAAAACATTTTTGGAGTGCTTTATGAGCACCAACAGAAGGAAAAGAAAAAACTTTCATTCACAAAACCCTAAGAAGGAAAATGAGTGCAATTTCTCTAAATATCTAGGGATTTTTTTCAGGATTGTCTCTCAGATTATAAGCAAAACATACTTTAGAGAAAACTAGTCTTCATATCCTTTTATAGTTTATCATCCAACTTCCTAGATTTTACCGTTCACTATCACTTATACTCATTCCATCATTTCTTTATACTCAGAATACACAGTGCAAATTTTGCCCATTCTTTCCAGCTGAGCTGAACTGAGAGATTAATGAAAAGGAGTTTCTAGTCTGGTTGTAATGACACTATCAAAACAGTGGGAATGTGATGCATCCGAGCAGCTGTGCACTAAACTAAATCTTCATACATAAAATACAGTGGAGTCCTGCATATATGTTGTTTATAATGAAATAAATTCACTATATCATGCAACTTAAGAATTGATTTATCTTTTATAACTATACATAAAAGAGCAACAAGAAAATTCAAATCAGAATGACAAACTGAACACTTGATTTTAACTTAAGAAAAAACACAAAAAATCCCCAAACAAAGAAAACAACAATCACATGAACAAACCAGAAGCAAATGCTTACACGGCAGATAAGGAGCTATCCTTCTTTGGTTTCTTCTTTTCTCGAGCATCACTAAAGTCAAGAGCAGCTTTGTCCATTCCTAGTAACTCACTGATCCTGTCACGGCCATAGAACTCACCATATTTATCCATGACCTAAAGTTAGGAGGAATATTCAAGAGAATCAGTTGGTTAGACTAGCAGGTTTTTATGTTACTTTCTGAAGACAAGAGGTTTAACACAAATGATCTTTTTCAACTATTTGTTTCCATCTGTCTATCGTATCAGTCAATAATTTTATCTTCTTTTTTCTGTCAATTCAATAGAAGCAAGAGGAAGGTTCATTCTCAGTGAACAAACAGTTCCTTCCCAAATATCTTCTCTCCTCATTTTCAAAAGAATATTCAAAGAAACACAAAATTTTGGATAACAAGATCATAACTGAATGACTCCTGCAGGTGAAGTGGTATTTTTTACTGGCTTTCAAATAACCAATGCTTTAAATATTTATTGACATTTTTGCAGATTTTTAGAGACAAGCGTTCTAAGTCACTTGTCTGAAAACAGTGCTTCATGACTGTGGATCTTTCACTAGGCTGGGGATTTAAGTATATTTATATATAAATACAAATATATATTAAAGGAAAAAATTTTTTGCAAATACTTTATTTGAAGGCACTTAAATCTATGTGGAGAAGTTCCTCAGCCAAAAGTAAAGTACCAAACCTTCTACATAATTTAAAACCATACTCCTTTCCTTTTAATAGGAACCTTCCTTGACCTACTAGACTGACAGAAGCAATGCAGAATTTTTTTCCTTCTTTCTGGAATACTCTGTGCAAGCTACTCCCTTCTCTTTGTTTAGATAGAGAGACAGAAATATGCGTGTAACAACTTCAAATATGCAAAAAAATACTTTTAATGGCAAAATGACTACACAAATCACAGTTAGACAAATTGACCTAAAACTGTTCTGAAGCAGAAGATCTTCTAGTATTTAAAAAGACACATTTCCAAGCGTGTTATTCAAGACTCTCATTAAATAGTGTGAAGAAGGGGTAACTGATCCAACAATATAAACACTCTATTTGTCAATTATGACCAGACACTAGGAAGAGTATGCTTGTAAGCTATGGTATGCACAAAATATTTATTTTCTAAGAGCAATCTGAGAAAACTTTTGACATAAAGTTAATAAGAAATGAACATCAGTCTCTGCTTACGGAGGACTATTTTTGAGACAAAGAGATTGTTAGGTTACTTAATAAAAGCTCATCTGCACAACCATAAAGGAGCACAGAGAGACAATGGTTGGGAGAGCATCCAAAGAATACCCTGCCCAGTTACTCTCAGGCCCATCAGCCCATTAAAGGCCCATCTCCTGAAGCCCAGAGAAGGACAGGGGCACAATGGCAGACAGGAACCCAAAGAACAGATTCCCAGTGAATGGATACCCTTCCTGGTACCTCCCAGGGCTGTCCCAGGGGAGCCTCACCTTCAGTGTCCAGGTATGAAACCCATCAAGACAAATCACGGGGAGTAGTTCTCCAGATCACCTTTCAGACTAAGAGGGCTATGGCCAAGGGATGTAGGATACATTATGGGATAGTGAAAGAAGAGCATTTGGGGATTGTACAGAACTTACTATTGGATGTTATGAGGAGGAAGCACAGGTGGGGAAAAGGATGGGTGTAGGTGATTTGGGGAGGAAAAAGTCTGAGAAAGAGTGATAAGGGACAAAAAGGGCCAGACGCATGTATATAGTTTGCTGGTCAGTACAGTTGTCTGACTATGCCCTATGCCTAAGAACCTCAATCTGTCCTATTTTCTTATCAAAATCCTTTCTAGCTCTCCCTGGGCGAGGGACTCTCTATTCTGTGTGAATGTATGTGAATCCATAAATACATACACACACATAAAACAATTTACATATATTGTAACATACATACAAGTGTATGCAGAAATTCTCCACAGAATTTCATGAATGTATTTAAATTCCTGTTTTATACAACAGGCTGTATGTAGAAAAAGTCTGAAAGACTAACTATCCAAATAACAAAAAAGTAGTCGCAAACATGAAATGAATAAGGAATTCTGTGTATTTGAAAATGGTAAATACAGAAATCTACACTGAATCATATTTCAAAGAAGTGTAGTTTGCATTTTTTTAAACATGGAAATAAACATCGATTAAAACTTTATTTTAACTTCATATATATTTTTAAAAATAAGCCTTACCTTTCTTTTCACAAATTTGTCCCAGTAGTTATTTGGAAAAGACCTGAAAGCACAGATAAACAAGATTACATTTTAGACAATCATGAAAATATGCAGTAGTTACTAAGACATCATAAAAATTAAATACTGGGTTTGTATCTAAGAGGCGCTTTGTTGTTGCTCTTGCCAGCTAGTCATTTGTGAAGTCATTGGAATGAAAGTTCCCAAATAGCATTCAGCTACCATGCCAATGTGGCTGCGAAAGAGTGGCAGAGCTAGTGCCTGCAGACAGGCTTCTAAAGCAGTTGGTTCACACAGGTCCCATCAGGCAGAGTTGGGACTTCAGTTATGTTTCTAAAGGAGAGCCTTCAAGACACACTAAAAGGATCCAAAGAACGGTTCACTCTAGAACTGACAACAATACACAACCATCACTGTGCTTGCCAAAAGAAATTTGTTGCAATTTATTTTCCTAGAAATTATTTTAAAACAAAAACCTGGGAATGAAGAAGATTAAGAAGTAATAATAAACATTAGCATTACAGGTGAAATATTTTGTATGTCCTTGATAGAAATATATTCCTCACAACTGTTTATTTCAGGCAAGCTGGATGATCAACTATTTAATTGTGAAGCTTGAAGAAGAATTCCTTGCAAAAACGACAGAGTATATAAAAAACTCACTGGGTGTTGATTACAAGTCTATCCCACTGTCCCTTAATATCATCTTCTGATGGTTGTTCAGTTATATACAGCCCATCGAATTCCAATTTCCTTGCCACTTCCTTTTCTCTCTTAAAAATAACCAGTGGAACCTGCAATTGAAAAAAGTACCAGGAAATATTTAAAACGTACAGACATATCTGCAAATTTTTAAGAAAAGCTGCTTGTTATGAAATATTAAGTATGTGTCCTGGTTTGAGAAAGCATCTGCCATTCATTTAGTGGCCAGCCCAGCCTAAACTACAGCAGTTTGAAAACTGAACACAGCAAAAATAGTATTTAAAAAAATTAAAAGATTTGACAATTGGCCAGAACACTGCAAAGGTATAGATGTGCAAGGACCAGGTCATTCAGAATCATATAAGTACATATAACTAC
The DNA here is from genome assembly GCA_026546715.1 of Gallinago undulata. Classification (NCBI taxonomy): domain Eukaryota; kingdom Metazoa; phylum Chordata; class Aves; order Charadriiformes; family Scolopacidae; genus Gallinago; species Gallinago undulata. Next base: position 40,422,732 of record JAOTQQ010000023.1, read on the forward strand.
TAGTACACCACACAGTTGTAAAAAGACGGCTGACACCCCGAAAAGGCATCCTTCAAATAAAATACTTCATCAGTGCAATGGAGCTATGAAAGACATTAAAAGTGAAAGACAACTAAAATAAAAGTAATTTTTAAATGCTTAGAAATTCTAATTCCAAATGGGATCACGCTTCTGGATTGTATTTTGGTACCCAGAGGTGTTAGAGGTTGCCTTTCATTTTGTTAAAGAACTCTCGAGGTTTCACAATGGAAGGCAAGGTCGTTTCACAGCAGAGAGTTAAGACTGGAAGAAATAAAAAGAAAAATCCTTAATCCACATTCCATACACTTGGTTTGTGCTCTGTTCTTTGCCAGCAGCTGAGATATCTGAGCAGTAAGGATAAGCTTTTTCCTACAGTTCTATTTTAGCAGCTGGATGACATTCAAAAGTCCATCCTGAGAAGGCAGATGTAACTACTGGTCCCAGTGGACCAGTTTTTCTTAGAAATCTATTACCAACAAAAAATAAACCCTACTCTTACCTGGAATTATTTCACAGGTCCCCAGAATTCACTCACCCTGTATTACCCACCTTGACTGTATTACTATACAGACATGAGTATAATGAAATAGTAATAATGAAAATTAGACTACTCAAGTAACATGGTGATTGCATTAGATTCAATAACAATAGTTCCAATCGTACTTTCACACTGCTAATTGAGGAAAAAAAAATATCAGATTTCATGCACAGCAATCTCCAGAAGCAAAACGCACAGAATCACCTAGGTTGGAAAGGACCTTTTAAGATCATCTAGTCCAACCAGCTGAAAAAAAAACACAAAACAAAAAAAAAATCCAAAACACCACCCACAAAAAAAAAAAAAAAAGACAAAAAAATAAACACCAAAAAAACCCCACACCACACACAATACAACACCAACTCAACACCATATCCCCTACCACCATGTAAATTCATCTCTTTGATACCTCCAGCGACGGTGCCTCAACCACCTCCCTGGGCAACCCATTCCAATGTTTGACAACTCTTTAAGTAAATAAATATTTCCTAATATCCAACCTGAACTTCCCCTGGTGCAACTTGAGGCCATTTCCCCTTGCCCTATCGTCTGTGACCTGGGAGAAGAGACCGACTCCCACCTCTCTACAACCTCCTTTCAGGTAGTTGTAGAGCGCGATAAGGTCTCCCCTCAGCCTCCTCTTCCCTATCATACACAGACCTGTAGCTATGAAGATTTTTCAGAACTGGAAAGAAGGCAATTCATTATGGCAAATAACGATCATAATGTCTTTCCCTTCTAGTCAGAGAATAAATGTAGTTTGAAAAAAACAGTGTAGGAAAGTAGCATTAAAAAGTCATAGTGTGAAAAAAAGACTGAGTTGGGAGAAAAGGACATCTCAAAAGCCAGTAATCAAAACTTTCATGCTGCATACTAACCAGTGAAACAGGAAAATATGTTTTACTATTTATTGACCTGCGGAGACACGGTGGTAATGAAAATCAACCACTTAATGCGGTAGTATGATGACCTTTTGCCTCAACTACAAATGCAGATCCTGTCTTCTTAGCATAGAAAAACTATTATCCATTAAAAGAAGAAAAGAAAAATAGCAAGGACCCTATAAAATCTTAATAAAGGAACTAATTATAATTGTAAGGACAAATGAGCAGCCATACTGGGTCATAGGAAAGGTCCATTTAATTTAGGACTATCTTGCAATTTGACCTATAGTTTTTGCCCCTGGAAGACTGTAAAAATGGGGGAAGAACATCTCAGAAATACTCTGCAGCTCCAGAGATTTATGGCATTTGGTCTTCCTAAACCAGGAGCAGCATTTTGCCAATAAAGATGGCTTCTTTATTTCTTACATCCTTAGCAGAGTTCCTGGCAAAAATATTACCACTAGAGTATGTATTAAAAGTAGACATTGTCTGTAGCCACAACATGGAGTAGCTACATGCTTTTCAAATGACCCAGCTGACAGAACAGCAATGCAAACAGTCATCTAGCTTCCTCTGGCCATGCACATTCACAGCTTGCCTTTGACAGTCACAAGCAGCTTCTGATAGAAGTCACTGCTGTATTGTCGAGCTGACATGGCAAAGGTGCAAATGCTGATCCTATGATCCAGTGTCAGCCCAGCAAATTAGGCTCTGGCCTGTAACATCCTGAATTCACACGTCACCTAAGATACAATTTCTGTGTACATTACACTAGCAGAATAATGTTTCCTTACATGGTTTCTCAAAGTGCTTAAGCAAAATTGCTATGACTTTGTTCCAATTTATACCACCCAATGGACAAAAAAGTTAGCAGCTAGAAGAAAAAACAATGTTCAGTTTTTCTTACTTTCAAACAGTAATACCCTATGATGCAGAAGAATGAGATCACTGTGTGTAAGATGGCCAAAATCCGCAGTGTGGGCTCCATGTAGCCACTGCTTTCTTCCAGGACATAATGCACTGCAATGACCCTCTCATTGTCACTTTCCAGGCTGTCCAACTTGGTATTTTCAGCAGCAGATAACACAGGAACTTCCTTTTCTTCTGTCACAGCAGAGGTGGAGACCTGTTTAAATCACTTGATCTTAATATTGCAGCTGTATTCCTTTGACAGGAGCTTTAGATTACTACAAGCTAAGTAGTATAACTGAAAACAATGATACCAAGGGCAATATAATTGTGGGGAAATATTTTTTTGCATTAAAAAAGGGACTTTTTCATCTTGTTACACCATTCTGTGATAGCATGCATTTTCTCTTTTTTTCACTATCTATGGTAGCAAATTTGGGTCATGTTAAATTTTATTACCTCAAATTCAAGAAAGAGCATAGCCCTTCTCAGAAGAAACACAGTAAACTCTTGACATTCCCACATGCAGTCTGTATGAGCGTGCCTCTGTCAGAAACTGATTGAAGTCTAAAGACTCTAGAGTTGTATTAACGATACTAAAAGTCTTGACAAAGACGACCAGTGATATTCTAGGCAGCTTAAGATGATGTGAGTTCTCCTTGCTGTACACACCCTCTCAGGGGAGTATAATGGCAAAAGAATACATCTCAGCTGACGTGTTGCCAGTGCAGGTTGGGCTTGGCTGAGTCACTGTAGCGTGAAATGCATCTGAGGCACAGGTACACCTTTCAGTCTGCTGTCTCTGTCACAGCACAGAACTTTGTAAATAGCTATTTGTGCACTGGAAGTCTATTATTACTTCACACAAACACTTCTGCTCTCCTCATGTTAGTGGCAGTAGGAAGCAGGCATTTAAACTGCTAGGCTAGGCAGTTTTACCATAGTACATTGTCTACAAAACCTGAATGCTATTCAGTATAGAACTGGAAAAGTAATATTTTCACAAGTTTACCTTATAGAAAAGCAGGATGAAGTTGATGGCAAAAGCAACAAACAACGCCAGCATCCTCATGTTGTAAAAGTTTCGTGCAAAATAATTCTGAAAATAGAAACAGAACATAAATATACTTTGCCTAATAATGATACCACAATCATTATTAGGTTCTTGCATGTGGGTTTTTTGAGTTTGTTCCCCTGATGGAGATTTTAAACAGCAATATAAATGGGCGCAGGGTGGGGAATAAAACATTTTGAGTGATGCATTGTACAAATTCTCTTCTGCTCCACATATACAATAATGGATAAAGGACCTTTTGTTTCACTCCATGAGGAAAGGGATGAAGGATTTCTAATTGCTGCTTATATCTTTTCATTATCCTCTAAATACATTAGAGACAATACAGAAACATCACAATGTAATAGTAGTGTAACAGTAATACAGAAATCTCTGTCTTCCTTGTACGTCAATATTCTTGCATATGGCAAGTTGTTACTTTTACCAAGAAACAAAAATGTCTGCATATATGTTTATTTTAAATCTTCTTATATTCAAAAAATCAATTGGTTTTCTACCAGTTCAGCAAAAATTTCATCTGTGACCTAAGTACCATGAGCAGGAATCTTCTCTTACATTATGATGCTAGCAAAGGTATTGCAGAAATCTACCTTTTCCCTTGACAATTTACAAACCTTTTTAGAACCATTTTGAATGCTTTAGCTCTCACATGGGAACTCCTCCATTTTACAGTCCTAACCATAGATGATTATTAGTGAATTATTAAATGAGACTATTAGAACAAAAAAATAAAGAAAATTCATGTAACTGCTATGTGATTACCCTAAAAAGTGAATCTGAGTTCAAAAGCATAACTTAAACACCTGATTCCTTATTAAGATTGCAACTGCAGTTTTATAGCTTTGCTATGCTACTCATGTTAGAAGTAGGCTATCCCTACATAATTGTATTTACCAAATATATACCAGAAATTTATTTCTTTGTGCTTTGCATTTCCCACCAGACGCACAGAATATGTGCGGAATCTCCTAGCTAATAAAAGCATAAATTTTAAATAGTTCTAGAGCAAAACCAGGGATATCATATTTTACTGAGACATTCTCAGATAGTTATACTATTTTAATTAGTCTTATTTTCCACAGGTTTTGAAATGTTCCTCAAACAATAGCTTGTTATTTCACAAAAAAAAAAAAGTTACATCTTTTCTTATGAGTTTTAGGCTAAACAATTATTTTTATAGGAGAGCTTGTCTTTTCCCAAAGGTGTATCTCAAAGAAAGAGAAACCCTACAGGCTCACAAGCTGCTGTGAATATGTGGGACTTTTTATTCACATAGAAATGCACTGCTGTTTTCCCATGAGGGACAGGCATCTCTAAAGGTCTGGGTTTTGGACAATAATAGTTTTCCTAGGAATTAATATCTTGTCTACTAAGTTATTTGTGTGTTTCTGGTCTCTAACATTTGAGCTAAATCTTTGGTTTTATTTCCTTTTTATGGATAATGGTGGACAGAAAAATGAGGTTCAAGGGGTGCAATTTTGACTTTACATTGGTAGAATAATACAGTAATAGACTTCCTTGCCAACAGCTAAACACATGGTTTAGGGAACAACTTACAAGAAGCTTCTGTTGGTATGCAATGATTTTCTTCCAGAAAGCTGATTCCTGAACTTCTGGTTCTCCATATCTGTGAGTATGAAGTTGTCTTAATTTCTGTTTCCCTTTGTCTTCTTTGGCTTTCTCTTCTTTTTCTCCATCTTCTCCTCTTAGGACACAAATGAAGCCAAAATAATGCATCAAGTTATTAAAGTTGCTAAACAAAACATTAAAATCACACCCCAGAAGAGCATCTTTTCATGAGGCTCAAGTAGTCATAACTTATGCAGTTCATACACATGAATAACAAGGAGACATATGTCTCTTCAGCCCAAAGCTCTGGCAAGGGTGACAGACTGCTTAGGTTTACAGATAATTAAACTTACTCATATGGCACCCTGAAGGGAGGATGCTAATTGATAGAGGCAGCTAAGGTTGACTCTGCCAACCTTATTACCTGAGGGCCTGCTTCATAACTGTGCAACTAATATTTGCATTGACAAATGTCTGTGAGCTGACAGCTGACAGACACTCTCCATGAGTGTCTGTATGTCTAAGTGCTCCCCTCCAACCTCATGCACTTGAGCTATCTGGTTCCCATACAGGTTGCAGAAAACTTTGTCTGTTCTCGCATTTATAAGCCAAACTTAAAATTTTACATTCTGCATTTATGCCCACCTAAGGAATTCATAAGTACCTGCTTCAAGAAGAGACAGCGATAAGAAAGCTTAACAGCTTTCAATGTGTGATTATCACCATGCTAACTAATTTCAGAAAGTCATCATTAGTGGGATGCCTTCTCCAAACACATGATCTAAGGAACTGTGAATTATCTTGGAAGATAATTTGACCTGACAGCATGATAAATGAAAGGATCACAGAATTCCATTTGAAGCCAAACCAGAGTGAGAGGCAACTTATAAATTGCATTATTAATTTATCTATACCTATCTACAAACAGAATAACTGATGTTCTAAGCTGCTTCTTTTACCAAAATACACTCGATAAACTTTTACTTGAAAGTTTGTCTCATGTTAGAAATGACTTCAGGGCAGCTAGCAGTGCGAGGCAGTGCACTCCTCACAGAGAATAAAGGTATCGCTGCAGGTCACATGGTCAAGCAGAGCAACCAACAGACAAGTGACTTTCAAATGTCAGCAAAACTTTCCTTCATGAAGTTATACTGGCTAAATTAGAAATTTGCTGTAGTGATTAGGAAGAACAGTTTTTATTGGCAAGTTTTTGTCATCCCAGAAGAGCAATAAGGATAGAGCTTGAGATTAAGGGATCCACTTAGAATTTTGACAGTGACATATCAGCTACAGGAATTGTTCATGTATTGGAATTGCACATGTATCAGGAACCATAAAATACAAGGATGGAGTGCCACACTTTTTATTCATTAAAACCAAGCACAATTTTTTGCCTTCCACTATTTTCATTCTAAGCTAATCTCATTAACATTAGATTTTAACATATCCTGAAACATCTAAAATGATAATTTATCAAATGCTAACACATTTTCTTCATAAAGATGTGAGATTACTCATGGCAAAACAGATTAAGTCTCTACCACAGATGGATAACAAGTCTCTGGAAACAGATTCTCTTCCAATTTTTCCCAGAGATTTTAGTCTAGCTTTCAGACTTGTAAAGAAAAACTTAATCAAACAGATTATGAAAAAAATTAAAACGACATTACAAAGGAATGCTGCTGAAAGAGGGAAATTCATAAAATCTCGAGTGATGTATTTACATGGCATTTCCTTGGACATGTGTATGACTGCAGAGGACAGTTGTAAATGCACAAAAGTAAGTACAAATCAAGCTGTTTTTTCAGTGAAACTAACCATATTTTGTAGGATCACAGGTTAAGGTAATACATACTCTGCTTTTTCAGGTTCAGATTTTGTTTCTTCCTTCTCCTCCTTTTCATCTTCTTTCACCTGCTCCTACAAGAAAGTCAGATTAAAAAAAAGCATCTCAACTTTATTATACAGTACAGAGTTAGTTAAAAGGATACACAGAGTGCAGAATTTTAGGCTTTTTTCTCTTTTTAAACAATTGAAACCATGAGAGAAGATAATTTTTCAGTCTTATTTACAAAGATTCATTTTAACACTGAACTAAAAGCAAACCAAAACACCATGTATTTAGAGAATGCTGTGGGAATTCAAGTTTATGACAGAGAGGGTAAACACCAGTAATTATATGTGATTCCTTAAAAAACATGTCCCAAAACCCAGAAAAACATAGATACAAATTTTGTTTCAAGTTTATACTTAATATATGGAAGAGAGAAACACACAGCAGAAATAAAAGATACAGTTACCTGGACTTTTTCCTGCACTTCAGGCATTGGAGCTACAGAGGGAGTGCTCAGTAAATCACTCAAACCAGCATTTGGATTGTGAGGGATCAATTTATACTGTCCACCTTCTCGTTTCAAATCCAAACCAAATATATCTGAAAGTAGATCACTCTCTTCTGATAAAGTTCTCAGATCTGTCAAGTCTTCTGTAGGTAACACAGCTTCTGTGGGCTTCCTCTCCCCTTCTTCTCCTTCCCCACGCACCTCATCCTGAGTGGGATCTGGCATATTAGCTAACAGTTCAGCCACCTTGATTTTCTTTGCTCCTTCTACCAGGCTTCCTCCAAGCAGCAAACTGCATATGATGCGAAAGAAGCCCCGGACAACACTACAAGCAAAATGTAGCAAGCCCATCAAAATGCTCCAATAAAAAGAAAACAAAGCCATGACCATGTCCTTCATGGTCATTTTCTTCACTCTTTTCATCTGTTTCTTTAGGCTTTTCATGCTGAGCATTTTCATAAGAGTCATTAAATTATGCTTGAGAGCTACTAATGCTGACTTCATGGTCACAAGAGAGAAGAAACCTATTCTAGGATCCTGTTCCTCAGGCTTATCTTTCTCATTCTCCTCTTTATTTGCTGACCTTTCATTCAGATCTGACTCAGAGATCTGGGCAGCCAGTTGCATTTCAAAAATGGTATCCTCACAGAAATTTACAAAAAGCTCCATCTTTTCTTTCTCTCCACCTTCATTTACAACATCAAATATAAATTGTCTCTTTGACTCTTTTACCTGAGGTTTCTCCCACTGAGTCCGACTTGACTCACTTATTTCAAAATAAACTCGTTCAATGCGCTTTGCACTGCCCATGATTTCTATGCGCCCAAGGAAAGGCTGGAAGTAGTTCAGCACGCTCTCTGACAGTTCAAGAAAAGTTTGCAAGCGGGTATCATGGGGCATGTGCTCTGACAGGTTGGTCAGGAGAACAGCAACATTGAAACCAATGTCTTTGGCAGGTTCATGGAATCGTTTCACAAACTCCTCATAGTCCAGAGTCTCATTCTCATCTGTTTCAGCACATGATAGAAGAAACTCAGTTTCAGACTGGGTGTAATGCTTATGACTTTCCATTGCCTTGTGAAAATCCCTCTTTGAAATTATTCCTTTACCGTCAGGGTCATATTCTTTGAATGCATCAGAGGAAGTCAAATCCTTCAATTTTAGGAACATATCAAAAAACTTCAGAATCATCTCCACGTTGTTGGACGATTCCACAAGCATATCAACCATCTGCTTGCCAATAGTTCCATTCACAACATTACCTAGATAGGATGACATTAAGTTAGAGATACTGATAGCAGCAAATGTTTTGGCCAAGTGTATAATAATCACTAGTGAAATATTCACAGTAAGGATGATAAACTATTGGCTAACACACTCACATGAGAGCCAGCTGTAAAATCAGAAATCTTTTACTAATAACAATACCCTAAGACTTGGAAAAAACAAAAGTGACTAAGTATTTGCCATTAAAGAAATTACGAACTAACAAGCCCTACAGAGACATAGCTGTTACATTAAACATGAGGCAACACACTATGAGTTTTACATAGACACAACTAGTGTCACATTAGTTAGATGAGTAGCTCAGTAAGGTTGCTCATGAAGTACAGCCTACATTACTAGGAATTTATTTTGCTCTCAGTGACTTTCTATGAGCAAAGCAAGAGCAATGCATGCTACACTGCAACCTACGCTGTATTTATTGCCCTCCCAGTTCTCTCAAGAAAACAAAGGTGATAGGATACATGTAAGAAGCAAAAAGGAAAAGCAGATCTTTGTATGATCTATGCATATGTCCGGTTAGTCTAGTATTGGAAACACCAGTACAATACCATTAAGGAGCTAAAGAAATAGTAGTTTCTGGATAATGATCACATTCACTGGGGAATAATAATTTCAGGTACTAGCTATAAAAGACCTTCAACCTAGTCACTAAACAAATCAAAGCCTATTCTCTATCAAAATAAATGCAATATAGTAAATGTGTTAATAAGATGACCGATAAATGGTTCAGTTCCTGGAACTCAAGATACCAACTTCAATAGTAAAAAAAATTTTCACCTAAGCCAAAAGAGAAGCCAAGTTCAAGGAAATAAAGTAAAACTTCTGCCAGAGCTGGACTTTATATAATTATGTCATTCAGAACTAATATAAACTATATCAACTACACTATATAAATCTCCTATTTGCTTTAAGACCTAACTACTCTTCTCACAATTGAGACAGGAAAATTAAAATCCCAAAGGAAAATGGAGCATTATTTCTCACAAGAAGACAATCACAAAGGTAAAATGTTTGCTACAATAACTCTGAAGGAGGATTTCAAATTAATTTTTTATTACCTTCCAGCATAGACAGCAACATGACAACCATATCCTTCTGAAGATCCATCAATTCCTTCAGTAATTCAATTTGACTGGAGTCCTAAATAATGAACACAATATATGTAATAAGATATCTATTGACTTCTTTGACATTAATATATGTGCATGCATTTTTCATCCTGTAAAAATGAAATTAAGAAGCTACTAGTGTTAAAGCTGGTAATACAGTGAAAAAAAAAATTAATTGCTTGATTCCTTAGGGTACATTTACAGGATCTAACATTTACACAATCATCTGTTTAGAAGACAGTAATTTAATAAAGACAAAGTGAAAACTGAAGGTGATGAATAACTGGGTATGTCAAGCTCACAGAGGATGCCTCTGTAACGTTTCATGTCAGCTAAAGTATTGTCGCTGTTGGTGTAAACAAATTTCCAGCTATGAAGACCTGTAAAAACAACAGGCAGCAGCCCATAGAGCTCAAAGTGTAACATGAATCATAGTGAGTATCATTAAACTTTTCTGGGGAGAAAGAAGAGTCGAAATAAAATTTCAAAATATTTATGAACAAAGTTCCACTAGTATATCCTTAAATAGACATGATATTGATTCTTTTAATGATCTTTTATCTCATTCGGCTTGTCAAGTTTACCATTTTGCTTGACAATGATTTCAACCTGGAGTCTATCTAGATAGATTTATTCAACTACCTAATTTATTGCACAGTAATACATTGTTGCATCATGCCATTGATAAGGCATACTTGAGCATTGCTGTAATTCAGCGATTAGTACAACAAATTCAAGGTAATTTACAGCAATTTGGATCTTGGATTGAAAACAGCACAAGTTGGAAATAATCAAAGAATTGTTGAAGTTGGAAGGGACCTTCTAGAGATCGTCGAGTCCAACTTCCCTGCTGAAGCAGGATTGCCCAGAGCAGATTACTCAGGGCTGCATCCAGGCGGGTCTTGAAAATCTCCAGAAAAGGGGACTCCACAACCTCCCTGGGCAGCCTGTTCCAGTGATGATATCTAATTTATTTATCTTGTAAATATTCCTTATACATTTTTTTTACTTTGAAAGTTCCTTACAACCTGGATGATCTTTTTTTCATTTAGATTAAAAATTTTACTTTTATTTTCTGCCTGTAGCATACTTGTAGCACAAAGTCTACACATCTAAGTAGTCAGCCTACTTTCAGCCATAAAGTCCCAAGGGCAAGGAGTAAAGTCATTTGAGCAAGACTACTTTACTTTATGAAAAGAATACTTACGTGGACATATTTGTAGCCATATAATGAAATCTAAAAACCTTAAAAGCCTTCAGAGCTGTATTCCTTTACAACAATTAAAACCTTTACAAGCTTACAAAATTTTTCTCTGAGAATGTAAATTACCTAAAAAATTTAGAATTACTACACTTAATAAAAATGTGCAATTCCTTTAAAACAGGAAGATGAAAAATGCCCTGCCTAAGGATAGGCTCTTCCTCACCTAATTTTAACCCCCTAAAGAGCTGTTTATGCCAGTTCTCTATTTCTATAGTTCATGAAATGATTACTCAAAATGATTACTCACATTCAAAAGCAATTCATGCATTCTAAGGTCTGATTACCTCTTCCTCTACTAAGAGCAGAAAAGGCTTAGATGCCAAAATGCATTGAACTAGGGTTCAATAATGATGAACAAGGATTCAATGCAGGACACGTCAATGAAGATGCGTCCTGCATAAAAGGCTCATGCAAAGTGCAGACAACACTGTGACAGAACTTTGTTATGAAAGGAACTAGCTAGTTCTTCTGAATATCCATGATACGCTTCATTTGCAGCTTGATCTAATCAGCTTTGTGCCTGTGGCCAGTATTCCTATTACAGGCCTGCTATTCACACCCACTACAGTTTTGCAATTTACTCCTTCAACCTAGCTCTTATTTTTCCTCATATTTCCCCTATTAACTGTTGTTATTATTGACTCAAACATATTAACAAGTCTGTTTATCTTCTACAAAAAAATTACTAACTTTAAAAGGAAAAAGGAAAACAAAAAGATACCTGAGACAGCTTCATCTGCATGTGGGCAAACACATGAAGAAAACCAACTACAGCATCCCATAGCCTGCTGTGTGCCAGACTTTGCTGATTCCCAGTACATGGCCCCTATTGTTCAGGCAACAAAAAAAGAGAAAAGCAGAGTTTATTTGCAAGAAACTCAACAAAATCAGGAAGGAAGATATACAGGCAGTGCATAGTTCAGGGTTTTCTTTTAGAAACTACTATGAAAAATTAAACATATATAGAATTATCTATTTAATAACACCACTGACTGTAAGCAACACCTATTCCTAATAACCATCTGGCTCTTTTTTATCCAAGCCCCAATTCAGAACACAAAAAGTATGTACCCTTGCATCTTGTAGTGAAGAGCCCAAAACTGAACACAGTATTTGAGATGGTGGCTCACCAGCACTGAATACGGAGGTACAATCACTTCCCAAGTTCTGGTCACCACCCTGTTCCTGAATGCTCTTGGCCACCTTAGCCACCTAGGCACACTGCTGGCTCATGTTCAGCCACTAGTTGACTAACACCCCCAGGTCCTCTTCTGCTGTGTAGCTTTTCAGTGACTCTTCCCCAAGCCTGTAGCACTGCATGGGGTTATTGCGACCTAGAACTTGGCCTTCTTGAACTTTATACCATAGGTCTCAGTCCATGAATACAGCCTATCCAGATCCCTCCGTATGGCCTTCTTGTTCTCAAGCAGGTCAACACTTGCAGCCAACTTGGTGTCATCTGCAAACCTACTGAGGGTGCACTCAGTTCCCTCATCAATGTCATTAATAAAGATATTGAAGAGAATCGGCCCCAATACTGAGCCCTGGGGAACACCACTTGTGCCGAGCCACCCACTGGATTTTACTCCATTCACCACCACTGTTGGGGCCCAGCCCTCCAGACAGATTTTTACCCAGAAAAGTGTGCACCCATCTCCAGTTTCTCCAGGAAAATGTTGTGTGAAACAGTGTTGAAAGTTTTGCTAAAGTCCAGGTAAACCACATCCACAGCCTTTCCCTCATCCACCAAGTGGGTCATTTTATCATAGAAGGAGACTGGGTTTGTCAAGAAGGACCCTGCCTTTCATGAACCCATGCTGGCTGGGCCTGATCACCTGGCTGCCATGCATGTGATGCATAATGGTACTCAGGATGACCTGTTCCATGACCTTCTCTGACACTGAAGGCAGACTGTCAGGTCTGTAAATTCCCCTAATCCTTCTTCTGGCCCTTCTTGTTGATGGACATCACATTTGCTAGATGCCAGTACACTGGGACCTCCCCAGTGAGCCAGGACCACTGGTAAATAATGGAAAGTGGCTTAGTGAGCCCTTCTGCCAGTTCCCTCAGTACCCCTGGGAGTTCCATAGAATTGTGCATGTCTAAGTGCTGTAAGCAGGTCCTTCACCAATTCCCGTTGGATTATGGGGGCTTCATTCTGCTCCCCACCCCTATCTACTAGCTCAGGAGGCTGGTTACTCAGCAAACAACTGGCCCTAGTACTAAAGACTTAGGAAAAGAACACATTAAATACCTGAAGGTTAATGCAAAATTATGATAAGGGATTAGAGAATCTAATTCCCAATTATTTATTTTTTTTCCCCCAGCATATTCTAGCTGTTGTAGAACACCATTCTAAAGAATATTTTTCCAAAAATTTCAACTTCTAAAAGGCAGGAATAGAAAACTCTCTTGAAGCCTCAAAAGATAACATATAAAAACTTTACCAGCTAGCATGCTACTTACGATTTGTGAAATATGTGTACATTAAATACTTGTACCCACAAGCTTCTAAGCTGCCTCTACTCATACTTATTCAGTCCTATTCTATAACATTGCATCCTTATGAACTATAAAATACTATTTTTGTAATAGTGATATGTGACTTCAGTATTTCAGACACAGCACTGATGCCTTAAAACAGTCTGACAGAAAATGAAACCTAATGTTCTGTTGACTAAATAGCGACTACGTTTTGCATTGACTTCAGTTTCTCAGTGGTTTAGAAGACTGTGGCAGTCTAGGCCAAAATAAAACAAAACAAAAAACCCTAAACCTCTACTCTCTTGCATATGACCAACGGACAATTATTTACCAAAATCTGTAAATTTGACTAAATCGTTAACATTCCAAAAGAGTAGTGACATATATATATTTCAAAACTTCGCTTCCTACTTAAATAAATATACTATAATAATGTTGAAGCATCTTTAATGTTAAATGCATCATAATGTTGAATGCATCTATACTATATTTCTATCTATGTTATATATATACAAGTAATGTTTTCATGTCAAATTTTTAATTATTAATTAATTGGAATTATTTTTCCAGTAATTTACCTGAATATACTCTGTGAGAGTATTGAAAACTTGCTTTGCAACCTGGATGGCTTTGGAAAAATTTCGTTGTCCTTGCTCATCAATAACATCCTTCCCAGAATAATACCAATAGAAATCACTAATGGATTCCTAAAAAACAGTTGTGAGAAGCACAAAGAGATTTTGTAATCAAACTGTCTCTAACCAGTTATTCATCAAGGTAAGATAAAATATTAGATATTGTTCTAGTAATGAAAAGTATTGAAAGGTTTTAAATGACCCCCAAACAATTCTTCAAGAATTGCAGTTTCACCTCAAGAGAATCAAAAGGAAAACAAGTAAACTGAAATAAACAATTAAAAAAAAAACACACAAGGGCAAACCTTAAAATAAATAAAAAATTATATCTGTTGGTACCTGCTGTTAGAAATACAACTGCCTGCATTCTGAAAAGGACTACTCAATAGTATTACCATGCTGCTCGCCTTTCACTAAACAATCTCTCTTTATACTGTGTGCTTGACACCTTGTCAATAATGTGTTCAAATGTTGCTTTGTGTGCATAATTCCTCTTTCTGTCTTCCCCAAAGATGAGCTTATTAAAAAGCAATGGAATGAAAATGATTGTATTGTCCCTACAACTTCTACAGCATGCATAAGGATAAAAAGCAACGTTGATAACAGCAGCAACTTAAAAGACACCAATTTTCAAAGCCTAGAATTGTCAGACCCAATAAATAAGTTGCTAAAGGCAAAACTTAACTAGATAAATTAAAATAAGCCAACAAAATGTGTAATCAGTGATTTTTCAGAAAGACAAGAATAACAGGTAGAAATTATTAACAGTTATCACAAAATATGTTTTCATGTCTTTCACATGCTCCAATCTGAAAACAAATTAGAATTTTTTTTTATTACTCTCTACGAGGTTGTGAAAAGGTGGTGTTTTTACATTTAAAAAATCATTTAAAATCGGAGCTTTGAGGGGTTTTTAGTCTAACATTCTCTTTTTTTTTCCTTCTTAGAAAATGCTGTGCGGTTCTTATGCTTCATTCACTTCATGGCATCCCATGACTATCCATAAAGCAGCCTAGTGTTCAGAATAAATCAGAACATGGATGAAAAAGCACCTGGCTGAAGCTTAACTTGAACAATACAAAACACCTTTCAGTCACAGGGTAGTCTCAGTCAACAACTGGCTAATGGTATTCACCGATACACTTAGCTTTGCACTCTTGCATGTAACGGCTGACATTAGTCTTTCACACTTTTGTCACCTTTGACTCTCACAGTTCAAAATAACAACCTTTAAAGAACTGTAACAGCCTTTCTCATCAACATGGACTACCGTGACCAGAATAAATGTCATGACAAACAAATGTGCGCCTTTAATAAAACTGAACATTTTGTGATAAGAATGAAGTTTGACTTTGCTGTAAACAGAATTAGTGTGGCAACAAACCATGTACTGCTGAAGGAAATTCCAGATAAATTCAGAAATTTGGAGCGTCCACATAAAAACTTCTGCCATACGATCAAAATAAATGAAATAATTTTTTGAAAAATGGTATACATTCTATAGATGCAAGTCATTACTGCTATCTACGTAATTAGTATATAAGTTAACCTACCTGAACTCTTAATAAGTAATCCACAGTGGAAATTATAATATTAACAGTTGTGTTGTTACCAGTTTGAGTTCTCAGGTAATTCTGGAAATCTAAAAATTCAAATAAAAGTTTAATTTAAATTTATTTCAATATTAAAGACTTATGAAACCACTCCTGAAAATTAATTCTGATTTAACATTATCTAGGAAAGTATCGGTTAAAGGAGTGGATTTTTTTTTAACTTTTTTTTTCTTTTTTTGCAACAAACTGTTTTAAGAGTTTCAGCATTTTATGGCAGAAATCACATACCAGTTAACTTCTGAAGCCAGAAGCTTGATTATCTGTTTCATCTGTTGAATTTTAATTGGTCTTATTTTCATCTCATTTATGTAGAAATTTACATCTCTAGAACTCTATCATCAGAATCAGACTCAGTATATATTTTGTTAAGCAAAAGCAAAATGAAATCACATAATTATACGATTCCTGATTACAAAGTCATAAATACGTCCAATGGCTAACAAAAATTATCTCTTTTTTCCTTCTTTTTCTTCCCAAATAATGATAAGAGAACACAGGGAAGCGTACATAATAATAAAAATATGCTCAATATAATGTATTTGTTTAATTTGATTTTTTATATTTAAAATAGGTGCTACTTCTTCAAGAAAGGTATTGGGTATGTTGTAACTTCACATACAATTCTAACTGACATTAGTGCCAAATAGTACACACCAAAAAGCATACAAATGACAAAGAACAATAAATATATCTCCCTGTTATATTTTTCCTCTGAATCTTTACTGACTAGAAGATATAAACCATGTGCATTTTCCTAGATAAATTTACCTTTCCTAGTAGGTAAAGATCCAAAACTCACCATTTTGGAAACCATTATCTTTTCTAAAAAGTTAAAGCCGATTAACGAACCTGGCAATCTAGTTCCATACAAATATTTCCCTTTCACATACAGCCTAGCACCTACTCCACCTTTCATGGTATTTTATGAAGGCTGCAAAACATTCAGCAATGAAGAGCTTTTATCTTTCATTACCATCACCTTGGCTGAGCTGACTGGCAGCCTGCCCACAAACCTGAATTATGTCCTTCACATAGCAATTGAAGGAAGCGGAAGAGGTCACAGGTGAACTCATCATCCTGCATCACCTTTTCTCCTGTAGAAAGGCCAGAATGAAGCACATTATCACAGGCTGCCGAGTAACACCCCACAGCCCCTGAAGAAAATCTCCATATTTAATTTTAAGAAAGACAGAAGGGGAAAGAAAATTTGTATCCACCAAGCTATCTGAAGCACATATGACTTGTGTTTAGCAGATAGTTATTTGGTTAAAAAAAATAATTATGAAACTTAACTTCTGATTTATAAATATGGCAGCATGAGCTTGGCAACATTTTATAAATAACCCATGATTTACATTCTTGTTTGACTTTGCTGGGCATGAATGCTGCATTACATACAAAGGTTAGGATCAGATTAATTCGGTTTCCATTTATCACAAAACAAGGTACTTAAAATACAGAAGATTTAATCAAACAGTAATGAAAATAATTCCTCAAATAAACTATTAGATTTTTAAATCTTCTAAAATAGTCCGTGAAATTTACAGCTGTGCACATTCTCAAGAATCATTAAGGCTGACATGTTTGAGGATTTAGCACCTGTCGGCTGCTGACAAAATGGATGTTGGGTATTAGTCTCCTTTGACAAAACAAAGCAATATACTTATGATGAAATAGAACAAATGGCAATATGCTTTACTGAATTAGGCCTTCAGGTAATTTTTTTTGGTAAATAGCTAATATCCACATGTATAAAGCTTCAAATTATTTTCTCAATTCTTCACAAGAAGTAATATACTAACATTTATCTCCATTAACACATCATTATTTCAATTACATCAATACATACAGTTAATTTTGTACACTTGACATAAGAAGAGGGCAAACCATCATTCCCCCAGGAAAACAATCACAGCTGAGGAAAATGTAGAGCAGCTAAAAAAATTACAGAGAAGCACAACATTCAAAACCAATAAAGGCCATCTATTGAAAGTAAGGAAATTCCCATATAGGACTTTGGAAAAGACTATAGAATGTGCATGGCAACAAAAATAGAACGCATAAAAACTTCTACTTTTTAAGAATATACATCATTTGAATAGGTGGCCAAGTGCTATTTGCAGACAACAAAAGGAAAGGAGATAAAAATGTAAGCAAAACACAAAATAATTTGGAAGATTTTTTTTATAAATAGGGGGATATTTTAGGTTTTTATCTGAAGTTAGAAATCCCATGTCTGCAAAGACAATTTTTTTAGTGGGCAAACAGAAGAAAACCAAAAGAGTAGCTAAATTAAAATTTAAAAGGAAAAACATTTTTTTTAGAAAGGTTATAGACAATAATTATTACATTAACAGTTGCTGGCATACTGTTATATGTGCATAACTCTAATTATGTCAACATTTATAAATTATTATGTTATTATTACATTATTATAGTTGAATTGTAAACGGTATTTAGTGCAATTTGAACTACATACAAGCAGGAACACGATCAGAAGTTTAACGACGTAACTTCATGAATGACTATAAATTCAAGATAATGGACTTATCAATCCACAGCCTGTGAATTTTCAAGTAAGAAGCTTCAGTACAATGGTAGGATTAGGAAGTAAAAACATATTAAAAACTAATATGAATAGTTAAAGGTAAAGAATTTTCCTCTTTCCTGTTGCCATCACAACACACTGTATTAAGAGCAGATATCACCGAGGTATATACAAACACGTGTTCTTGTAACGTAGGGACAGATAAAATGCTCTTCCTCCTAATTCCAGACCTGTACTTATCGCAGTGTCAAACAATATGCAGTTCTTTCTCCAAAACCGACCCAAATACTATAAATGACATTCCATGACGTTTTCCTCAATCCCAGACACGAATCCGGATATAGTTTTTCAGTCACAGAAGACTGAAAACCCTTTCAGCTAATTAAATTACTCTCTGTCAGTGCTGATTAATGTATACATATAATCTATGCCCAAGAATGCAAGAAGGCAAAATCAAGAGGTGCTTCTGGACTTAGAAGGATATTAGTCAACATTATATGCAGGTTCAGACCTGCAAGATACTTTCACATGTTTCTGGCCAAAGGCCAGAGCCTAGAATATCCTGCAGGATTAGTCCCTTTTTTCTAACTTAACTGAACAGCTGTCATGCTTAACGTTACGCTTGAAGTCACATGTTTTGTCAATCTAGATGAATATTTAAATTTTGCAAAAATAAGTGTTAGAGTTGGTGGAGCCTGTGCCTTCATATGTGCAATGCATGTGGCTTGCCTGCTGTGATGGCAATGATTTTAAAAAATAACTCACAAGGAAAATTGCTGATGTATTACAGTTGGAAAAATCAGGCCCATAAAGGGCCCAACCTTGTATTTCTTGCATATCAAGAGATCACTGAATCAAAGCTATTTGCATGAGTAAGAACACAGACTGAGTTACAGTTTAATATTTTTCCACCTCTGTTTTTCATGCCCTCTTATCAAATACAATTTTTTAGAACAAGAAGGAAAACAGTTCTCAACGATTACACAAATTATCTTGTGAAGTAATCTTCTGGCTTTTAGTACACCCACTAGAATGTAGGACTTTTTATAAAATAAATTCCAAATGTAATTTCAGAAAGTGTTTGGAAGGCTCTTTAAATTAACTCCACTATAAAGAAATCACAAAATTAATGCAATTTATTGCAAAATTCTGCAAAATTGTAAGATGTTTAGGTACATCATTTCACTTAAGTTGAAAGGTCCATTCCTTTTATAAATATTTTTACATACTTCAAAATGAAGCAGAAAACCCATGTTTTATAACAGCTTGGCCACACTAAGATTTGAAATAGTCCTGATTTTCAATTTCTACACTGATCAAAATCTGACTGAAACCAATGTTGGTATTGTCAGGTATTTTAATTTTCAGATATTAGTTACTGACTTCAACAGATGTCTCACTTACAACTACAGAACTGAAGTCCATTTCTTTTTATAAAATCTAAGAGAAAAACCTTTGCTGCTGTGCACACAAATTCATGCCAGTACATACAAAGATTTACATAGATAATGTACTTATGAAAATACACACTGCTTATGGTAGGACAGGTCACAAAACCATGTTCTTGTTTTTGCTTGATATGATGTATATTCTGGCATATATTTGCTTAGCCGTTAAAATGCTGCCATTGCTCATGCTGTATGTAAATGGTATGGCTACACACATGAAGGCTTACAGATTAGTTTTTATGAAACTGGTAGCATGTGTTTGTGATATATAGGAACAAAGGTATTGTGTGTAGGAAATGAAAGTAAGATTGAGAGAAAAATTAAATACATGGATTTTTTCCTTGAAAGTGCATGTGTCCAAGCGTAATAATTATCCCCTTTTTTTTTTAATCCTCAACAAAAAAAATCTGACTTTTATTACTACTCAGAAACATTTGTCTAATGCTACTTATTATAGAAATACACAAATGCTTTCAGCTTTCAAAAAAGAATAGAGGTTCATTTTGATGGCAGTTGAGCAAGAGCAAAGTTTTCTCATGATAAACCAAGTGAATTTAGTCTTATCACAAGATCCAGTCAATCCTGGGTTGGATTGTGAGTGCCACATGCCTTTGACTTCTCAAGAATCTGATTCAAGTAAGAAAAGCACTTGTTTCCTCACCAAGCTATACGTAACAATTTCTCTGAACTGAAGTACTTGAGTTCCCTTTTAAATGCAAACACTGAATCAAATACAGTGATACAAAGATCGAAAACACCCCTCCAATGTATACTACAGTGGCTCACACAGAATATAAACACTTTAAGTGTGACTAGGCTGGCAAAGGATGAAAGTATATTTATTGATTTCACATTATTAATGGCTGAAAATAGCCTTGATGTGTACCCTTCCTATAGCATGTGTATTATATGGCATGTGTACCACTCTTAATCAGTTTAATAGAAAGTCCTTTAAGGCATATTATCAGATTAAATTTCATTCTATAATTTATTTTACTAAAATAAGCCTTCTGAGAACTTATGGGGAAACAAAATCATGCCATGTTACAATATTAAAAGATTAAAAATAAAATTGGAGCCTTCCTGAAAAAAAGAAAGATGGTAAAATACTGTAAGCAGAATAAGCCTCTCCAAAGGAAAAAAACATTGCACTTTCAAGATTTTTGTGATTTATAGTGAAATAGCGTAGGGTATGAGCGCTAAATGAAAAGTGAAAAAAAACATTACAACATAACAAGAATTTCTACACGTCTTTGGTTTTAAAACCCCTCTTTTTTGAAAAAGAAACATAACAATCAAAACATAATACATAGAGAAGAAACAACATTGAGTACATCACAAAAAACAAGTAAGAAACACATTTGCTAAAGAACCATCAATGTTGTTACCAGTGGGGGTTCCAGGGTATGGAAAGGGAAGGTAGTACCAGTCAGAGGAATACCAGGACAAGGAGCTTACGATGCGGACAGCACAAAGAAACAGTTGGAATAGAGCAATAAATCTCACATCCTTGTTGTCTCAGTACAGGACTTTCTACCTATTGCCAATATTGACATGGGACCAGAAACTATATCGCACTGACTTTGAAGAAAAATTGACTCTATTCCTATAAGTGTTAACAGCAGTTTTCCTTTTACTTTGGCAAGAATAGTTTCAGGCTTACAGGTTGTAAACTCAATGACAATTAGTTATTAATATGCTTCTGCATCAGATTCTGATGATGTGAGAAACGGGCTACGGTGTACATTTTACATCATGTTCCTTTGGGGATCAAGAAAATGATCTTTAATGGAGGAGTAATTAAGAGTAAGTGTCTCCCTTGAAGAAAAGAATGGGAGAAAACATTTCCACATCTTTGGTACTTACTTTGTAGTATTTACAGAAGGTTATTCATAAGATTGCAAACAGACATATTATATCAAGTATCCCATAAAATCTGGGATACTTTGTTCAGTACAGGAGTTTCTCCACAGATACACTGGCTGGGCCTTCATAATGTTATCAGGGATTAATAACAGTATCTGTATGGCTCTTATGTAAACTACTTTTCAATGAATTGAAAAAGGTGTGCTTCATAATACAAAACGTTATTATTATTATTTGAAGGTAGCATAATATCAAGAATAATGTAACCTTGAAAAGAAAAAGTATTTTTTTTTTTTGGTTTGGCTTTACTTTGTTCTGTTTTCTTGAATTTTCAATAGCTGGATATTAATATATTTAAAATGTGCTGTTAGCAAATATTATCCCTTTGTGCCAAGAAATCTGTGATATAGCATGATTACTGGATCTTGACATTGCTGCTGCTCAGTAACAAAGAAAATAAATACACATGATCTGAACTGTAAAATTTTGTTAAATGGCCAAATAAAAAATTTCCATTGAGAAAAAAAATAAAAATCCAGGTCAACTTCCTCCCCAACATCTGGCTAGTGAAAAGACATCTGCTGGGTTTGAGGTTATTGTTTCTGCTGAAGGGTATACACATTTTGTATTTTAAATTCTCATGGCAATGGGAATATCTCGTAGCAACTGCTCCTACAAAGCTCTTCCTTTAAGTAAGGAACCTTTGAGGTATAGGAACCTTAACACATCAAGTAGCTTTCAGAGCAAGGAAGAACCATCAGTAAATATTATTTATTCCTCTAAATTAGTGATGCATCACCTCTTTCTTGTATTAACTCCTGACCACATTAGATAAACCTAGCCAGTGACAAGTCCTCTCCTTACTAACCACCCTCAAATCCTTACTGGATCCACCACTGATTCCCTGTGCTTGCACAAATCAGTGCAGTGATAAAGCCACATTCAGTACACAACAGAAATACTACAGGAGGACTATAGCACAAGGCTTTGTATATGTATAGGTTGCTTGGGGTTTTTTGTTTGTTTGCTTGCTTTTTAACATTCATCTATCACAAATACTGGGCTCACTATAATGAAAAGAAATAAAAAAGAACAGGAAAAAAATGTTTAAAAAAGCTTGCTGCTCTTACATCTAGTGTGCCAGTTACTGTGCAAATCCTGAGAAAGGGAGGAAAAACAGAGTGGGGAGAGTTGACACAAAACCCGAGAAGTTTGGAATACACAATTATAATAATAGAAAAGAATCCACTAGTTTAAACAGTTTCACAGGAAAAAAAATTCTAATGGTGTTCAGGAGCTGTACAGTGCTGACACAAAGCTTACAGCAGAAAAATTAAAGAATAGGCAGTTGGTTTTAATAATTACCACGCTCATGAGTGATGACTGAGGAAGGGAGGACAGGACAATTAGTTGAAAGAAAAGAAAACAGGGAAAAAGTTGAGAAACTGTTTTTAGCAAATACAAAATATAGTTAGTATTGGCTTTGGTAAAAGTAGCTCCGTACTAAAAGGGAAAAATCAAATAAACAGAAAATTTAAAAAAATATCTCAAATGGGGAAGAATAAAAGCTTGAGACAAGCAGTTGAATATTCAAGAAATATGCCACACAAAAGAGCTACAAGCACAATAGCCAATGAGATATGCAGTGTTGCAGGTATGAATTATGAATCCCCAAATGCAATAATGATTATGCAGTCAAGCTCTTTTACCTTGTTTTAAAGAGAAAAAACATGTTAAAAGATTAGGTCACTGTAGGATTTAAACATAAAAATGCACCATAAAAAATTCTGAAGATAAGGGAAGAAAGTGCTTTGGTGGCTCTATTAAGTCACATGAGAATGAACCTTATGTTTCCAGACAATCACAGTAAGGGAGTAGTAGAACTTACTGTCAGACAAAAGAGAGAAATTGACACTGAACTGACAACACAGAGGGTAGAAAGCCAAATTGGTTCTAAGTCAAACATAAAGCAAAAATTTTGTACTATTTCCCCAAAGACAAACAGAAAAGAATGACTTCAAAGAAAAAGCTTTCCCAGCAGACTTTCTTTTTCTAAATATTCGATACAGTTCCCTTGACCTCTAGTATTTAACTTACTGCTTAACTAAATTGTCTGCTTTTCATTCCAGCCAAAACAGCTTAAGAAATTGGGTGGGGACTCTTAATTTCATTTTATGCTGAGACTGGTTAGGGACTTATGAAATGTTTTACATGCATAAACACTTTGTTTGTAACTAGAATATGTTTTCATTTTTACATGTAACATCTTACCTTCTTCAGAATGATGGGTAAGAGTCCTCTGAGGTTATTCTGAAATTCAATACATGCTAGTGATTGACTATTGACAAGCATGGGCTCAGGTAGACCAATTAAACATAAACCACTCTGGGCAACTGTACCTTAGCTTCAGACTATAGATATATATTTATAGGGTTCTTTCAAATTCAGCTTGCTTCTGCAAATGTAAAACAGAAATGTTCACAGAACATTTCTGTTAACTCAATAGTACCTGATCCCTCTTCAGTCACCATGCCAAGGCCTTCTGCTTTATTTTGACGTTCAAATGCATTTAGGTCAAGAACACTGCAATGAGAAAAATTACATTTTTCCTGTGATTAGTTAAATATATGTAATATTTCATTTTGTGAAAGATAGAGAAGGATTTGTGATTTCATTTAAGTATATATTCATACTAGTGTCAAGAAGATACATTTTAGTGGCTTAATATATGTCTGCTACAAGATTACAAAACTCAGCTTTACAGACTTAACCTGCTTTTGTCCCACATATGACAATAGAACTTAGCTTTTTTATGATCCCTAAAAAAGGGAATGGATGTGTTTATGATAGAAATAGTAATTTTAGAGATTACAAAGAAGCCGTATTATTTACTACTTTTTCATTATAGTCCAGTTCACCCTGAGCAACAAGGTCCTTTAAGAAACTATGACACTTAGTGTTTCCCTCCCTCCACATTCTGAAAAACTGAAGCTGCCGAAGGGGAATATGTATTCCGCTAACCAGATTTAGCAACATATACTGACATAATTTCTTTTGTGAATCTACAAAGTTCTGCCTTTTTGGCTTATCATGTCAGCTAGCCATGGGTACCTTTCCTCATAAGCAAGAATGTTCATACAAATCAGATGAATGTAGATGAACTGCAATAGGTGTTCTGCTGGCAAGAAACCTCACTGATTTCAAAATGAAACTTGGCCAAAAACAGTGTCAAATAAAAAGGGTGTAACATCATAGCCTTGACATAACAGAAGACTTGAACCACTTGATCCAGGAAACCCCTTTTAGTCCTATTGTTTATGTTCTTTAATACATTAGTTATTGATAAGGTTTATTCTTAGGAATTATACATAAAGCATTTAAATATATCTATATTTATATATATATAAAATCAATATAAACTGTCAAGAAGCATGAATGGACAAAAATTTCACAGTACCTCCACAGTTTATTAAAACATAATATTCCATTCATTTTTCTGCCTTTTAAAGTCCTATTAATATTTCTCACAAAGTTGGATTTACCCAAAATCTTTATGATTACTTAACATTGATCATTATCCTGGTCTCTACAGGGTTACAAGATTCCTCCAGAGTTAAGAATTCACCCATGAGGAATGCTCGTAACATTGGAATTATTTTCTTGCATATCTCAAGTAGACACAAATGCAATAAACATTTGTGAAAAGAGCTCTTTTAACAAGGTAAATCCATATCATATGAAGATTTTCCTACCGTGAGCACCATCTTGTCCTTTACCCCAAATCTATCACATTACAGTCCCCAGGTGTTGTTTGCAAAAAGCACATAGAAAATCTTTCCAAAACTATAAATCCTGTGGAATAAAACCTAAATGCGAAGTAATAGATTTTTAAAAGTAGATATTTTCTTACCTACAGGACTGCATAAGACCAGCAAGACTCTGAAAGAATCCCACATCCTTTTTATCCTTGAGGTAGTCAAGCATTTTCTGCAATAAATGCAAATAATTTATGTAGATAATTAATTTTTATATGATGTGTTAATCTAGTTTACTTAATATTATATGGATTTTAGATTACTATTGATGCTGCATTTTGAAGTATTTCTAACATTCACAGATTAGAAAAAAAAGAGTCTTGCAGAGAAAAATCCAGGTATCAAAAATAAAAAGAACATTTAACGGTCATGGCATTTACAGAAAATGTCATTCATTTTGGAGATTCCTTCCTAAAACATGGAAAATAAAGATAGTAACTAAAGTCAGCACAGCCAGCAGAATTTATTGTTTAATATAAATGCAATCTTGCCATCACTAGGCCACAAATTTGTATTGACACTAACATTTCAGCACCTTTCATGACTAGGCTCGTCATGACCTCAGATCATTTTAGCTGCAACATCATGTTAATAGTCATGTGAATATTTTTTAAAAATTGGTTTAGCTTTATTGTAATTTGTAATACAACAGATTGCAATAACAAGAGGTTATTCAGTGGAGTGAACTCTGATTCTAGAATGCAATGTGCTGTTGAGTGAAGATATAAGATGATACTGGAGGTCCCTGTTGTGAACAAAAATCACAATGCTTAAAGATTAGTCTTAGTAGGAATGCTACAAGAATTCACATTGTGAATGAAGCAAAAGTCTTTTGCAAATAACACAAATAGTAGGAAAAATAGATAATAAGTAACTTCCAAAATGAAAGAGCACATAAGCAGACACTGTTAACAAAATGTATCAGCATTAATGTATCTACCAAGTAGACCCAACATCACAGAAAAGGAACACCCCCATCAACAACACCATACTAATCAAAGCAAAGAACTCCAGATGATGGTGATGATTACTTTCCAAAACCACTTCTGTAACTCTCCCCCCACCCATACCATTCTTCCCAAGAGGGACTGAAGAGCTGATCTTAGGACCTAAGGGAAAATTGGAAAGGTGAACACAACACCAGAGAAAATGGGCAGAAATGAGCCATCCGAAAAAAATAGCAATTCTAATTGTATCACTGAACCTTTCATGTTATAAGTATGTAATTTAGACTAGTAGTATTAGTGCTAATGTAATCATACTGTTTCCTGCAATCTGATTAGTTAAAATTTTATCAAATAATTAAAAAAATAATATGTTGTAGCATATTATGTTGCACAAATTCAGATTAAATAATTATGTACAAATTTAATGATTATCCTACATACTCTAATATATCATGACATCACAAAGAAGTGGCAATGGTTCAAGCAGATATTTTTCTGCAAAATTTGTGCTTTCTGTTCAATTCCTGGTAATGGTCACTTCTGAAAAGAACATTATTTTTGGCTGTATTCAGCAGCTTAAGTGGTTGCTTAATTTCAGAGTTTACTGTATTCTTCAAGCTGTTCTAGAGCAATGTAGTAATGGCAGGTATGAAGCCTTCTGGACCACAGAATCTTCAACTGGTACAGAACACTGAATATACTCTCTACCGGGCAGAATACTGTTAATATATCAGACTCATCCACTGCTCACCACATTGTGTTATTATAGATTAATAAATAAAGTTTGACTTCTTTGCTTTTATCACCAAGACTCTCCACGACATAAGCTAAGGACTTCTGAAGTTGTGTAACTTTTGGCAAAGATTAGGGTCAGCAATTTTGCTCTACTGGCTACAGGACAATGGCAATTTCCCAAGAAATCCTTCCCTCCCACAGACTCCCCTAGAAGTTAACAATTTAACATAAAATTTCCTCCTTCCAGCTGAAGTGCAAAACAAATTTCTTTTAGCCTTGTATTCTGTAAATTAATTATAAAATAAGAAATAAGAACTATATACCTAGCAATCAAGATACTTTTGTATATTATTTTCTTCTGGGAATGGGAGCCAGAGGATAAACAGCATCTGACAAATAGTCACATTACATAACGCACTACTACAATAATAATGACCAAGGTATAAAGACATATACTGGCTAGAATGGGTAAAAATAAATGAGTACCTTACCTGTTGAACAGTAGAATTTCCTCCATTTAAAATGGCAATCCCTAGCTTTAGGGTAGCTGCAACCATTGGCCCCATCTCACCTTAAAATTATTTTAAAATATAATTTTAGATCATATTTAAAAACAGGAATGTTCTATTAACTCATCCATGCAATGACTTAAATGGAGAGGAGAGGCTGTTTTTTTTTTTTTTTTTTGTAAAACGGACCTATTTTTCTTTCATGATCTCTGCTGTGACTTAGTATCTTCCTGAGTGCCTACAGATGTAGTGTAATATATACACAGCACACAAAAGAAGCAAGACCTAGCTGAGGAAGACCTAAGGTCAATTAATATAAATCATATTTCATTCGCTAGAGTTGATTTAAGGCTAGGTGCACAATTTTAGAGTTAGCTTTTAAGTTTAACAATGTGTCCCTTCTGCACGCAAGTCTAAATATTGGTTTTGCATTTCTTCAGAAAATGACAGTGATCCAAAGCAATGTTATAGCAACTGAAATTTGCAAACAGTAATTTTTAAAACACTGCTACTCTAGAAACAAATCTAGACAATGAAAGCATCAACGCTTAGAATAAGATGGTGGCTCAGGGAAAAAAACATCATTTACACTTCTGAAATGTTTTATCAAAGTACACCAATAAAGTAGATATCTGGGGAGTGAGGGGGAAAAAAAAAGAAAAAAACAACAAAGGCTACACCTTCTTCAGAACTATATACACCCTTAAATCTGGGGGCCTTTTTGTCCTGCTAAAGCTATGAACTTTTTCACACTTCCTCTCAAACATCGCTAGAAAAATAATAACAATAATAAGAGTAATTATTACTAATATCATCAGCAATGATGACAAAAGTAGAAATAACAATAATAACCCCATGAGAAATACTCATTACACTTTTCTGGATTAGCTGTCAATAATTTTTGAAACTGTGGGCGCATTTTGAAAGCAAACCTTAGCAGCAAACTTCTGCAGGTTTTGCCCAATAAGAATTACAAGATCACTAGAAGTAAGGTTTAATAAGTAATCTACACAACAAAACATTACCTTTACTAGCACTGATTGTCTGCAGAACCATCTCAGCAGCACCCCGGTCATGCAGTCTGGCTTGCTGATACAGAAGTTTTTGCTTTTCCATTTCTTTTTCCTGAATAAAAATTCCAGTCATTTAAGATGAGGACTTCAGTTACTATCAGTTCTCCAAAGGTTTTTGGTTTTCTCTTAGTATATGGGCTCTATGGCAACATCATGGACCATTTAAATACATACAAGCTACTGAACAGATATTTAACATGTTCAAGTGATATTCTCCCTTTGGTATTTTTCTTTAATATGCTTTTAGCAGTTTATCTGAAAAGAGTAATCTCAATTGTATATCATCAGGTTAGTTCAAACCCCAGGTTCATTATATATAGACTGCATACATCAAACTTGCACTTTTGTGCCATGTTTTTGTGCAACAGTTCATACTCTTAATAAATCTTCTATAGTGAGACCATAACTTCATACTGCTCAGTATGTGGCTCTTGAGTTGCAAGTTGTTGCTGAATACCAGAGTAACAGAAGCATCTCAGATTTTTTTCAAAACATCTCATTGTATTACAATATAGATTGCCCACCCTACCAACAGAATATTTGATAGAATACACTGTGCTTTTATATTTTGCATTCTCTAGCGGCAACAAACAATACTGCATGGCGTTGCTTGAGCAATGGTGAAGTTTGTTCTTTATAATTTAAACTACTACCGAAAACATAAAGAAGAACATAAAGAGCAAACATAAAGGCACAGTTAATTCCAGATGAGCTTGAACTTTCACCAAGTTAATTGAAGTTTACTGGAAAATTGAGGATGACTAAGCAGTATAAGTTGCAAAAAGGAAGTTGCATAGAGCCCTATGACAGCGAGTCCATCGGATGGCGTGGTAAAAAGCTTAGTCAAAAGGAACATGACACAATCAGTTAGTATCATGTCCAAAAACACAACGCCCAAAACATGTATGACCTAAAAGCAGGAATAGCCGCAGCAGAAGTAGCCAGAATGACAGCTTTGCTGCCATAAACTTTCCATCCAAGTTACGGAAAAAAGATATTGGAAGATGGAAGAGGTTTAAAAAATGAAGGCTTGCTAAATAGAGAGTATGAATAATAAATTAAAAAAGAAGAGGTAAAAAAGAGAAGTATGTTCAAATGAATGAAAA
This sequence comes from Gallinago undulata, assembly GCA_026546715.1. Lineage (NCBI taxonomy): Eukaryota > Metazoa > Chordata > Aves > Charadriiformes > Scolopacidae > Gallinago > Gallinago undulata. The sequence goes on from JAOTQQ010000023.1 coordinate 40,452,509, forward strand.
AGAAACCTTTAACTCAAAAGCAAACCAACACAGACATTTATGCTGTTACCAGAGAGTTCTCGCCGAGGCTGGCAAATTTGTTTCTTAAATCTTTGATAATATCGTGCTGCGGAAACAAAATTCATCAGGGTTTTTTTTTTTTTTTCCACACTATTAGCTCTGCTGTGGTTAAATTGTATCTTTCTTTTTTCCTTAAATTATGTGATAAATCTAGATGGAGGCACAAAAAGGAAAAAAAAAAATGGCAGCTTTGCTTCATATTTAGCCATGCTAAGTTTTGAAAGTTTTTGCCTTCATGTTTAAACCTCTTCCTGGGAGTTCAACAAAAACAAAACAGAAACATACACACACACACACACTCACATACAACATACGCACAAACCACCAGAAAATCATGACATCATCACAGGTTCAATATAGCTACAATAAAATATTTTCCTTTGCTTCAGATGCCACTGAAAATCACTGTATTTCTTTTTTAAAAACCTGTTCCTATTTCCAGTTACTTTTAGTTTTAGACCCAACAATCTTTGATTTTTCTTCCATTGCAACATTTATTGTTGACTTTTGTTCACAAGCCTAACATCAGCTAGACTACTATCATTATGCAATAATTAAGTTTATAAGAATGCTTATATGCTTATAGTGACAATGTGTCTGCATAATCTAAAAAGAACAGGTATGGCCACCTCTCACATGGTACTACAGAACAGTGGAAGCAGGCATTGCCAAACAGCCTGAAGCGTGGCATTTTTCATGGAATCAAGTTGTGTAGGTAACCAGTAACAAAGTAACAAAATAAACAAAACAACAATAAAAAACCCACCACAAACATGTCTTCCAAAAGCAACCATTCCTTTGATTACAACTCCCAAAGATCATGGTTCCTTCTTCAATTTGGCAATGCTTCTTCACTGTTGCTTTCTCCATGCAATGTTAATACATATGTATATGTATATGTATCTGATGGTAGTGCTGACATGAAGTGGGCCACCCATTGCATAGAAAGCATACTAAATTAACAGAGCTCTTGCTGGTCAAAGAATCCCTGTTTCTCTAAGATGTACTTACTGCTAACACTGCTATGTATGCTTGCCAGTTGTTATCAAGAAAACTACCAAAATAATTAGGCATTAGTTTGAATTTTCTGTCATTCACAAACCCATCACAACAGTAAAAATACTTCATACTAAATGACACTTTTAAAGCAACTCACCAGAATTTTAAAAAGAAACCTCAAAGAAAACTAAGTCTATTTTACCTTGGGTGCTTTCCATTTACATAGGAAATAGCTGACCACTTAGAAATGTATGTGCATGTATTCCCACATTACAGACTTTCTCCAGCAACCTAACAAACCAAGGAAACTTTTTCATCTTTTTCATCATACTGTTTGAAAACAGACACTCAAACATTTTCTACTTTGTAGTTTGATTTTTGTGTTTTTTTTCCTTTTTTTTTTTTTTTTACAAGCAGCCCTATGCCAAAAATACATCTTGAGCAAACCCATAATTTTTATCTTGAATATTTAGTCAACAAACTTGCAAAAATCAAAAAAAAAGGAACTTTAACTGACAAGTGCACCACTGAAATTCTTTAAGAATGACTTTTGAACTCTCCCTTGGAGCTACACCACGTTGAAAGGTTTCTTTGTTGTTACCACTAAGCTCCAGCCATGGAGTACAGGCTTCTACTTCTTCCTTTTCCTATTTCCTACTTCTACAGATTGTGTCTTGGTTGTGGTGTTTGGTTTTTTTTTTTTTTAATATGAAATTGTGAAATAATTAAAGAGTAAACAGAATAAACAAAAAGATGGAAAGAAATTACTTTCAACTCAACTATTCTAAGATGAACGCTTTTCTTTTCAGTTATCTTCATATTTTTTACTTTTCAAGACCTCTGTCTAGTCCAGAGAAGAAAACCTATTAGACAGGTCTTATATTGGCAAAACATCTGTTAATCTCAGTGTATGCATAAGTACAAGTTATGTATTAAAATATAACACCAAATACTCAAGTACTTTTGAATCTTTCTATGTATTTTTATATATATATATCTTCTACACTTTTACATTCATATTTCTGCTTCTGCTGAATGTCTCACCCCCAAAAGATTTTTTTTTTAAGTTAGAAATGAATTTTTCACTATTAATAATGTTATCCATTATTAATATACCTCACTGGAATTATCCTTTCTACACTGAATTCTGTCATATACAGATTATCATACAACAAAAGGAACTCTTTAAAGTACAGATAGCAAAATATAAGAACAAGTTAAAAAGGAAACTTAGAGGCTACTAAACTGCTAGTTTATAAAATAATCTCAAAAGTGAATTTCATAATAAATGAATGGCCACTCTAAAGCCATTTGTCCACCATCTGCTGTGTTTTCTTGTTCTATGTAATCTCCCATAGTTTAGAAATACTGATGTGTCTCAATGCCAAGCATCTATAAAGCCTTCTGCCATTACTTCCATGATACAAGTAAATACTTCTGAAAATGCTTGAAAGTGGTGTCTAATTATCATCACTAAAAATGACAAGTAGGTTCAAAAATTAATTACCACATTTTTAGATATATGCAATCAGTGGCACTCTGTTTACAATTTTTTAATTTCCTCAAAACTACAGGTATTTATTTTGTATGTAATAATTCTTTGCAAGACTTTAGAACATTAGTAGGCTTCTTGTAGTAGAGGAATTATTAAATATTTTTAAGTAAAAATATGGTTTTATCTAGTCTATGAATTAATACAATTTGAAAATATTCCCTGAGTTCATCTTTATCACTGTTGGTGCTAAACAAGTAATAACAAGAAAAATAAAATTAGCAAGGAAAAACATGTATGCAAAGGGGCTGTTTTGATCAGCTGTAAACATACTTAAGCTAACGCCTAAGAAAGCTGAATTTTTTAATCTGGTGAAATCCAAGCAAAAGAAGTAACACTGATCTAAAAATTATGGGAAAAAAAAGAGAAAACAAATCTTATTCATGAATTTTAAACAAAATTTAGACTAAATAGCAAAAAGATGTTATGTTCTGAATAATACAACAGCTAAAAAGACACAAGAATTATAGCAAACATTAATCAAAATTATTTCTTGTATTCACATGAATATTCAGAGAAAAGAGTTCTGGTGTTCTGCTGACTCTCTTCAGCAATAAAGGCCTTGGGAGGAAAAAAATTATCATGTCGTATCAATAGAAGTTATGACATACCTATGTTATTCAATATCAATATTCAACATGATAATCCACATGGGCAAAAAGTCAGGATTGTCAGGATTATATTTCACATTTCCTAGCATTTCAACAATCTGTATTAAAAACTTTAATGTTATAAATATGTATTTTTAAAATGATATAAAATTAAATAAAAAAACATACACTCCACTAAACAAAATACTACTCTGTGCTGAAATAGCATTAAATCTGAGCTACAAATTCACAGTAACAAAGATATTCTGAAATAAAAAACTTCACTACACCTTTTTTTTTAAAAAGTTCTCCATTTCATCTTGCAGCAATATCTTTATTGATATCATCATGTTTACGCTGTCATTCAATTACATCTTCTTCTCTGGGAAGTAAGTTAGTTTTGTTTCCTACATACTGCCTCCATATTCTTGCTATGCTGATGAGATCACTCAATGTATTAATTCCTGGTCAAGCAGATAGGAACTGACAAAGTATTGAGTCTCTAAAAGAAAAAATATTATATTGAATGACTTTTAAATCCATGTATTCTCAGTTTCCACTTTTTTTCCTCCAACATTACAGAGCTAGAAAACTTTCAAACTGTGTAACCCTATCTTGTTTTAAGCTGGGTGAAAAATTTGACATATTTGAAATAGCTGACATAAATGTCTAACTTTCCACAGGAATAATGAAAAAAAAAAAAGGGTAATGGATTATTTTGAAGATTCCACTATGACTGGTATTAAATCAGTTAACTGGAGTGGAACATCCTATGTACCGGCGTAAGTTTGGTAAGACTATTACATAATTACTGCATTAAATGAACAAAGAACCTGAAAGCTACAAATGATCACCTAATCATTGCAATATATTTGTTCTTCAAAATATATCACTCCTTTCCCCCAGGACTGCCAAAGGCCCTACCTTACATAGATCCCAACCAGTTCTGTTGTGCTACAGCAGCGAAGCATGGAGCGCCAGCTGGTGTTTGAGCTGAAAGACAGGGCAGATGGATGCCTGGGAGTACTCTTGAAAACTACCAGACGAATGCTGCTAAAAGCAGCAGAAAAAAATGCAGTGGGAAGAGATGCTGGTAAACACAGAAGATGGGAAGCAGCCAGAGGAAGCAATGAAAGGTCTTAATGAATTGCCTTCAGTCATCATTTATCACTAAGCCCCTGAACTGAAACCCAAAGAAGAGCCTGGGTACGTTATTCACTTTGTAGAAAAGAGATTCTTTGCAAGACTTTTGCTGCACATTTCCCATAGTCAATGGGAGGTTATTCATACAGCCCAAAACTGGCTTGCCAGATAGGCCAGAAATTGAGAAACAGCTGACCTTATAATAAAGACGGTATTAATGGCATTCATCCTATGTTATTAATATCATAAACTAGATTGTGGGAAATCAAAACTCTGCAACAAGTAGGAGCAAATGAGGAGTGAAGGGCTGACTGCCTAGTGGAGGACACCATAAATTCTCTAACTGAATTAAAGACTCTCTTTATTTTTGCATAGAATTGAAAAAACAGTGACTGATGGAAATAGGGTGGTGGGGAACACAAGAAGGAAAAAGAAAGAAGGTCCTGGCATTAACAAATAGCATAATATCAACACCATCAGAGCATAAGAAAGAACAAAAGAATTCTACCCTCCTTATGCCAAGATGTAAGAACTGATCAAATCTTACTCAACCATAGGATTGTGCTTTTGTAATAGATATATAAATAACTTATCCTGTAGTTGTAGATAGTGGAATCATGAATTAGATTGCATCCATTCCATTATGGATAGGAAAAACTAATAAACACATTTTTGCATACTATTTAGAATGCTTAATTCCTAAGAACTGATACATTGATCAAGGAATTAGCTGGATGATGACACTCAAAGAGTTCGAGTCAATGGCTCCATGTCCAAGTGGCAAGCAGTGACGAGTCATGTTCCTTGTGGGTTGGTACTGGGACCAGTACTATTTCACAACTTTGGTGGTGACACAGATGGTGGGATTGAGTGCACCATCAGCAAGTTTGCCAATGACACCAAGCTGTGTTGCTTGGACAACACACTGGAGGAAAGGGGTGGCATCCAGAGGGACCTGGACAGGCTTAAGAAGTGGGTCTCTGCAAAGTGGGGTGTCTTGAAGTTCAAGCAGGCCAAGTTCAAGGTCCTGCACCTGGGTCTGGGCAATCCCAAGCACAAATACAGGCTGAGCAGAGAATAGATTGCAAACAGCCCTGAGGAGAAGGACTCAGGAGTGTTGGTGGATGAGAAGCTTAACATAAGTCATCAAAGTGCGCTTGCAGCCCAGAAAGCCAACTGCATCCTGGGGTGCAACTAAACAAGCATGGCCAGCAGGTCAAGGAGGGTGATTTTCCCCTCTACTCTGCTCTTGAAAAACCCCCACTTGGAGTACTATGCCCAGCTCTGGGGCCCCCAACATAAGAAGGATGTGGAGTTGTTGGAGTGAGTCCAGAAGAGGAGGGCTGGAGCACCTCTCCTATGAGGACAGGCTGATGCAGTTGGGGTTGTTCAGCCTGGAGATGAGAACGCTCCAGGAGACCATACAGCAGCCTTACGGTACCTAAAGGGGCTCTAAAGAAAAGGTGGAGAGGGACTCTTTATCAGGAAGTGTAGTGGTAGGATAAGGGGTAACAGTTTTAAACTGAAAGAGGGGAGATTTAGATCAGATACTAGAAAGAAATTCTTTGCTGTAAGGGTGGTGAGACACTGAAACAGGTTGCCCAGAAAAGTTGTGGATGTCCCATCCCCACAAGTGTTCAAGGCCAGGTTGGATGGGGCTTTGAGCAACCTGGTCTAATGGAAGGTGTCCCTGCCCGTGACCAGGGTGTTGGAACTCAATGATCTTTAAGGTCCCTTCCAATGCAAACCATTCTATGATTCTATGAGTCTGATCTTAATTCCTAACATTCTTTAACAAAAATAGTTATTGTAAATACATGGTATATGGTCACTCCATTTATGCAGGCTTTGTGACAGTGAGAGATAATAGTGACCATTTCCAATGGGCTAGAACCTTAAAAGCTGCATTATTTGTATGTACTGTAACTTGCAAGTCATTCTGTACCTGACAAAAGTGATAGCACAATGAATTTTTTGACAAAAGTCTAGTGAATATAAAAGTCCATCAAGAAAGTTGCTACCAGGGATGAAGAAAACTGACACAGGAAGCTTGTTTGCTCTCTTTTCTTGCAGTGAAGACCCAATTTAAACTTATCTATATTAAAAAAGATGAGCTAGGTTTTGATTCATTTTTTTGAGTCCCCATCCTCCACACAGTTAGAGCATATTAATAAGCAGCAAATCAGTGTAGTCAGTGACTCAAATGCAGAAACCAATTTGCATTCAGCTAGTGAAACACTTGTATTGGAAAGAATTTCCTATCAGATAGAATCAAGTGGGACACTGACACCAACTCTACAGGGAGTCAATTGAGCATCTGTTCAGTCTGATAGAGAGTTAACCTGGAGACAGAGGGCAAGGAGCAAAGATAATCATAACAATTCAAAGCAAATACTAGCAGCCAAATGCAGACAGGCGCATAGTAATGTACAGACAACTTCATTGTGGGTTTACATTGTGACCTCCCTACTGCCCACACAGTGATGCCAACACAAATTATTTGTACAAAAATGAAACTACACTGCATGAGATATGGGCATGAAAATTGCCGATAAAATACACTTGCAATTTTTATCACATTTTAAGCTTGCCCAAAAGTCTCCGTCGCTCTGACTGAAAAGATTCAGGACTTCAAACACCACATATTTTTAAAGTCTAGAGGAGCAATAAAGTTTTATTATCATAGAAACTGAACAGTCAAGTTTTTTTACATGGATCCAGACCATGGAATATAGGAACTGCCTTCAACATTGGACTCAGAGTTAGATTGACAAAGAGAAACATATAAATGCACACAAGCACACACACGCACAGCTGGTATATATGGTCTCACATCTTTAAAACTATTTCCTGACATGCCTGAAGCAAGAAAGGATTATTTATGGTTGTGTTTTTTTCCCCTTTTAAAACACTTCTCACTCAGCAAGACAGAAAATTTTCTAGGGAGTATATAGCATTTAGTGGACAATAAAAAGGTAGGCCATGATAAACATGTAGATTTGAATAGATGAATTAATGGAAGAAAAAAAGAAGGAATTATACTATTAGATTGCTTATGTACTTTCTTTTGGGTTTTGTAATATGTACTTTTTGTTTGTCGCAATTACAATACCTCTTAAACACTTTTTGTGAGGCTGAGTGCATTCATCTTCCAGGATAACACCTTTATCATATGAAGGTGGAAGAGATTTGTGCAAACTTTTGAAGTAAAAGTGAAGTTGATACTGGATACGTCTTCTCTTTCCACAGCTGTATGGGAACCTTTGTGTTGTGCACTGAATGTTAATAGAAGTGCTAGCAATCAAACCATTATGCTTTTTTCAACGGAGATGGTCATAATTGTTCCCCATATTGCCACAGGCAATAAACTTTGAAGCTACTGACTGGAGTCTGCTCATCAGCTAAATCTGCACGTTCCCAATCTCAAGCAAGTCATCTCTACTTAGTCCAGCTGGCATTAGCCACAACACAAATCACTATTTTGAAACACTTCAGAAGCAAAAACTAGCTAGCCCCCACATCATACCTCCTCTGAGAACATCAACCTTGCAGGGCTATCAGCAAGCAGCCTGAGTCAACAGCGGGAACTGAGACTTCTACTTGCATGAAGCTGGCAAGTAGGCTGGTGCTTAAGCCATGGGCCACCTTTTAAAAACAAATTGTGAGACTTGCACAATGAGACACAAAAGATTTTTAAGAAATTGAGTCAATTAAAAAGACTTACATTGTGAAATTTCAGAGCTATTTGCTCGATGTTTTTAGTGAAAACATGGAACAACTAGGAATCATTTCTGGTATGAAGTAGCTATGGAGTTTCTACCAAATACTATCCCAATGAAGGCTAAGGACTCAGTCTATTCCAAAAGATCCAAATCCCAGACAAACTGCATTATAATTGATACTCTCTCTGTGACAAACATTTGAAACAAAATTCTACTACTGTATCAGAAATGCATGTCTTCTAAGATACAGCAAAAAAGTCCAACTGCTTTCCCTTAAGAGCCAGATAAGTGATTTTAATCATTCAAATTAAGTTATAACTAGAAAGAAGATAACTGATGCACAAAAGGCAAGAACAGCAAAACAATATGAACAAGCCAAATGACAGTTTTCCCCAAAATGGCAACATAATTTTATATGACATATTTTATATAAATAATTCTTGGAGTCTTTAAAGAGTTTGTGCACAAGAAGGGTTTGTTAGAGATGTCATGCTGAAACTGAAATCTTAAAAATGCTTTCAAGACCCTTTATTTGAACTCATCCAAGATGTTGGGCCTAAAAGTCACAAAATTAGACCCAGACAAAAACACACATATTTTTTTTGTTTTACCTTGCTGCGTTGTGATCCTGTCACCTTAAGGAAGGGCAAGGACAAGAAGCAAAATAGCAATAAGAAAAAGAAGTCCAAAATTTTTTCTGCAGGTGACTGACCAAATACATACACAAAATTGTCTTTTGAACAGATTAATACATTATTTGAACATAAGTTTCATAGCTACAGAAAAAAAAATAAACAATAAGAAACAAATCAATTGGATCTTCCCTCAAAGGATAAGTTGAATGCTGAACAAGGAATCTATTAGAACTTAGGTAAGGAGCACTAATAAATCCTTTATTGATAAATTTGTTCATTCACCTCAATGACTTCCCATTTATAAATTTTCACAGCTATAAGCACAAGACTTTTGATATCTAACAAGCATGCATGGGCCAGCTGACAAAACCTTATAATAATACATATTGTTTAATCAATGACAAGTCAGAAATTGCATTTCCAGGAAAAACAAACCAAAAAGCACTGAAATTTGGATTCATACTTAGATATTTACCAAGAAACATAAATTTATATGTTGGGTATATTAGTTGTAAGTCAACTAGACTAGAACTTCTGAGTGACTAAAAAGAATTTGGTATTGGTATTCTTTCTGATTTCCACATACAACCATAGGCAATACATACTTAAATAATTCAGTGCTATCTCATGCAGCATCATGTAGAAAACATACAGAACATCTGATGTATACGAAATGGTGGGAGTTAAAGTAAATATGCTCCAAACCACTCCTTAAAAATGAAAACATCACAGGTAATTTTATATCAAATCAACCAGTATATTTGGGAAAAAAAATAAGAAATAATAAAAGCATGTATTTCTTGCTTCTGGGTTTTATTAAATATATTAAATATAAGTATTAAGTGATTTGAAAAAATATAATAAAACTTTTAAATACCAGAATTATAACATGCTAAAATATATTAAAATCTTAAAAATATTAACAAGCTCACTTGTTAATGTTCACTTAGTGCCCCTCAGAACAGACAAATATCTTGTAAGCACCATTTTAATAATGGAAAAAGAGAGAGATCCCAGAGCAAACACATTACAAGGACTCATCTCTTTAATCGACTCAATAAACGTGTTTCCTTATACAGTGATGACCACCAAAATCTCAAATGTAAACAACAATAAAAAGAGATTTCCTATTCTGAACATAAGAAAAAGCTGATGAAAAGAGCTCACCTTTTACTAACAAGCACTGGCATATATTTGAACTTAAAAATACCGTATAAATTACTGGTACTGAATGTAAATGACTCTATAATATAATATTATTTGATACTACATATGTTTTTGTTTTACTATTATGAATCTGGTGACTTATATCTGCCAATCCAGCTTCTGACATGCAGTTCACTGGCATAATAAGCTGCAGTAAGCCATGAACAAGAAACTTAAATGTCAGTTGAAAGCTATGAAATAATGTCTAATATGACAAGAAAAACAAAACAGATGTATCATCTTACTTCAAAACTCTTCACTTCTTCTTCACCATCATCATCATCTTCATCATGGCAGCTCTGATATCACATAGACAGAAAACATTTACTGATAAGTGTGGGAGGCGAGCTAAGCTAAGTTCACTTTACATATAATTTCTCCTCTTCTTAATTAATGTTATTAAAACAGAAAAGATGCAAAAGATAGTAAAAATGTTACCTTTGCCATAATGTCAGCATAAGCCATATACAGGAAATCTTCTTCCAATTTGCTGGTTAATATTGAGAGAAAAGGGAAATTGAAGAAGATTAGCACCATTACAATAGAATTGGAGTTCAAAAATATTTTTAAGCACCTTAAAAATCTTTTTAAAAATTTTCTATGTTCATAATTAATTACTTTGGAAAGTAAGGATTTGATCAACTAATACAAACTGAAAAGTAAAGCCAGCTCCAAACAAAGTTCCCAGAAATTCATAAACACCTTCCAATGAACTAAACAGTTAATTTTTCCATTAAACCTAGAATACACTTATATTTCACATTCAGAATATAACTTCCAATAGGGAACACAAATAGAAGAGGAAGGTGTAGTAAATCCTGAACACAGAATCCACAACTGTGAAAAAGCTCATAGGGGCATCTGTTTGTCTCTAGAAAACTCTGTACATCTCATTATCAGTCATATTAAAATCTCTTTACATACCACAGGCTAGAGAGTTTTCAGTGTAACTCAAACTCACCATATCTACATATGCATGTTTTGGGCTAGTCTATGCAATCTCACTTGAACAGAGACATGTATAACTTCAAGTACAGGAATCTGAAAATCTGCACACACTCTGCTGTCTCTCACACCATCCCTACCATTTCTCAGTTAAGGCTGTTCGACTGAATAGCAGAATAAGTTGATGTAAAGGATCAACTCTTTTAACGCTTTCATCTTCTTCCGGTGGTTCCTCCCCAGGTTTCTTTAGGAAAAAAAGATTTTAAAAGTATATTCAATTATCTATACTGAAAAATGTTTTATTCTGTGCAATTTATTAAACATTAAATACTCACATATGTAATTTTGACTTGGACAATGAGGAGGAAACAATTTCCAAGAAAAGTATGAAAAGCTTGAATCCTGACTGTGTTTATGACCATGAAGACTTAGAAAGATGATACCATTTGCAAAGCTTTGGATTTCCTCACCTCATAAAAATTAACCCTCTTCTCCAGATTCTGAAAATAACTTCCATCTTTTACTGCTTTTACCCAGGATGAGTGGTAACCAGATACCATTATTTGCTATTGTATTGTCTCTTCCTCTCTATGTCAACAAGCTTCATTAGCTAAAATTTAGAATCCTCTGTTCCAAGTCTTAAGCAGGTATAATGTTCACTGAAGAACTCTGAGAAGCTTTAAAGGAGCAGAAATCCAAACTTGAAGCTCACCAATAGTTCTTAACAGAAGGAGCTATATCTACCAAAACCAGTAATGCTAGCAGGATGTAGAATTTTAGAAGAAACAAATCAATAATATATGAAAAATATTACATATCATTCAAAATATTGTATGTGCCAGTTTCAAATACATTCCTGTGAGAATGCTTATAGATCTCTATGTGTACTACACTTCATATATGCCTATGAAATCTACCTTTATCATTCAGCTGTACCAAATATGACTGCTTGAAGCTGAGAATTCACTGTAGTTGACATATATGCATGATTGTTTCACATCCCAGTCCATGATAGACATCTAAGATTCATTTCACATTTTGCAATATGTAACAATATTTTCAGTATCAATAACAAGATCTGAACATTGTAAATTGTAACTTCAGTTATATCTCACCATTATTGAGGTCTTCCCCTGCTCTTTATTTCAATTTCATTTAGGAGTCTGACCATTCTCTTTAATTAAATGGCAGCATTCTACGCTTGGTAATGTTATCAACCAGAATATCTCTCTAATGTTATCAAAATTGATGAATCAAATAGGCAGAAGTTGTGTTAATGTTTAACACAAGTTATTAGTTTTTATAGATTTAATTCAAATTAAATGGAGGATCAAATTCACCAATGACTGAGTTAAGTAGAAGTCATTATTAAAGCACAGCATGAACACTAGAGGCAAATGATTTTCTGACATTTCTGGGAAATAAGCATTCTTAATCCTCAATGTTTTGAGACATTTGTCCTATAGTTATTTAAGTGTAAAATAAAAAGCTTTACCTGAACACACCATAAGGGGATAAAACAAACACATTGAGTAAATTCTAGTTCCCATTTCTAAATGTTAAAGATTTAATTTTTATAGCATCCAATTAGTAAACATCCATTAAACATATTTTTTTATAAATGATGTTCAGCAATGCTGAACAACAAAACTAATCAATAATTTTATCACATAAGCTTAAGTGTTCATGTAACTTATATAATTAAAACAGAAACATTTTAACTATTAGTAAAGACAGTGTTGAATATCCTATGACTTCAGTATCAAACATGAAAAATCTAATTCTCTTAGAGGCTTGCCCTGTTGTAGAAGAATTAAGAATCAGCCGAATTAAGCTCCTCAAATAGAGAGCTTGTGTATACTTTTTTCTTTTAACATAGAGGCAGAAGAAGTAGTGCCACATTTGTATAGTAGACTTAAGGAAAGGAGAATCAGGGAACAAAACTTGAAGTTTAGTCCAGACCTCTGCTTTAAGAGATGCAAGCACTCATCTTCTACATCCCAGAAACAGCCCTTACTACAGGTCTATAAATTGCCTGGACCTGGCAAAGTAAGGAAGGAGGTAGTTTTTAGTGAATTTCTTCCTTTATGTTATTTTCAATTAGCAAAAAAGAGAGTTCAAGATTCTCAGTACTGAGAAAGGACATACTACAGCACACAACATTATAGTTTACTGACTAGAGAGAGTTACAGGACAGGAAGCCTTAGTTATAGTCTCTGGGCCCTGAATTGTTCCAGTTTTCTATCTAATGAGTGAACAGTTCAGAGACTTCAGACAATCCTTCAAGCATACATTAAAGAACTCAAGGCTTCTGCTTTGTACCCTTCTAGACAAGATCTGCCAGCACAGTCTGGGCTGTGATTTCATCTTGACAGTCGTATAGATCTTAAATTCCTTGCTACACTAGGGTACAGTTTCTCCAAGATGGACAGAGAACTTTCACCAGCATCACCACCATATCCTTCACAAAGCCCACACAGCAGTCTCTGTCAGCTCCACAGACCTGAACAGTGGAATCTCAAACTCTAAACCCTCCAGGAGAGTGCTCTAAAGCAGCAAGAATTTGACTTTTGACTGAAAGAAAGCACTGGAGACACACTTATATGTATATTGAGGAACTCCAAGGGAATGTCTGTAGTCCTTTACCAAGGGACTACAGCTAATCCAGTCCAATTCCGTCTTCTCAAAGACAGTTTTTCACATAAGCTATCTGCCACCAAGAAGTTTTTAATAAACTTAGAGAAGGTAAGGAGGCAACCCTTTATGTCTGAGTTAACTAAATGACCATGTTGGGTTATTTCTCCACATCCTCACACTCTCAATTGCTAAAACATAATTATTTTTTAGTGATGAATGTGCATTATTTAAAATATTTTCAGTGTGTTGGGATATTAAGAAACCAGTTGTAAAAGTTGAATATAAAGTAAGTATATGCAGAAGTCTCTTGTTTTTTCACAATGCTCGATCATACAATAAGGATACCACAAGAAATGAATTCTGCATGAGTGCAGGCAAAAATGAACTTCTATCGTCTGCTTGTGTTGAGTTCATTGCTCTGATCTTCCTTTCACTATCTTTATATTTATTGATCCTTATTTTCAAAATTGTTTGCAACTTGGGTAGTTGGTTTTAAGCATAAGCTTTAAACAGTAAAAGCAGTATTGTTTTCTTCTAATATCAATTTTCCAGTTATCTTCCTCTATCTATTGCAGAGAGCATGCTCCCCTCACAATAAAAAGACTGACCTCAAATCATGTTCTGTTCACCCTCCCAGGGACTGAATAATTTCCTAGTGTTAGTTCTTACCCAATCCTCGATAGGACTACCTTTCTGAGAGACAATTATAAGGGATAAGAACACAAGGCTTTACTGAAGAAAATCACTCTGGGAACTTACCAGGCTAAAGACACGAGACTAACACTTTACTGCTGGGAAAAATCTTCAGCTCCCTGACCAACTATATAAGATGATTCTTCTGCAAGACAGTCCTTGTGAACATCCTTTTCATGTTTGCTTCTGAGGGACTGATTAATCTAAGACTAGAATTCATCTAGCTTCGTATTCTAACCTTTTGACTTAAATGGTTTTAATGTAGGTTATAAAGTTGTCAAATACATAAAGGTTAACCGCAAAGAAAGAAGAGAATAGACTGTTCTCCACAGGGCAGAAGATAAGAGAGAGGGGAATGACAGCAACTGGCATATAATTTAGACAAAAGTTTAAAAAGCTTTATAAAAGGTTATTGAAGCCCTTAAACAGACTGCCTGAGGAGATTCTGGAGTCTCCATCGCTTGTAATTTTTAATATCTGTCAGAGTGACTTGGTTATAGCTCATCCCTTTGGGTAGAGATAGTTTAGATGATATTTTATGTATCTCACACATATAGTTATTATTATACAAGATGAATATTAATCCATAATACATTCCCATGACCCTTTGCACCCAGACGTACTGCTAAGTCTTCTATCAGTTTGTCTTCGAAATAATGTTCTTCTGTTTCAATCCAAGATTTATCATAGCCTTGGAGAAAGAGATTGACAGCTCGATGCCTAGAAAGGGCAATTTAAAACAAAAGCTGTAAACCTTTAAAGAGAAGATTTGGTCAATATGCATGTAATTTGGCTCGAAGAACTATCCAGTCATTACAACTACCATTTAAAAGGAAAGCAAAATTTCTATGGTAAAACCTCCTGAAAGCACCTATTTTAAAAATTCATTTACATTAAAATGCTCTATTCAAAACTGTGTCCAATCAACTTGTAGAACTGATATTAAAATGTAATAATAATGGTATTAGAAACAGATAAGAAATAGACCTTAAAAGAAATTTCAACACAGGTAAGAAATAAAAATAATTGCCTTGCTACACTAGTGGGATTTATTTTGAATATAAAATATTTTCATAATTTTTACTTTAAATATTAAAATAAGAGAAATAAATAACATTGTATTGTGCTCAAATAATATTTTTAATGTTCAGAATTAGACTTCCATATACAAAATAATAAACTATTTTTTTCCACATTCCATGAAATTAAATCAATGATGAGGCTAGCTGAAATAGGGTAAGCCAATGATGATTTTTACTGCTTTTTGTTTTTTTCTTGACTCAGTGCGAAATGGACTCCATGACAACCAATTCTCCATGAAGAATTTTATCAGTCATCCAAGAGTTTATCAATTACTGATTTAAATGTTTTTCTTCCTATTCATTTCAACAAATAGCACGTATGAACATAAAGGCATTTGTGAAAGATAGAACAAATATAGCTCATACCTTGGCAGATTATACAATGGTGCCATTCTAAAGCACGCAACTACTGCTCTTTTCCTCTGTTTAGATAGCAGCTTATGCCACACCGCTTTTTTGGACCGCTGAGGATGCTCAACCTGTTGCATAAATTACATACAAAAAAATAAACAATGTAGCAATGTGCCTACTGTCCAGGCATAATAATAATAAAAATAATAATAAAAATGTGAGATAACAGATAAATCAAGTGGGAAGGTAACTCTCTACATATGTATAGGTAAATCGTACACCTCCACATCGCCTCAAACAATACTTTTAAAGGAATTGTCTTAAATACAATTAATCTTTTATTTGTAATATAAATAAATAAAAAGTATTTGTAATATTTACCATGATCACCTACAACTGAAAGGAATTAACTTAAAAAATGAGAGACAGGCATGGAGACTTACTTAGGACTAAATCCCTTCCATGAATCTGCATAGCTAGAATGAACGTAAGATATTCACAGAATCACACGGAATGATATGGGGTTGGAAGGGACCTCTGGAGATCATCTAGTCCAACCCCCCCTGCCAAAGCATGTCCACCTAGAGCAGGTTGCACAGGAACTTATCCAGGCAGGTTTTGAATGTCTCCAAAGATGGAGACTTCATCACCTGTCTGGGCAGCCTGTTCCAGTGCTCTGCCACCCTCAGAGTAAAGAAGTTCCTCCTCATTTTTAGATGGAACTTCCTATGTACAAGTTTGTGCCCATTACCTCTTTCCCTGTCACTGGGCACCATTGAAAAAAGACTGTCTCCATCCTCTTGACACCCACCCTTTAAGTATTTATAGGTGTTGATCAGATCCCCCCTCATTCTTCTCTTCTCCAATTCCAAAACACATCAACTACATTTCATAATATTACAGCTCTGTCTTCAGATATATTCTTTTTCTGCATCCTGGCTCTACAGTAACATGAGATGAAAACGAGTGTGCTCCATCCTCATCTTTTGGTCTTTAAGTTTCTTTTTATCCACTTTCCATCCTTGATTACAACCAAAAAAAACAAAAAAAAAAGGGTCTACTGTGGTGCAAAAGAGCAACTGCATGCAACAGCATATAGCCTGACTGGATAACTGGGAACTATGATTGCAGACTGTGCTTCAGATCACTCCTTTGCCACAACCTATTCAGAATTTTTCTGATTAACTTCACAACTGCTCCATCAGATTATATCATTTGATTTATCCTAAACAATTTTTGTAGAGCTAAGGGGCCAGATGTCTTTTGTAGTGGTTTGTCTGTTTGTTTGTAGTGGGTTTTCTTTGTTTCTTTTACAGACAAATGTGATAGTTGAATCGTATCCCCTCTGTCTACCAATATCATCAAAGGAGTCAATATAAGTTAGCATCTCTACCCTGAAAGATTTGATGATTCTTCCTTTTAACAAAATAAAATGTTATCATGTTTATGTAGACTAAACATTCAATCCAAACATAGTTATCCAAGAGGACTTATAGTTTAGTAAAATACAAAAAATTATTCAGTTAAATGATAAACATTTAATTGAACAGGCTAAAACACTGACAAGCATTCAAGAAAATTGATAAATTACACTTGTAAGATTAAAGTGACACTCTAAAACAAGTTCCTTCCAAAAGATAAAATGTAAATAAAAAATATTTGTTAAGAAAAAGGGTAGAAAAGCATTCACTGCAAACATATTTACAGTCACAAAACAAAGTCAACAGTAATAATTTGAAATCAGGCAAACCCAAAAGTGAAAGTTAAATCATTAGTAATATCTTCACATCAACTATAAAACTCTCTATACTTTCCCAAAAGAAATAGCCTCGGCCTACGCAAGCAGATCTCTGAAAATAATAAAAACAAATAAGTTAGCTTTGTATGGAAAGAAAATACAAAGAATGAACTAATTTTTGCCATTGCAATAAAGACATCATTCAGATTATGTATTTATGGAGAACAAAGTATTTGTATATGGATAGCAAAGGATTACTCAAGACCATCATAAAACCAGACCCAGTGTTCACATATTCATTATTTTTAAAGACATTGAATTATCCATTTCAGTAACAAAAGCACCTGAGCACTTGTCTGCAGAAGGTAAGTAAAGCTGTGTGGCCAAACCTTTAAACAAATTGGTGCAAAGTACCCAGAATAAAAGCAACCAGCATTTACTTCACTATAAATCATTGTGTAAGTCTGATCAGAAGGATTGATCTGAAATATCGAACTGGTATTACAGGGAATCCATCCTGTTTTGTACTACAGTTATATTGTTTATGTTGTGAGATCAATCCTATGATAGAACATGGAAAATACAGGGGTCACACCTTGGGTTTCACGCTCTTAAACAATTTCTCCAAACTACACAAGCTTAACAAAATTATATACATAATGGTATAGCCAAAATCCTAGAAATCAAGAGATTGTGTATGCTGTTTAAACTCTGATACAAGAGTCAAATGTTGAATCATGCAATTCTGAACACGCTAATCAAATTCCCTTCAGCTCGGTTAACTTTGACAAATCCAAGGTAAAAGACAAGACCTTTGCCCCCAATGTTTCTAGCTTTCCTCCACTCTTTCTTTCTTACAGCCATGCTATATCTTTTCAAATCAATACCTGTTCTCCTGTCTCTCTTTCTCTCTAGTAGATACACGTATTCATATTAACACACTTTGCACATTCCAAAATTCCTGAAAGTCACTTTTAGCAATCAAGTGCTGCACAGCGCATATACAAGCACTTTCACCGATTCCTACTTAAATGAACCACTGATCTCATCACAACACAGAAACTTCCTGACATGGTGTCTGTGCCAAGCTTCTGAGTCAAACCAGCTAATCTAATGAGACGGCAGGGGGGCCTTGAATTCTCAAATGTTCTTTGAAAGGGAAAAAAAAAATAAACCCTGAGCAAATTTTGCATGCAGTCATTTTATTGTCTATGGTGTAATCAGCGGTGTTCACCTCTGCCAGTAGGAACGCTCTTGAAGCTAATGTGCTGTTTCTTCAGTACATTTTAAAAAAGAAAGCCTAGAAAACACAAAACAAGTCTAAAGTGCAAAGTAGCTAACAATTCAATAAGTAAAATGGGAAAACAAAATTTATCAGGTAGTCTTTGACTTGTAAAATGTACCAACATATGTTTTGGGTTTTTTTAATTTGAAAATTTAAAGAATTAAAAACTTAAAGATAGTCTTCAAGTAATAGACTCTTGTCCCAAGGGGAGGAAAACACCAAAATCAAACCCAACCAGCAAACACCTGTCTTCCAACATTTTTCATCATTGACCTATTTCTGGGGACAAACTTAATCAGAGAGATAAGAGACAAAATTATATTCATGTTAGTGGGAATAAGGACACAAAATAAATTACTGATTGTTTTTAATGAAAGTTACTGTAGTTCAGGTCACAGGGGAATTCATGTATTTATGCAAACAATATTTAATAAAACAATATAGCTTAATGCCAGACTCTGAAACAAGTTAAAGATTCTGCCAGAACTTTCTCAAAAAATCATTTCTCCACCCTGCTTCTCCTGTTTCTTGAATGCAGCGAGTAATATTTGAGCTGGCCAAATTAATGTGTCATTTTGTATTCACTGTTGCACCACCATGATCAAGTCTGACTTCATGTATGGAGCAGTTTGCTGGATCAAAGAGCAGTCTTGCTAAAATGTCCAGATTATCAATAATTTTCTGAATTTGAATGCTGGTTTAATTTTCTAAATGTGTACATTCTTGCCCATATTCACACAAATCTCCGCATAGATTTTGTCAAGTGGACATTCTTCTTACATATTTTTTAACTAGTATATAGTAAATAGCTTTTTAATGTCATCACTAGAGGAGCTGTGTATCAAATCATCTGACTGTCCTACTCCATAAAGCTATAACATGCAGCTTCTAACCATATATTTATGTAGGCAGCTTTAAGTTTCTTGCTACTTTACTAATTCAAGAATATCAGCTGAGGAAAAATACCCTGGAAAAAAGACATTTTTCTAATAATTAAGTTGGTGTTTTACTCATATTTCATGGTCCATGAACAATTTAGTGATTACTTCCTGCTAGCTAAGCTCCACCAGAAGCCAAAACATAGGTATTGCTTTCTTAGTCCTTTTCTAAATAAATGATTGTTGGAGCTGCTGCAAAGAACACTGTGTGATTGATATGACTGTGATATTGGATTACAAAACACAAGGCAAAACACATTAATGGTAGCCTTTAAATAAAAGAAAAAAGAAACAAAACATTGAACACAGCAGGTGAAAGTACAAATGAAAGGCTGAATACTTTTGTTTTGAATAAGAATCAATAGAATTGGAAAAATGTGTCTAACCTGTTCCAGATGAAATAGTACATTAGCTATATCAAGGACCCTTTCCACAGTCTTCTCTGGATCTGAGGAATCTTCAGTCCTGTTTGGCAAATCTTTGTAAAGTGCCATCTGCCACCTAATGGCGGGATCCTCAAGCTGCAGGAGAAGATTTTCCATGTCACCAAAGCAAAATTTTCCAACCTCAGAGTCCATCAGTTTAATTAGTATAGAAGCTGTTTCAAAGAAGCACTTTATATGGCTAACCCACATCTTTACATGGATAACCCATACAGTGTCCACTACATCACTACATTGACTAGGAGAACAAAACTAAAAACTGATTTGTGTAATGTTTCTTGACAACTTCCTGAGGACTAAAAGTTTAATAATCATACAAAGAGCAAATGATCATGAGCCAACAAATGGCACTGGCACCAGCAATGAACATATTATTGAAGAAAAAGTAATGAATATGAGGTAGACAAACATAAATTTGTACACTGACTTTCCACTTATTAAATCAAACAACAATGAAATTATTGCTCTACTAGTTGGGATTACTTAGTTTTCAGTCATTGAAATTAGTCATATTAATCTTATTTATGTCTACTTTTTTCATTTTACTTTTTTTCCATTGTTAGAAGATCCTAATTTTACTGATTATTAGCTAAAAAATGAAAAGCTAATTTATGAAAAATTAATTCAAGATGCATTTGCTTATTGGCCTACAAGTTATAAAATATCGCACGAAGCCAAATGTTTCTTCTTATTTTTCTCTTTACAATTAATATTTTCCATTGCAGTGATCTGTGATTCTCTGTCTTACCATTAGGAATCTCTTTTTTTGTTCATTTTGTTTCTCTAGTGCCCCTGTTAATCGAGACTGATTCTACACACTTTGCAATCTTTTTTGGTGCCAATGTCTCTGAAGAAAAATGCAATATGCAACCCATTTTACTGAGAGCTGTGGCCAGTGATCATTCCTGACTCTGTAATATAGGTTTAAGTCACACTGGCCTGGATTCCTAGAGCATTTAAGAGCCTAAACCCTACAGATCCAAGTAGGGCTAAAACTCAACACTTACTTTTCTAAAACATCTTTGTGGATCCAGATTTAAATTTCTGCCTAAGATGAGACAATATTGCTAATTCACCTCCACAAAACATGTTACGAAACACAGTTTACTGAAGTTCCAGGAATGATTATAAACTTACACAGTCGCTCAATAATAGCTTATTACAACCTAGAAAGTCAGAATTGACAGGCATTTCTTCCATATTTCGTCTTTTCCATTTCTTAACAACTGTCACATCCACAGTCTTTGTCTGAGCATTTGACTGGATCATCATGAATGGATAGTCCACAAAAGACTTTTTAATCACAGGTGAAGATGTCTTTTGATCTGAGGACTTCTCACATTCTATCAAGGTACAGCTTTTTTGTATAGGTAGTTTTCTAAGGGTATGAGTAGTTGACATTTCAAGGTGTGAATTAGCATGGCTGGAAGAAGATTTTGGTGACTTGAGCTTCATCCATGTCAAAATGAATGCAAGTTTCGTCATCAATTTCTTGAAATAAAAGGCTTGGTACTGAGTAACAGCATGCAGGCATGCAAGGAAAGGAAAGACAGAAACAGGGTGAAGACAAATGTAGACAAAGATAGACAAATGCATGAAATAGATGCCACAACATTAATAGCTAAAGATTCAGAAGGATGATTCTCAAACAGTGCCGTTTTCCAAAGAGAAATCAAGATAAATTACATTTTTAGTTCTAACATAAATGACAGAACATGGTGTCTGTGAGAAGCAAGAGCGGTTAACAGAAAACATTTATTTGAAGAAAGAATTTTGCTATGGTTGGAAGAAAACCGGCCTTTCCTCTGCTTGGAAAGCCACCTTACACAAACAACATTTATACTAAGTTACATATTAACTCATAAAATTAAATAAGAATTTAAATTTATAAGACATTTGGCCTATATTCCTTTTACATCTGACTCAATCAGACAAGAAAGGTAGTGTATGCATATAGCACGTCATCATTTTTCTTAACAAGAAACATCAAAATGTGTACTTCATTTAGTCATGATAGTGACTGAAGATTCATGACATCAGAGAATTACAGAATAAATCATATTGCACTTTGTAAATAACTAGTGAGTTTAACTTTTTACTTTTAAATGTTTAAATATTCGTTATATACTTAGGTTTAATGTGAACTCTAGAATATGTCAGTACTAAATGATTCATGAAAAGATATATTTCAAGCCACAAACTACTTAGCAACAGATAAAAATTTATAATAAAGATAATAAATACAATAATAAATTGAAATTTTGAAGCTCTAGAAATGCTGTATTTTGTCCTTAGTTGAGTGACTAATTTTCACATTAGAGGTCAAAACCAGAGCTCTTCAAAATTAGTCAAGCAAAATATAGATAGCTGTAAAATGAAGCGAGCTACAACAGCTATTGAGCTTTGTTAGCTTCCTATTATGTGGTTTCCTTTCAGAATGTCATCTTCCACTGGGAATTCATTTTACAATTAGGAAAATCCAGAGTCACTGCTGAAAATTTAGAACTGGAAAATCCGTCAATGCGTACTTTGGATTAGCCAAGATTACTTCTTTCTTAATTATCAAGGCACTGTGAAATTTCATCAATATCAGAAATTTAAAGGTTTGTTTATTCTCATGAGTTATATACAGAGGAGGTCATATTGCTGAACAACAGAAAACTTTTAACTGAAGCAAAGAAGTTTCTGAAGAGAAAGCACAGGTCAAGATATTAAGGAATACCATTATGCCAAGGCAACAAAGCAGTAACAGACAGAAATCTCTTAATAGCAGTGTGCAGAATGTAACCCTAAAGAAACAAAGTAGAAACTGAAGATGGAAGTATTTAAAAAAGGAGAGCAAGTGCTAAAAAGCAGCGTGAAATGTCAGGCAAGACTTATAAATGCATGGCTGACGGAATGGTAATATACACATACGGAAAATGTCAGAATAGAAATAGATATCTTCATCATTAAGAAGAGATTACTGAAGTTCACACTCAAAATCACAATATATTTGAGGTTTGTATATTCATGGCATACACACTGCTTAAGTATTGTTGCTCATGAAGATCTTCATAAATGCTCTTTTCTTCCTAGTACTTTACCTGTGTGGTTTCTTCTTCTCAATATATAACAATATTTGCTACATAGAGATAAGCATTTTAAGCTTTTTTTAGGGTTTAACCAAATCTTTTGTTTTCAGTGGTACACTTTTCTATGTGCAATCCCTATAGTTTAAAGCTATTGGACTTTTATTTGTAATATTTTATGGAAAACACTAATTGTCAGCTTTGCAAAATAATGAAACTTCTTACAAGCTTCCAGAAACCCCAACTTGCATGCAATCTTGCTTGACATTGCAGTGATATACAGAAAACATAAGATGGGAGAAAATTAATCTTTAGATATTATTCAGGAAGAACCATCCCATTACCAAGTATTTTTTCAAAAAAATAACATTTATTTCTATGCACTGAATTGCAGTGGAATATAGGCTTTTGGATGATTCTTAAATACACTTTCAGAAAAGCCAGACTCCCAACTCACATGTTTATTCTCTGGTAACCATTTAATGAGCACAGGAAATATTAGCTAGTTTTTTCCTTGAGAAGAATAAAACTTGGGGTGATGGGAGGAGGAAAAGGGCAATCCTAAATAAAGCACCATCCATAGGTCTTCCATCTTCCTTTAACAGAGAAGAAATGTACATCATTTTATCACATTTCTATATTATGGCTTCTTTGCCATTATCTGAAGCATTAATAAAACAATTCAACTACACTGAGTCAGTTCAGGAGTTTTTCCCCTAGGGGTATTAATCTGGCACTAGCTGGAATATGATAGCAAAAATGTACCCTTTTTCCAAAATACTTTATTTTTCCTGGTCTGAAAAACATGAACAAAACTGAGCAAAATGGGGATTTTTCACTTCACAGGGTATGCCAAACTCACGGCTTCCTTTTCCTTTATGCTTCAAACTGATACAAAGTAACTTTGAGCATTTTACAGATTCTATCCCAAAAAAACAGAAGGTAGAGTTTAAAAAAGCATAGACCTTGCTGCCATCTTCAGTTTCATTTTAATGGTGTACATAGGCAGGGATTTGAAGGGCCACATTATTGTATACAATGCATGTATAAACACATTAAAAAGCTAACATTTAACAATTGACATGAACAAGTTACTTGACAGAAGAGAAAAAGGGACTACAGGTTATCCTAACAAACCAAGGCAGGTTGTCATTATATAGCACCAACAAATGAATTAAAAGGAAGAAAAATAATTTTTAAAAACTGCATATAGATTACCTTGCCCTGGAGATGAAGATTACTGCGGATGATATCTCGTACTTCGTCTTCGGTATCTTTCTGTCAACACATTACAAATCATACAAATTAGGAATAGAAGGTAATTTAAAAAAGATATTCATACAATCATAGAATCATTTGGGTTGGAAGGGACCTTAAAGATCATCAAGTTCCAACCCCCCTGCCATGGGCAGGGACTCCTCCCACCAGAGTAGGTTGCTCAAAACCCCATCCAGCCTGGCCATCAACACCTCAAGGGATGGGGCAGCCACGACTTCCCTGGGCAACCTGTTCCAGTGCCTCACCAACCTCACTGTAAAGAATTTCTTTCTAATATCTAATCTAAATCTCCCCTCTTCCAATTTAAAACCGTTGCCCCTTGTCCTGTCACTACACTTCCTGACAGAGAGTCCCTCTCCAGCTCTTCTGTAGGCTCCCTTCAGATATTGAAAGGCTGTTATAAGGTCTCCCCGGAGCCTTCTTTTCTCAAGGCTGAACAACCCCAGCTCTCTCAGCCTGTCTTCATAGGAGAGGTGCTACCTCCCTCTGATCATCTTTGTGGCCCTCCGCTGGACGTGCTCCAACATGTCCATGTCCTTCCTGTGTTGAGGACTCCAAAGCTGGATGCAGTACTCCAGATGGGGTCTCATGAGTGCAGAGTAGAGGGATAGAATCACCTCCTGCAACCTGCTGGCCACATTTCTCTTGATGCAGCCCAGGGCGTGGTTGGCTCTCTGGGCTGCTAGCGTGCACTACCAGCTCATGTTGAGCTTCTCATCCACAAGCACTCCCAAGTCCTCCTCAGGGCTGCTTTCCAGCCATTCTCCGCCCAACCTGTATTTGTGGCTGGGGTTGCCACGTCCCAGGTGCAGCCTGTCCAGGTCTCTCTGGATGGCATCCCTTCCTTCCAGCGTGTCAACTGCACCACCAAGCTTGGTGTCATCAGCAAACTTGCTGAGGGTGCACTCTATCCCACTGTCCATGTCACTGACAAAGATTTTAAATAATACTGGTCCCAGTACGGACCCCTGAGGAACACCACTCATTACTGGCCACCACTTGGACATTGAGCCATTGACTGCAACCCTTTGAGTGCGGCCATCCAGCCAGTTCCTTATCCACTGAGGGGTCCATCCATCAAATCCATGACTTTGCAATTTTGAGACCAGTATGTCATGCAGGACAGTGTCAAATGCTATAAACAATTTGTTTATATTGTTCACATAAATCTCAACCTTGGGCTTAGTTCTGATGATGGATAAAACTGACAATGTGGAAGACTGAGGAAAATCTCAGTGGAAATACATCTTTTTGTATCAAGCCAGAGCTAGTCATATGCAAGCTCATGGGAAGTTCTGGATGGCATCATTCATATTTGTCCATAGTAACACACTAAATGCAAGTCTGAATTAAAATTACTAGTATATACATACTTTAATCAAAGTTTGACCAAATGAAGCCAATACCGTGAACGCATTTTTTTTCTTATCCTGACAATTTAACAGACAACACAGCCTTCTCTGATTTGCTTTCTGTTTCTTTTGGAGATCTTTATCATTCATAAACATTCAGTTCATCTGTCTGAAGGTCATATAACCTGCTAGGGTGTATGAAGTGTCATAGCTTGAGAAAGGATTATATTCCAAGTTACAATCACATTATTGCACTGTGAGTTTACTCCTAGAAGAATCACTTTTAAAACAGTTTATCCCTACAGAAATTCTTGCATTCACACGAAAGTGATCAAAACAAGTTAGTTACAAATCAAAACAAATTAGATATTGGGCGTTTAAGTTGGGAAACATCCAGTTCTCCAAATTCAAGCTTCATAAAATATAACTGATCATTTAGAAAATAAGTATGTCTGATGTTAACTCTTTTATGCCCTGAAAATTAGAACAACATTTAGATTACTATCTACCATAGTCACCCATTGTGCCTTTACATAATGGAATTACAGTCTTGAATATTTGAGTCATGCTGTAATGAGTACAGGGGAAAAAGTTCAAAGAATTTCATTAGTAAAATATTTCTACCTTTTTAAAAGTGCAAAAAGAGCACCTACCATGCTGAATCGATTTTTGGCCAGTGCAATTAGCTCTTGGTCTCCAGGAGCACAAATATTTAGGCCAATGGGAAGTAGTCTCTTCAGTGCTGCCACAATGAGAGAGGTCTGCATAGAGTACCGGTCACCTTTTCGCTTCATCTTCTTCCTCTCCTGGTCAGAAACTGCTGCCTGCAGCAAAAAGCAACAATGAAAAAAATTTCAATATTAAATAAAAGAATTGCACTGATAATTTTGTACTTGTCTCTGGTTTGAAAATGTCCTTACTACCTATACAGCTGCATCCCTATCCAATGGAACTGCCATTATATCATTGCTAATATTTTACATCAATATCTGGAAGTTCACTGTGTTTCTCAAAAGACTACCGTTTTATTCACAACCCAGTGTTTTCGACAGATATTGGCTAAAAAAAGTAACAAAAACAACCAAAAAAACATTCTTCTCTGAAGTGGTCTGTCTCCTTCCCCTATGCAAAGAGAAAAATATAAAATCCTTACAGTACCTTGGACATCTTAGATTTGGTATCACTGATAAGGAAAGACATGTTGTTGATTTCATTTTGTACTACGAAGTTCTGCTCTTCCCTTTTGAAATTCTAGAAATATATAAAAGATCTTAGTTAAAATCACTTATAATACATGACAAATCTGTCTAAACAAACCTTTAATAAAAATATAGATTAACTGGACATTTTTAAAAGGACAGAAAAAATTAATGGGTGATTAGTAATGGGATTGAATTCCAGCCTTATTTACATGGCATAGCTCAGATGGGTCCTGTGCTTGTTTCTTTTTTTTCCTCTGTTAGAGAGATGGAAATTTTTCTCTGGCTATGAAATAGCTATGATAAAAATCTCACTCCTCTTTTAAATCAATATACAAATATTGTCTGGGTTTTCCTTTAATAGTAAATCATTCATTCATTCCCCTCCCACCCCATTATAAATCCCACTATATTCAGATACATAAGAAACTGTAAATAAAAGATGGAAATCATGAATACACAAGTAATTTGATAATCCAGTACTGTGGATAGTATTTTCTGTGCACAGTGATGTGTATAATAAAACTTACAGTAAAATTCAAGCACTATTACACAAATAATAAAGCATTTTCCTTCCCAAAATTGAGAGAATTGAAGTTATGGAACAAATTTAATATAGACAACAGTCCATACAGAGGTCCAACGTCTGAACATATTTAGTCTCTTCTGTTTTTTTTTCTTCTTTTCGTTCCACTTGTCACATGAATCATGCCTTATTTTCATTTAAGCACTATCAGTGACAGTGCCTGATTAGGTACACTGGAATGTACACTTAATGGCACACTGAAATATTGTGTTCAATTTTGGGCCCCGCTATGCAAAAAAGATGTGGACAGGCTGGAGAAGCCCCTTCCAACCTGATCTTCTATGAGTCTATGATTAAAGAAATGGAAATTTACACTGCAACACAAATTAAGTGACTGTAAATAGAGCTGCACATTTCCTTCAGGAAACCCTTGTTACACCAGTCCTGGTGAGGATGTGTTTTATTGTAACTCTGCCTAGAGGGTCAAACAGACAGACTGTACAATTTAGGAAAATGGACTTTAATGAGACAATTGATACTAATTTAGCATCCTTACAAGCTGGCTATAAAAAGGCTTTGTAAGGACACAGATCTTAATGATCTTAATGCATATATATTAAAAAAAAAAAAAAAAGCCCAAAAAAACCCAACCAACAAACAAGGATTTATATGAAAAATATCTACAATCTATGTTACTATGCTACAAAAGACCCATAAACTCCCCCAACTAACCAGGCATTTCAAAAGTGTCACAAAACTGAAAGTCACAAATACCTTCCCATCTGCAGTTTCACTTCTTCACTTCTGTCATTAAGTGTGTTTTCCCAAATATAATCACTAAATTATAGTCTGCTTACTAAGAAACCTAATTAAAACAAGTATTTACCAAGGAATTACTTACATGAGACTTTGACCAGTAAATGAAGACCTCAGCCACCATGCGGAACAATTCTTCCGCTTCAGGGTTGGGCTCTTTCAGCCATTTTGCCCTAAAATTTGGTAAAAGGTTGGAAATGCAGATGATCCTCACTAGCTGTATGCTTTGAAATCAGTTTTCAACATTTTACAAGGATACAAGCCAACAAAACCAAGCCTGCATGCTTTTATTCCTCTCCGGTAGCAGTGGCTTTTTGATGTCCTATTTCAAAACCCTTAAAATCCTTTTATGTTAATCCTGGGTCTAATGCAACAGATTTGGATCACACCTTTTATTTATTTTTCTTCTGAAAAAGACCCCAGCTCCTCCTAAAAGTCATAAAGCATCAGCTCAAGAAACTTCAAGTTTGGTAGGCTGAGTTAAAAGCTATGTCAATTCAATGCTAGGCATATCAAGGGATAAGAGATGGTATCAATAAACAGGAAGATTTTATGAAATTCATTGACCTGTTCCTCTCCACATACCTGTTATAGTCCACAAATCTAATCAACAAAGGGTAGAAGGCATAGAGGTCCCGTGCCAAAGTGGTGAACTCATCTAGGATGAGCAGTTCAGCCTCCGACATGTCACCTCTGCCTTCTGCTCTTAGATGTTCTTCATCCGATACAACTACTGCTGCTTTTTTCTTTAGTTTATCCATCAGTGGCAGGAAGTGTGTCTTTAAGAGCTGTGGCTTCGCTTTGCTTATGATGGGCTGGGAAAACACTATTTAAGGCAATGAATATTTTAATATATACCTGGCCACAAAATATAAATAAAAACTTCTACCTTTTCTCTTTTTCTTGGGTCTTATTTCTCAGCTACAGAGTAAAATCCTGCCCCCATTGAAATCAGCAGAAGTTTTGCCAAGAATTAAATGTGGTCAGGATTTCACATGGTCAACTCACTTTGTCATTATGAGGGCAGAAATTACAACTTCATAGACTAAGGTTGCAAGATCACAAAAGGTGAAATTCCTCTTTAACGACATTCTGTCAACTTATAGGTATTTGACAATTTTATTGAGTAATGTAGAAGCTGTTCAAGAGTTTGTACGGGCAGACAGCTACATAGTGCATGGAAGTTTTCTTAGCCACTGGCCCCTCTTTTGTACCTTTCTTTTTAGCTTGAGCAAAGTAGAACTGGAAAGCACGCTTCTGGTTATTTGCAAACCTACTGGAACAGGCTGCCTGTATTTCTTATGCACATTAGGACACTGGAAGGTTTGTGTAGACAGAAATGGGAATGATTCAACCATCCATCAACCAGCCATTTGAGACTTGTTAGCACAAGCTTTTTGCAAATCTACTCATAAAAATGAATACGTAAATTAGCACTTGATCTGAGCCCAGTAGTGCAAAGCCATCTGTAACACATCCATTAGATTACAAAGAATTTCAGGCAGTTACCACTTAGCTTTACAGTGTGTCACATTACTAACCACCAAAGACTAGGAATCCAGACTGCTATCATGAATGAAATTACTACTACAATAAGTACTGAAATGTCATAAGAAAGCCTAATTGAAAAACTGAATTCACAACACTGAAGTGACTTTTCCTTAGAGACTGTAACATTGAGAAATAAACAGGTTTTAAATAAATTTTAAGGTATTATCACAATGAAGTTAATGTAAGGATTACTAAAATGACATATGCATTTCCACATTTTATTGTAATAGAAATGGAGTACATATAGAGCTTCACAACAGTATTTTAAGGATCCAGCACTTATATAGAATAGCAAGGACTGTGTAATACCTGCAAATGGAAAGATGTCATATATTGAAAAATAAAAATGGGCTATATAACTATAGTCCCATACTTCAATATACTGCAAAACGTATACGTGCATATTTGGGGAAAAAGAAATAGTCTAATGTACTTGTTATAACACTTATTAAGAGACTAAAACATACTGCTTACAATAATCATTCTTTATACTTAAAATTTCTGGTTCATCAAGATCTGTTATTGTTTAAAAACAAAAATATGAGTGTTCTACTCTAGCTTTGACAGGGTAAATGCAGAGTAATTTAGACTGTGTGTATATATTTATACACACACATTCTGAATATACACACGCTCCTCCTTGTTTATTAATTTATTTATTTTTACATCTTACCTGCTAATCTCTTCATCCAGGCTCCTTCATCAATACCAAGGTTGTTATAGATGATTTTCAATATGTTACCCAACAGAGTGTTCATGTGCTCTGACGTCAAGGCTGTGCAACACATTTCAGCCTTGTCAGGGTTGTTTTCTGGCCCATGCTCCCACCAGTGTGACATGTAGCTACACAGCATAGGCAGTATTACTTCCATGATATGTGGCATTTGTGTGTAACGAATACCAGACTCTGCCAGTTCCACAATTTCTTCCATTAGTTTCACTAAGGAAGGAATATTTGGACAAACCTCTTCTACACTGGTAGGCAAATTGAGAACTATTGAAAAAAAAATAAAACCCCAAATCAATAAACTAAGTCATAGAGTGAAAACAATTCAATTGTTATTCCGTACAACTTTTGTTTCCGTTTACATTTATGCTCTACTGATCCACCCAAACACAACAAGGTTCTTTCATACCGTTGAGCAATAAACTGTTTACATGTAAGCTTCAATAATAAAACTTTCTATAATAAAAATAATTCCTATATGGAAACTTCAGCTATGTAATTATTATGCAATGACTTCAGAGAAATCAGATGCAGTTTGCCATATTCAAAATAAAGCTTAAATTTCATAACTTCTTCCAACATCAGCTTTGTAGTTGAGGAAACGGATACCATGAAATATCTCTCCACAACATATTAGATGAGACCTGGAATGTTACTAGAAAGAATCATTGCCTCACATAATGAGTAGAGCAGATTGTCAGAAATTGAATTCTGGTGGTGAATTTGTGACTGCAAATGTTTACTTTTCAAGGTATTTGAATTATCAGTTCCTTCCTCTGAAAACGCACTGAAGTTACCTTTATTTTTGGAGGCAGTCTCTTTCTTCTACTGATAAATACCTGTAAGCACAACTATTAGCTCTTGAATGACTAACATCCTGATGTACGCATACAATGAGATATACGGATATCTATATAATAAAAATTCAGCCTGCAATTTGTGAATCCAAATTGTTGTACCAACATAGCTGACGGCTAGGTTTTTTTCTAAAGTCTCTTCTGCTATTTAAACCAAATACATTTTACACAGCTATCCCAGAGTGTCTGTAAAGTTAAATGCAATTTTGAAAAACTAATTCAAATTTCTGATTAAAAAACCAATGAAAATAAAGCTGATTGTCTTTCAAGATATATTAAAGTAGCTAGAATATATATGGTAAGCAAGCATGGCTGTTGACATTTTCAAGATAGTACAGCTCTGAAGAATAAATCTGGTGTACACCCTTTTTCAAAAATAAAGGTGATGTTATAAAATGAATGCCATTATAAACTGGCATCTTATACACTGTCTTCTATACGTATCTGTGATATAATTCACACTCAGCATATATGAATAGTTTGTACAGTTCTACTGGAACCTCTATTTACTATAGGAACAAGTAGTGCGTATCACCTTATTCAACAACTATGTTTTAGCCTAAGAAACATCAAGAGTTTCAAAATGGATAAAAGGGTATATGCAAAATAAACATACATAATGTTACTGGAAAGTATCTGTACTGTCTTGTATTTTAAACAAAGAAAAAACAATTTACATACTACTCTCCAATGTATTTACTTTCTAAGGGTATATTACGTACTGAATACAGCTAAAGCTATTTTTCTGCAATTTCAAGACCGCATGTTTTAGGAACCAATGTTGCAGATGAAAACTAAGGAACTAATGTTAGTGAGTAGAGTACACAATTATATCATCAAAGATATAATACCTGAGATACTAAAAATGTGCAAAGTGCCTTCAATGAATTTACTCCAAAGAGGTATTTTAGAAATGGTGTCTCAAAATGAAAACATCCATATATTTAGAAATGTAAAATAATTGGGTCTAGCACACTTAGTCCATTGATTTAGAAAAGAAATATAATCAAGAGATTACAAGAAAATTCTTGCACTATAAAACAGTATGCAAAAGTACATGTAATAAGGCAAGCAGCATATACTGAAATTATGTTTTCATAACCAACATGTGAGTTTCTGGAAATACCTGCTCTATCTCTTGCATTCTTGGTATTGTAAATGGAGTAGATATTATGTTTGTTCAAATGAGTTTCCAAAAAAGCCACTGGAAAGGCACCTGAGAAAGCAGCCAAGCATTCTCCTAGTGCTGATCGTTGCCTGTGAATTAACGAACATCATTAAGTACACACATCTTTGATGACTGAATACACCTTAGGGTAGTTGTATACCAGTCTTATTTTTATTCTAAAATGATCTCATGTCAAAGAGATAAGCCACTACATTATTAGGACCATCAACACAAGAACAGGCAATAGAAACTGAAGTCCAGCAACTCTCTGCTAACATATGAATGAAATATTAATACATAAAATGTCAAAGGTGGCCTATTTAACTGAGAGCAAATGAGGAACATGCAGGGAAAACCCAAAGTCATCATAACAATGCCTTCCATTCTATTACTTACCTCTCATGTTTACTGACTTTATAATCTCTATTATTAAGAAAAAGCTAATGAATAGATTAAGAGACCAAATACAACTATCATTTTATGAGTGATATAATTTCCTTTTTCTGACAAATAGTAATAATCAAACATTGGTCTAGCATGAAAATAAAGTTCTTTAGAGAGTTGAAAACTGCTTCTCCTAATCAATAACTCTGAAAGTTTTACACAAAAACATTGCTCTAATACCTTCAAGTACATTTATTTGATACAAAAATATTTGTTTGATAACAAAAATTTCTTAAGTGTGTCAAAATTATAAAAAGCCCATCTCTAGGAAGAAGTAAGTGATCCCCTGTCATTTCACTTGGGTCCTTTCAGGGGGACTTTAAAACTATTCTTTCTGATTTCCAGTTCAGTTGATCAGAGCAGATGTTAGATATGTATGAAATCCTACTGAAGCTGAGCCACACAGCTGACAGAAATCCAAGAGTCACATGAACTTCCAAGTAAGAAAGAAGAAAAATAAAAGGCCTCCAGCAGATCTTGTGATTTAAGAACATTCATCTTCAGTCTATAATTTTTCTCATTTTAGGAACTTAAATTCTTTCTAGATCTAACTCATTAAACTTGATTTTGTTAAATCTAACTTCAATCCAATTATTATTTATCCTGGTGGCTCCTTCTTTTTTCCCCTTTTCATTAAGTCTTCATAAGCAAAACATATATACATCAGATACACCTATAAAAGCACACTATGTGCTTTTCACCTCTTGATAATATTTGTAGACAACCATACAAAAAAATTATCACTCACACTGACAAATTTCATCTTAACTGCAAACCCAACATCATTATTTACCAAATACCAAACCAAATTAATTTTATATTCCTTATGAAATTAACGAGACCTGTTTTTCCACAGATGTGTATTTTGTTACTTAGAGACATTAGACCTCAACTTTCTTCATGTTTCCTAGAAGTAATCAAGGGTATGTCACGGGGCTGGTCTGAAGTTGTACACAGGTTGATATGCTAGACTGTACAGATATATGAACTTCCTAGACTATTGCTGCCAGTATCTGAGTTCTGTTTAGTCTTCCCCTCAGAACAGTGCTAGTCACTTCAGGGCTACTATTCAGTTTTAAGAACTGAATTATCTAGGTACCTCTATTTTTATGGTTTACGCAGACCAAATATAACTAGGAAGAAGGTTAGCAGATACACAGATGCACAAAAAAAAAGCAATTATAAAGACTTGTTTCCCCGGGTAAGTCAGCTAGAAAAGCAGTAGTGTTGTACAAGCAAAAAATTAAATTAAATTTAGGGTAATGAGAAAGAAACATACATAACCCGCCTAGATGCAGTCCTGAGTGATGTGCTCTAGGCTTTCCTGCTTTAGCAGGGGAGTTGGACTAGATGGTCTCTAGAGGTCCCTTCCAACTCTGACAATTCCATGATTCCATGATAACAATTAAACAACATATAAGGAAGAATTATAACAATAGTTGAATGATATTTTTACAATTGATATATTTTTATATATATATCAATATTTATATATATATATATTATTTACAAATGATATATTTTTATAATTCCCAATTTAAACATCAAATCAAGTGATATTTATTGTAAAGTCAAATAATTTTACTTGTAATTTTTGTTTTAATCAAGAAATATACTTTTCAAACATTTAATGCAACATTTTAAATGTATGTAAATAAATGCAGCGGCATTCCACTTATACATCTGACCACCTTTTTTCTCTTGAGATATTTTTCTAACAATCTCTTCCTATATTCGTTTCTGGACTATGTATTCATTAACCTAAATATACACACTAAATATAAATATAAAAAAGAGAGGAAAGTTTTTTTGTTCTTACCGCTCTACATAGATACTCTTGCTGGTTCCCAGAGCATATAAACTGGCCAATATTCTGTAACAGGAGACCTGAACATCTTCCACTAAAAAGAAGAAGAAAATGAAACGTATTAAGATATTTTCCTTTTCAATACCTTTCTGTAGATTTACAATATGTTTCTTTTGAAAATAATTGAATTAATAATATTAAGCTACAAAAAGCAATTTATTTTTTTACTCAAAACTTCCATTAACTTCAATACCAAGTTACCAGGAAAGACAGTAATCATCTGAAATTACTAGTATACCAACTCTTTACAGATAACACCTAATTACATAATCTGGGAATTTATTAATTTAATAGCTATATAAAAAAAAATGTGTCAGTGAATCTTTCTGGTTAATAAACTTAAAATACTTTCATGGCAAATCAAATAAAGTGCTGAAAGTGAAAAAAAATATTAGGGAACAAAATTATTCACAAATGTAACACCAGTGTATAAAATACATTATGAAAGAAAGGCAATCCTGTTAAACAGATATTTCATTCTTTTAATCACAGTTTATATTTTTAAAATTTCAGACACAGATACCAGTTAATAGCATGTACTTCATTTACACTTCAGACTGACAAAGAATTAAAAAAATAAATAACCCTTTAGTCCTTATGAATACTTCACCAAAGCATGTTTTGATATTATCAAATGTTTCAGCCACAAAAACATGAGAATAATCTTAATACCTATTTGAAAAACGCTTTTCCAATGTAATCTGCAGTGACAGTGTAACAGTGTAAGTACCCTCAAGAAGGACAACACTGCCATTCTTTCCATATATATTTTTTCTAGTCTCTCCCACAGTGCTAATACATTCCATCAATTTGCAATGAAACTATGGGAGTAAAATATAATTAAGACTTAATGGGCTGGGAGAGCCTATAAGATAGTGTATCAAAACTACATAGCCTGGCTCTTTATTATACTGTGATAATTTGAATCATGTCAGAGTTGAGTATTTTCATGTAGTAAGAGTAACCTCAGGTACACTGACCCACTTTTAAACATAATCACACCATGGAGTACTCTCTACGTGTAGCATTAATCTTTGGTACAAGCACCAGGTCAAGATGTTTGTCATCAGAGTAGTATAAATAAGATAATTGTATTCTTAACAAGATGTAAAAGAGAATTTGTGCATAATAGAAATTAGGCTTTCCAACTATGCTGTAGATAAAATAATTAGGCGCAATTTAAATTAATTATTCTTTCTCAGTTTATGAATTCTAAATTGGGTGTTTGACTACAGTGTGATATATGTAGAATAGCCAATTAAGAATACCAAGTAACAAAGTATCAGAGGCTAATTGTTAAATTCCAAAACATGGAATACCAGAGGTCAGAAATTATACACGGCATGAACATGTTGGTGCCTGAAAAAGTGGTTTATTATGAACAAGTGATGTACGTGAACCCCACACTGGACTTTTCTGGATACTGTCAGTGACGCCTGAATTTTAAAGAAACAATAACTTCATGAAAAAAAGCAGATATTTACATCGCATCACATTCAAATCCATCAATACAACTCCAAATTTTCAAACAGTTTTCCAATGCAATTTTAAATATTCCCAGGTTGTAAAAAGATAAAAAATATAATTTGATAAACTTTTATTCCAGGTCCTTTTCCCAGTTATTTCCGTAACTGAGTTAGCTATACAGAACAGAATCACCTCCTTTCGTTCAGTCTGGACAGTAGAATTCCTATGGAGCTCCTAAAATATATAAAATTAAAGTTTTGTGTTGTAGAATGCAAAACTTTGTCTTGCGGACACTGGTTTTGGGAAAATAAGAGACACTGAATCTACCATAATCAGAATCTCTGGAGAAATCTCGTATACAGAGTCTCATACACATTCCCTTCTCTGGTGCCTGCTCCTTCCACTACTCCTTAGGATTTAAGATGCTCCTACTCAAATCCTCCAGTAACTGAAACAGAGTCAAGGTGCCTGTCTGACAGAATAACATCATTCTTGTAGTATAACCTCATTTATAGACAGAGCAAATACAAATTAACTTATACAAAGTAACTTTTCACACAAGAAGTCACAGTAAATCTACGGTAAAGTTATAAACAAAACTGAGTCTTCTGACTGTCTTATCACAGCCACATCTGCTTTAATATTTACACAAAGTCCACTAAAACCTACATACTGTTCTAGGCTGATTACAGCAAATGTTTGATTAATTCAATGACAATTTTGTCAGTGACATAGGATTTGTCATTCTCTAATAAAAATGAGAGTTTAGTAATGCTTACTATGTGACACTACAGGTATTTTAGTAGCATGGCACTTCTAAGTAATACATACATATCAAATCTTCCCCAAACTGGTGCTGTCCAATATGCTCAAATAATGAAGATAGCACTGGCAGGAGAGCAACTGTGGTATAATTAATGATTTGTGTAACTCCCTTTGGCTGGTTTCTGCTGTGTGTAAATTGGCCTTGCTTAAGATTTTCCATTGTTTTCTCCAGATCCTCAGCAGCATTGTCCAAAAATGCTCTCAATGCCATCTTAACAGATTCCAGACCAGTTTTCATCACAGTCCTGTATATAGCATGTGAAAAGAATGAAAAAGAATATTCTATTAGACAAGCATGGAACAAATCCTGGTCTTGGTTTATATGAAACACAATAAAGATCTGAAGAAAAATCTTCCATCTTTTGATATTGTAAAATCTTCTCACAGCAGAACAAACTACTGAAAAAACATTTCACAGGTATTCTACAGAACACAAGCATATTTTATCTGATTAACTGTTGAGAAAATAAAGTATTTTTAAATTTAGAAATTGATTCATTTGACTTCAGATGGAAGAAAAAAAAACAACTAATAAAAGAAGAAAAATGAGCGAGTCTGCAATTTTTTACTCTGAGAAGAACTATCTCAAGCTAGAACTCAGAAAGTCTTTCCAACCATGACAGTCATATATCTGCCTCCAGAATAAGGACATCAGAAAGGAATGAATAAAAATAACCAAATATTTTTTCAAATAAATAAATGCATTGATTACATAACACCATAATCAGTTATGTAATAATATAAATGAGGAAAATTATTACCTTATTTATTTTAACTAGCTCAGTTACAGACATCCATTTTTAAAGGAAAGTATCCATTTAGGCTTGCGTGAAATAAATCCAGGTGAAATTCTTTTGAACATTGTATAAAAGTCCAGTTTGTTTGTTTGTTTGTTTTACAGAACTTCAATGGCAATATTTGTAAACTTTCCTGTAACCTCCATGAATCCCTTAATTCCCATCTGGAGCTATTTTTACATCTCTACCAAGAGCTGAATTGGTGACCTCCACCTGTATCTGTATTCTATCTGCATGATTACATAGAGCATGGACAAATTATGACAAAAACCTAATATATGGGAACCTAAAGGATTACCATGCAACAGCTGAGCCATATTAATTGACAACAATCATGACTCTACCCCATAGAAATTTATTAATTTAAGCCACTGCGAAGATACTGACAAAAAAGGGTTATCTGCATGTAAGCCAGTCAATTCTTTGCGAGTAAATGCAATGTGAAATCACCACTGAGGTAGTTTAAACTATGTTTTGTTCCACAAATGCAAAGATCTGAAATTCAACTATCAGCACATGCAGTTGACTGTACATTTAATGAAAAGCCACACATTAGCCTCCAATATGTCAAGACTGTTTCAAACATAAACCTCACTATGGCTCAAGCAGCTCAATTTAACTTAAAAGTACCACTGAATTTGAGGTAAAGGGTTTTGGGTTTTTTTTTCAAATTAGAACATGAATTAACTTTGCAACAAAGACATTCTATGAGACAGACTTGCTGCACTCCATGTGCATTGAACTCCTGAATTTTTTGATTAAACAGTGTAAGCAAAAGAATAAAATATTTCTAATGTTATTGTGGTTTTGGGACGGTCACATAAGTAAAACCAGATGAACTAATAACCAATGGTTCCTGGACACTATTGACTGGAATTGAAGTTAAAATTGTAACCTACAAATATTATCCTGCCAACCTCAATTAATTACCTAATTTGTACTGGAAATTCTTTTCAGTGTTACAACTTCTTCAAATTCTGTAGCCTTACAAAGGTAGCCCAAATCTGCCCGTACATTATTTTCTTAAATTATTTTATTAATACTTTAGAAAATATATTCAAGTATTACCTTGCATCCAAGGTCTGGCCCAGTATGTGAAGACAGTTGACTATTGATGTTGCATCATTTCCTAAACAGGGAGGAAAATTATCCACCAATTAAGTTGAGCATACTATATAGCATACCTATCCTCTGCTAACTGTATTGCTGGTTTTAATGAAAGAGTAAGTGACATAGCAGAAGAGCAATTGAACTTCTGCATCATTTTAACAATCAAGTTAAAAAACATGCAGTTTGTTGTCTTAGCCTTGTTTACACAAATGCAATAACTAGAGGCAGTAAAGCATCTCTCATCAAATAGCTGAGGCAGTCAAGATGGAAGCACTTAAACGTGGGGTTAATTAGAGCTGCAGTGTATTGTCTGGTTTTCATTTAAGTTCTATAACTTTTGCTTTGTTTGATTCAAGTTTATCTGAATATTTATCTTCCCCATCTCAGTAATATAAAAGCTATTAACTTTCGCAAGATACTATAAAATCAAAAAGGTTAACTTCATGGTGTTACCAATAGGCTGCAGCCATTTATAGCATGATCAGGTGTGGCCCACATTATATGCGTAATGACATAATATGCAGCTCCCATAATTTTTTTTTTCATACTTATGTACAGAAAAAGAGAACTTACATACAACATGCCTTTTATGCATATGTACATCCCAAGATGTTGCCATGTACAAGCCACTTCTAAGTTCCCTTTTCAAATCCAGAACCAATTTGACCCACAAATTTGACTATACAAATTTGACCCACAGCTTATTTAATATATTTAATTTAAAAAAAAAAAAATCTAAATCTCTGCAACAACAAAAATACCTTTTCTTGTTTCTCTATATATTAAA
The DNA here is from genome assembly GCA_026546715.1 of Gallinago undulata. Classification (NCBI taxonomy): domain Eukaryota; kingdom Metazoa; phylum Chordata; class Aves; order Charadriiformes; family Scolopacidae; genus Gallinago; species Gallinago undulata. The sequence continues at coordinate 40,492,370 of JAOTQQ010000023.1, forward strand.
AGTTTCTCAATAAAAAAAAAGAAACAAATTGAACATGTAAGATAGATTTCTGAAAATACTGTAATCTTCATACAGCGTGCTATACTTTCTCACTGCAGGTAATTTGATTTGAAAATATAGGCAAACATACAATTAAAATTGGTAGCTGTCTCAGTGAAATGGAGACTTAAAAATATAATTGCAAAGACTGAGAGGTTTGTGGGAGCACTGAGAATGTTGTTCTATGCTATCAAATTAGGAGGTATTGCTATGGTGCTCATCCACAGTAGATTAAATAAATCTGAATCTCAGCTTCCGTGGCTGCCCCTAGCTAGGCAGCCTCAGTGGTCATGTAATGATATAGTGAGAAGATAAGAAAGCTGAGGTGGCCTAAAAAAGTCCTACAAAAAAACCCACCAACAACAAAATAAGAAAACACCCAAGCCACCCCAAAAGATTAAGTTTCTTTGTCACCTCCTATTTTTTTCTCCTTACTAGTTTATTGCTGTGGTGATATGAATGGCAGTGCAGATTAAGAAAGTGCTAATGACAGCAGAGATGGAGGGAAGGACTCAAAGAAACCCAGATTTAGACTCTGGGTTAGACTATCATGAAATAGTGTCTTAACATTTATTGTGCAGTTGTGTATATGCTGCATGCTACAGTGCATAGAGATGCTTACTCCAGTTCCCTGAAAATTTACATTAGCAATCTATTTATACCATGGAGACACATTTCAAAAGCTATATATTTATCAGGATTCAGGTACTTCGTATGCTGCAACTAGACGGAAGGGTCAGGTATACATCTAGTTATTCTGAAACCAGATAAGCTTTAGGCATATCCCTCTAGCAGATACTGCAGTGTGGCTGGTTCCACAAACTAGGATATCAGAGCAGAATTGAGTGACCATGATAAACACAGCTCACTGCAATCTAAACTGATCAGTTTTATCCATATAACACTAAAAACAAACATTCAAAATTATCATAAAACTTCTTTTCTGGAATGCCTCCTTCAGGCAGCGTTTGTTACCGGATTTAAGAAAATGCAATTTGCTATGAAAGATAGGTTTAGGCTCAGTGGAAATTCTGTGTCTTGCTTTTGTTCAATGCAATGAATTTAGTTCTTTTCATTGTGTTTCTGAAACAAAAACACACCCCCAAAAAGGAGAGAATATTTTTTAATATTTTGCATTAACATACTAGTTAAAACTAAAACAGAATCCTTTTAAATGGAACATTTAAAGAATTAGTTTGCTTCCAAACTGAGGTCACAAGTCAATTTCAGAGGGCCATCTTTTTTTTAAACTGAGTAATGAAATCTAAAATGAGGGTTTTTCTAATGAAATTAGCTTTATTACTATTTCTAGTATTTCAGAGTGTATATATGTACCTTCATGAAATTAAAAATATTCTTTTTTTATTAATTAAAAATGTTCTTGGTTTTCAGAAGCCTGAAAACTAGATACAAAAGACCCTAATGTAGAAATGAACACTCAATATATAAAATTCCATTACATCAGGAAAGTAGAACAGATGATAATTACAATCTAACGGGCTAAAAACTGAAACAAGATCTGTTCCTTAAAGGAACTCTTCACATAATTAAAAAAAACCCAAAACACTGGGCTTATTAAAATATTAAACCTCATGAGTTCAAGAGGTTTTAAGGTTAAAAGTATCCAAGGAGCTAGTATAAATATTAGGTTGATGATTGAATCACCATTCAGCGTGTATTACAAATGCAGTTGATCCCATGAACAGCACAACTGAGTTTCTGTAGCAATCTGAGGTGCAGTACTACATATTTTAGAAAGCTGAATTATTATAACAGGAGGGAAGAACTGTTGCTATATCTCAAAAGTGCTATGGATATTGATTCCAGGATGCCTTAGTGGAAGGACACTTTTAAATTCTGGATATCATTAAGCAGAGAAAGACTTCCGTTCTTTTTTAGGAACTCCTCCGATTAATTTCTCCAAGTTCCCCAAAATTAGTGAGAAAACCAGGACTTTCTTTTCTGATGTTTTACCCAGGTCATTTTTTTTTAGATTACATGGGTATTACCAATATGAAGATATTTTTAAAGACTTACTTAAGTACTCATATAGAAAGAATGCCTTACTGGAGATTTAAACAATATAAAAAGTGAATCAGACTAGTCATATAAATTTGTTTTTTAAATGAAGATGAGAAAATGTAAATTCAAATGATCGATTCCCCCAAATAATTCACAACAATCTTTCAAATTCAACCCACTAATAATCATAGAATCATAGAATCTTCTAGGTTGGAAGAGACCTTCAAGATCATCCTGTCCAACCATCAACCTAATTCTGACAAAAATGAACACCCACACAACAAACAAAATGCAACACTATCACTAAACCATGTCTCCCAGCACCATGTCAACCTATCTTTTGAACACCTCCAGGGATGGTGCCTCAACCACCACGCTGGGCAGCCCATTCCAATGTCTGATAACCCTTTCAGTGAAAAAATCTTTCCTAATATCCAGCCTGAACCTCCCCTGGTGCAACTTGAGACCGTTTCCTCTAGTCCTGTCACCTGTCACTTGGGAGAAGAGACTGACCCCCGCCTCTCTACACCCTCCTTAATAATGAAACTAAATCAATACAGTCGTATTGATGCACAGCTACAGCTTTCAAACAGTAAATTATTAGGGTCAAAATCTATTTTCACAGCGTAAAGTAATAATAATTCCATGATGAACTACAATTCTGTAATCTCAGTGACACTCTTAGCTATCAAATGTGATTAACTGTTTAAATTCACTCTGGAAGACTTGCATGCACAATTTCCCTTTTATCAAGACTTGTATATACAGATTAAGCTACATGACATTTACTAATGATTTTCATATATGCAGCTGTGTCTTCAAAAGTACCATTCAAGTTCACCATAATATCAAATATCTATATGTCAAAACTATATAGCATTTTTCTATTTGTTAGCACAAACTCCCCACTCTCCATAAAGGTTATCATCAAGCAACTCTTGCTCATTCAAAATGCCACCAAAAAACTTACTAATAACTTACTAGGTCTCATAGCTGTGCTCAGAGGCTGTCCTCATGGGCACTTTCCCCTCTTCTATGTAGGCCTTGTCTTTGCTGGATTAAGTGCAATTCTTTTGATCAGGTTTTCTAACGTGACATCAAGATATGGCAAACTGTAAGGTGATTTTGACTTGATTTGAGTTAGTAGGTCAACAGTAAATCACCATGGTCTATAGTCTCATGGTGACCTTTCCTTGACTCATGGAAAAACTACCACACTTCTGTGTTGCCGTCAAGATTTATATTCTGTTACTGCACACTAGGAAAAGACTTAAAAATCTAACTGTAGCCACAGTGAATACACATCTGATCCTATATGACTTATCTGCTTCTACCACTTGAACCCAGCCAAACAATTGGAAATAAGCAAGCTGAGATGTGGAATCAAAAACGTTTTTTCTTTAGTATTGAAGAAAGTTATATTGACCTAGATTTTTAACTTCAACTGTTATTCATTTTAGAAAAAAAAAAAGTCAGAAAAACAAATTCACACAATAACGAAAAAGATTTGCAAAATTTTAATAGTATACCTGAGCTAGTTCATTCTTTGAAGAAACAACCTAGGGTATAGAATAGAGCTTATGTGCACATTTGTGACATACTCCACCCCTCAGAAAAAGATGCAACAATGCCACATGGCTGCAGAAATAACTCCATTCCTCCTATGATCTTTTGGCTCAGCTCATCCCAGAACATATTTAAAAGTGATATCCAAAAATATCTTCCAATTTTTCTTCTCAGTTTAATCATTTTCATAGCAGTCTGTAAGCTTTTAAACACCAGACTGCTGCAGCAAGTGAGTTCCTTCCCTTCAAACTGAATGAAATATGTAGGAATTGAGTTAGATGCATGTTATCTTAATCAGATTCTAATTCGCTAAATAATTACCCAATTAGGTATGTTCATAGATGCTGAAGTTTGCAATGCATCCATCACAGAAGCATTATAAGCATAGGATGTACTATTTCAATTATCATCATCATGGCATAAGAAAAAGATTGCAGAGTGACTGTTCCACACATTGCATATAATACACACTCAATAGAGACTTCAAATTTACTTCAATTAAGTGATTTTCATATGGCATAAGACAAACACCAAGCTCCTACTCGATTCACGTAATACCAGAAAGATCGTATACATGCGTATGTGGAGTCAAGCACATCTGGGAATATTTAAGAATTCCACAGAACATCACTAAGCATTTCAGCCCACTACAAATTTTCCTTAATGACTTTCCAATACAAATGTGCAGATCTGATGCTCTGTTTTTTCCCAAAAGATTTAGAATAAAATTAAAAATTAGCAATTACAATTAACTCAGCAAAAATCTTTGGTAGGATAATGAAATCCAGATATTAGTTAAGACACATGAAAAACTGAATAAAAACATCCAAACTGATAACTACAGAAGCTTTTTACTCCGTCTAATAAATCCTGTGATCTACCAGCCTAAATGATTAGTGGTCTGTGAAGACCATGCAATTTCAGCCATGCAGCATGCAACAAAGCAGCACGTAACACAATGCAAAAATGGCAAAGAAAACCAAGTGATGGCCATGCTTGTATTTGTCAAGGGTCTCCTTACCAAACAGTGAAATCCTATGCCTGACAAGAACTCCAAGTTTGCAGAACAGGCTGAAGACGAAAGAAAAATAAAAGAGAAGAGAAGGGAACAGGAAAAAAATAAGAGTAGGAGGGAAGGGGGGGAGGGAGAAGAAAGAAAAAATAACAGCTGATATATGAGCAGGAAAAGCAACATGATGTCACGCAGAAAGAATCAATTATCTGAGCAGAATGTGGGACAGTACTAAAGAAAGAACTTTTAAGTGCATATCCTTAACAAACATGGTTAAATAAGCACATATTATAATTAAAGAAACAAAAAAAATTTTAAAGCAAAGCTAATTAATATAAAAGCGTCCTGTATGATAACCCACAAAGAAATAATCATCAAAGCTTTAAGAAGTAAAATGTGGTCAGTGCGCAATTCAGGATACCACTGATAATTTGAAAACAAAAGGTAAGGAAATCAGATTAATTGAAGTGTTTGACGGCAAAAGTTTAACAATTTGGATCTTGTCATCTCGAACACATTGAAAATGTCTTTTCAAATACATTGCTTCTTAAGCATTGCTAACCATGAGAAATAGCCTCTTACATGGTTAAAACCCAACAGAAATGGATATGATCAATGATTTCATTTCACACGTTTGAATTCTTTCCTGTGCTGATGAGCAGTGCCCCATTCAGAACAATGAAGAATGAAGTTTTGTGTTAATTCAGAGAAGTGGGAGCATACTGCCCTACCAAAATTGACCTGGCCTCCAGGTTTAGGAGGGATTAGTTCAATCTTCGTGATCCAGTTTAGTCTGAGAATTTTCTTGGAAAGCAACATCAATTTTGGTGTTATTTTTTATGCTGCTAAACCCCTCATCTACTACAAATGACATGAATAATATCATGTCATTTTACTAAGCTATTTAGTTACTAGGCACACAGGCTAGTTACCAACCTCTGATTTAAAAGCAAAAGACACCAGAAGCATATCTGCACAATTTATGGATGAGATCTGGACATCTTGTTCCATTGACAGACAAGAGCATGGTGCCAAATGGAAACATTTATGTCCAAAATCAGAACAGCCAGGTTAATGTGTTGAATCCAGCTAATTAGCCCGTGCACAGTGATCCACTATAGCAACAGCAACTGCTCTATTTTAAAAATGAGTCTGGTTGGTTCATGTTCAGGAATCTCTGTCTTCTTTTTATTCCATGAGGCAGACATATACTGTATATTCTTTTAAGAGGATCCAGGTTTACCCAGCTTCTGTACATGTTAGCGTCGTATAAATCTTGTGTCCGTTCTAATGAAAACATTAAATAGCTCACAATCTAATTTTTCTAACACACAAATCTTACTCAATTGACTGTAGCATTCAGCACATGCTGCATTTTCACAAAGTCAGAATGAACCTATTACCTCCAGTGAAATTAGTTTAGGTTAAATAAATAAATTTAAAAATCTGGCAAAATGTCCAGTACTTGGATTGATGTCCAGAACTAATTTTATGCAACTGTAGTAGTACACGGACTTGTCTAAAGATGAGAAATGCAAAATGCCCAGCCCTAAAGAGGCGGGTTACAAATATACCCATACTTGCCCACAAAATAGATCTGGATTTAATGTATTTGCTGAACACAGAATAGTTGTTGCATTTGTTAACACTGTTACTGCATTATCAATACACAAAATACTCTTTCACAGCTTAATGAATGCAAGCTTCTTCAGTGAAGAAAGAAAGCAGGCAAGAACTGCCCATAGCTTGGAGAAAATCCTACATATGGGTTGCACTCAAACAAATCTAAAGGGAAAACTCAACAGAAAATCCAAAATCCAGCCTTGGCAAACTCCCTACAACACTGGGGGTGTGTGTGTGTGGGAACCAAACAAACCACCACAAATTAATGCCGGAAATCTATCAAAATGCCCCAAAACAACCCTTTAGGAAACTGATCATATAATGTAGTTTCTATAATCTTTGTGTCTTGGTAAGTAAAAAATAAACTGCTCTATAACACTGGTTATAACTATCATTCATCCAAGGTTTCCTTGAATGTGTTTTCTTCTCTTTGGTCAATACTTCTGGACAGTAGGTGACTCAATTAAGTATGGCAGCAGCTTTGATCCTTTTACTGGGCTACATGTTCAGGAATCTCACACAGCTAGACAGCATATTGGTAGAAGTCCTGAATCTATGCAGCGTGTGTGCTGGTATATCCACATTTGACATATTCCAGAAGTAGGCAGTTTACTGGTGTGACTTAGGAACTATGAAAATATTGCTATCCAGAACAGAAAAACAGCAGCTCATAGAGTGGAGAATTATCTAGATGTATGCATTTTGATAGAGTTTTTTAATTATTTGAAGAATGCCATTCAGCCAAGCTGCCAGATCAAATTAGTCCATGAGGTGTCACAGGGTCAAGAAAGCCATTACTTACTTACACTAATTATAGTTGCCAGAAACTTCACTCAGTATTCACACAATCTTGCAAACCACACATATCTGTATGACCATCTTTAAGGCTGTCAGCCTTAAAGAACAGCAATTCAGTTTTGCATGGTTCAGTACCCAATAACAGCCAAGAAGGCAACCATGACACCTGTACATTACAGTTATGTAGCAGGTCCTCTGTGAAGCTTGTAGTCCACCTTACTGAATGGAAAATATAGGTTTCAATTTTCAAAAGTGAAACGAAGTGAAAACATATCTTAGAGAGATGATCTAAAAAGTGGATAAATTCAGAGAAAGGATGAAGTGATTATTTCTGTCATATTAGTACTGCTAATTGCTAATTAGAAAAACAAAGAGCAGAAAGAAAGCAATTCACTCATTTTTACTTTTTATGGTATATGGTAATGATACTGAAACTCAGTAAAAAATAAATTTGGCTTTTAAAATTTTGCAGGAATAATGACTTCAGTATATACCTACTTCCAACAGTGAAAACTGATACACAATTGTATAGCCTGTACACAGACTGTGCAACTGAGGCATTGGTACACATAATGCTAAACTTAAGTTCCCTGCATGCTAAAGTCATCACCACTACCTTTAAATCAGCATATATTCATAACTCTGTACTCCTCTATTTTATATAATGAATCTTCCTAACAGGAAAAGAAAGTGAAAGAAGTTTAATTTGCATGTTCATAAAGATATTTGTCTGCCTCCCACTACTCACTTTCCCACAGTCAACTGCTGCTGTTTAAAGACAAACACACATATGCATACACGTTAATATTATTAAAGTTTTACCTTGTTACCATTTCTTTCTCTTTATTAGAGGCATGGCCTCCACTGCTGAGAGGCCTGCTTGCTGCAGATAAGAAATACAGGCGATGATTTTTAAAATACTGATCAATCAAAGGGAGCACAACCTGAAATCACATGAGAAAGAAGTGGTTATCTCAGGGTTTTCTTTCCTAAATTCCGTATTACTCTTTGTAAGTTACAATTAAAGACAGAGATTTCAAAACTTGGGGTTTTTTTCATGTCTATTCTTCTTTGAATATATTCCCAATTCAAGGCACTTCAAATATGAGGAAAGGCAGCAGAAAAAAAAAAAAAAAAAGTAAATTACGCTATCTCCAGGATTTGATCTGTGAGTTTTTCTAGGAGGAGTGCAAAACAGAAAGTTTAATTTCATTTTATCTCACAATTTTAAATTTTTCCAGTACCACATACCCAGACACAACTATTGCTGTTCATGCCATTTAATACAGGTTTGAGAATAATTTGCCTGCAACTGTCAAAGCACTAACAGCACTTAATTCTAGGTGCTATCATACAAAACTCCCAAAATATCCTCACTCATTAAGGGCTTGTACACAGTTCTTCACAGTTCTACTTCATGTGATGACCATTACTCAGTGCCCACTGCAGGTGTCAGCCAGGAGGAGATCCAAAACAAACAGCCAGTAAGAAAATCTGAAATTGCTTCTTTTTTGGAACATGATTCAAAAGAAGGTGGAATACTAGCTTCTTAGGAAATGGACTTGGCAAATAGTACCACATGAAAGTACTTTAAGGTATCAAGATTACAATTTACTGAAAGGATATCAGGGTTTGGAAATGCTGCAAACAGCTGCCTCTGCTTATTCATTAATGAATTTAAAAAGCACTTCGAATATGCAGACCCCATACAAGCTTTTACATGCAAAAGTCATACAGGCATAAGCATATTTTCTTAACTTATAATGTGCAAAACCCTCTTGACACAAAAAGGAGAACTGGGCTGACAGGAATCTCATGACTTCAGCAAGGAGAATTGCAAAATCCTCCCAAAGTTCATACGGGAGGAATAATCCCAGGTACACAGTGAGGACTGACCAGCTGGAAAGCAACTTTGCAAAGAAGGACCAGGGAATCTCAGTGGACAGCAAACCAACCGCAAACCAACAATGCACCCTCACTGCAAAGGTGGCCAACAGCATCCTGGTTTGCATTAGACAAAGGACTGTCAGCAGGTCCAGGGAGGCAATTTTTCCTCTCTACTCAGCACTGGTGAGGTCACATCTGAAGTGCTGTGTCTAGTTCTGGACTCCCCAGTACAAGAGAAACATGGACATGCTGGAGAGTGTCCAGTTAAGGGGCCACAAAGATAATTAAGGAGCTTGAGGATCTTTCAAATGAGGAGAGATTAAGAGAGCTGGGACTCTTTCACCTGAAGAAGAAAAGGTTCACAGAGGGTCTCATCAATGTGTATAAATTTCTGAAGAGAGGGTATACGGAAGATGGAGCCAGGCTCTTTTCATTTGTGCACTGTGACAGGACCAGAAGCAAGAGGTACAAACGGAAATACAGTAGATTTCCTCCGACCATCAGGAAACACTTTTTGACTGTGAGGATGACCGAGCATTGGCACAAGCTCCTCAGAGAGACTGTGGAGTCTCCAACCTTGGAGGTATTCAGAAGCCTGCTGGACATCATCCTGGGCAACCTGCTCTAGGTGGCACTGTTTGGGCAGTGAAGTTGGACTACATGGACCTCCAGAGGGCCCTTCCAACATCAGCCATTCTGTGACTCCATGACGGAAACATCAGCATGGTTTTAAAACAAGGAAAGAAATAAGGAAGGTGACACTGCCAGATACACAGCTTTGTTAATTCCAGTAACTAGTTCACTGAAGTTTTTTTAGACTTGGAAGGGACCATAGAGATCACCTAGTCCTGCTGAAGCAGGATTGCCTAGAGCATGTTAGAGTGTGTTACTCAGGACTGCATCCAAGCGGGTCTTGAAAATCTCCAAAGAAGGGGACTCCACAACCTCCTTGGGCAACTTGTTCCAGGGCTCTGTCACCCTCACTGTAAAGAAGTTTTTTTCTCATATTTGAGCGGAACCTCCTATGTTCCAGCTTGTGCTCGTTGCCCCTTGTCCTCTCACTGACAACCACTGAAAAGAGTCTGGCTCCAACATACTTCAACCCACCCTTTAGATACTTATAAGTATGGATAAGGTCTCCACTCAGCCTTCTCTTCTCCAGGCTAAAGAGTCACAGCTCTCTCAGCCTTTCCTCATAAGGGAGATGCTCCAATCCTTGAATCATCTTTGTTGCCCTTTGCTGGACTCTTT